>OY754966.1:28032397-28668491 GCA_963576475.1 Molanna angustata
ACCTATAATATTATTATTTATTTAACCAAACTATTATTACCAAAAGGTTGTTTAGAATAGCTTGGTTAAGTTTTTTTATGTGGGTATTACTGCGACTCGCGTGAGCGCTTTGCATTATGTATCGTGTTATAGCGCCACCTATCAGTCGCTACCAAGTGTATACCCTTGTGTCCCGCCCCCAAGAGGCCGCAGCCAAGTGTCGTAGACCGTTCGAATCGTGCCACGACCGATTAGGAATTCATGCTTAGTTTGGGGAAAAGTATTAGGATGTATATTATATGTACTTGTAACATGGACATAGTCATTCCTTTTTAGAAATAAAAATAGCTTTACATTAATTGTACAAAAGTATTTAACTAGGTACGTATTTCATCATTTATTAAAATGTACTTCTATCTCTTGTTTACAATTATATTTATTTGTCAGTCACTTCTCACTATTTAGTGTATTTGGTAAGGCGTAGAAATTGTAAAAAAAAATACAAACGTGAACCTTCGTGAAGATTCGATTATCGGTTATATAATATTTCCCTCTGGATTAGGCTTTCATTTTTTGCAGAAAGATAATAAAGCAAGTAGAAACCAAATCTCGTTTTGATGAAGAAATGAGAATAATGTAGGTATATATTATTATAAATCATGTTAATCCTATATAATGCCGAGTCGTATAAAGGACCTATAATGTAATTTTCAACAACATTTTATTGTTCGTCATAATTATGAAAATCCATTTCATTATAATCCATTGCTTTAAATATTTTACATCATCATTAATTTATTATATTATTTTTGTAACAAAGTAGGGTTAAATATGTACGTTAACGGCCAACAAATTACTTACAGTTAATTTAAATTATGTTTTATGAACCAACAGCGAGTCAATTTTATATTTTACACCAAAAGATCTTTAGGAGAAATTTAGTGTTATATATTTTTTGATCGCTTAAAAATACCAAAAACATAATTACATAGATTGCGTTGACGAGCGCAAACTATATATTAAAATTACTTAACCTGCATTTCATTCACTTAAAAGTAAACTTCTTGGTAATGTTAGCACGACTTCAAAATATCTCCAAATTGACTTCCTCTAATTTCATTTATTTTATTTTATTTCATCTCAACAGCTATTTCATAAATTTCTTAAAAATATTTCACATATCAAAGCCAATTACAGAGATGTCTTAAATTATTTTGAAAATAACGCTGAAAAAGTAAATTTGGTAGGTAGATATTCAATATCCATAAATTGTTGTGGTTATGTTTTATTATTTTGTTCTTTAGTCACTGTTATTTGTAACGCGCGGGTGGTCTATTTCCACACCGACGCAGGCGGCCACTTATGAAAACATTGCAAGGAAAAAAGTTAAACGGTATAATATGGTGAACAGATAATAGAGAAAATTTGTTTGCATTTTTTATGCCTAATAGGATAATAGGTCGGTTGAGTGGTATGGGGATGATGAAATAAATATGAAAGTATGTATGTGTGTATGTGTTGTGTGTGTGGGTTTTGTGGGAGGGTGTATGTACATATATGTGTCTATGTGTGAGAGTGTGTATGCAGGTGTGTATGATAATAAACGTATTATTGTTAAGTGTTGTTGAAGATTTTCTGCACGACGATGGCATTTATAAGCCGATACACGACGAATGCATTTATAAATGTTTTTGTCTCATTCTTGGGCAAGCTTCGACAACGTTGAACGTTGCGCAAGCGCATAAAGTGATCACGTAAACCAGCCATTGACAGGTCGTTCATTCATATATGTCAATAGTGTAATTCCTTATTTTCATGTGAATTGTAACACATTATTCAAATATATAGAACTTACAAATATTACATTGATAAGGGAACTTAATAGGAAGGCATAATTGGTGAAAGTTGCGCAATCGCGTAAAGTGATCACGTTAACCAGCCATTGATAGGTCTTTGATTCATAGATGGCAATAGTATAATTCCTTATTTTAATGTGAATTGTTACACATTATTCAAATATATAGAACTTTCAAAAATTACATTGATAAGTTAACTCAATAGGAAGGCATAATTGGTGAACGTTGCGCAAGCGTATAAAATTATCGCGGACAGGTCGAAAGCGCTGTAGGTGCCTTGAGTTCCTGGTCCTCTTATAATATCCCAACTTCGTCTCTATTGAGATTTTTTAAGTTTATTCAATAAAAAGCTCCACTTCTGCTTGGCAACTTTTTGGACGACGTCGGTTATTTTGGTTTTCTTTCTTATCCACAAGTTAGCCAAATACCCAGCATTCTCCTTTCCATGGTTCTTTGAGATGTTAAAAAATTGTCAAAAAATATTATATTAATTCATGATTAATTCTAAAAAAAAATAATAAATTAACAAATGATAAAGATGTTATTATCAAATTGGTTATAAAATGAAAATGAATGATTATGTACTAGATTTAACTTTCTGATGCTGCATGTAATATATGTATGTATTTATTTACATCAATGATACGATTAATATAGTTCGTATATCAACAGTTCTGTCTTGGTTCCGACCGCAAGTGGCGCTAATTAACTTCAACACACCTCAACTATTACCTCAAATGTATGTAATTAACTTTATCTCATTAAAAAGACATCAAGCATAATGCTATAGGGAAGCACCTATTAAAATTGATCCCAAATATATCCTTTAATAAAGTGAGTGAATAACATACATACATACTTTCCAAATTATACACCACCCTTGAATTATATGTGATGATATGAATATTGACAGATAAGTAAATACCTATGAACATTAACTATATACATATATATTTATTGGATTTTTTGAATGTTTGCGGTTAATGATGTAATATTTTCAAAACAGCATTTTGTTGTTTATTTTTTATAACAAATACAGTTCAATATAATATCTTAAAACTAACAATCATATATATAGGTACCAAACGTATTCTCCACTGAAAGAGTAAGTATCGTGTTCAGTGGAAGAATAATGAAACACAAAATTATGTGAAAAAAAAAATATTCTTAATAATATTAAACACATTTTTTTGTTCACAATTTTTATTTAACATCTCAATAGAGACGTAGTAGGAATATTGTAGAAGAACCAGGAACTAGAGGCACCTATAGGGCTTACAACCTGTCATCGGCTGGTTTACGTGACCACTTTATGAACTTGCGCAACGTTCACCAATTATGCCTTCTTATTGAGTTCCCTTATCAATGTAATTTTTGAAAGTTCAAAAAAAAATGTAATTTTTAATAGTGTGTAACAATTAACCTGAAAATAAGGAACTATACTATTGCCATCTATGATGTAACGGAAAAGCTTTTTTGTAACGCCATTTATTGAAAAATTAGTTTATTTGTAAACAATGAAAGCAACAGTCCTTATAAATGAGATGACAGTGTCTCGCACAGATGTCACCCCTGAACTGCGCCAGAAATATTATTTCATTTTTGGCTTGTTTACCTACTTGTACCAATGTGTATGTAAATTGAATATTTTCTTCTAAAATATCCCAACTTCGTCTCTATTGAGATGTTTAAAAAAAAGTTTGTCAATAAAAATATCATTTGACTCCCGAACGGGAAAAAAATCCAATGTTTGCGTATATGCATTTATTTTTAGAGAATAAAGATTGAATATATTTTTTTTAAATTGTCGTAGGTATAATTCGGATTTTCTTATATTTAGGGGAAGATCGTTAAAATATTTATTTCCTACATATATAAGAATAGTGATGATGCATGGTAATTGTATTGCATTAAGGAACTGTAATTTTTCCCTCTGAACGTGAACGAAAACTAATTAAATTTATATGTTCATTATTCTATAGTAGTTCTTTCATAATGCTCTTCAAATTTATGATTCCGAATTCTTCATATAGTTTTTGTGTTGGATAGTCTCTTGGTTTTTTTTTTGTTTAAATAACATCACGGAGGATTGTTCATCCGACGAAATGAAATTACCTAAGCACCCTTGTCTGATTAATAGGCATAGATGAAAATTTAAAAAGTGGATATAGGAATGTAAATTCTTTATTTCTCATAAACATAATAAAAAACTAGTTGCTTGCAACGCATGAGATCCAACTGTCGTAGCGATAATACATATATATAGTTGAAGAATAAGTACCAAACTATAAACCCATAAATACAAATTATTGAATATTTAAAGATTTTTGTTTTCTATACAACACATGTAGGTATGTATATCAAGATAGGACAGTATGGAGGTCAGTCCTCTTTTCTTACCCGGAATATGAAAACAGCATGATGGTTCATACATGCTCGTCGATTTTTCAAGCTTCTTATATTTCCTTCTTTCAAAATATCATTCACATGGTCATGCCTTCCCTTTCTGGAGCGGCCCCTTCTATTCACTCCATCTCTTACTCCCATGTATATTTTTTGGTCAGTCGTTCATCATTCATTCTTTCAATATGTCCAAACCACCTCAAGGAATTCACTTTCATTTTACTTAAAATGAAGAACTAAAATTTTCTATTCGTCGTTAACTCGGCGTATATTTGTATATTTATATTTATTTGGTAGTTTGGTAGGTAGGTATGTTTATCACCGTGTTTTGTTAGCTGTCTATACAAATTGTCTGATACCAACAAAGCTAGCTCGTAAAGACTTAGCATACTCTCTCTTACACAAGATCAAACCGCTGTGTTCTCATTTAAATTCCGACAAAGTGTTCGAAAAAAAATACGTGACTTGTAATAAAGTTATCATATACGAGGAACATTTTATTTTCTTCGATTGCGTTGTAAGGGATAAGTCGGTTGTCTAAATGTGAAAATGTAAGACGAGGTTTGAGCGACGCTGCTAGATTTGTTCGTTCCCGTCCCGAGGCATCAAAGTTTGAAATCGCCCCTCTGAGCATCATACACGCAAACTATCCCCGCTAGGCAGACGATCCTTCATCCAGATAACTTTTTTGTTTGAGTTGGATCCTCCACCATACTAAGGGACATTCTTACCACGATACTTACACATACGTACACTCATATTATATACCTACATACGCTCGTTGTGTAATATTATTAAATGTATCATGTCAATACGAATTTTCATAAAGATATACAAGTTATTTAACTCACAAAAATAATAATACTAATAAACTTCTGATAACTAAAGGAAAATACAAAATTATTAGAAATTTCTACTGTTTTGCTTGTATCCATTACAATATGTTCTAAGTTTGTTTTCATATGTTAATAAAGTAACCAAACTGGGTACGAATAATATTATTATATTTACCTACCCTGAAATATCGTTACAGTTATAATTCCATTACATTTGATGAAATAGAAAATAATGATAACACGTTTTTATAAAGACTGATACGCATTTATTTCAATCATACAGTATAAACTAGGCTATATTTTAGGAAGGTATTTCATCGGAGAAACAAAAATTGACTTAATAACAGATCTTCTACATAGTGTTGTATATTATTACTAGTTGCACGTAACACATGAGATCCTACTGTCGATGGCGATAGTATGTATAATTGAAGAATACTTCTATAAACACTTAAACAACACAAATTAATTAATATTTAAAGATATTTTGTTTTCTATGTAAACATGAGGGATGTATGTCAGGATAGGATAGTATGGAGGTCAGTCATGTTTTTCTAGTCATAATACGAAAACAGTTTGATGGTATGTATGTATGTTTGTAGATTAAGTAGGTATCAAACTATTGAGTGAGATATTGTGTAGTGTATACTGTCTTACAAAATGTATGAAACGATAGTGGCACTAAATTATTTTATTTTTAAATCATTTAGAAAAGTTTGAGATGTTCTACTACAATATTCATCGTTTTTATCAAAGACCTTATATACTAAAGTAATAAGGTCTTTGGTTTTTATAGAAAATAAAATTATCTAGTTGGGGTGTTTCAGCTTTTTTCGATATTTTTAAAAACTTTGGAAATATAGGCAGTCAAACACATATTTTTTTTTCATTAAAAAATATTTTTCTCAATAAATATGTTTGAGAAACTCTGGAATTTAAAAAAAACTACAAATATGTGATTTTGTATTTGTCTAGCCAATTTTCATTGTTTTAGCTTCTATGGTTTTTGAGATAAGTATATGAAAAAATAAAGTAAATTTTTAAAAGTTGATAACCCCTGAAAATCAAAAATTCTGAATTTTGAGTATAAAAGTTTTTTATGCCTGTAACTTTCTATATATATTTTTTTTAATTTTAGGCTCTCTGCATTGAGCGGATCAAAAGTTATAAGGGAGGACAGACACACAGACACAAACACATACACACTATATATTCTACTCCGAATTCTGAGTAAATCCGTCTACAAAACATATATGCTGCAAAACATATAATATCTTAGTGTTTTTTGACTTCAAAGTTGAAAAAACCGTGAAAAATATAGACCCTGAATACAAATATAGCGTATCTTGGCTTGATACTTTGTCGATAGGTTAAGAGATATACTTAAATTATCTTGAACGAATCGACAGTTGGATAAATCTTCTGAGACATTCGTATACCAGGCCGGGGTATGTTTAAATCTAAACATACAAACTTGAAGCGACTTAAGAGGATTTGAATACTTTAAACAGTAATTGAAGCAAATTCGAGCGGTTTTTGGATTCCAACACTAATAATTCAGGAGCACTGTTTGAATTGCCGACTTATCTTATAGCACAAGCAATTCAAATTGATTTTCTAAATATCAAGGGACCCTTTATATTAAACCAAAGAGATATATATATATATATATATATATATATATATATATATATATATATATATATATATATATATATATATTGCAACTTTGCGGAGAGCTTGTCCAAATGTATCTAGTTTTGTGTGTCCACAGTCAAGTAAATAAATATAAAATTTTGTATTTAGTATTAAATTTATTTCTATTACAGGCAAGTTTGCTTCGTTTGATTTTCTTTACTCCACTATTTAAAAGCAATCCGATCTTTTTTTATTAATTGTGATCAAAAACTTATAAATACACTATATATATAATGTAAGATTTTTACTATCCATATTATTGATATTTTCGTGTAAAGAACGATTTATATAAATTTTAGATTATATTTAAGGGGCCATATAAACCTAAACACCTTAATTTCTTAATATAATAAGTCTTTTCAACATTTCTCTAGTGAATGTTCGTCACACAATTTTAAAATTCAGCCTAAATTCCCATAAATAAATTATTAAAAATATCCTTTTTTACAGCATTTTTGTTAAATTACTCCATAACCATGTGTCGTAAAGAAATAAATCTTTTATACGTTTAAAGAGTGCATAAAATCAAAGTGAATGACCGATAATGTTTTTTAATTTCAACTAAGGTTTGTTCTTAAAATGCAAATAATAACAACTTTTGGGTTTCCGATAATTTAAATCACGTATAAACCTTTTTAAACGCACGCGATATTTACTCTTACTAACGCGTTACTTCATAGTGCATTGGGCGGTTTTGATATATCATGTTTTCAGTCACTAAGTTTAGCGTTATATGTCCTCTTAAAATATATTATTATTATGTTTTAAATATGAGATTAGAGTAACTTAATCTGGAGGTATGGCAACATTATTCAGTTTATTTTATACGAGAGCCTATACGGCCCTGGTGCCTTGTCATAAAGCGCATGCGCGGACATTTTATTGGCATAATCGTTGGTACATTTTTTTAAATTGATGTGTTGGTAAATGAAAATTCATTTCATGTTAAAAAATAATCGGTAAGTAGTATTAAAAATCATACAACTATATACATAAATAATATGTTATGAAATATACTATATTTGAAAATACCTAATGATCAAATGCGAATACATATAATAAACTTATTCATAACCTCAAATAACAAAGGTGTTGATAACATTTTTCCTGCAACCAATTTCCATTCTATATATAAAGCAACTCCCTCACGCGAGTCGCTATTGTTATTAAAGACAAACTGAACCTGGTCAAAATTAAGGGAATGGGATTTACGTATACATCATACTATTATTTTGTAGTCCGGTAGTCGTATTTTATTGTATCCCGTATAGAAATATTTCATTATAGAACTCCATATAATAATTATATCCATGATATGGGTAGACGCGAGGGTTTTGATTTCGCCGGTTAGACCAGACTTGCCACCCAGGGCTGTATTGACGCTCTTTTATATTACTGAATTACAGTCATACAAATATTACCATAAAGTGCAAGTTAAGTGAAAAGCAGAATACACATAAGATTCAACTAAAATTTTACTTATTTTCTTATTTCTTATTTATTTATTTATTATAAACAATACAATACAATGTTGAAGTTTCAAAAACAATTACATACTAGAGTTAGAAGTTACATAATATGTTTGTGTGTGTGTGTGTGTGTGTGTGTGTGTATGTATATGTATTATTTAATGATAAGTGTTGTAAATGATAAATTACTGTATTTAATGAAGTTATTTTTGAAAAATCTGCGCAGAATGTTAATTCTGCGCAGATTTTTCAGATTTTTCGCAGATATAAATTATAGGTTGTTTTATAATACAATTTCTTATTATTTAGTTTAAAATATGAGATTGGAGGAACAGAATTTGGGATATAGCAACGTTATATATAACTTTCAATGGAGGTCCAAAATCTTTTGTTTCTGTTGAGGTGAACCCAGCTTTACACGTCTTCTTTCATTGAGATGTGTCCCATTATTTTATATATATACATTATTCATTATTTTTTACTGCGCATTACGAGAACACTGCCAAGACTTTAAATATTCTAATCATCACGCCGTCGTACCCAACCCAAAAAAAATGAAAACTTACACGTTGCCTTTAATTATTTAGTCATGATTTTCTTCATTTGAGACATTTTTATCATTTGGTCTGTCACTTTTAAAAATTATTTAAATTTCTATATATGTATATTTATATGAAATTGTTGTTCCAAGAGCCATTAATAGTAAGTGGAAAATTGAGGGTTTTAAAAAATATAAGTAAATAAATTTGAATGGAATGGAAAACCAGTAGTATCAAGAAAGTAAAGTGTTGCTGTACATGAACGACGACTACATATATTAGAATTACAATATTAACTATGAATTATTATTTTCATGAGTCAATCGCCATTTTCAAATCTAGGTATTATATAAAAAAAATATCAATAAATAAGTAGATTAAGTATCATAGCAAAATTATGTATCGATGCCGTTGTATCAAATGATTTATTATTTTATTAATTATTTCGATGCCTGGCAATATTATATAATACTAGTTCAACAACGTTATTTAATCTTTTCTGATTCGCTAAGAGAGTTTTAGTCCCTCACGAGTAAGAGTGTGTATCTACACCCAGGGGTATAGCCCTTTCATCCTATGTAATTCGGATGATATTTAAATTAAAGGGAATTTAGTCCTAGAATGGCTACAAACTGAATAAATCAGTAGGCCAGTCAAATCCAACCTTTAACATACGAAAATATAGTTAAATACAGATGATGTAAATTGATTTAGCCTACAAATTATTTTTTAATTAATATTACTTTTATTTTTATTTAAAATTCACTGTAGGTACATTTATTACGTGAATAATACAAAACATGGGATGATGTTTTCTTTTTTAATGTACCTCATTACTGAGAGTCTTTATCACATTAACACGTTTTTTTAAATTCCATTACTCGGTGGTGTAGATTTTATAATACTGTAAATATTTTTGGTGACAATCTGGTGACATTCAGAAGAAAACTTTTCTCACTTATAAATTAACGTATTTAATTTTTTTTCTAGGTATAATGTTTCTCTTTTTTATATGTTTGTGCTTAATTGTATCTTTTATAGTAATTTTTTTCTTTTTGTTTTCTTTTGATAACATCTTTCACTATTCTCTTTTTTGTGTCTTTGTTTCTATTGTATCTATTCATTTTTATATAAATTCCATTTAAGATATTTTTATTTCTTATAAATTTGTACGCCAATTTTTAGTGCAGGATGTGGCCACTTGACCAGTTTTGTAGTAGCTTGTTCTTATTTTATGAAACTATTGATGTATATTAACTTGTTAGCTGTAAGTGGTCCTTAATAATAAATAAATAAATAAATTTCTCAAATAGTTACAATTTTTGGAGATATTTCTAAAAAAATGATACAAAAATGCATTTAAAATGGAAATAATTATAATAATAAGATTTTATTTCAGTTCGTGAGCAGGGGGGTGCAATGCAACACAAACCATATCATATATACATTATTTAAAAATTAGGTATACATACAAATAAAAAGAATAACAGCGAGAAAAGTAAGCATAAAGAACAAGCAAAAGATAAAAAAAAATAAAGAAAAGAATAACACATAAATTTGTAAATACTTTGAGAAAAGCATTTCATGTGGAAATGGGTGGAAAAAAAATACAAAATTCAAAATGGAAAATACCCATTTAGTATTTCCATTTGAAATAGATTAATTTGATATAAAGCACATCTATGGAAATAACAAAATTGTCTATAATTGTGAGTGTCGGGTGGAAAATTTGTTACTCCTGTCTTAAATTTCCTGCGCAATGATTATGAACAAAGAGGATGTAGGTAGAACACGACAGAAATGGAAACAAACAAACAATATCCGCAATCGTGTCCTATGTATGTATTTACCTCAGAGCATCCTATCCACTTCCGCTACAATTTATACCTACTTCAATCAATTATTCCGACGCTTTGAGCGAATAATTCAAGACGATTTCGTTCAATTGTCGCCAATTTTATCGTAAATATTGTTATTCACTTTCAGACTGACTTGTCATTAGGATGTGAATTAATTAGCGTATTTAATTTATCAATTCTACGAGTGTCACTATTCAAACTATTTATCACTTCAGGGGGGCAATTCCGGTCAAACAGTGATATCAAAACTCTATTGATTACCCATGTGAATTATTAGATTGGCGTTGGCAGAACAGTTAGCGTGCTGGATTAGTAATCCAGTGGTCGCGCGATCGAATCATGCTACGACCGATTTCGTTCACCTATTTTCACGAATTATTGAAATGTATGAGGATGTATATGTATTTGTTTCAAGGACATATTCATTATTTTATATAAATATATAAATATATATATATATATATATATATATATATTTATATATATATATATATATATATATATATATATATATATATATATATATATATATATATATATATATATATATATATATATATATATATATATATATATATATATATATATATATATATATATATATATATATATATATATATATATATATATATATATATATATATATATATATATATATATATATATATATATATATATATATATATATATATATATAATATATATATATATATATATATATATATATATATATATATATATATATATATATATATATATATATATATATATATATATATATATATATATATATATATATATATATATAAATATATATATATATATATATATATATATATATATATATATATATATATATATATATATATATATATATATATATATATATATATATATATATATATATAATATATATATATATATATATATATATATATATATATATATATATATATATATATATATATATATATATATATATATATATATATATATATATATATATATATATATATATATATATATATATATATATATATATATATATATATATATATATATATATATATATATTATATATATATATATATATATATATATATATATATATATATATATATATATATATATATATATATATATATATATATATTTATATATATATATATATAAATATATATATATAAATATATATATATATATATATATATATATATATATATATATATATATATATATATATATATATATATATATATATATATATATATATATATATATATATATATATATATATATATATATATATATATATATATATATATATATATATATATATTTATATATATATATTTATATATATATATATATATATATATATATATATATATATATATATATATATATATATATATATATATATATATATATATATATATATATATATATATATATATATATATATATATATATATATATATATATATATATATATATATATATATATATATATATATATATAAATATATATATATATATATATATATATATATATATATATATATATATATATATATATATATATATATATATATATATATATATATATATATATATATATATATATATATATATATATATATATATATATATATATATATATATATATATATATATATATATATATATATATATATATATATATATATAAATATGGATATTATTATTAAATGTAGTTCTATAATAGCTTAAGAGAATCTTCAAAAAAAATATGTTAAGCAATTAAATTTTCGTAATAGATTACATTTCTCTAACTATCTTCAAGCTCTAAAACACCACAACACAAAACTACTGGAGACACGCAGATCAATCCAAGATATTTGTTTTCTATATAAAATCATTAACGGTCTGGTCGACAGCACACCTCTTCTAAGCTCACTACGTTTTCACTGTCCACTTAGAAGAAATAGAAACCAGTCTCTCTTTTACACAGAATCTTCTAAAACTAACTATATGCTAAATTCTTATATTAATAGAGCTTGTACTGGGTACAATAGAAATTGTTTGAGGGATCCGGAATTGGATATGTTTGCTTCAAGTTTTTATGTATTCAAAAAAAAAATTGTGAATCTGTGCTGTCTTGTTGTACACATCTTTAACTATTTAACTTTTTAATTGTGCCCCTTTAACTTTAATTTAATTTTAATTTATCATTATTCATACATTGAGACACGTGAGGTAAATCATAATATGAGTTTCTAGTGGTCGATGCTTCCCCCCACTCCCCTCCCTATCTCTCTCCTTTCCCATCCTGTTTTCATAATTGTTAATAAATGTATATGTAGGTACTTAATATATTTTTAGAATACTATAATTGGCTATATAAAAATTATCTTTGTATATTTGTATAAATATTTATTGTATTGCTGTTGTATTCTATAAAATAAATTAAATAAATAAATAAAATAAACTCCATATGAAAATAATATTCTTGATATGGGTAATAGTGAGGGTTTCGATTTCACCGTTTGAAGGGACTTGCCCCCAGATTTATTATTTTTCAATTTTAACTTCTCGACCAGGGACCGGCCGGGGAGGCAAGTTCCGTCAAAATTATCTTTTGGAGTTCTATAAAATCTTAGGATATTATACAAATCTCTAAGATAATTATATTCATGATATGGATTATCAAGAGGGTTTTGATTCCACTGTTTGACGGAACTTGCCCCCCAGCAGTATGTTTTGTAGAGGAATCGGAAAATATCTTGATATGTTTCGGCGACAGTTTGCGCAACTACCGACCATGCGAAAACCAAAATAAATTTGTTCTTCACAGCCCACGAGATTTTTCAAGAAAAATTCATTCATTCATACCATCACGGCATATCTCACAATGTGGGGTAACTGGCACAGGTTTGCGAGAGTGTATTACCGTATAAAATAAAGCACGTCACGTGCGTGCATGTGACGGGCGGAGAACCTCATTAATGAACTTTGCGAGACTTTTTTTTTACTTATTCCATTTCTTTCTGGACACCCGAAAACGATGATATTTGAAAAAAAGTAGAAGCATTATTCTAATATTTTCACCCATTTTAATCAATTATTAGCCCATAGTCGCACATATCAACATTCTTTATTTATTTAACATGATACTAATATATATTCAAAAACAACTATTTAATAATATGTTTGATGTCCGCTCTAATATTTGTTTGTAAATGACACAATAATAAATTAATTATGTATAACCGAAATGTCAAATATTTAGCTTGGTAAAATTGTCAACTGCTAGCCCTAGAACAGGGGTACGTAATTGGGCAGCAGTTATCTTCTAATAATTAATAAAAGTGTGAAAAATAATAAATAAATAAATATTTAACGAAGAAATTGTTATATTTTGTCTTCCTTTATTATGTTTAATTGATACATTGTAGAAATGTTGTAGAAACGTGAATATAATATGATCTCGGATCAATTCGATTTGTATTGTATGTGTGTGTACGAAAAGTTTGCCTCTGAATCATTAGATTCTTCCTACCTTTATTTTACAACACCGTGAACTTATCATGAAAGAAACAACGGAAAGAAGTGTTAGTGAAGTGTGAAAGGAGAGACTTTCTTGGGATGTAATAAAACAGACGAGATATTCCCGAGAAAAATAATTCTCCAAAGTAAAGTTTGTGAAGCACTCATTTTCCATATTTTTCTTCGATTAAGTGTTTGCTTTTAGACAAGGAAACTTAACTAACTAAAGTTTATTTGAACTTTTGCGCAGCGTGAAATATCCAACCAGATCATTGGTGGAAAGAAATATTAATGAAAAAAAAAACTCTCAATGAAGACGTGTGAAAAGTAACGAATTGTATATTGACAATATCTGATATCCGTAGGTACTCGTAGGTACGAATAAATATTTACAAAACAAGAGATCCTAAATAGAAACTTGGACCGACCTTCACTAAAACTTTAAGAATTGACTCTAAATCAACTAAATAAAAAATATTCTTTGCCATATATAACTTTTTGTTTATTCTATTTTATTTTTCAAAAGGAGATAACAACGTCAAAAACAATTCATTTTTAGATGGATATTTTTTTTTATATTTCCTTCCTTATTGAATGATCCGTATGAACAAGTTAAGTCTGACACCTGGAAGTGGTTGCGTTTACCTGGGGGGCAAGACTGGTTCAATCATGGATATAATTATTATATGGAGTTCTACAATATCTTTAGATGTCATAGAACTCCATACGATAATTATATCCATGATATGGGTAATCACTAGGGTTTTAATTTCGCCGGTCAAACCAGACTTGCCCCCCAGTACTTTCTTTATGTGAAAATTGCAGATTTTAGTATCATTTGTATCTCTGTGAGTCCTCATTGTACTTTTATACCATCCATCTGGTTACATTGAAACTTGGTGATTTGTTCGCGCTCACCCGGGAAGTTATCTGAAAAGAAATGTTTTTTTCTTCTCTTTTTTACATATTTCAGTAACATTAAACTTGTTGAAATTAAATTAATAATTAAAGTTAAATGTTATTTGACTTTAATAAGTTAAATAATATGTTTGTCAGTTTAAAATTTTGAATAAGTAGACATTATATATTATGTGACATATTGATTGGGGATATGCAAGTTATTTTAACCAGTTTAAAATAAAATGAATTGCTAGAAGATATACGGTACATATTTAGTACATATTTCACAAACGGATGGATTTTATAGATAAAAATAACATACAACTACAAATTGTATTGAAATATTGTTAAAATCTGCAATTCTCACATATAAAGAGGATGCTCACTGGGAAACGCAACCACTCCCCACTAGACCTCAAAAAACACGCCAGGTCATTTTTACCAATGAAAGATAACCTGTCAAAGTCGACATTATACGCGAAAATTTTATAAAAAATAATAAATATTGTTTAAAATCATACTAGAAAAAAAAAATGTTTACGTATACATATAACTAATTTGAAAAATGAGATCAAATGGTCTTACAAATACGAATACATAATGGATGTAATAAAATACAACGAAATGATAGTATGATGTGTACGTAAATCACCATTCCCGTTGATTATTTAGTCTTTAATGATAATAGCGACTCGCGTGAGCGAGTTGCTTTGTAAATTGAATGAAAATTCGTTGCAGGAATAATTTGATCAACACCTTTGCCATTTGAGGTTAGGAAAAAGTTTATTATGTATTCAAATTTAATCACATTTTTCAAATAAATTAGATTTCTCAACATATTATTTACGTAATTGTATGATACTATTTTTAATACTACTTACTTTTTATTTGTGTTGAAAATTTTCGCGTTTAAAATGTCAACTTTGACAGCTCATATGACATTGGAAAAAATGACCTGGCATGTTGTTTAAGGTCTAGTCCACTCCCCAGTGCCAGACATATCTTTTTCATACCTATATTCAATAAGAAAATAAAATCCTACCATCAAAAATGATTCATAGAAATCGTTGCTATCTTTCGGACTACATGAAATATATTCGTATACGTACACTCATACACTTTTAGCATAAAAATGTACGTATGTGCGTTGGGATAATGAAATTAGTCGTTGCAGAATACAAATACATTGTCTTGTACTATACTTAATTCTTAATTATTCGTTCGCCATAAAATATTTTTGATATAAAGTTAGTGAACAACTACAAGTTATTCATAAATGGAGCTAGAGTACCTATACATGTCATGTGCGCGTATGTGCGAATATAATTTAAATTAAAGTGTATAAAATTGTCATAGAATAATAATTATTATAATTCTATGAAAATTGTGTATAAAAATTAAATATCCCTTGTTAGAATTAGTTTAGAATAGTTTATTTTTCTTACTGTTATATTGTACTATTTAAATGTTACTCTTGCCCCATACACATCAAGTGTCCGCACTTCTAATGGGGCAATATTTTTGAATTATTGTTGTATTTAATTTTCAAATGTACTTTTATATTCTGTAATAAAAAATAAATAAAAAAATGTATATTTTTTTTACTGTTATATTATACTATTTAAATATTACTCTTGCCCCATATACAAGTGTCCGCACTTCTAATGGGGCAATACTTTTGAATTATTGTTGTATTTAATTTTCAAATGTACTTTTATATTCTGTACTAAAAAATAAAAAAAAATGTATATGAACCGGTGATTATAGAGAAAATTTCATGTGCAATTTACCATTGCATGTCCCTGACAAACAATCGAAAACAATATTGTACCAAAGACTGACATCCGAGACTTTTGTCACCACTTAATTTTTCATTGTGTCATACATTCTTTTGTAACATAATATATTCTTTCCAGTAATTTCATTTCTATGCCTTTAATTCATTCGCTTTCTGCCATACTTACATTATACCTACGTTTACGTTAAGTTTTCCATTGGCTAATTATATTAATATTAAAATAATATAGTCATTATATTATATTATATTATATTATTAAGTTTAAAACATAAGATTTCCATCATCATTCATTTCAATTTTACAAAGTCAAAATCTTCTCCGTCTACAAATTATAAAAGAGTTTGTTATTGAATGATGATCAGAAGGGGTGTTAATATATTTTTTTTTAATTTTCGATTAAAATTTCAAACCTAGTCGAAAAGTGATTAGATTTTTCGATAATTATTACAAAGATGAATGACATAATTTACTCGCTGATATTTCAGAGTTTGAAACTTGGGGAGAAATTTTGCGGTCACTGAAGTTTGATTACATAAATTACCGGAATATAAAATTTCGAGAAAACTCGATTTAAATGAAGTTTCAGTATAAAGAAACAAAACCTACAGGTGGAATAATAACCATTTAAATTTTTTTTAAAACTATTTAAGTAAGTAGTTGATTTGAAATATAAGACCAAATACTTCATGTAGGTACCTACATTATGATATTTTGTCGAATTCCAGAGTTGATTAAAAGTTTTTTTGATTTATTTGGAAGTGGAAGTACCTATCCCAGATTCGATTTGTCTCAAATGGAAAATATACTTGATGTTTTCATGACACTATACAAGAACTTATGATATTTAGTTTTGAAAAAATGTGATTGTTTTATATTGAAAAGGTTTTGTTGATGACATGTTTATCTCAAGAAACAAAAACATATCATCAATTTCGCTTACAACATACATACACAACAGTATTCTTAAGGCTTTATCATCGGTTCGTGACCTTGGAGTTTTTTTAGAAAGCATGATTTTTTTTAAATGAATATGTCCCTGTCAAACAAGTATATTTACATCTTCCTACGTTCCCTAAAATAAGCATAAATGCTTGTGCTATAGGTGAACGAAATCGGTGGAGACAGGATTCGAACTCGCGACCACTGGATTACTAACCCAATGCGCTAACCGCTCTGCCATCGACCCATCTGCATACAAGATAAACTTGACAAAATAATAATTGAAAAAACCTCTAAAACCCTCCGTTTTTTTCTCCTTATCTCAAAACCATTCAATGCTAAAATTTTCAAAGTTCTGCATTTTACATAATATATACGTAGTATTTTGTAGTTTTCATCTCCTATATGGTCACATCCATGTTTCAAGTACACAAAGCACGCATTGAGCAAATCAGACATATAATTTATCAAACGCTTGAATCACAGAGAACACACATAATTTTCCAACTATTGGGATTCAACACTTTATCAAAAAATATTTACGTTAAAAAAGAGACGCTCCCTAATTGACATGAAGATATCGAACAAAATCATACACAATGGAATTGAATATCCTGACATAACGGAACATCTCTCCTTCAACACACGTCCCATCGCGTCGTACACGAAGCCCACTTTTATTTCACATACTACACTGTAATAATACGTACACGAAAAAAGCACCCCTCATACGTATGATGAAAATATGGACGTCGATATTTTTATTTTTGGTCCTCGCTCATTTTCCACTGCAATTAGTTCAGGATAAATCCAGAACAATGATAAAATTTCACAAATGATTGTAGTATCGAGATTGATTAAAATAACTTATGCGAGCTTGCATATATTATATTCTCTCTCTGACACTCACACATATACCCAACCTCATACACTATTCATACAAATATAAATATTTTTCATAGTTTTTTGTAAATATTTTTGAAAAATCTTAGATTTATTGTTTATTATGTAGATTCTGAAGTTTTCGTTTCGTAACATAAAAAACTTTACACCTAATTTTAGTCAAGTAAATATTTTTTAGGATGTTACTTCCATCAGACTCATACTCATGATAATGTTAATTGAATGTGTTTGTATGATAATTTTATCTACGAGATATATTTTTTGTGGCAATGTAAAAATGATAACTAGGTACTAAAATAAAATTCTACTGAATTTCAAACTCAATGACTACATAAAATTCATTTTCATTTAATCTCCAATGCAAATTCAAATACATAGATTTCTTGGTAAAAAATGAATAAACTATATTAAAATTCAAATGAATAAATGCCGATTAGTGACCTTTTGAGACAAAATAATTTAATAATTTACTATACATCAGGAAGAATAATACAAAGTTTCATAAATCGTCTTTTTGTTTTTTTTTCCATATGGTATTATTTTTGCAATCTGCATCTGCGGATAAATAACGTGATCTCGTAATATTGTCGTTCTGATTTGTACATGTTTGTTCACAGCTATTTACATGGCGGTCTGAGTTGAGACAATGTAACACTGCGTAAAGTGTACTTTACGCGGACACTATTTTCAACGCGGCCCGGTTTCCAACGCTTAAAATAGCATCCAAAATACAGGTTACTCCAAAAATCGCTTTACACGCAACGTATAAAACAGAATCCAAAATAGAGGTTACTCCAAGCATCGCTTTACAGTACTTTACACAATTATATGTGCAAATGTTTAATATAATATAAATAAATGTTTATCGAAAAATTATATAATAAATGTTTAATATAATAATATAAAGGTATATCGAAAGTTTCAACACTTTCCAAATAAATAAAATACATTGCGAGCGAACGTCACACGTAAAAGACAACGCAAACGGCAGCCATGTTGACTCGTCGGTAGCGACAGCGAATAATTTTACACATTTCTGTTTTACCAAAAAGGATGAAAATCGCATTGAAAATGGGACACGTTATATTTTTTTACCCATCGCGTTGAAAAACCCGTCAAAAGTTAAAACCCGTTAAAAACAGCGTCCGTGTAAAGTAGACTTAAGTCAATGGGTCGTATTACAAAAGTTATTTGAGAAAAATGTAAGAAAAAGGCAAGGTCCCGTACGGGACCTTAACTTTTTCTTAGATTATTCTTTATTAACTATCGTAATACGACCCTATTACCAGCAATTTTATAGTTGAGCAAAAAACTTAATATATTAGTTTTGATAAAATATAAAAATACAAAGCCGCGCGAGCTTTTTGTTTATTTATGATTTTTAAAAGAAAATACATTTGGATGTACTATATTAAGAATTTCAGAAAGTTTTTTGCACTACTGTAAAATAGCCGATATTGACTTATGCGGTGTTACACCTAATGCGACAATGTGCAAATTAGAATGACAACCCCGTCCCCACCGTGACTAGAGTTGTACGACACGACATAAAAAAATCGATATATGGAAATTCGGCGATTTTTATATTCACATTTTCGTACAATGTTTTTATTTTATTTTGATTTTAAATCATTTTTTATTAGAAGTATGTTTGGATGATCTGAGTGAATGAATGAAAAAAATAGTTCACTGAAAATATGGCCAGCAATTGGTCATAATATGTATATTTCATATGACTACTCTATTGGTATGCATTATTTCTTTTTTGGTGAAGACTACCTCAACACAACTGTAAGGGTATTCTGGATATGTGGACGGAGGATAATATGAAATTGACTTTATATGCTATTAAGAGAGGTGTGTTGTAACTACAATATAAGGCAGCTACAATATTTATAATTTGCCAAGATTGGTAGAAAGAATTGAGACAAAATCAACTTTTGGCTCAGAAGATGAACAGAATTTGGCATCCCGTGTTATCCATTTGTGCAACGTGGGATATAAATTAACATAACCTGTACTACGTTCATGCATCAAGACGTTCTGTGAACGAAACAACATGATAGTCGATTAATGGCTTGATGGTGGGAAGATATTGGGTTAGAGAATTTCTCAAAAATCATCAAAATCTCAGTTGACGAAAAGCATAATATCTGAGTCCATTTCACCCAAAAGGTTGCATTTAGTAGCATCCGAGCAAAGTCCAAAAATATGCTTGTACCACGCGATTCCTCGCATGATTCTTTTTAAAGGAAAAATTATGAAAATTGAATGGGAGATTCCTTATCTACAGGCGCAGTTGACGCCAAAAGGGATCATGAATGCTTAAATGCATAACATTATTTTTTTAAAAATATTGGGTTATTAATGCAGTAAATATAGCCACGTTCATTCCCTTATTTACATACGCTGTCGGAAATATGGCCATATTTAATATTTCCTTTTTATTTGCAATATTTTAATTATTAGGTATTATACTTTTGCTCTTTTTCACTATTACAATATGGAAAGTACCCCAAAGGGTCAAATACCTTTGATTGCCCTTATATAACAAAAACTAAAAAAAATACCAATAAACTTTAAGGTGGCATATTCGACTCAGGTTTAAAATTATTCAATTAATTTTATTGCAATATAAGTGTATTGAAACTTAGTTATTGGATAATAATGCAAACCAAAAACCCAAAGCAATGACAAATAAAATGTATAGTGAAAGTTGCAATCAGCGCTACCATTAATTTAGACTCTCCCGTTGTCCCTGTATTATGCTGAAGTTTCAGGGGAATAGATAATTGATAGCAAGAAATGGGCGAGAGTTTAACGAAGCGTCTTGAAATATTTCCTGCAATTTCTTGTAGCAAGAAATCTTAATCGTCTGCCACATAAACGCAATAAACTCCTGATAAGGTTATCGCCTTCGTCATTAATAAAATTAAATATAATGAAATCGGTTAATAAAAGACACATCATTGTCATATTATTACATTGATTTCACCAGATAATTAATTGCATTTGGTCAGTTGTTTCCGTTTGACTACTAGTTTTTGTACCCGGCGCTGCTCGGGAAGGTAAATGTGAAGCAATAATCTAACTCGTCAAGACACTGTTAATTTGTAATGATAAATTCAGAATGAGTAAAAAATATCCAACAAAATAAATAAAAATTAACATACATAAGTTTAAAAATACATCAGTCCCTCCCTCCTACCCTTCCCTTCAGTCTCAAATAATGAACTTTTGGTTGTGGTTTGAAATTATATTGTAAGAGTGCAGTGTTGGTCATAACTGTTTTTTATATATTTTCATCGGAAGCAAGTACGTATAAAGAACAGAATTATTGGACTGTAAAAAACGAATTAGAATGTTATTTAATACAAACGTTAGAAAAGTTTAATGTTTAATGCACTCATTTTTTTTAAATCATCAGAAGCAAGTGTGTATAAAAAAAATAATGTCAGATCAGTCTATGGGAAATAGTTTAAAATGTAATTGAATGTGATTGGAAATAGTTTAGTGTTGGTCACAACCCACTCGTTTATATAAATCGTCATCGGAAGCATGTGTGAATACAAAATTTAAGCAAGATTGGACGATAAGAAATGGTTTAAAACGTAATTGAAAATCATATTGGAAATAGTTTAGTGCGCACATAAAATTTAAATATGATTATTCATATGGCCCTTTAGTCCATCTCGAATGAATTCTTATTAAGTGCATCGTTTTCAAGAAAATCCTTTGTGAAATGAATGAAGGAAAACCTAGATAATTCATAAATAAAATTATTAATGACATGAAACTTTCCTTGCCTGCGACATGACCACGAACCAAGGAAAATACTTATCCATATAGGAACATTCTTACAAAGCTACCTTTAGATTGTGTATGTACCTATAGTGTGGAACGGGAACAATCACCTGGTACATAATTGCATATAATTGTCACTAAAAATTGTAAACTGCTACCCCTAGAACAGGATTTCCTAGTTGGGCAGCAGTAATATATTTATTGTTGTCATTATAAATATGGTGTGAAAAAAGTAAATATATAAAGAAAATAAATATTACCTACACCATACACTAAAGTATAATTATGACGATTTGTTCGAAACAATGGAAACGAAAATCAACAAAATGTAGATAGTGCCATTTGGCAATATCTATATTTTTTGAAGATATTGACATTTGGCAATAAGCCTGCCATTGTGCATGTGCACATGGGCTCAACAAGTTTTATAAAAATACACTAACATATATTTGCTCACAATAAAGGTATATTATGGGACATATTATTTATTGAAAAAATTTGTACATAAATTATCGAAAAATGAAAAATAAAACATTAAATAGTTGATTTTTAACCGTCACTGGTTGTGAATAAAGCAAAATATTTATCGTTCAAATCATTCTCTTTTTTAATACATACTAGTGAAAAAAAATGTCACCTCCATATATTATATATCTATGTACATATTCATTAAATCTACACACATACATATTACACGTTAAAATATTATGGTTGGGATTACTAGCTCGTAAGATCGTTTTTAATTGTAGAGACTTTTTCTAGTGAACACATTATGTTTTGAATGACTTTCATTCTAATTCAAATTTTAATAAGATTTTAATGACAAAAGAACATCACTAGTGTATTGTTGAATGTATATAGTTTTCAGAACGACTTCAATGTTCATTGAAATTTCAATTTTTCTGCAGAATTGAACCCATTACTTAAGTATTTATTTGACGAAACATTGTTTTTATTTTTTAAGTAAAATTGATCCATAAATTTTCTAAACGAAATGAAATATGTTTTGTTTTATAAAAAAAAAATCTTAAATTATTAAGTTTTCTTATTTCAATCTTGTAAAATCGTGAAATAAAAATAAATAAATTATCCATCTCTGATATTTGATATAACATTATTAGATTATTACACAAGTAAATGTGTGTTATGTACAACATACATAGATAGGAAGGTACATATGTAGATATGTATCTACTGTTAGTATGGTGTATTATCTGCGTATGTACGTATGTAAAATAATATTATAATATTAATTGGAATTCGTAATCATGCAAATGTACATATATTCCACAGATGCTAAGATTGTCTAGTTCACTAGTTCCACATAAGTGGTTCAAGTCATCACAAGAGAGCCATATTTCCACATGTGTATTATTTAGCCATATTTGCTTTATTTAGACACCATTCACCAACACTTAACTACATATTATATTTGTAGTCAATTTTGTTTAAAGAACATTGGTTCGGTTGATTTTAAATTAACTGACAACTGAGTTTGTGGTGATAATTTTATTTCTTTAACAACACACCATCTTAAACATATCATATAAGAAGTAAATATATTTTTACTAATAAACTGCCACTGACAAACTGTTTATACAGTTTAGTTAAAAAATAATTCATTGCCATATTTTTTATAAATTAAAATGAATTTAAAACAAACAATGAAAGAATGATTACCGAAGGGAAAATATATTTAATTTCTTCTTTATACTTTATTATTTTACGCTATACAAAAACACAGAAAAAAATAATTATAGAGAATACGATTATTGCTGGATAACTATTATTTCTAATAATTATTGTTTGACTGTATACAAAAATAAATTGCCCATGTTGAAGATTTCATATCTGCAATATATCTGCTATACCAGGCGGATATATTGCAGATATATACGGCGTATATCTATTATAGTGGATAGTAAAAATTAAAATTAGTGCTGAGGTGAGCAGAGATAACCGAACACCACTTTATTTTATTTTGACATGCATCCATCGTCTAATCAACATTCGTACCGTCTCATTTTCGTCTATAGTTCAAGCTTCTTACATTTTCATCTTTAGGGATATCATTTTTTAAGTATACCTATTGTTTCAATAGGCGTGATGACAGTAAGAAAAAATCATTGAAATTATGGTTTTATAAAATAAAATATGTTATAAAGATTTGAAAAAATATATTTATTTTCATTTTAAAAGAGCGAATAATATTAATATTATTAAAATAAAAATACAAAATATGTTAGTCCGCCATTTTATGTGAAACACCAATCAGAGCGCATGACGTCACCATATTGCTACTGTCATATTATGTTGTTCGAAATGGCTATTTTTTCATAACAAGCTATATGGAATATGCTGCTTATTTTTAACATGCTATTTTTATTTATTGATTTATTTGGTTTATTTGGGACAATAAACCAAATAATATCGCTATCCGCTCTATTGAATCGTTGACGCATCTGTTATAACACGCACCGAGTATTGTAACGTGGTGGAGAATATTTAACGTTTCAGAAATAAATAACTTGGTGGCTTTCATTGCTTGATTATAAAATAAAATTATGTTATTATATTGTTTCTTTGATTTTGTTATGTACAGTAATGATGATGTTTGTGGGAGTTGTACAGTGTTATATGAGGTTGAAATAGAAATACACAATGCATGTATTATGATGAATCTAGTAGATCAGAATATAATAAGATATACATATGGGATAATTGTTATGATTCATATACATATAATGATTAATATATTAAAAAAATATAATGTAATGTAATAGGTGTGATGACTGTAAGAAAAAAATCATTGAAATTATGATTTTAAAAAATAAAATAGTTATAAAGATTTAAAAAATGTACTTATTTTCATTTTAAAGGAGTGAATAATAATAATATTATAAATATAAAACTACAAAATGTGTTAGTCCGCCATTTTATGAGAAAAAACAATCAGAGCGCACGACGCCATAGTATGGTCGCGTCAATTCTTCTGATAGTCTTCAATACAATATACGCATTAATTGTCGGTCTGGACTATGTTTATTTTGGTGTTATCGATATATTAATATTTTAATTAGATACTTAAACTAAAACAAATAAAATATAAATGGAACAAGGATTCATCAAAGCAAATATTTTCAATTTACCTAGATACTCGCCTACCTATCGGGGGACACTATGGGCCGGTATCACAGTGTCAGTTTAAGAGCTAAACTCAAGTTTTACAAAAATATAGCGTATTACAGTGTCCGTTTAGACCTAATCTTCCCTCAAATACGTCACTAAAACGGCAAATATTTAACCTAACGTTTCTGGCAGATTAAGTACTTAACTGTGAGTCAACTGTCATTTGCTAGGCAACTCGTGTAGTTTCAGTTTCTATCACTAGAGGCGTTAGGCAACGTGTGTAGATTCAGTGTTGTATCACTTAAGGCGTTAGTTATATCGAAGGTGGCGCCACACAACAAAACAAACTGACAGCCGTATTGAAACGAACACGGGCATTTAAAAGCATTATTTTGGTGAAAAAAATTAAATTTACCATGTTGGATAGTAAAACAATGGTATTTAAAGTCGTAGCGTCCCGTTTTGTATTTCGTATTATTTGAGGTTATTTAAATTTGACAGATAATAACCACAGAAAAAGTGAAATATGTCTATAATTGAAGATTTAGTAACTGACATGTCAAATTGCACTGTAATACGGAAATGGATTCAATCTCCCCTTAACATTAATCTTGAGTTTGGCAAACTCAATGAGTTGAGGGCCGACTGTAATATCGGGCCTATGTTAATTGTATTTTGTATGTAACTTAGTTTTTATTGAATAAATAAATAAATAATGAACGCTCGCAACGTATGGTAAACTAATTTAGTTTTAGTATTCTACAATTTTGTCACGCGATGGTGAGCTGACGAACGTTCGACATGTTATGATGCTGGTCACTGCCAAACTAAACTAGCAAGCTATATTTTTTTCATGCAATGAAGCGATTTGCGAAACGACGGCGATTACGCGAAGCATGCGTTTTAAAACATCGTTACAATTTTAGCAGCATACGAATTATTACATAGCGCTCGTTATTTGTATTGTGTTCATAACAAGCTATATTTATCTGCTATCGTTATTTTTAGCAATAGCAGCCATAGTAGTTATTTTTCTGCCTGTCTTAACTACTCTTTACTAGAATGGAACTTTTGATGGTCGGATATTTCTTTGCGTCGAACAAAGACTTTTGTTCATCAGAATTTCGAAACGTAAAAACTTAATAATAAGTACATATAAGTACTTTATTTATCTGTAATTTAAATACAACTTACATCTCGAAAATCGATAAAATATGCTCCTTCTTCTCTCTACATTATGTGTTCATAAGCTAAAAACATACGCGGGAAACGTATGATGGGCTATTTTGACGTTTGGACATTAATGAAGTTCTTTATATGCTTATTGCCTAAATAATGGTAAATATTATATTATTGAGAGCTAAAAGTGGGGGAACAAATACTGTACTTCATTGTAAACGCGTACTTAATAAAATACACTTGTGTCTCGCCGTGCAAAATTTAATCACTTATTTCTCTTTTTTTTCGCGTGGGACGAAAACATATACCTCAGTAGATGTTTTTTTCGTCGTGTTTGTACATTTAGGGACCGCACAACACTTATGCACTTTTGAATTGATTATAAATACACAAATCGTCCTAGAATACATATATTACATATAGTAGTGATATGCAGTTTACAATATCGTGACGTCACCGTCAGGGTCGGCAGGCGCCATGATACTACAAGCGTTTTTTGGCGTAAATGTCAAATTTGATTTTAAAATGGCGATTTTTGCTACTAAACCTTTATTTTATGTAGAAATGTATATATATTTGAAAACAGTGAATGCGTAAAAACATCGTGAGATAGTTTTTCAAAATTAGTCATCATGCCCATTACCAACTAGGTATATACTGTTTGACTGAAACAGTATTTTGATATTATTAGTAAATGAACATCGAATTATGTAATTTTAAGAGGTTCCATTCAATCCAATGGTGTGTATTCTATGGTCTAAACACGTACATTATATTCTTGGTGTATCATTTTGTATAATTTTGGGTATAGTTATATAGGTATAGTCATAGTGGATAACTCAAGTATGAACTTATTACTAGTTAATAGGTACATAGTATAATAATATTATGGTATTCATTTACACGACTGAAAAATTACAATCAAAGTAAATGTGAATCTATAGACTTGATAAAACTCATATAAAATACATATAGTTAAAATAAATAAACATCTTAGTATCAGTCACGTTTGAGTACCTATTTTTATGTCTACTGGTTTCAAAGGAGCTGTCACGTCTCCGAAGACTGGGATGTTTCAACAATATAATCGGTAGGTAATAGTAAAATTGAAATATTTTGATTTCATAAAATTGTTCAAAATCGCGTCGTTTGACGGCATAAGATTTCAAAGAAACAACAAAAAGTAATGAACAATTTTATGTACATATTTCAACTATACTTTTACTTTAATCTTTGTTCGACGAACAAGCCAAAGATATTTATTTTAATTTCATTAGATGAAATGTGCCACCAAGAAATAGCTGCAACTTATTAAAAGATACTAAAGCAGCCCATTCACGATCGTGTCATTCGGCGTCATATAGACCGGCTCCATTTGGAGCATTGTAAAATTTTCATCACACTCACGGGCGCGCCATCGCGCCATCGAGCCATCAAAATTAGTATACACAAGCTGTCGGCGCTTTCGCAATAATAATTTCTATTTTTTTGAAATTCTCTATTTAGTTTATATATAAAAAGAAAAAACCAAAGAGAAAATGTTGTATTTTGGCATTCACGAGAGTGTCAAACAGCTCGGCGCAATGAGATGGCGCAATGTACCGCTGGTTATCACACTCACGAGCATGCCGTACCGATGCGCCGCACCGTTTGTCGCGGCACTATGGAGTTTCGATCGTTTGGAATTCCATTTTGGTGTGTCAGGCAAATTGTGCTGCGCGGGTTTTGACATTCACGAGCGCATTTTGGAGTGATAGCAAGCTATTTGGAAGGATGGCACGATCGTGAATGGGGACCATTATATAAAGTTATAGTTACCTAATAAAATAATTTTTCAGATTCCTCATTTACTTTTAGATATTATGTATGCTAGGGTACCTACATACACGACTCAATTTGCGAAAAATCAAGGTCTAAACGAAAATTATATTTAATATTTCGTAACATATTGAAAAAAATATTTCATATTAATTATATTTTCCGAAATTCCAAAACAAATTTACGAAATACTTCAACATTTCATTATTTCATCAATATTGAAATAAAACGGAATAAGTTTTTATGAACAGTTTATTTTTTTCAGTTTTAAATATTTTCTAAGGACGCCTTTGAGTAACATAAAATATTCGCGGAAAAAAACCAAAGGCTTGAGTTATCAAGAAACCTTATTATGAGATGAAAAAGGTCGTGATTTATTGGTAGTAAGCCGATTGAACATGTAATGCAAAATTTAAATATCTATGTAGGTAATAGTAAAGTTTGGTACCAACCTTCCTTAACATGATCTTGACAACAACGGATAAAAAATAATGCCTGCTGAACGGACTGAGAATGAATGTGAGTAAATCTCAGATATTGGTATTCGAAAAAAACTGAAAGTATAACTGGATATATATATGTAGGTAATAAAAGTAGAGAACGAATGGCTAGAACAAGTAGAGGAATATTTATACTTGGGGAGTATGTTTGAACAAAATGGAAGACCTGATAAAGATATTGAAAGATGAGTTATGGCAGGTAATAGAATAAACGAAGTACTCAGACCAATAATGTCCGATCCAAAATTCTCAAAGGAAGAAAAATTTTGCCGTACATAATGCAATTGTAGTACCTACTTCGACGTATGCCAGTCAAACGTGGACATGGCAAAAGACGCATGAATGTGGAATAAATGCTGTAGAAATTAGATCACTAAGAAGAGTATATAATAGAACGATATTTGATCTATGAGAGAATGCAAGATGAAGAAAGATATTGTAAGTAAAATGAAAGTGAATGCCTTGAGGTGGTTTAGACATATTAAAACAATGAATAAAGAACGATTGACCAATAAAATATTCATGCATGTAAGAGATGGAGTGAATAGCAGAGGCCGACCCAAAAAAGAATGGCATGACCATATTAATGATGTTTTGAAAGAAGAAAACATTAACAAGCTTGAATAATCGACGAGCATGTGTGAGACGATGCATGGATGTAAAAGAAGCCAGGAATGTGTGCAAAAGTAGAGGAGTATGGCGTTCTGTTCTCTCTGCTTACCCCGTAAGAGACATGGCGTTATGGTATATATCTATGTAAAAATACATAGGCCAATAAAGTATTAGACCAAGAACCAGCGACTGACAAGCTTCTGTCATATTATTAAGGCTGATTTTTTTTGCAAAAGGATACCGCAGCTTTTTTTATTTATTTATTTAATAATACACTTTTTTCCTTATATATATTAACATAATATTACATTCTTCTTAGTTTGCATTTTTGATTTGTAGTTATGTGGTTAGTTTTTTTTTATGTAACCTCTGCCCTTTTGTTTTATCCAAATAAATTTTGATGTCTCGTTTCAATGTTTTCAAGTAACTATTTTGTCTAAGTGTTGTGGGTAGTTAATTTATCCGACTTTTCACTACGCCTGTCGTTTGTTTAGAGTTGTTTGTTTGAATATAGTTGTAAAAATACCTCATATTATATTAAAATCAATTAGCAGATTTACCTATTTGACTTTAACCTATTTCATATGATCTCTAGTTAGTGGATATAGAATTTGCCGCTGGTTACGCAGCTCTATTCTATATGGAAACTTATCGGATACAATACTATTTTTTTTTCTAGAACTATATAGAACTATAAATAGAACTATACATTTAAAGGGGCCTAGTCAGTCAAGTTGGAGGTGGCCGCAGCCCTATCCCAGGCAATTAGTGTTTTTCCACTTATAATACTTCTGCACTGCACAGATAAGAATTACAATAAAAATATTTTGAAGAAACTTATTATGTTGATGCACAAAAAAATTATACTTTGGTAGATGTTTTGGCATAAAAAAACTAATTTTTGTTGAAAATGCTACTTATAAACGTAATATTTTGCATACCGGGTTTATCCGGGTTTAGGTTTAGAAAATTCTATGGTCGGCACAAAAATTCTTTAGTCACAATAGATATTTGCTAGAGACACAGCTATCTATCACTTATAACAGCCTCTCACTTAATTACGAATTTATAAAATTTTGACTAGGCAAAACGTTATTTCTAAATGTTGATGATGGGTCGATCAGATAAAAGGAATCTTGAATGATACAGAAGTAAGAATTATAAGTAGATGAGCATGTGTTAGACGATGCATGAACATGAAAATATCGAGAAATATATTATGTTATAGAAGCTGGCGTTCTGTTATCTCTGCCTACTCTAAATAGGGAAATAGCGTTTTAGTATGGTATTAAATGGGAACAAAAAAATAGAGAAAATCAAAGTATTTGCCAAGATGCAAAGTTGATTCTGAATTTTTACAATCAATATAAAAAAAATATATGTACTACATTCATACAGAACATCACTCCATTTCCCTTTCACTGACATTGCTTCTTACATTTCTCTTTTTCAGAATGTCGTTCGCATGATCGTGCCACCCTTTTCTTGGACGATCCCGACCCGTTTGCTCAGTTTGTCAGCTCTGTATATTATTTTCTACGTCAGGCGTTCTTCCCAAGTGGCCAATCCATCTCAACATGATCACTAGCATTCGATTAAATTTTATTCTAAAAAATAAAAGAAGTAAATGTTGTCACTTGTTAAGTGAGAGTCACCTATAATGGAGTATATGGCGGTTTTATTGTATGGCTCGGTCAATAAATTCACACACCCTCACCGGAACAAATGCACAACCGGACCATAAATTCAGTCAAAGGAACCCTTAAATAGAGGCGAGGATTCGCAATTGGAGCCTTTTATTGGGACCGAATAAACTATGAGTCTCTTCAATATCTGGCTATCTCCTCCCAACATTGCGTAACGGAAAAAATCATTAAAAATCGGCCTCAATATATCAGTTGTGGAAGTTCGCTTACTGAATTTAAGGATCGTGGTAGATTTTCGCCGTTGAGGTTTTTGAGAGCGTGGTTTTATTTTATATCTTTTGTGATTTTCCTTCTTTTATTTATGTGCATTATTTGAATGGGATAATTTTTTATAATAACTTCAAAACATGAAAAATTAATTCATGACAACCTTAAAAAAATAGAAAAATGACAACGAATAATTTGATTTCTGGCAGATGAACTGGTAGGTCCATTCTCAATGCATAGTACAAGGATATACGTTATGATAAAACGTAAATGTTAAAAAATGCATGCATAATACTAACTTAGCATGTCCGTCGCGCGAAAAGTGTTAAAAATGTAGAAATATTAAAAATATTTTAATATTTTTTTACCATAAAATATTATAAATTCTATACTTGTTATAATATACTTATGAAGAAAACTGTGGGAATGGGATTACAAAACGACTAAAAGTTATATAAAACATGAAGATTTTTATATAACTTGTTGGTTTTTGTTTCTATGATTACAAACAGAATATAACATTCAAATATCTATATAATATCTAGGAAATAATTTTTCATACTGCTTAAAATATTGCAATTAATTAAACTAGTTGCATGTAAAACATGAGATCCAACTGTCGATGGCGATGGTATGTATATTTGAAGAATACGAACCAAAATAAAAATGCTTAATACGAATTTATAAACATTTTAAGATTTTTTTTTTGTTTTCTATTTAAATCATGTAGATTAATAGTATTTTTTAGTTATACTAAAAATTTTCATTTAATGCAAATTTTTTCGTCAAAAACATCATTTTTATCTTTATGTATGTCAGGATAGAATAGTATGGAGGTCAATCTGATTTTGAATCTGAGAATATGAAAACAGCATGATGATATGTATGTATGTATGTTTGTTTGTTTGGAGATTAAGAAATTATCAAACTATTGAGTGAGATATTGCGTAGTGTATACTGCATTTCAAATTGTATGAAACGATGTCGTCACTAAATTCAATTTTTATAAGAATTGTTTGTACTACTAAAAAAAAATTAAATGTACTACTATAATGTTCATTTTTTTTTTAATTATCTAGTAAGGGTATTTCAGCTTATTTAGATATTTAGTGAACTTTTGGAAATATAGGAATTTAAACACATAAATTTATCATTAAAAAAAATTAAAATTAAGCTGTTTATAATAATTATAACTACCAAATATCTGTGAAATACATTGGTTTTAACTACACTTTAAAGACAAAAATAAGCCAATAAATACAATATGATTTACTTTTCGAGTTTTATTGATGTCTTTTTATTTTGCTACAGACCTAATGGACACGGGGACTACAACCAGTGACCCAACTATTTTCATTGTATTAAAACGTAGATTTGTATAGATTCATTTGCATTATATAACTTATTTTTCAACCGTTCAAAAACCAACATTTTTATACACCTGTCATATAAATTTTCTATATAACCACTAGTCTCAGTCTAGTAGAGTAATATTGTGACGACATGCTTTGCACGAAACGCGTCGATAATCAATTAAATTTCAATAGAACTAATACCAAGTATTAATTTTATTTTTTTATATTTGTTCTATATAATTATATTCAATAAAGTTTCAAACCACTTTTCAAAGCTCAATCTTGCTTATGTCATACACACTTATGAAAAAATATAAATTTGAAAGGGTTGTGGTCAACACTAAATTCTTCAACGTTTTTATTCAATCAAATTTTAAATCACTTCCCATAATCAAATCTTGCATTTTTTTAGACATGCTTGTTTTCGATGACTGTATAAAAAATCTAATTGAATGTGGGAAATACTAAACTATTAATAATTATTTTGGTCAATTAAATGTTAAACCTTTTCCCATCATCCAATATTGCTAAATTTTTCTATACACATTTGCTTCTGATGACAATATATAAAACAATTGGGACTGTGGCAAACACTAAACCCTTTAGAACGTTTATGTTTAATCAATTCTAAAACCATTACCCATGGTCCAATCGCGCAGAAATCGTATATACTTTATGCACATTTGATGACAATATATAAAAACGGATATGTAGATAACACTATAATACAAAGTATTGGGTTGACCAACTTTGAATTATTTATAATGCCTACAATTAAGCAATTGAAATACGCTTCCTTTCGATGAAAATATGTATGATAAAAAACGATTGCTTATTCCTTCATATTTTCATTCAACAATGTCTTTACATTAAAGCTAGTACTGCATAAAAACTACATTAACATTTGAAAAATAAAAAATAAATTCTAATCACACGCGGACGAGAATATCATATTATATGGGTATAAATGCATTACGACGGAATTAATCAAGTATGGTGGTTAAAAATGGAAGAGAATAGTGTTACAGCCTCTTCAAATAAAGTTGATTCATGCAATTGCTCCCTTTATAAAGTACGAGAATGACTCTCATAGTACTTATGAATCTTTATTATGTTGTATATTCATGTGTGTTATATCTGTGTCTAATCTATTCATTGACTGCTGGAACACTGAAGAATATAAAAAATATACATACGTAATCTTACATACACGAAAAGTATGGAATATTTTCACCATCTGGTAAAAATGATAGTAAATGCTACTTAGATTATAAGTAGTAGTAGAAATGTCAGAATTGCACCGGGCTGTAGCGCCATTGCTGATGATGTATGATGAAAAAACGTGCAATTAATAGAATGAAAGTAAACACATTGTGATGGTTTGGCAACTTGAGGATGAATGAGGATCGTCTGACGAAGAAACTGTATGAAGGATCCAGCTCTGGATCTTTTTAGCTCTGGTCTGAACACTTTTAAAAATAAATTATTGAAAATAGTGGGCGTTTAGCGGGGGGGGGGGGTCATACCGGCGCGTCGAGGGTGCCGTTGAGTCTGCGGGTTTCAGCGTAACCAAAATCTACAGAACTATTGTCACTTCCTTTCTCCATTTTCCTTCCTATTCCTGGATCCATTCCTATCCTATTTCCTGTTCCTTACTTATATATAACGAAGAATACTATAATTGGCGCCATAAAACATGAATCTATATAACATATTATATTATATATTATAGCTGTTGTATTCTCTAAATAAATAAATAAATAAATAATTTAAGAAAATATACACGGAGGACAGATATGAAATAACAGCGTAAACAACAGACGATGTCTGAATTTTGACGAGTCGATGAATGTGTGTCAAAATTGAAAAATGTGGCGTTCAGTTCTCACTGCCTACCCCGGTAGGTATGGTATTTACATATGTATATATGACCGTTTAATACAATCATGGTGTGGTGTGAAGTTCCCCTTAATGCACCGAGGCATTATTTGTGCTAAATTTCTTCTGCTAAATGCTCTGTTTACATCTCGTGTAGCCTTACACTTATACAATTTTGGCAGTTTGGTAAATCGGATACGATTCGATTTGAAGGCGTGGCAAAGGCGCGAGGTAATAACTAAAGAAACACTTTTTAAATAATGAAATATTATTATAATAGGTAGGTAGTTGGGTAAGTTCGCATAATATTACGATTAGCAATAAAAATAACCGATTGAACACGGCAAAAAAAATTGTTTAATGTCGCCAAAATGTTCCCAAATATAATATAGCATTGGTCCGATTAATCTTTGATTGAGAAGTACTTTAGTTGTACTCTAAAACAGAGTTTCCAAAATCGTCAAAACGGATGTATTAAAAATATTTCATCCAATAAAAAAGCTTGTGGACTGGAGGTTAGCTAACTAGAGTTAGCTAACAAGAGGTATGTAAAACATTCTACACTATTTGTACACATGCGATAATAGTTCTCTTGACTTTAATTCTCATCTCCGAAACTCAATTCCAACATAATTCAAACTATTGGAATATTATTCGTCGTGCATGATGGAACCGTGACTTATGTAGTTAGACATCTAGAGCTGGTCTGTTCAATTCCCGGTGGGGACATAGTTTTACACTGTATTTTCAGCAAGACTTCGTGAGACCATTAACATCACAAGTCTCCGAAGTACGGAAAATAATAATTTTCAGATTTAATTATCAATTTCCTTATGTGTGCTCGAAAACTTGTGGATCAGTTGGTTATATATCTAACTGCTGAGCCAATGGTCCCGCGTTCAATTCCCGGTGGAGACACAGTTTTTCATAGTGTTTTTAGTTTGGATCTGTGAGATGATTAATATCTCAACAAATATTATTAATATTTATATACTTTTTTATCAATTTAGTTGACTCTAAAAAATTGAAAGTTAAATAAGTTATGGCTATAAATTAAATAAGTTATGGCAGGTTTCAAAGCCAGATTAAACTATTTGTAAATCTAAAGCATTAATCGACCAACCCACCTATGTAAATTACATACTTTCATTAAAATAAAGCTTCTGTTAATATTACACATTGCAAGCATCATAATTTGAATAAAATGGATTTTTCAATGGATGTTTCATAAAATTTTAAGAATGGGAATGTTGTAAAATTACAACAAATATAAAGATTAAATGAATAAAATATATTTGACAAACGCTGCTTTATAGAAAGAAATGTTATAATCATGCAAATGGTAAGTATAGGGTGGGTTACTTATAATATTATGTAGTATTTGGTAATTAAGGTTCATAAGTAGTGGTAGTATGCTAGTATAAAATAAGTATTGAATATCGATATTGCCAAGTACCTAAGTTATGAACGTACTCGATTATCGTAATCACGCGACCGTTATAAAAATATTATTACGAATTTGCTCTTCCGCTATCGAAATATGCCTTTTTACGTATTTTGGTGCCAATTGCCAACTGCCAACTCTTTACTCAAAAATCGTATACTTAGGTTCCATATTTTTATATAATATAATTTTTTATATAGATACTTTTTTGGAACACGTCTTTGGCCGGCTTGTAAACTTCCTTTCACAAATATACATATGTCAATGCGCTCAATTTAAAAGATATTGTATTGGAAAACTGCTTTTAAACGAATAAAATTTAAGATGCTCATAAAATTATCCAAGCATATCATTATAAGAAATGTGATTCGAGTTTAACTAGTGAAAGTCTGTGTGAATAAAGCTGGGTTGTTTCAAAAAAGTATCAGTAAAAGTATGGTTAAAATACTTTGATTTCATAAAATTGTTCAAAATTGTACCGTTTGACGGTATTAGATTTCAATGAAACAACCAACAGTATTGCATAATTTTATGAAATCAAAGTATTTTAACTATACTTTTACTTTAATCTTTGTTCCAGAAACACAGCCTTTGTAATTAACCTGTATAAACAAGAATAATCAATATTCCTTTACTTGATTCTTATCATATCTTTAAATAATAAAAATAAACATTTCCTTGCACCCTGCGCAAGTGGCGAGTTTATTTTCTATAAGAAAATTTAAAATTGAATTTAAATAAATTTCTCCTCTGCCGTGGATCGAACCCAGAACGCCCGCACAGTAGCCGAACTGCTTACCAACTATGTAACGTGCGGTCGGCTACGGTGAAATACTTAAATATTTTAAAGTAACATCATTAAGAAATAAAAATATCGAACCTACCAGTACTTTTAAAAATACGCAAACGAACCCTTGTAAATCAGATAAAAAATTATTTATTTCCTAAAAGACCAGAGTCATTCATTTTATTTTGATATTGGTGATATAATTTACAATTTTTACCTGGGGGGCAAGTCTGGTTCAACCGGCAAAATCAAAACCCTCACGTTTACCCATATCATGGATATAATTGTTATATGGATAATCACTGGGGTTTTTATTTCGCCGATCGGACCAGACTTACCCCCCTGATCTCGTTTTTTTTTATTGAAAATGTTACCACAAGGATGTCGCTCAGTAGGTTTATATTAAACGCATATTTAAGAAGAATAGCTATACCACAAGAACAGGAATCTATCACTAGGCTGAGGTGGCTGAACGGTTAACCTAAGTATACCCAAATATTCATCAAAAAAACTTGAAAAACATATTTTTATGTCTATAGACGTGAAAAAATTTGTTAAACAAACTACACTGATAGAATTGTTAAACACGAATAGACTTTGAGTCATAGGGCTTATATATCCACTGGTTTTAATTTTTCTTTAGAATATTTAATTATTATTTAAAGTTTTTGTATTCGTGTTTTTACTCCTCACTAACACAAGGTGATATAGTGGGGAGTTATGATTTCGCAATTTTTAAGGGTATTTTTTTTTTTGCAGATTATCAACTAGTATCATGCTGAGATTGTATTTTGAAAGTTTCATCACAATGTATCTGTGTGTGTGTGCTATGTGCTATGTACGGCGTGTTCATTTTACTTTATCGATTATAGACTAAAGTACTCATTCGATTCTATTCAAATTTTGCAAATTTGTATATCTTATGCTCACTTAGATCCCATTAGATTTTGAACGATATATGAATAGTGCTTCTCAATTTTTTTAACTGTCAAATATTTCAAAGTGACCCCAAGCTCGGGAAACTTAAAATTTGAAATTTTTATTTTCAAATAGGTAAAAAGGCTCATCACTTTCATAAAATGGCATTCAAGAAATATCAACTTTTCATAATAAAATAAAAAAATAATTAAACAAACTCATTTCATAAAATCGCTGAAAATTTTCCATACAAAATTTGAGTACGGAACATCTTTGACTAGGTATATACCAAAGACCTTATAATAATATATACTGACTAAAGGTAATATATAAACATTATTATTGTGAAATTTGCTCTGTTTATGTTAAATTATTATTTAATTTTACTCTTTTACATCATTTTTCATAATATCTTATATGAATATTAGGAAAATGTTTATTTTATCAGTTTTTTTTAGAAACCGAACGTCATGATAGTTTATTTTCTAGGAATATACTAGTTACAAATAAATATTTTGTGTTTTTTTACATACATACTATCATGCCTTGTTCATATTGAGGTAGGCAGAGAGAACTGAGCGCCATACTTTCCTTTCCTGATATACTTTTCTCGCTTCACTTAATCCAAACATTGCCTCATGCACACTCTCCTACTATCTACACATCAGATTCCATTCATGTGATTTAAATGAGTCTTTCTCGACCGACCTCTATCTCTTATTCCGCATCTTTTAGCCATGTATAATTTTTTTGTCAACTGTTCTTCATCTGTTCTTTCTATGTGGCCGAACCACTTAAGGGCATATATTATATTTTTATTTTGCATGTGGTGTCCTTTTCCAACATACATTCTGTTCTTGTGCTTACTTTTTTTATTCAATCACACAATGTCTTATTACACATTTGTCTGAGAGACCTCATTTCAACGGCAGTTATTCTACTTGGGAAACTTGATGTTTTACTATGTTGTTTTGAAAAATATATAAAAAGAACATTATTTACATTGAATTACATTCATGTATTCTCAATGTAACATAAAGAAATTAAGTTTATAAAAAATAACAAAACAAATAATATTCATCAACTACTAATTTCCCATGTAAAGTTTGAATTTAGAACAACTTGTATAGACTTAATATTGATTTTTGAAATCATAATATTGTGTATGTTCATCATGAGTAACAAACAACTATATTTTTCCAGACCAGCCATAACATGTCATGCATAGAAAGCTTTCATATTACTATATATAATTTATATTTCACAAAGTATGCTTTTGAAAAATTTCTTTTAGAATTTTTGGTTTATTGTCTTAAAATTATGCACAAAAGCTAAATAAATATTTCATGGTATTAGTTAAAGCAGCACTTCAGAGATCAAGTGATTTTTTTTTCCTATATTATGTTTAGTATTATATATTAAAAGTGTTCTTTGATTGACCAGACTCTATTGAGCAGTCTCTCTCGCACCCACACATTTACAGATCTATGTCACTGTGCACTACGAGCTCAGGAGATTAGTCTGTGTATAATAAATCGTTAAATTTTAGTGACTTTATATATATATATATATATATATATATATATATATATATATATATATATATATATATATATATATATATATATATATATATATATATATATATATATATATATATATATATATATATATATATATATATATATATATATATATATATATATATATATATATATATATATATATATATATATATATATATATATATATATATATATATATATATATATATATATATATATATATATATATATATATATATATATATATATTTGTAAAATAGAAATAGAATAATGTTTATAAAGAAATGCTTTTACTCATAAGCAAAATTTGAATGAAAAACAGCTTTTGTTATACTGAATGAGGGCAATATAGAAATATTATTTTCAATATTTGTCTTGTTTGTAGTAAATCATTTGTCTAATTTAATTATTATATTTATAAAATTTCTCATACCTAATGTATGTGATTCTTATACATACCATAATGCCATGATCCTCACATGGTAGACAGAGAAAACTGAATGCCATATATCTTGACACACAATCATCGCCTCGTCAACATTCATACACCTTCTTATACATGTTTATCTGTTCTTCACGCTTCTAACCTTTTCGTCTTTCAAAATACCATTCACATGGTCATGCCATCCCTTTCTTGGGCGGCATTGATTTCTCATTTCATTCCTATGCGCATTGTATATTTTCTTCGTCAGGCATTCCTCATTCATTCTCCCCATGTGGCCAATTAATGAATGAAATGAATTCATCATTTTCATTCTATTAATGACATCTATCTTCATCTTAAATTCTATTACAGATTCATCTTAGTGATCTCATTTAAACTGCATTTATTCTGATTTCATGTGACTTCTGCCATGTCCAGGTTTCACTTGCATACATCAAGGTTGGCACTTTTAAGATAGCGTTATCAATGGCATCTTTAGCATCCTTTGATATGTTGCGGTCATTCATAACTGGTCTAAGTGCTCCATTCTCTCTGTTTCTTGCCATAACTCTTCTTTCGATCTCTTTATCAATCCGTCCATTCCGGTGTTCCGTTGCTTCCCAAATAGACATATTCGTCTACTTGCTTGAGCCATTTGTTCTCTAATTTTATTTGGTACGCTGTTCTGCTATCACTCTTTTGAAACACCATTTGAACTTCGATTTGCTGGCATCCATTCTCAGTACGTTCTCTTTACATCCTTCATATACTATACTTACTGAATTGTCAACGTTTTGACATTTCTCATATACCTACTAAAATTCAGACAGATAAATTTAGACGAATCGGAATGGGACATATTATGAATATTTCGATTTGTGTGATAGATTTTGTATTTTAATGAATTATTGTGTTGTTTTTCTTTTTAATTGTTGTGTTGTTTAATACGAGTTTTATGTTTTATTTTTACCATATTTTTATAATGGCTAAGAGGCCGTGTATGTGAATATAAATAAATAAATTTCAGACCCTTGCTATCCTCCATAAAAGTTCTGATGCAACATTCAACGTATAGATTGAAGAGCCATGGAGATAGCATGCACCCCATTATTTATAGAGAACTATGTTGTTACTGTGTCGGTGACACAAACACGTGATATTCAGTAGTGGCCAAAAGAATGAAAACTTTTTATTTTGACTACATTTTTCAACTTACTAGGTGATTCATTTTACTTATTCATTGAAATTTTATTGCAATCTTATTGTTTTTAATGACAAATATTTTCTTTTGTTTATTTCGCAAGAAACAATAAATATTTTCTTAATTATTTCAACTTTTTTTTACAAAATTAGTTAATCCTTTCTAATTTGTCTCATAATGAGTTGTAAGGAACATATACCTTACTATTTGATGATATGAATCATCATTATTACTCACATTTTTTTCTGGAAATTTGTTTTTTTGATGTCTGTGATCATTAGAAAGTAATTATTGAGGATATTTGAAATCCTATCTAAGCAAGAGCTATTAGTCTGTCGTTCGTCCTGTACTGTGTCATTTGTAAGTGGTTGGAGTGTTTTTTCAAGTTCTGAGATTATTTTATTCTGAAACTTCTTCTGAAACATGCTTGGAGGCTACTGGTCACCTACAAAATGTAGTAGAGCAGTTACCCTGCGAGAAGAGGGATATACATATAAACAAATTGCTGAAAAGTTGGGACACAGAGCGTCCAAGTCTGGAGTTCAAAGGTCTGCGAGAGGTTCAAAGTCTCCAAAAGTTTACACAATGCTGTAAAATCTGGCAGAAACCAGAAGACGTTATTGATAGACGACAGAAGGATAACGAAATTAGCTCTTCAAGACCGTAGATCCACTTCGAGTGATATCCAACACATCCTTGCTGAGAGTGGTATAATTGTAAGCGATAGGACGATTCGACGACGGCTAGTCAACAATGGATTAAGGGCCAGAAGGCCAAGAAAAAAGCTTACTTGAATAGTAAACAAAGGGAAAAAAGACTCATAGTTTTTTCAAGTCAAGTTTGTTCAAAATGCAGAAAAATATTAATAAACATTAGGTTTCCGTTGATTTAATTCACGTATAAAACTTTTTTAACGCACGTGATATTTATCTTAACTAACATGTAACTTCATCATGTATTAGGATGTTTTAATAAATCATATTATATTCAATTACTAGATTCAGCGTTTTATGTTCTCTTAATTTCTCCCAAATGTAAAACAAAATGTTTAATTTTGTTTTATAAAAGTCTGTACTTAACATCTATAAAACATATTGTCATATAAAAGGAATATAACAGGTTCATCGACAACTACATATTATGTTTTATAAAAGTTTTTGTTTTTCATTTATAAAACCAACTGTTGAATAATAGGTATATAAACGTCACACTAATAATTTTATGTCCTATTGAAGTCATCCATAATACCACTATACAATCGTCTATTAAAGTTTTTTCTAAAACGTTTATAGGCCAATAAGTTGTTTAGATGTTATAATAATACCCTTTTTATGACGATATTGTCTTTTTAAAAATCTTTATACAACTGAAATCTTTTTATGACATACAGCTTTGTTAAGTTAACATTTCGATTAAGACCATTATGTGATCCTTGTATAATTACGTTGCAAAAACGTTTATGGGACGTTGCAATTAGACTATTTAGTTAGACGACTTAACCGTCAGATGTACAACGTCTATACGACTAACAGAGTTAGTTAATAACCACTATAAAACTCCTATACGACTAAAAGTCATAGGTATAACTCTTATTTATACGACTTGTTTGCTAGTTGGATTGTCTCTGGGGGAAACATAAAATTAAAATAGTCGCATCATTTCTATCTTCGGCCTTCGTGGCTCAGTTGGTTAGGTATCTGACTACTGATCCAAGGGTCCCAGATTCGATTCCCGGTGGAGACACAGTTTTTAATTGTGTTTTAAGTCTGGCTCTGTGAGACGATTAATACCATAAGCAGATCGTAAGTCTCCAGAATGTGGCAGCTTGTTATTGGTGCATGTTAAATAATTATTTGACATTGTACCTGTTAGTTGCCCGTGAAGCTACATAAAACAAAAAGTTATAATATAATATTATGCTGATTAATTATTTAAATGTTTTATCAAATGACAGAACGAACGCGTATAATATCTGTCAAATGACAAATGTCAACCACGGTGGACGGTGCTGCCAGGACTTAAATTTTTAGATATTATTGGAGAGTTGCACGAAAAAAATATGAATCCTTATGAAGAAGGGGTTGAACTTAACATTGTTTTTACTCCTCACTACCCCAAGGGGATTTATGAATTCGTTATTTTTAAGGTAATTTTTTATTGCAGATTATCAACTAGTATCATGCTGGGATTGCATTCTGAAAGTTTTATCACAATGTATCTGTGTGTGTGTGTGTGTGCTGTGTACTATAATATGCTACGTACGGCGTGTTTATTCTAGATTATCGATTATAGACTAAAGTGCTCATTCGATTATTTTCAAATTTTGCAAATTTGTATATCAAAAACTCGCATAGACCTCATTAGATTTTGAAGGATATCTGAATAGTGCTTCTCATTTTTTTTAACTGTCAAATATTTCAAAGTGACTCCCATGCTCAGGAAACTCGAAATTTGTTATTTTTATTTTCAAATTGCTAAAAGGGCACATCACTTACATAAAATGTCATTAATAAATATCAATTTTTCATAATAATATATTTAAATAATAAAAGAATTAAACTCACTCATTTCATAAAATTGCCGAAAACTTTGTATAGAAACTTTGAATACTCTATAGTGACTTGTTAGTGAGGAGTTTAGCGTTGGCCACAACCCATTCGTTTTATTTTGCAACCTTTTTTCAACGCTGCACCGTAAAATCATATCTTACTATATGTAGAGGAACTAGAAATATTACCGTTATCTATACGTATAAGATAAATAACAATTTCGACGTATCGAAAATAAAATAAATATCATGTAAAACACTTATTTGGAACACTTATTATTGGTTTTTGATAATATAAATTAAATTTCATGCAATAAAAAAATATATAATAATGTTGACGCTATGGGGCTGAATTTGAACCCGTGTCTATTGATTCAACCGTTCAACTATAAACTCATTCTACAAATTATGAAATTTCTTTTAATAAATAATTTTAAAAACCCAGTACACGTACAAAGTAGATATAAATACAATGAACAAATACAATTCGCAATTGCTTAGATACATAAAAAAGTCTTGATTTTTATTTAACAACGTACATAACTTTTTTTCATATTACTAAGTGATTGCGTTTAAAACGCTGTGATCATACATATTATGAACACCAACAGTTATGTTAAATATCAATGATTTACCAAAAAATGTTAATAAAGTCAGAAATAAAATTGATGTAAAAATAAAATATTCTGATTCGAAAATTATATTATAAAAATAAAACTAACAAAAGATTTTGAGAAAAACATTATTGCAAGTATCAAATTATTATCATAATAATAGAGAAAGAAAACAGCAGTATATTTGTTGTACATAAAATAAACAAAAGCTTAAGGGTATAAAATAATTCAGACAACATGTTCATAAAAATATCCTGAAAATATTTCAAATACAACAGTAAAGATGATGAATTTTTCAATATCTCATAGAAAATGCCAACCGATTACATGATTTTTTTTATAAAACTTTAAAAGTAATTTTGAGACGCTTTTGGCGTTTTCTTGAAAGGATATTGAAAAATCTTAATATGTAAAAAAGATCCTACCTTTCTCGGAGACTCCGCCGCATCGTCATCGAAGGCATAATGTGTGTCTGATGTTTGTGAAAATAAATGTGAAATTTCAAAAACTACATCGCGCGTGAAAAGTTTAAATGTTGAAAATTTCGTTTATGAATGATACATAGTTTGCAAAGAAGTATTTCCGTGAAAGTTTTTCTTTTAGAAAACTTTGAATACATCGAAAAGATTTCTATTTTTTTTGGTTTTGTTGTATTGGCAAGATTTTTTTTTTTGTGGAAGGACGTTTGATTTGTTTTTAGTGCATGTTGGTATGATTGCTTCAGACGAGGTGGGACGACTCTGTTGGTTGGTTGGTTGGTTGGTTGGTTGGTTGGTTAGACGACTAGTCGCTTCCAGGTTCTATAGCGCACTGTGACGATACAGAGTCTCTCTCTCTCGATTGCTTCGGAAGGAGGGGATTAACGGTGCGCATGCGTCAAATCCTCCCTAATTCACCCCCTAAAGATGGAAGAGTTTTCCTTGATGCAATGGATAAGACATGTGTTTCCGCCGTATAAGTCTCTGTATCAAAAATCTTCTCATTCCAACACGCTGTTTATTTTTTGTTATTTCTAATATTGGTTGATGCGTCCTGAATATGTAGGTATGTATGTTATTCAAAATACTGCCACAAAAATCACACCATACACTATACCTACTACTCACACAAACGTTATATTTCTTTTTACTCTTCAATACTGTGCAATAGCGGCCTTCGTGGCTCAGTTGGTTGGGTATCTGACTGCTGATCCAAAGGTCCCTGGTTCGATTCCCGGTGAAGACAGTTTTTAATTGTGTTTTCAGTCTGGATCTGTGAGACGGTTAATATCGTAAGTCTCCAGAATGTGGCAACTTGTTATTGGGTGCGTGTTAAAGTAATATTTGACATAGTACCTGTTAGTTGCCCGAGAAGCAATATTAAATAAATAAATAAATAGTGGAGTAAACATTTTTAAGGGCATTTTTTAAATCATCTCTATAAAGTGCACACTATGAGTTTCGTCGTGTTTTTATATATGGCGTACGCCGTACGGGGTATACTTTTTGTGTCCACTCTAGAGCCCAAACTATAAGTTCAATCGATTTCATATTTACTTCAAATAAAGTTCTTGGAATACTCATCATCGTCATTGGCTCTACAATCCTGGCCACCATCGGAATCCGTCCCCAGCCGCGTCTGTCCTCCGCCGCTCTCCTTCAGTTTGCCATTACGATCACCCTTATGTTATCTTCTGTGCCATCCAGCCATCTTAGCTTCTACTTCTTTTTCCGTCAGAATTGGTATTAAGAATCTTTTTGGGGATACGATCATTATTCATCCGGCTGAAATGTCCCAACCACCACTGCAATCTACATATTTTTATGACTTGTACAATATTGGGTTCGTCATATAATGTCAATAATATAACGATATAATCATTCATGATTGAATCGCACCCTCCGGAGTCCATTATCATTTACTGGACTCAGGATTTTCATTTAAAATGTAATGAGGCTATTTTCGTCTCTTTTTGTTAATACCTAGCATTTAGCTCCATACATAACGTCAAGTCTGAGACGAATCAGGATTTTTGTTTTCCTTATTAACAGTTTGAACTTCATGTGTTTTATCAAACCTACTACCACCTATTGCCAGCGACCTATCTTACACTAATTTCAGTGCTGCTATTATTTGCTTGGGTAACGATATCGGTTAGACATCAAAAAGAGTCAATTGATTCCATTGTATGTGTGTTCACATCAATAGGACGCAGGTTATCATTGTGTAGTGGTTTTTTCGCTCTAATATATTTTGTTTTTGCTGTATTAATTTTAAGGCCCATATTTTTCGCGGAGTTTTCAAGCCTACGAAAGTCTATCTTCGTCTTAGTCGTTTGCATATCCCAATATTAAACTAGACATTCTGAATATAGTCCCAGATGTCTCTATCTCCGACTCCGAAGAGACAAGCCAGGACATCACCTTGTCTTAGTCCATTTTATGTCTTGAAAAGATCTGATATGCTGTTGTGAATTTTTACCCGACATTGTGTATTAGATACGGTGATCATTGTGAGACGGATTAGTTTTAGTGAGACATTGCGTATTAGATACGGTGATCATTGTGAGACGGATTAGTTTTAGTGAGATATTTAGTTCTCTTATGGAATTACTACCATATCATGAGATACTATGAGTTTCGTGACAGTGTGTGTGGTGTATTTTGAAAAATTTTATCCTGGAAACTAATATTCATATTTAATGATCTTCCAATTTCAATTAAATCCGTAAAAACAATTATAATTTTCAAAAAACAAGTAAAATCTTATATTATCTCAAATTGTGTAAATATGCTTAATATATTCAACAGTGTTCAGATTATCAAATAATTTACCCACTTATTTATTCAGAACGTATGGTCACACTAATACTTTGTATAAATACTTCTTAATGTGGTATATAGTGAGCCTAGAGTTGTGATGTATATAATTATTGTTACAGTTATCGTCACAGGTACCCAACTGTACTTAGCTGTAGTTTTTTGTATTTTATTAATTCATTTTTACTCTCCACACTATGGAATAGGGGAGAGTCATGATTTCGCAAAATTTAAGCGTATTTTTTTTACATCAATTTCTCAATGGGTATCATGTAGAGAATGCACACTATGAGTTTCGTCGTGATGTGTTTGTGTGTATGGCGTATACGCTGTACGCCGTACGCCGTACGCCGTAGCATTTATCTTTTTTGTGTCCTCTCTACAGCCCAAACTATAAGTCTGATCGACTTCATATTAACATCATATGTGTAAAGTGCAAAGACCTAGAGCTGATTAGTTTTCCATAGACAACTTTTGATTTCTTCTCTATGAATTCATCATTTACGTTGTTTTTTTTTTGTGTCCTCTCTGCAGCCCAAACTATAAGTCCGATTGACTTCATATTGATATCACATGTGTTAAGTCCATAAACTTAGAGCTGATTAGTTTTCCATAGACAACGGTTCATTTTTTCCCAATGTTTCTTTATGATTTCATCTATTAAAACTGAAAAAATGCTCTCACGACCTGGAAATTAGAGATATTTTAATTTGGTTTCAACTATTTATACAACACCAAGAATCTTCATAAAATTGTATTCAAAGTTGGTCAATGTTAAAAGAAAAATATTCAACGGTTTCAAAAATTATATTTTATTTAATGGATATTTGTATGAAACTTATATGTAACAAGAGAATTTTTTTATATTTGGCAATGTTCAGTTCATTGATTTCATATTGATATAAGAATATTAATAGCTTGAACTTAGAACTGATTAGCTTTTCATAGATATCATAAAATTTCTTCATATGATATCACGTGTCAACATTGTCAAAATGCTCTAACGCTCTTTGAAACAAAATTTATCTGCTTTTTTTAAAATATTTCATACAACATAAGCAGTCTTCACTATACTGCATTAATAGTTTGTCTATCTTAACATAAAAATATACTATCGGAAGAAAATTTATATTCCTGTTAGTAACATTTAGTATGAATAAAAATGTAATTAGATAAATTTCTATTTATGGAAACGTTCAGTAATTTGATTTCATGTTATAATGTAAAGAGCTTGAACATAGAACTGATAAGCTTTCCATAAATAACAAAAAAAATCTTCATATGATATCACCTGTCAAAATTTGGAAAATGCTCTCGCGTTCTTTAGAACAAAATTTATCTGCTTTTTTTAAAATATTTCATACAACATAAGCATTCTTCCCTATACTCCATTAATAGTTTGTCTATCTTAACATAAAAATATACTATCGGAAGAAAATTTATATTCCTGATAGTAACATTTAGTATGAATAAAAATGTAATTAGATAAATTTCTATGTATGGAAAAGTTCAGTAATTTGATTTCATGTTATAATGTAAAGAGCTTGAACATAGAACTGATTAGCTTTCCATAAATAACAAAAAAAATCTTCATATGATATCACCTGTCAAAATTTGGAAAATGCTCTCGCGTTCTTTAGAACAAAATTTATCTGCTTTTTTTAAAATATTTCATACAACATAAGCATTCTTCACTATACTGCATTAATAGTTTGTTTATCTTAACATAAAAATATACTATCGGAAGAAATTTATATTCCTGATAGTAACATTTAGTATGAATAAAAATGTAATTAGATAAATTTCTATGTATGGAAACGTTCAGTAATTTGATTTCATGTTATAATGTAAAGAACTTGAACATAGAACTGATTAGCTTTCCATAAATCAAAAAAAAATCTTCATATAATATCACGTGTCAAAATTTTGAAAATGCCTTCGCGTTCTTTAAAACAAAATTTATCTGCTTTTTTTAAAATATTTCATACAACATAAGCATTCTTCACTATACTGCATTAATAGTTTGTTTATCTTAACATAAAAATATACTATCGGAAGAAAATTTATATTCCTGATAGTAACATTTAGTATGAATAAAAATGTAATAAGATAAATTTCTATGTATGGAAAAGTTCAGTAATTTGATTTCATGTTATAATGTAAAGAGCTTGAACATAGAACTGATTAGCTTTCCATAAATAACAAAAAAAATCTTCATATGATATCACCTGTCAAAATTTGGAAAATGCTCTCGCGTTCTTTAGAACAAAATTTATCTGCTTTTTTTAAATATTTCATACAACATAAGCATTCTTCACTATACTGCATTAATAGTTTGTTTATCTTAACATAAAAATATACTATCGGAAGAAAATTTATATTCCTGATAGTAACGTTTAGTATGAATAAAAATGTAATTAGATAAATTTCTATGTATGGAAAAGTTCAGTAATTTGATTTCATGTTATAATGTAAAAAGCTTGAACATAGAACTGATTAGCTTTCCATAAACAACAAAAAAAATCTTCATATGATATCACCTGTCAAAATTTGGAAAATGCTCTCGCGTTCTTTAGAACAAAATTTATCTGCTTTTTTTAAAATATTTCATACAACATAAGCATTCTTCACTATACTGCATTAATAGTTTGTTTATCTTAACATAAAAATATACTATCGGAAGAAAATTTACATTCCTGATAGTAACATTTAGTATGAATAAAAATGTAATTAGATAAATTTCTATGTATGGAAAAGTTCAGTAATTTGATTTCATGTTATAATGTAAAGAGCTTGAACATAGAACTGAATAGCTTTCCATAAATCAAAAAAAAATCTTCATATAATATCACGTGTCAAAATTTTGAAAATGCCTTCGCGTTCTTTAAAACAAAATTTATCTGCTTTTTTTAAAATATTTCATACAACATAAGCATTCTTCACTATACTGCATTAATAGTTTGTTTATCTTAACATAAAAATATACTATCGGAAGAAAATTTATATTCCTGATAGTAACATTTAGTATGAATAAAAATGTAATAAGATAAATTTCTATGTATGGAAACGTTCAGTAATTTGATTTCATGTTATTATGTAAAGAGCTTGAACATAGAACTGATTAGCTTTCCATAAATAACAAAAAAATTCTTCATATAATATCACGTGTCAAAATTTTGAAAATGCTCTCGCGTTCTTTAAAACAAAATTTATCTGCTTTTTTTAAAATATTTCATACAACATAAGCATTCTTCACTATACTGCATTAATAGTTTGTTTATCTTAACATAAAAATATACTATCGGAAGAAAATTTATATTCCTGATAGTAACATTTAGTATGAATAAAAATGTAATTAGATAAATTTCTATGTATGGAAACGTTCAGTAATTTGATTTCATGTTATAATGTAAAGAGCTTGAACATAGAACTGATTAGCTTTCCATAAATAACAAAAAAATCTTCATATGATATCACGTGTCAAAATTTTGAAAATGCTCTCGCGTTCTTTAAATCAAAATTTATCTGCTTTTTTTAAAATATTTCATACAACATAAGCATTCTTCACTATACTGCATTAATAGTTTGTTTATCTTAACATAAAAATATACTATCGGAAGAAAATTTATATTCCTGGTAGTAACATTTAGTATGAATAAAAATGTAATTAGATAAATTTCTATGTATGGAAAAGTTCAGTAATTTGATTTCATGTTATAATGTAAAGAGCTTGAACATAGAACTGATTAGCTTTCCATAAATAACAAAAAAATTCTTCATATGATATCACCTGTCAAAATTTGGAAAATACTCTTGCGTTCTTTAAAACAAAATTTATGTGCTTTTTTAAAAATATTTCATACAACATAAGCATTCTTCACTATACTGCATTAATAGTTTGTCTATCTTAACATAAAAATATACTATCGGAAGAAAATTTATATTCCTGATAGTAACATTTAGTATGAATAAAAATGAAATTAGATAAATTTCTATGTATGGAAACGTTCAGTAATTTGATTTCATGTTATAATGTAAAGAGCTTGAACATAGAACTGATTAGCTTTCCATAAATAACAAAAAAATCTTCATATGATATCACGTGTCAAAATTTTGAAAATGCTCTCGCGTTCTTTAAATCAAAATTTATCTGCTTTTTTTAAAATATTTCATACAACATAAGCATTCTTCACTATACGGCATTAATAGTTTGTCTATCTTAACATGAAAATATACTATCGTTAGAAAATTTATATTCCTGGTAGTAAAATTTAGAATGAATAAAATATTTCATTGTCAATATTTGTGGTGTGGAGAGTTTAGTGTTGGCCACAACCCACTCGTTTTTCTTATGGTTTATTTTTTATTTATATTTTTGCTATAATTTTATGTTATGTTATATATTTTTTTATTAATGTTATATTATAAGTACCTACTGTCTTTACTATTTATGTAAAATTATCGACCTCAATACAGGCCAGCCCTAGTGAGGTCGATTATTGTATATTATCATTGTGATATGTAAATGTAAAGATATATTAAATAAATAAATAAATATTTGTTCAGGAATGTACTTTCTATGATGTGAAAAGTTTAGAATTGGCCACGACCCACTCGTTTTATAAAGGAGTTCATCTGTCAAAATATTCGAAAAGCTGTCACATTGTATTTTTTTTTTTGTTTTAATTATATTGTAGATAATAGAATTTTGTTGGTAAATTCGTTTACATGAAGGAAAGAACTATGAAAAATTTCAACGAGATTTCGTTTTTAAATATATTTACATATCTGGATCTGTGAATTTTCTCTCTGGATATATGTATATAAGAGATTGATATATGTGTAAAAATCAATCTTCAAAATGTGGTAACTTGTTATTAGATGCTTGTTACATATGTACATTAATATTTGACATAATTTTTAATCTACCCGGAACAAAATTTTTTATGACATGTGATGCGATGGAATACCTACCCCCACCCAAATTTAACTCGTAAAAGGGTCGCGCAACCCGATACTATTTAAATTAGATTTTGGTGGTTCTGACGACCTATTAGTACTGGAAGTTGCGTATTTATCGAGCCCCTGTTACGCGTGGTTAGTTTCCTTTTGCCGCGTATGATTTGTCCAGGTTAGGTGGTACTTACATGTGGAGTCGTAACCCGTCACGCATTTACCTATTTGAGATAGGCAGAGAGAACCGAAGGGCAGTCTACTCTCAACTGACATACATTTCTCACTTGTTTCATTTCGTCCATGTATCGTTGCATACATCTATTTATTCGTCTATTTATATATGCACAAAGGCAAAAAAATTGATTTTTCGATTCAATATACCATCACTATTTCTAATCAAATCGATTCGAAAAAATTAATTGAGATAGTTTGGGTATTATAAAGAAAAATATACCTTAACTTTTTGATAATATTCTTTATCAATTATTCTAGAAAAGTAATGGCATTCCCCGATTTTCAAATTTTATCTTATATTTTTATTAAGCTTTAAGGCGTTGTGCAATATATAATTTTTTTTAAATTTAAAAACACAAAAAAATCTGGAAAAATATGTCGTGACGTTGCAATAATGTTTCAGGTTTTGTAAAGAAACCTAAAAAACATTTATTTTCCATTCAACGCCATTGCGAAATAATGTTTTTTTTTTGTTTATTTACCTAACCCGATGCATTAATACAACGTTACAATATATTTTTCTAGATATTTAGTTCTTCTTTAATTTAAACAAATATAAAAATGGCTCTAAAACTTATAGTTTTTTAAAAGTATAAGATTAATGTCAAAAATCGGGGTATGCTTATTATTTTCCTACAAGAATATATACAGAACATTATTTAAAAGTAAAGGTATATTTTTCTTTATTAATAGCCAAACTATCTTGTTTTTTTTTAAGTGACTCGTATTGTAGTAATGATGCAATATCAAATTGAAAAAAAATCATTAAAAATACTTAAATACGTATGTTTTTAAAAAATCAGTTTTACTGCCTATATTTCCATATAGTGCATTGAATAATATGTGGGTTCATATTATTGTGTTGTGTTGTGTTGTGTTGGGGAGCTATCTGTCGTGTCGGGTGAGTGTTTATATAATTGTGTTGTGTCGTGTTGCAATATGTCGCATTTTCAGTTCATTGTGAGTAGAGCCGCGGTTAAGTGCAATGTTTTTTCTCGGAATATTCTGATACAGACAGTGATTTTGATGAAGATATTCTCATATTGAACTTTTGAACCACCCAATATCGCTGAACATACATGGGGGTTAAATCGATAGGTATTGAGGTCCCCTATCTCCTTGCTTTGGTTGATCCACTCCTCATGATACACCGTGTATAAATAAACTTTCGCATAAATTTTCTTATAAATACGTTAGTTAACTTTAGTAAGGTATCATAACATTATTATAATTAACTTTAGCATAATTTTTCTTATACTTTATTAAGGCATCATAACATTATTATACCTACACAATTAACATTGTCATAAAATTTCTTTAAATAAACTTTTATTGACTTTATTAAGACGTCATGACATTACAATAATTAACTTTCGCTTACATTTTCTTGTAAATACTTTTATTAACTTTATTAATTAACGTCATAACATTATTATGATAAACAATAATTGTTTATTTCATGACAGTGAGAGAACCGGGATATCAAGACACCTACAGGGCTTACGACCTGTCATCGGCTGGTTTACGTGATCACTTTATGCGCTTGCGTAACGTTCACCAATTATTGAGCCTTTTTATTAAGTCCCTATCAATTCAATTTTTTAATGTTATTGTAATATTGAAATTCATGTCGTTTGAAAATAAGTAATTATTACTACCGCCATCTGTAAAAATACATTTCTACCTTTTTGTAACACCATCTATTGAGAAACTGGTTGTAAATAATGGAAGCAACAATTCTTATTCATGAGATGAATGCATTTTTTCGTATAGATATCGCCCCTGAATTGCGCCTGACTTTTTAGGTCATTTTTGGGTTATTTACCTACTCGTACCAATAACTATTTACCTACTTGTAATAATATCATTGACTCCCTGTAATTATATAAAAATGGGATTACAAAACGACTAAAAGTTACATAAAACATGAAGTTTTTTATATAATTTGTTGGTTTTTGTTTCTATGATTAGAAACAGAATATAATATATAGGACATAATTTTTCATACTGCTTAAAATATTGCAATTTACTTTAATTTAATTTTAATTTATTTCAAATTTACGGCTTGAGAGCCTATTTAAAAAACAATAAGTATGTAATGATTAAAACTTTGAATTATAAAATAAAAAAAAATTTAAACTAACATAGTAAAATCAATAATATCAACAATGCAAATTTATAACAAACATAATAATAAATAATATCCATAATAATATACTATACACTATTAAAAACAAAATACAAAAAAAAAATACAAAAAACAAAATTGACTAAACTAGTTGCATGTAAAACATGAGATCCAACTCTCGATGGCGATATTAGGTATAATTGAAGAATACGAACCAAAATATAAACACTTAACACGAATTTACAAACATTTTAAGATTTATTTGTTTTCTATATAAAACATGTAGGCATGTATGTCAGGGTAGGATAGTGTGGAGGTCAGTCTGTTTTTCCTACCCAGAATATGAAAACAGCATAATGGTATGTATGTATGTTTGGAGATTAAGTATCAAACTATTGAGTCTTCTTAGTTATAATGTATAGGCCACTGCCATACAAATTGTATGAAGTGATTTCGTCACTAAATTCAATTTTTATAAAAAATGTTAAGAAAACTTTGAGAAGTACTACTATAATTTGCATATTTTTTTAGCAAAATAAACTATCTATTTGGGGTTTTTCGGCTATTGTCGATATTTTTAAATACTTTGGAAATATAGGCAGTAAAACACATAAATTTATCATAAAAAAAAAGTTTTTCTTAATAAAAAATGTTTGAGAAACTCTGGATTTTTTTCTAAAAAATGTATGTGAGATTTTATGTTTATGTTTATTTTATGTATATTCATACCAATTTTTAGGAATCTAGCTTATTTTATGGTTTTTGAGATATATGGAAAAATAAAGTGAAAATTCAAAAATTGATAACCCCTGACTGAAACAAAAATTAAAAATTCTGAGTATAAAAGTTTTTTAACTGACACCCCATATCCATCCTCCCTCCCCACCCTCAACCTCTATTTCCTTCCTTCCTTTGTTGCTGTGAATTTACACTTAACAATGTTACGTATTTCTTTTCGTTTGTTATAAATTTAATGTACTACCACTATACAATCTATGGCATCACGTTGCTTTGGTTGGTTGGAAGAAATTGTGTTGTGGCAATAAACCCACCATTGTACACAGTATTGTATATGAACCTTAATTAATAAATAAATAAAATTATCTGTTTATTACCTGTCTTTTATTTAAAACTAGTTTTTTTTACCCGGAGTTGCTCGAGAAGGCAAATGTGAAGCAATGTGCTAACGTATCTAAAAAATTGTTTTCGTAATTTTGAACTATTTATTTGTTATTAAAAATTCAGAATGAGAAAAAAATTTCCAATACAATTAATAAAATTAACTAAAATAAGTTTTTTTTTTAAAACAGTCCCTTCAGTCCCTCCATCTAATAATGTAAAGGGAAGTGGTTTGAAATTTCAGTAGGATTGGACTGGGGAAAAAATTTCAGCAAGATTGGAGTAGAAAAGTGGTTTGAAATTTGAATTAATTTAAGCATTACGAAGAGTTAAGTGTTGGCCATAACCCCCATTCTTTTATAAATTGTTATTAAGGTTGAAAATAGTATTTAAAGTTTCCACTGGTCCCATCCGCTTGGATCATTTAATGAATCCCGTGTACATCCTTTTTGTATTACTTCGTTTATGAGATAAATATATAAAAAATAAAAATTTATAAACATAATTATTTAATAAATACTAAAAAAATCATACACCTATATTACATAATACCTACCTTCAAAAATATTACACTAAAATATTAGTATGAATATTTGATTGTAACTATGGAGACAAAAAAAATGAAAAATCAACAAAGTCAGATATTAGTTATAAGTATGGAATAAATATTATGGAACATTTTATAAGTATGTGGTTGGTATCTACCTATAACAAAGTTATATAAATTTGAATTTTATTCACAACAAATTCCCCTATCAGTAGGTTGGTTTATTTGAAAATTGTATTCTGTTTAACGATGGTAACGAAAACCAACAGAATAGGTACGTAAAATATTTTAGTGCTTTTTGTTCCCGGTAGATTCTGCTAGTTTTCACATGGTTCGATCTATTTGTTCATATATAAAATGGCAAATTTCATATAAATTTTTACATTTTATAAATACGAAAAACAATAAAATGAAATAAAATAATCTGTATTTTTTTCACTCAAATGCTTAGTTAAATAAACAAATATTTGCTTACGAAAAAGTACATATTTTATTTTTCATTCGTGACAAAATTTGTATAAAAATTTAGTAAAAAATAAAACATCATCATCATCATCAGCTCCACATCCCAAGGTGGGACCTGGCTTCCAAAAGAAGTGATCGCCATTCCAATCTGTCAGCGGCTCCTTGTCTCCAATTGACCACGCCCAAAGAGTCCAGGTCCCCCTGGACGCAGTCCATCCATCTTAACTTGGGTCTCCCCCTACGCCTCACACCCTCTGGTCTATGGTGAAGGACTCTTCTGGCGGGCAGCTGCTCACTCATATATAAATTTTTACATTTTATAAATACGAAAAACATTAAAATGAAACAAAATAATCTCAATTTTTTCACTCAAATGCTAAGTTAAATAAACAAATATTTGCTTACGAAAAAGTACATATTTTTATTTTTCATTCGTAACAAAATTTGTATAAAAATTTAGGAAAAAAAGAAAAATAACATACTAAAACCTTAGATTATTTATGATATATAATTCTATGAATAAAACATTAAAAGTTACTCACTGGTCACAAAGGAAGCGACATGAAGAGTATCGTTTAATGATTCGGCGGTTATTTTGTGGTAGTTAATAATAACAATATTTGAATTTTAATATAAACTAGCTATAAACCACTTATTTTTGTGAGTCACTTCGCGACATGTTTCGGAAGGGCAGTCCTTCCATCCAGTCTCGACACGCCGGTCGATGGATGGACAGCGCTTCCGAAACATGTCGCGAAGTGACTCAAAAAAATAAGTGTTTTATAGCTATTTTATATTATAATTCAAATATGATATGAATAATATTTAACCTTTAAAGTTTTCTAGTTGTTGATTGAAAATCTAAACAACACACTAAATATACCCACATACATACATATAATTACACATTCATATATACATACATATAACTTTCTAAAATATTATGGTGGGGATTATTTTGAGAATGTTACATACCTTTATATGTTATTACTTCATAGTAGTGAATAACATAAAGTATGAAGTATTTAAGGAGGGAAGTCAAAGGAAGCGAAATGGTATCAGTAGTACCTAAATTATGAAAATTATTGTTGATTTGGTCATAATTTACTGACAGTGTTAAAATGATAGTGGTTCGAAGCCTGTTTTAAGATATTTGGCGACAAATACATAATATTAAGCAATCTCTGGAAGAAATTGTGGGAAAAAATTGTTACAAAGAAAATGAGAAGCAAAATAATAACATGTCAATGTATAAGCCATCTGTATTCGTACAACATTTACAATAAGTCCAAACATTACATAATATACCCGTCGTATTTGTATAAAATGAATAAAAACAGAAATTTAAATTTAAATGCGATTCTTTTATTTTTTTAATGAATAAGTTACATAAATAAATTGGAAATAATTAAAAGGTTTCCTTTTTACTTTGTTTTTAATAATATTATATTAACCACTTTATTTGTTGAAAATGAAACAATGCGACCGGTTTCTGAAGTCGGCGTTCCCTCATCAGGCCAATTTTCAACTTTAGCTTTAGAGCTTTAAAGAATAATTTGAGGTTGGAGGTTGGGGGAAGGTAATTAGAGGCGGGTCTTTTGTGAAATGGGTATGATTTTCAGAAGGACTAGAGGGGAAAGGAAACATATTTAATATAATGATCAGCAAAAGTCTAGCAAGTCTTGCAGTACTGGTTTTGGTCTTCCGAAACTTGTGTGACAAAGAATACATGTGCAGAACAAGACCAAAACCTAGACCAGGCTTTGAGAGTTAAAATCAAATTCGGCACATATTATTAAAAGTCTCAATCCTGCGGATTGATTTGCAGAAGAAATCTGCATCTCGCTTTCCACTTCTCTCTATCTTCTGCAGCCTTCTTCATCTCAATATATGTGGCGTAGTTCATGTCCTCGCACACCTGGGCCAAATACTCCAGTCGGGGGCGCCCCCTGTGGTTTGTCCCCTCAACCATTCCCTCCATTAGGTCATGTAGGAGACCCTCGTGGCGCAAGATGTGACCAATCCAACGAGCACGACTCTCGGAGATGGTTTTGAGTAGGTGCCTCCCTTCTTCAACTCTGTTGAGAACCTCGACATTCGTGATGTAGTCCCTCCCCTCCAAGAAATTCCCAGTACTCCACATCTCGAAAGCCTCTAGTCTATTTCTTTCTCTTTCGGTAAGACACCATGTCTCACAGCCATACAACAGTATACTCCACACATATGTTTTTGTAAGTATCTTACGCAGCTTCAAGTCGGCACATACAATTAACAAATTCACATATTTACGGTGGGTTTTGATATAAAAAACTTAAGTGATATGACAAATACGTAAAAACTACTATGCGGTTCGGCGGGAAAATATAATTGTATAAGGTATATTTTTTATTTAAAAAAACTATTATCTGCTTAGAACAGTATATTGTATATTGTAATAATTGTGAATAATTTATATAAAATGATAACATATGTACATTTAGGTAGTATGTCAAATATTAAATTAACACGCACCTAATTATAAGTTATAATTTTGATAGTCTCACAGATCCAGACTGAAAACACAATTTAAAATTGTGTTTCGCTGATGATTAAACCTGGGACCTTAGGCTTGGGAGTCTGTAAGCTTTTATTTTATTCTTATATTAATTTAATCAATACACGAATACATATTGTGCTTTAATTGGGTACATATTTGCAACATGACTAATGCGACGATTAATGCAGTATACCTATTATTCGGCCATACGAGTACAACTACTGGGTGAGTTCTCAAATCGCAAATAGCACGACACTTTTTCCTTATATTATTATTATTAATTAAATTTCAACAAAATAAAATGTTTGTCTATACAAAAAGAATTATATCAAATTGATATTTTTTAATCAGCAAATTATAATATTGTCACGTCTCTCATGCGTAGACTAGTGGATAGCCGTATAACACTATGTCACGTCTCATGCGTTAGTTTTTTATGAATTTAAAGTTGATGACTGCACAAAATATTTCAATTATCAACTTTGGATTTATCCCTTTAATTCAAATTGTGTCGTACAAAGAGTTTCTTTATCAAATTGTCTATATCATTATTCAAGTTAATCTTAAAATTCTTGGGTAAATATAAAATTAACAAAGTTCTCTTGAACAAATCGACAGTCGGACTATAGTACGTAGCAACGTTTTCGTCTGCAAATGAACACACTTGTTGTGATGTGGATGGTTGATAAACGATAGATGATTGAGTGGATGATCGAAGAGGCTGTTCGCATTCTTGATATGGTTGTGATACTTGTGAAGGGGAAATACTTTGCTGTGGATGAATAATTCTGTAGGATGTTATGTTGATTGGAGTTTGTCGAACTTTATCTGTCTGTTGATTTTCCAGTTGAAGGATTTGTGTTCTAGAAACTGCACTGTGTAAATCCAGTTTTATTTTGGTTTGTTCGATTATAGGAAGATTAATCACTGCTTTGCTCATACATACAAAAAAAAAACAAATACATTCTAAAAAAACAAATCATTCTAATCTATTTCTCTGTCTTTTCTCGAATTTCCTTTTTTAATCCTGAGTTCATTTGACGATTTCATCAATTCATATAGCTCATTCATGTCAGTTTGGGCAGTATTTTTGCGCGATGAAGCTAAACTCTTTACTGAACTTTAAGACTCACTCCTAAAATACGGACTAGCTGGAAGACTATTTGAAGCAAATCTTGATAGTGATTCAAATGAATCAGGTGGAAACTCAGTGTTTGTCATCGTCTTTCGTGATTTTATAAACGGGTACAAAAAACTCATTTGCTCTTTATATTTCCAAGGTGTGACTTGGAAGGCAGCTTGGCTGCTTTTTTTGCTTCGCCTGCGTTTGAGTGAGTGCACAAGCGAAGGAATTTCGCAATCTCATCTCGTCCAGTCATCTTTGCAACTATCAAATGAAACAAAAATATTTTACAGATATATAATTTATTTGATTACAAATTTTTGGCGACAGGAAATTCATTTCGTTCGATGGCATTCAGTTATCGCATGGGAGTTTCTACGGTGAAAGCAATAGTTGAAGAAGTTTGTGACGCAATTTGGAAAAATAAGTCGCCTATTGTAATGCCTCTACCATCGGAACAAAAATGAAGAGAGATTGCTAAAGATTTTCAAAAATATTGACATTTCCCTAATTGCATTGACGCATTAGATATAGTTTGTCCTATAGATGCAGGATCTACCTTTTATAATTACAAATAAGAACATTCCACTGTACTACTTGCTATTGTTGATGCTCATTACAATTTTATTATGATAGATGTAAGAGCTTATGGTCGGAATAGCAACGGTGGTATATTTGAAAATTCGTTAATGGGTCAAATGTTCGCAAAGCAAGAACTAAATGTACCACCAAACGAACCGTTAAGTCAAAATACAGAGCCTAGACCTTGTACTATGTCGCTGACGCAGCATTCTCACTGAAAATATATTTATTAAAACCATACGATAAAGCTAAACTAGTAAACAATGATTCAAATAAAATATTCAACTATCGATTGTCACGTGCGCGTCGTACCGTAGAAAATGCATTCGGAATATTACGAGCAAGATTTAGAGTATTTCAAGGACCTTTAAAAGTGCAGCCATACATGGCGGATAAAATCGTTCTTGCTACTTGCTGCCTTCATAATATTTTAGTGGCCCAAAATGGGCACGAAGAAGAACGTTTTACCAATTGAACGGAACCCACTACTAGTAATCCTAACAATGTATTGTTTGATATTCCTCCTTTATCAAGAAATCCAACACAAGAAGCCGTTTACGTGAGAGAAAAATATAATAATTATCTTATGAATCCAGAGGGTCAAATACCATGGCAAATGGAAACTTTTATGAGAAATAGATGAGATTCATATTCTTGATTTAACACCACAACTGCTAATTGGGTAGGCAGATAGAAACTAACGACACAAATTAAATTTAAAACTATATTATAAATAAAGTATATTTATCAGAAAACTCAAACGATTCCTTTTTATCTTTCCTCATTACTATAGATCAGTAGGTATGTTGTATTTGCTTTTAGTTATTTGGTGATTTATGAATATTTATTTGAGACCTTACTGGAATTAGTTGGAAGAAATCGGCAGTTATTGTGGACAATTCTGTAGAAAATTTTGATCAGTAAATTGATGGTTCTGTATGTATGTTTGGAGATTAAGTATCAAACTATTAAGTCTTCTTACATATTGTGTAACGGCGACTGTCATACAAATTGTATGAAGCGATGTCGTCACTAAATTCAATTTTTGTAAAAACTGTTAAAAAAAAATTGATATGTACTTCTACAATATTAATATTTTTTATAGAAAATTAAATTATCTAGTTGGGGTGTTTCGGCTTTTTTCGATACTTCTAAAAAAATTTGAAATATAGGCAGTTAAACTCATAAATTTATCATAAAAAAAAATATTTTTCTTAGTAAAAAATGTTTGACAAACCCTGGAATTTTTTGGATAAAATAAATTGAGATTTTGTGTTTGTCTATGATTACACCAATTTTCACCAATTCTTTTATGGTTTCTGAGATATATGGAAAAATAAACCAAATATTCAAAAGTTGATAACCCCTGACTGAAACAAAAATTCACAATTCTGAGTACAAAAGTTGATAAACCCTGACTGAAACAAAAATTCACAATTCTGAGTACAAAAGTTTTGTAGGCCTATAACTGTTTATATATTCTAAAAATTTTGGGCTCTGTAAATTGAGCGGATCAAAAGTAATTACGGGGGACACACACACAGACACACAAAACTCACATAAAATTTTCTACTCCGAATTCTGAGTAAATCCATGTATGGGAACATATATGCTGCGAAGCCTCTAAGTTGGTGTTTCAAGCATGCAAATTGTCCACTACGCCATACAAAATGTTCCTTCGTACACGCATCTTGGCTTAATACTGTCGATTCATTCAGAGAATTGAATTCTCATGAACGAATCGACAGTTGGATTATCAATAGGGTTACAAATGTTTGCACAATGCGAAGAGTATTCGGGAAACACGACATACATTTTTTAAGCATTGATTGAAAAAGTCTTCTCAAAACCAAACAATAGTCCTGCCGCAAATATGATTCTGCTGAATACAATGTATGTAGGTACCTTAATTTCCCTTGTTTCCTACTTATTTTGTATACCTACCTACAGTATAACCAACCGTGTTCCATCTCTGCAGCAATATTTAAATATTCATTAAATAAAAGGTTTAATTATCGTTGTCATAAAAGAGGTTTTCTTACTTTTCTAATTATTTTCTGAAAACATTACAATCGTTATTTTCTTTTCTGTGATATTCGTTAAATACGTAGAAAATTCTCCTCAAATTCAATTTTCATGGTTCTTTAAAGCATATACCACGACATCACTCGGCGCAATCGACTAAGTAACTTGCATTGGTGTGTATGTGTGTATATTATGTGTGAGGGTATAGGTACCTACTGCAATACTCACCCAGCACTGGGTATAAATTTTAATTAAAAGACCCGACAACTTTGTATAGAGACTATTAATATGTTGAAAACTTGTTTTCACATTTATTTCAGATATACAAACAAGATATTTTACTCTGTGTTACTTCCCTAACAAATTAATATAGCTCCATCAACATTTTGTATCCTACAAACCATTGCGCCGAAACACGGTAGTTCGAATTATAAAAAAATTTAATTTATTTATTTCATTTTATTTAGAAATGAACATTGTTTTGACCAGTGCCTGCTTCACTAAGAATATATCCCGTATTGAGGAAGGTACTTTACAAAAACAGAATATACCTACATATTCTTCTTCTCATTCTTTGTCCTTATTCCGTCTAAGTCTGGGTCTGCCCTTCTGGTACGCAATCGCCAGGTCACTGTCTTGGGCCGTCAAGGTATCGATGCTGTCCAGTTGTTTTTCAGTCCCTTCGATGTCCCCTTCCCCGCTGAATAGTTGGTATGCCAAGGCTCTTTTGTAACGACGTGATTTTCATCACGACGCATAACATGAATATACCAACGCAACCTTGTTTCTTTTAGTTTGTCCACTATTGCTGCCATTTTATAACTTCCTCGAATATAGGTGTTCCTGATTTTATCAGTTATTGTAATACCATCGCCGGCCCATCTAGGCTTTTTCATTTCGGCGGTGTGGAGTTTTTGTTCGTGGCATTTCTTGGTAGTCCAGCAGTCAGCTCCAGGCATTTTTCTGTCACAGAATATCCCAGTAAAATTTCTCCACATTATCCATGCCACTTTTACCCTGTGTGATCATCTGTGAGCATTGATCCTTGGTATTTAAATTGGTTTACTCTCCGGTACTGGGTTTTCTTCAAGGACTCCCGCACAGAAACCAAACAGCTTATCAACTGTGCCAAGGCGATCGGCAAAGTAATGTGTTTCATAAAGATTACTATTGAACTATTTACAGAAAAAAAACATGATCGTAGACCTGAAATCCGATTGCCTGAAATCTACATAACTTTTGAACCATCCATACATATCGGTTAAATTGATAGGTATTGAGATCCCATACCACCCTGCTTCGGATGATCTACCCCTCATGATGTCCCCTCGTATTTTTTATAGAAAATTTAATTATGTGGTTGGAGTTTTTCATTATTCAGCGTTCCAGTTTTTATAAATTATAAAAAGAGTGAATGGAAATTCAGAAGCTGATTACCCCTGACTGGAACAAAAATTATTAGAGTATAAATGTATTGTGGGCCTAAAAATTTTCTTTACATTCTGAAATTATGAGCCCGGTGCTTCAAGCGGATCAAAATAATGGGACACACATACGCAGACAGACATACTTAATTTTCTTTTGTGACTCCTCATCCATCCGTATATGCTGCGAAGCTTCTAAGCTGGTGTTTTTGACTTCAAAGTTGAAAAAACCATGAAAAATGTAGACTTCACCATACAAAATCTCGTGGATTCTGGCTTGAAACATTATCGACTGTCGACAGTTGGAAAACAAAATGTTTTGTAGTCACTAAAGTTTGAATGCTTTTAACATGAATTTTTGTAATTATTAACAAAAATAATCAGTGGGCGTGTACCTGCATGTGATCAGCATGATTTGCATGATTATGCCAGCATGGTTTAGCATGAAAAATGTATAAAATTGACATGAAGATTAGATATTCACTTTAGTCTTAAAATCGATAGTAAATTATCATAATTGACGATAGCTTCGAATCTCGGTCCACCCTATAAAAGTGTCTCTAAAAAAAACACGAATGCATGAATGAGACAAATAGGTAATCATTTCGCGACTCGGTTAGGTCCAGTTAGGTCTGACTGGCAAATTATATACATTAGTCAAAAATGGTTAATACATATTAACTACCAAAATATATCCGCCGAATCGTGTGAAACAAATAATCTTCACCAATAATTTACTGATTTTTTTTATTAACAAACTTTTAATATCTCATAATAGAGACGAAGTTATGCATTACTTCATATACAAACTTGGAGAGCATATCGAAAGACATAGATATCCTACACATGAAAAGACATTTGTATAAGAATAAAATTCGTATATGTAATAATCGATAAGACAGTGACTGTTATCCTTTCTTCCTTTCCCTCCCCTCTCATCTCCATTCTTAAACTTTAAACGCGATTTAAAATTATAATTGAAGTCAAAGGTGAATCGGTTTGATATTCATGTATGAAAATCTTTCCATCGCGTAATTAAAATATATTTACAATTATGTTTAGGTAGGTATATATTATCAATTAAGGAATATTGTGAAGAACCAGGAGCTCAAGGCACCTACAAGCCTGACGACCTGTCATCGGCTGGTTTACGTGATCACTTTATGCGCTCGCGCAACGTTAAAAAATTATGCCTTTTTATTGAGTTCCCTTATCAATGTAATCTTTTGTAAGTTATATTTGAATAATGTGTAACCAATTCATTTGAAAATAATGCATTATTTGTATTGCCATTTATGAAGAAACGAAGAAACCTTTTTTGTAATGCCATCTATTGAGAAATTGGTTTAATTGTAAACAATGAAAGCAAAAGTCCTAATAAATGAGGTGACGGTGTCTCGGTGTCAATTTACTGAATGTTGATAAACTGACTGAAATAATATTATTGTTCGTATTATATTATGTAATTTCTTTTATATGTCCCATTTCAAAAGGAGTAGGTAATGTAGGGATATTTTTTTTACTTTTAGGTGAAGTAGGTACCTATTGTTAAAATGTGTATTTAGAATTGTACTGATTTCGTGTCCGAATAAATAAATTTCCCACTGGCATATTTACAATGGTTTGTAATATAAATAACTAAATTGATACCTACTGTAATTATTTCAATACACTGTATTTGTCATTATATTATTATTTTGAATCAATTAAGATACAAAATTTGTATCGTAGCATATTTTCAAATAAAAGATGTTTTGTGGAATTATTTATTATTTATAGTATTGTCATATTATAAAAATACATCACATTAATCTGTTCATTAGACACAGTACATATAAATTGCACAATATATAATTGTTTGTCAGAGTTTAAAATTGAGAACACTTTTTGACGACATATTTAATTACAATTTATTTTTCCTTCTTTATTATTTTTTTTAACATGTCCACGTAGGGGACGCCAGCTATAAGGATTTGGGTCCATTTTACTCTTCCGAAGAAACGCACTACGTAGCGTTGGGAGGGGTTTGCAATCTAGAAAAGAGTTTATTAATTCGGATTTTAAAAAGACCCGGGTTGTACGAAGGTGAAAACACATAATTCGGAAGATCGTTCCACAGTCGGGCTGCTGTATTAATAAAGGAGTTCGAGAAGCGAATTGTTCGTATATGTTGAAATAAGTATTTCGTTACTGAAATAACACAACGTAAACGAGAGTTCAACGTAACACTCGACGATATCACGTATCGCGAGCCAAAATATAACATTCGTATAGTAAGAAAAGAAAACTATAGACGAATAGTAAAGCGATGTACCTATTCAAGGTTTTATTTAACACGAAGAGTACCTATATCTGTGTGTGAATGAGATGAGAAATAATTTATCTGGGTATTTTAGTTGTAGTAATAGGTATAAGGTTCTTAGTTAGGAGGTGTATGGAGCATCAAAATGTAGTTTAGTTCGTATTTAATCTAGTGTCTTGTTCCATCACAGTTTTATATAATTAGATAGGTAGGTAGATTGTTACATTTTTATCCTTTGGCAATGATAATTATATATTTGAATATATTTTATTGGCATATTATACAATATAAGGTAATATTATGTAATAATATATATAGGTAATGTTCGTATGTAATTTCATCCTTGTCGCCGCGGTAGCAATATAACCTGGGGCTACTGAGTAAAATCTCTTCTTAGACATCGGATACCTCCAATACATAATATGTATATATATATATAATATATTTCCTTTTAGACCCACGCTAAATGTATATAATAAATCTTGATTTGTACCTGAAATGGATTCCCTGAATATCAGTGAAGTGTGTCGTAAAAAATATAACGCAGAGTCGTGTGAAAGATTCGCTCCCAAATTCCGAAGTATCAACATAATGTAGGTAAGTATTACAAAGTATCTCATTCGTTCATTTTAATAATTATCAATGAAATTATTTTAGACACCATACACTAAAAATCATTTAATTTTTCTAATAATTTAGTTACTAATCTTCAATTTTGTTGCAATTAATGAAACATAATAATCCTTATTTCGCAATAGAAATAATTATTTTTCCTAGGAATATAGGGCTTCTTCTTCTTCTTGTGTCATATCAGATCTCAACGACGTTGACGACTACCATAGAAAAAGCCTCCCTGTCCTGTGCAGTGCGAAACTGCTCCTCCACAGATCTTATACCGGTCCATTCCCAGATGTTTCGCAGCCAGGAAAGCTGCCTTCTTCCGACCCCTCTACGTCCCTCAATCTTCCCCTTCATCATACAGGGCTAGTAAAAATAAAAATCTTCCATGATCCATAAATTCAATCGTTCTGCAATGTAGGTATTGATATATTTTATGTATTGAACTTTCTTTTTAATTCCATTTTTTTCTTTGCGTATTTTTTTTATCCATAGGAACAATACAGAAATCAACTTATGTTTGTAACCATTTTTGACTTACTTTACTTTCAATTTACCACTTTTCATGAGTCACTTCGCGACATGTTTCGGAAGAATTGTGCATCCATCGACCGGCGTTAGTCTCAACACGCTCATAGATAGTCTCATAATGGGATATACCTAATCCTAGTAGGGCAAGCCTTAATAAAAAAGTACATTTATAATCATTAATACAAAAACTTAAACTTTATATTAACTATCTCAATATATCCGCCGATTCTCTTAATGATATTTTAATAACGCTTACAAAATTTTGTCATTCTGATTTTTTTTGTTCATGCTCTCTTAGGGTCGTATTAAAAGAGTTATGTATTTTAGAAAAAAATGTGAGAAAAAGGTAAGGTCCCTTACTTCGAGAACACAGCTTACGGGACCTCAACCTTTATTTACATTTTTTTAAATAACTCCTGTAATATTACCCTTACCTGCAAGCGGATATATTAATAAATAAACTATTTACCAAGCGAATATAAAGCTTACTTTGCTTAAGTTGAATTGAAAGAATTTCAACAACAATTCAATCAAAAATAATGTAAGTAATTGAGTAATATTAATGTCGCGGTATGGTATAACTACAGACCACCACACAACTTCGTGATATCTCAAACAACTAACCGATGATTCATGCGTGGAGTTTTTAACCCAAATTTTAGTTGTACAGTAATTTAAGTATACCGAATAATTTCTGATAATTTTAAGTAGTTTTACTCGATTTGCTATCTAATCACGCCCAGCAGGGCTACTCATGAAGTTGATTTAAGTAAAATTAAGATTAGCTTCAGACTTTAGCAATCTTTGAGGTTAAATTAATGAAATAATACTATAAATTTACACAACAATTCATGACAATTTCATACAAAACGTAGATATCAACAATTTTTCATGATTAAATGTAGAGAAAGATTAATATTGGATTAGGATCGAGTACTGATTTATACATTTTTAAGATTAATGCGAACTAAGATAGTATTAAGAATGTGTCATGAGTCATGAGTAGCACCCCAGGTAAAGGGTAGGGGGCGACGGACTCTAAGAAAACCCAAACATTAAAAAAAATCATTCTATCGTTCTTTAGCTTGATAAGAAATGAAATGATAAATTATTGTACTGGCCTGGAGGGCAAGTCTGGTCCAACCGGCGAAATCAAAACCCTCGTTATTACCTACCCATATCATGGATATAATTGTTATATGGAGTTCTATAATATCTTTACATGTCATAGAACTCTATATGATAATTATATCCATGATATGGGTAATCACGAGGGTTTTGATTTCGCCGGTTGGCTTGACTTGCCCCCCAGGTCTTCCAACAACATAGTAATTTATGGTATTTGTTAGTTATGTAACAGGAGTCAGAAAAAGCTTCATAGACTTTGTGTCACTCCAGTCTCCAGATATAAGCTTCAATCTCATCTCGAGCACTTGCATTAGTTTATAAGATAGAGACGCCATACAAATTTGTAATCGTAAGATTCGAATTGAGATATTACATACAGTCAATTCAATCATAAAAAAATATTAAGTTGGCGGACCAGCACACCACTCGTTCATTAACTTTTTTTTATTTAAATATTATTTTATACATATAAAATATATAACATCTTCATCAAGGAAACCCAAAATTCAAGAAAAATCTGCACTAAACTCAATTATACACTGATTTCACACTGGCTTCTTACAAAAAAATGCAAAGACTGCGAAAATTATTTGTCCGTCGTACTACAATACTTAACTAATTAAATACAATAATTAAATATAAAACTGATTTTATTCTAAACTAAATCAAACACTTTAAGAAGTAGTCAAAATCTATTTATAATTACATAATAATGTACAGTCTAGCTGTCTAGCATATGACCATGGGCTAAAGTAGAGTGGATACGTCCATATGACTCCAATGACTCTTACATATTAGCATTTTATTGGTTTGTATATATATTTTCTTTAAATTATTGTTACTCGTAACCAATGTTCTTTTATTTGAATGGACAAAAAATAAAAATAAAAAATGGGGATGTCTAAAAATAACTTAAAAACAAATATTATATAAAATGAACACACTCAATTGTGTCTGCCGTGTTTTTTACATGAGATTAGAAATTTTCAGTTGCGCGGTAATTTTAAATTTCATTTATAAAAACATAGTTATCGTTTTGACTGAAATGAATTACATAATAAAGCTGTGGCCAACCCTATACTTCTCACTACCAAGTCACTCCACAAAGAACTCCAGGAAGGTTCAAACAGTGATTGATGGAATGTATTCATTCTGCAAATCAGAAACTTGAAAACAAAGGCTTTTCAGAAGGGCAGAAAAAAGTGAGTGGTGGATTCAACCAAGTCCCACTAAGGGCCGTTATTTTACAATGTGTGACTGTTAAATACTTTTGGAAAATTTCGTTTGAAACGGTTTATACTAATTAACTCGTCAATAAGTTTATAAAACAAATTGTTTTGAATTTTTGAAACATGGCATCATTGCGGCGTTTGTATACATTGAATGAAGTTTTGGTAAAAATTAGTCACGTTTTATAGCGGACGGTCGAATTCTACGAGGGTCACGTGGATGGCCCCGTGATAACTTCTACCAGGAAAGCACATAGCTAGCTGTATCAGCAGCGGTATGGTATACAACCCTTGAATATACTGAAACGAACATCACAAATATATATAACAAACTGCAAGATATGAAATGTTCACGAAGTATTTAAAAATACTTAGATTTATATAAAAATACGTTAAAAATGGTGAAATCGTGAACTTCAATATTCCGAAATAGTAGAGAATAAAAATCACCACTATAATATTTTAGTGAGTAATATGCATGTATATTTTATATTATGTACACAGTGGCGTGCGTGCCATACATGCCTTTGTGCCCGGTTACTACCAAAATCAAAGAAAAAAATGCAAAAAAAAATAAAAAAAGGTGTAACAAAAGTATTTTTAAAAATCTTGTATATTTTTTTTTAATATAAGCTAGTTGTAGAATGTATATCATGTATATCACGAATCATAAAACAGTTTTTATTTTTATTTTCTAGCGCAAATATTAACTGAGATATGATTTTTGTTAATTTGAAAAATTGTCCTTTGTAGGCTCAATTTGCCTATAATTATCCGTAACTTTAAAACATTTGCAACATTGCTTCCAAGGAATAAAAATTGACAGCTTTGATAACAGTAGGTACCTAAAATTTCATAACCCCTCTATCGTTCACGATTTGTTTCCCAACAAACTGTGAATCTTTTTTACTTTGGTCGTTAATATTCATAGAAGTATGCCCGTTACACTTGAGCATACGATATACATGACTAAAGGAACAAAGTTTGTTTGTATGTGTTAGTGTATGTATTTTATAAAGCAAAATTTATGCAGGAAGCTTCATAAACAGTTTGTATGTATGGGTGCAAGAATATTTGATAGTTTGGTTTTGGTTCTATATGATAGTTATAAAAATGACCGTTATATCATATTACTGTTATTTTTAGCGCTAAGATTTTTGGCCCTAACTTAGGTATTACCTTCTTTTGATTCGAACATGCCGAATATATCCTTAAACTTTAAAATGTCGGGAAATAAAAAGGACAGTGACACTTATTATTTCTGAATAAATTTCATAAACTATTTACAACATAATTAGTTTTTTTTTTGCATTTCATATTTATGCAAAAATCGAGGTTATATGTCGCATAATTCAAATTCGATTTCGTTGTAAAAAACAAAAAAGAAATGATTATAAAATAACGTTATGTAGAATTTCTAAGGAATACTTAAAGATATTTAAATAACAATATTTACAATTTGTAAGAAATTTCACAAATACTATTCAAATATAAGAATACCTTTGCGTAAATATATTTGTGTAATATGTCGATTAATATATAACGACATCTATGAACAAATAATAGATGACAACAATTGCTGTTATAATTTGTCGGTGATAATGGTTTGAGAGATACTTCATAGATGTCTCTGAATAAATCTGAGCAATAATACTTTAAACAACAATGTTCATGATATTAACAGTTAGTCCTTAAAAACCTTTTTTTATTGAAAAGGGACGCATTTAAAATATTTTAAAAAAAATGTGTTTTATATAATAAAAATATTCATATTAAATATTTATAATATTATGCAATTATTATTATTATTTACTTCTATAATTTTCGTCAAACATCTTCCGGTTGTGCAGTGCGCAAATTTGTGTGTTTTTGCTTCGTTGGTTTACGTGCAAATGGCCCCCCTTCTCGGCTAAAATTTCAAGATATTTTGCTACAACTCTACCTTCACGTAGTGCGTATAAATGGTGTTATGTGCCTAGTAAAAATCAGGAGTTGGAGAAAAATAAATTTAAGGACTAGTTGCATGTAACACATGAGATCCAACATCCAACTGTCGATAGCGATAGTATGTATAGTTGAAGAATAAGTACCAAACTATAAACCCATAAATATAAATTATTTAATATTTTAAGATATTTGGTTTTCTATACAACACATGTACCTATGTATGTATGTCAAGATAGGATAGTATGGAGGTCAGTCCTTTGATCCTACCCAGATTATGAAAACAGCATGATGGTATGTATGTATGTTTGAAGATTAGTATCAAACAATTAAGTCCTCTTAGATATTGTGTATAGGCGACTGCCATACAAATTGTATGAAGCAATGTCGTCACTAAATTCAATTTTTATAAAAATTGTTAGAAAAAATTGAGATGTACTACTACAATGTTAATATTTTTTATAGAAAATTAAATTGTCTAGTTAGGGTGTTGCGGCTTTTTTCGATATTTTAAAAACTTTGGAAATATAGGCAGTCAAACACATATATTTATCATAAAAAAAAAATTTCTTAATAAAAAATGTTTGAAAACCTCTGGAATTTTTTTGGAAAATTAAATTTGAGTTTTTGTATTTGTCTATGTCCATACCAATTTTCTGAGATGTATGGAAAAATAATGTAAAAATTCAAAAGTAGATAACCCCTGACTGAAACAAAAATTCAAAATTCTGAGTATAATAGTTTTGTAGGCCTATAACTATTTATGTATTCTGAAATTTTGGGCTCTGTAAATTGAGCGGATCAAAAGTTATAAGGGAGGGACGGACAAACACACACAGGCACACACACAGACAGACGCACACACAGACACACGAAATGTTCTACTCGGAATTCTGAGTAAATCGGTATATGGAACATATATGCTGCGTAGCCTCTAAGTTGGTGTTTTTTGACTTCAAAGTTGGAAAAACCGTGAAAATTATAGACCCTACATACAAATCTCGCGTATCCTGGATTAAAACATTGTCAATATGTTACGAGAAAAAAGTTCTCTTGAACAAATCGACAGTTAGATAATGTGGAGGCTGACTAAATGTTGCGGCTGCGTCCGGTGGTGAACAGGGCCAATGAGCTCTATAGCGTCGCCGGCGTGGAAGTGGATCGCGATCCCCCTCGATGTAAACGGAGGATGTAACTTTTGCTGGGCATACCCAGCTGAAGGACCCCTTGCACGCCAATGTATGTATGTACATAATATTATGTGGCATTTTTTCTGCCGAGTATCAATCAAAAACGATAATTTTTAGCGATTAATACTTTGCAAATCAACTTTTTAACGTGTTATTTTGTTATTATTTTATTTTTTTCGACTATTTTCGTACAATTTTTTTCAACGAATGAAATGTTAAATTATATACCTACTTTTAAATTAGCAAATATTTGTTTATTTAAATATCAGATGTACGTATTTACATGAATTACATAATATACGTTCAAGTATAACTTATAACTTTGAATAAAAAACATGGTGATTATTTTGTTTAATTTTAATAAAAAAATAATTGTGAACAACACTACATATATTCTTTACTATGCTTATATTCAACATAATTTAAAACCACTTCCCAAAGTCCATTATTTGAGAATGAATGGAAGGGACGGATGGGACTGATTTTTTTAAAAACTCGCTTATTTTGTTAATTTTTATTTATTTTCTTGGATATTTCTTACTTATTCTGAATTTATATCATAACAAATAAACCTTTAAAAAAATACAGAAACAATTTTCTTTAAAAGTCAGCTTATTGCTTCACATTTATCTTCCCGAGAAACGCTGAGTACAAAAAACTAGTAATATTATATTATTTAATTGGTGATTTTGATGACATCTTTCGTCATACATAACTAATAGAAAATTCAACACCGTATTGAATAATACAAAAGGAGGTTTGGAAAGCAATATATCATAAAACAAAAAAATAAATATCTAAGTATAAAAAAAAAATGTTTGCTTACATGATGTGGACTGAGCCAGCGACTGCCTGATTTTTGTCATAGTATAAAGGCGATTTTTTTCTGTAAAAGGATACCACACCAGGAAACAACGATTGGATAACATGAACATTGAGTACCTAGTGGTGATAACAGCCTTCAAAGTATTGAAAATAGCTATTTTTGCACATCAGCGTGTTTTTTTAATATTTTCTATGAAAGACACTTTCGATTTACAGACACTTTGATTGGTGGAAACTCATCTTTTCGATACTTATTACTTATTAATAATAAAACAAATTGTTCACTGTGTTGATACATTTATTTACTTAATTATAATTAAATAAGTTGTACAGGATAATGTGAAATAGTTTTGTGTTAAGAAATATTTATAATAATTGAAAATATCTTTCCAAAATGAGACTCTCTATATTGTCATCTCTCTGCACAGATGAATCTTCAACTAGACTGTGAACCTCAAATCTTCCAGATGTGTAAGTAATTGCCTAAAAATAACAACTCTCTATAGTTTTTACTACAGCAGTTTAAACCAACACAAAGAGAAATGTCAGAAATATCGAAAATATATGAGAAATTATGCAATATTCTTATGCCTATATCTTCTTTTAATAAAAATTAACAGATGTTTACTATATATATATATATATATATATATATATATATATATATATATATATATATATATATATATATATATATATATATATATATATATATATATATATATATATATATATATATATATATATATATATATATATATATATATATATATATATATATATATATAATATATATATATATATATATATATATATATATATATATATATATATATATATATATATATATATATATATATATATATATATATATATATATATATATATATATATATATATATATATATATATATATATATATATATATATATATATATATATATATATATATATATATATATATATATATATATATATATATATATATATATATATATATATATATATATATATATATATATATATATATATATATATATATATATATATATATATATATATATATATATATATATATATATATATATATATATATATATATATATATATATATATATATATATATATATATATATATATATATATATATATATATATATATATATATATATATATATATATATATATATATATATATATATATATATATATATATATATATATATATATATATATATATATATATATTTTGTGTACATTCCAGTCATTTTACAATCCCATTTTTAAAGGTTTTCTTTAAATGTAATTTTTCATAGGTATAGAATTTATAACATTTTACTATGAAAATATATATTTTATTAAATATATATTAAATATTTATACATTTTTTTTGAGCGTGACACTACATAGAATACACAGGTACATGCACACACATAAATCACATCTTGAATAAATTCCGTTACTGCGGGAAGCGTGAGACAAAAACATACACTCTAATATTATTATTCCTTTATTACTTTAGATTGTAGAATTGTTGTCTGTTTTTAAAAACCTCATAGAAGACAACATGTAACATTGTTTCATTTTACTTTAATATATTCCAAACACCACTATCAATTCTGCATATGGGAGCTAAAAAAATCGGCGTTCATATTGAAAAACCTAAGAAAAAATTTACCATACAAAACAGAAATAATGTCATATTTTTTACAATAAATTATTTCTGTAGGTATTTCAAGTCATTGAATCTTCATATATAAATGATGAATGTAACGGCTATAGACTATGAAATTTCACATGAACATCTCATATGTCATTAACATAATTACTTGCTGTGAGTCACCAGCTTTGAGTAGTACATCCACTCTTTTCTACTATCATTGTATCCGTAGGTTATATTCTCTTTGCTATCATTGTTTTCGGGTATCCCATTAAAGCCGGTAGTCGAAAATACAACAGGCAAAATATCTGACAAAGTTCAGCAATGAGGTTCATCACCCAGTCTGAATGTAGTGTAGTGTGTGGGAATGGATGCATGCATGTGTCGAGCTTCCTTTTATAAGGTAACGCAACATCTGTGGCTATGCCGCAATATGGGATATGGCGCGATGGTATGAATAAATGAACATAATAAAAACATATGTATAGTTTTATCGTGCTACTATTTTTATATTGTTAAAGTGACTGCTACACTTATTGATATTGCTGTTTCATTCGTAAAAAGCTTTCAAATAATTATTTTATTCTAAATCACAAAGATTAAGACATTCATCATAATTATTATTATGGTAGTGTTTCACAATAAAACAGAACAAAGTTCCAACAATCTTCAACAGATACTATAGTCAAAATAATATAATAATATATGTAAATAACAAAAAAAAAGACGGACAATCGATCATGCAAGTCAAAACAAAATTCAATTATAGATGACAAGAAAAAATGAAAAATGTTTTTTACCAAATCTTCCTTTGCTTGTAGATTTTTATCAGTAAGGGTGACAAGATGAATGCTACTTGGTGCGATTTCCATATTTTTGTCCATTTTTTTAAGATCATATGTGAACGTGGGCACAAAGTCACTTTTCAATAAATCCCAAGCAGCCAATTTTCCCGCAGTGTTCAACGAAAAAAAGAGACATGGTCTCACATTGGACCACTGCACCATCATAATTTCTGCTTCAGACATGTTTAACTTCATTGAGCCCAATTCATTGAGGAAAGTCTTCAAAGGTCTACTACTTTCGAGACTGTACAGATGTATGCAATCATTGCAACCAACCAAAAAATATGGCATTTTGTGCGGGCACACTTCTATAGTGTTCCTACATGATGTGTCGTCTGTGAACAAAACCATATAATAGAAGTCAATTTCTAAATTAATTTTTGCCCAAAACTTGCTTTTTTACATACATACATACATACCATCACGCCGTATCCCTACTTGAGGTAGGCAGAGAGGACCGAACGCCAGACACCTCTATCTTGACATACATGTTTTGCCTCATTTACATCCATGCATCGCGTCATACATGCTCTCCTATTATTCTGACTTCGTATATTACCATCTTTCAAAATCTCCTTTATATGATCATGCCAACTCTTTCTCGGGCTGCCACGACCTCTAATTCCACTCTTTTCAGCCTTGTATACTTTCTTTGTCAGGCGCTCATCGTTCATTCTCTCCACATGTCCGAACCATCGTAGTTTATTTACTTTCATTCTACTCACAATATCTCTTTCAATCTTGCATTCTCGTCTGATGTCCACATTCCTTATCCTATCATAGATCGTTCTACCACACATTCGTCTTAGGGACCTCATTTCCACAGCGTTAATTTTACTTTCATGCGTCTTCTGCCATGTCCATGTCTCACTTGCATACATTAACGTTGGTACAACTATTACATTGTGCACAGCAAGCTTTGCTGGTCTTAAGATAATCGGGTCGGCCATTATTGTTCTTAATGCACCGTTCACCCTATTTGCTGCCGTTACCCTTCTTTCTATATCCTTTTCCAGTCTTCCATCACGCTGAAACATACTTCCTAGATACAAATATTCATCCACTTGTTCTAGTAATTCATTATTCACTCGTATTTCGCATTCTGTTCTTCTTTCGTTTTTTTTCAATTACCATTACTTTAGACTTAGCTCCATTCATTCTCAGTCCATTTTGGATGCATCCCTCGAATACTATTGTTACCAAGCGCTCTAGATCTTTCACATTTTCTGCCATTAATACTTTGTCATCCGCATTGTGAAATTCATTTTGTATTTGGCGCGCTTTGTACTGCGCATGAGCGGGTATAGTCTCGGAAAGCGCAGGTGTAAAAAGAAAAGAATATCTCCTGTCTGTGCGGAAATATAAAAATGTCGGGTTATAATCTGTTAACTAAAAGGAATAAAATAAACGAGTTTACTGGAGCTTTCGTGCGTTATTTTCAAAGGTTATGGGCCCAGTATGTGTTTGAATAAAGGACTATAGTTATAGATAAGTTCCGTGTCCGCGTTTCGCGAAAAGTATTTGTGTCGATCCCGAGAGTAAAATGGCCACGACAACGAGTTTGACACCATACCCGCAACTGAGTGGAACAAATTTTTCCACATGGAAATTTAGACTGATGAGTTTACTGGAGGAGAAAGGAGTCCTCGATGTGATAAAAATGGAAGAAATCCCAGTGGGGGATAAAGCAGCTAATACACTTGACGCCAAGGCCCGGTCGGTAATCATAGCTTGTGTAACGGACAAGCACATTGAATATATTAAGAATGCGAAGACATCATATCAAATGCTAAAATCTCTAGAGAACGTATTTGAACGAAAGAGCGTTTTGTCGAAACTCTATTTGCGTCGTAAATTGGTGCAACTGAAGTGTGACGAAAACGCGGGAATTCAAGAACACTTTGTGAAATTCGACGAAATTATCTCAGAGCTGGAGGCAGCTGGTGCTAAGATGGAGGAGGACGATAAAGTCTGTCATCTACTGTTATCCATGCCCCCGAAATTCAACACTGTAATAACAGTTTTGGAGACGACAAATCAAAAGTTAACCATCGAGTTGGTCAAGAGCAAGCTGTTGGACGCTGAGCTTGGACGCTGAGCTTAAAATTAGTAATGCAAGTGACTTTTCATCTCCATCTGATGAGTTTTCTTTCGGAGCAAAAATAAGGCGATGTTATGGTTGCGGAAGTACCAAACATTTAAAAAATTCATGTCCAAAAATAAAGAGTAATGGAAATCGAGATTTCCCGCCCAGAGGGGGGAGTTTTCAGCCAAGAAGTTTTTATCCACGAACAAGAGTTGGTAATTTGGCTGAGACAGAAATAGAAGATAAGGAAGTGTCATTTGTTGCATTGTCTACAGAAGTAGTGGAAAGAAAAACTTATAAGAGTGACTGTGTTAATTTTATTCTGGACAGTGGAGCAAGTCACAATCTACTTCGAAGTGATATGATTAAGTTTATGTCTCAAGTTAAAAATATAGAACCAGTCCCGATTAAGATTGCAGATGGAACGAATATATTTGCCAAGAAAGAAGGTGTCTTAAAGGTATACTGTTTAAAAACGGACATGAAAATTAATATAAATGGACTCATTGTGGACAACCTTCCATATAACCTCTTATCAGTTAAAAAAATAAACAAAGCAGGATATGATGTTATATTTACGAATAAAGTCGCAAAAATAATGACAAAACCAGAACCAGTGACTAGTGAAGAGAGTGAAAATCTATTTGTGTTTATTTTCAAACTTAACCAAGAAACAACGAGTTGTTTTCTTACAAAAAAGCCAAATGATCTGTGGCATCTCAGATTAGGACATTTAAATAGACGAGGTCTTCAACTTTTAAATCTCCCCTACTCGGATAAAATATGTGATTCATGCCAAAAAGGAAAAGCAGAGAGAAAACCTTTCAGTAGAAAAGATTACCCCAGGTCCACACGAATTGGCGAGTTAATTTATACTGACATTTGGGGTCCTGTAAATCAAAAGACATTAGATGGTGAACGGTACTATTTGTCAATATTGGACGACTTTTCGCATTTTACGACTATCTATTTGCTCAGAGAAAAATCAGAGGCTGAGGAGAAGTTGATGGAGTTTTGTAGAATAATGAAAAACAAAGGACTGTATGTATCAAAAATCAGGTCAGATAGAGGTGGAGAATTCAGATCTAACAAGTTAAACGAATTTTGCAAACTTAATGGTGTGTTGCAGGAATTTACCGCAGGCTATACACCTCAACAGTGTGGAGCTGCGGAGAGACTAAACCTGACTTTACTGAATAAGGCAAGAGCAATGTTTGTCGACACTTATCTGCCTAAATATTTATGGGGAGAGGCGGTTCGTACTGCTGCCTACCAACTTAACCGGTCTCCAACAGTGGCATTGAATGGTCGGACCCCTGCTGAGGTATACAATGGAAAGAACGATTTGTCGAAGTTAAGAGTTTTCGGGTCTAAAGTGTGGTATGTGCAATTACCGAAGGGAAATAAATTGGAACCGAGAGGAAGGGAAGGAAGGATGGTAGGATACGCCGGAGCTGGATATCGAATTTGGGATCCAGAAATAAATAAAATAATTATTTCGCGAGATGTAAATTTTGATGAATCACAAATTAATTTTTTGAACACAAATTCCCAAACATCCGTTCATGTTCCGGGTAGTAGAGAAGAAGAGGATTTTGGAACAAAAGGACATAACAGTGAAAAAGAATCAACCTTAGAAGAAGAGAAGAATCAAACAGAACCTGAAGATTTTGACAAAGTTTCCTCATTGGATAGTGATTTTTATGGATTTGAAGAAAACGAGGAGGAACCGATCCCTGAAGGTAGACCTAAAAGAAAACAAAAGGTACCGAACTATTTAGACGATTTCCACATATATTCTGCTTACTGTCTTCTTACAGAGAATGACCCGAAAAACTACGAAGAGGCTATAAGGAGAGGTTGGGGAGACGCTATTAAAAAGGAGTTAAACGCCCACTCACAATTTGGAACGTGGAAAGGAACTGAGGACGTACCCAACGAAACTAAACCTATAGAAACTAAATGGGTCTTCACAACAAAAAGCGATGGGACTAAGAAGGCGAGACTTGTAGCCAAAGGTTTTCAGACGGATAGCAATCCAGAACACTTGTACTCCCCGGTGGCTAAGTTACCAACGATACGACTTGCACTCAGTGTGGCATTGCAGGAAGATTGGTGCATAAAGCAAATGGATATCCCTACTGCTTTTCTCAATGGGACATTGGAAAGCGATATTTACATTTACAGACCAGAAGGTGTGAAGGAAGGTACCCCTATACTGAAACTTAAAAGAGCATTATATGGTCTGCGCGAAGCACCCAAGTGCTGGAACGAACACTTTTCTAATTTTGCGTTGACCAGGAATTTCAGACGGTCCAAAGCGGATGCCTGTCTATTCATTGGGAAAAATGTTTGGCTGCTCTTATGGGTTGATGACATATTATTATTTGGAAACAAGAAAGAGGTAGCAGAAACTATGAATGAACTAAAACAAGAATTTGGAGCCAAAGACTTGGGAAACGTGAAGTGTTTTATTGGTTTGGAAATGGAGGTGAGCAAGGACAGAATTGAATTGAGCCAATACCGACTTACTGAAGCTATAATAAGAAAATTCAAGATGACGGAGGCGAATATAAGTCCAACACCAATGGAAGAAAAACCACCAATACCTGAAGGTGATATTATCGAGGTACCCTATAGAGAGCTGATCGGAAGTCTGATCTATCTTGCCCAGACATGTCGTCCAGACATAGCATTTTCAACTGGATATCTGAGTAGATTTCTGGATAGACCTACCAAAACTTTGTGGTTAGCAGCTAAGAGAATTGTAAAGTACCTTAAAGGAACAATTACCTATAAGCTGGTATACAGAAGGGATTCACAGAAACGACACAATATAGTGACATACGCCGACGCTGATTGGGGTGGAGACAGCACCGATCGAAAAAGCACCAGTGGAATGACCAGCTATCATTGTGGAAATCTTATTTCATGGGCTTCAAAGAAGCAGCCTTGTGTGGCGTTAAGTACAGCCGAGGCGGAATATATTGCTGGAGCGTTAGCCGCTACGGATCTTCTCTATCTTAAGGAACTACTAAAAGAATTTATTATGAATAATGACTTGAAGAACAGGCATACTTTTTCTTTGTTAGTGGACAATCAGGGAGCAATCCATATGATAAAGAATTATGAGAATACTAAACGTTCTAAACATGTTGATTTAAAATTTCACTTTCTTAAAGACATTTTTGCCAAGTCACTTATTGATATAGATTATGTAAATTCTAAAGACAATAATGCTGATATATTTACTAAACCTTTAGGAAGAACTAAATTTGTTTATTTCAGAGAAGCTTTGTGTATATTTAAGGATTGATTTTTTTTTCTTGTTTTTGCAATTTCAAGTTGATCTATTTCATATTTTGTTCGTGTTCTTTAGTGTATTTATATATTGCCCCCAAGTCAAATTGAAAACGCTGTTCGTTTTCGCCAAGCGCTAATTTTTTTTGTATGGGATTTGACGTTTGTTGTAGAAATTTTTTCTACAATAACAAACAACAAACGTCAAATCCCATACAAAAAAAATTAGCGCTTGGCGAAAACGAACAGCGTTTTCAATTTGACTTGGGGGCATTATGTAAAAATTAAGTGTGGACATTTTTCTATATTGGGAACTTGAAATTGACAGGGGGTGTGAAATTCATTTTGTATTTGGCGCGCTTTGTACTGCGCATGAGCGGGTATAGTCTCGGAAAGCGCAGGTGTAAAAAGAAAAGAATATCTCCTGTCTGTGCGGAAATATAAAAATGTCGGGTTATAATCTGTTAACTAAAAGGAATAAAATAAACGAGTTTACTGGAGCTTTCGTGCGTTATTTTCAAACGCATACATAAGATCGCATACATTGACCCCTTCCACCTTCAAACCGATGTTTACATTCTTCAGTTCTTTTACACAGTAGTCTATGTACAAATTGAAAAGCCACGGCGATAAGACGCAACCCTGTCGTACTCCCTTGTTGATGGGGAACCATTTTGTGAGTGAGTTATTAACCCTCACACAGGCCTGGCTACCCTCATAAAGAGATGCAATTGCTCCTATCAACATACCTTACACTCCGTACACTGATAGCACGTTCCAAAGTTTTTGCCGGTCGACTTTATCATAGGCCTTTTCCAGGTCAATGAAAGCACAGAAAAGCTTCTGGTTTTTGGCCAGAACCATTTCAGTTGCCATTCGAAGGGAGAAAATTTGGTCAGTGCATCTTCTACCCCTAACAAACGCTCCTTGTGCATCCCATACCTTGTTTTCAGTAACCTTTCGTAGCTTTTGATCTAATATCTTAGCATACAGTTTTCCAACTGAACTCAGCAGACTGATGGCTTGATAATTCTGGTAATTGCTTTTTTAAATTATGACAATTTAACGCCAGAATCCAATTTAATTAACTACATGAAAATATTTATATAGTCAGAAGTATTGATTTGACATATTATATGCAATTATATAACAGTATTATTGTAGGTTCATATACACAATTTATTCTCGCTTTATTCTATTCACATTACACTAAAGATAAATAAATACATTTGAAAATCAAATTTCATGACTGCATTTCAACAATATTTTTTTATGAATTGGGCAAGTAACATTCGCTATTAGTGTAATAGAGATAAATATAAATACAAAAAATATTCACTTATATGAATTAATAGTTAATTGTCAAATATAAATTTCGTCCAACTAACAAATTTTCTCAGCCCAGAGATGGAGGAATTGCGTTAGAAATATTTTTAACGAATTTCTCCTCTGTTGGGGGTCAAAGCCAACAAAATTGGATTATGATATGTTGTTTACATTGAATTAGTTGTAATCAGGGCCGGATAAATCATAGAACAATCAGGAACAAGAAGTCAGGGCGGTTGTCTTAAAAAAGGCGCTTAAAATTCTAAAATGTTAATCATATAAATCAAAAAATCACAGGTATGGCACTCGGTTCTTTTTGCGTACCCGGATAGAGGCTCGGCATGATGGTGTGTATGTAAAAAAATTCCGTTAGTCATTTTAGACCACCCGATGTAATTTTACATAATTTTAAATTGTTCTACATTTAAAATTCCAAAAAAATTGGGGGGCGGATTCAAATATATTGCTACGGGCGCAAAAACACGTTTATCTGGCCCTGGTTTTATAAAGTGTAAATCGCAAACATTTTATGCTGGAGATAGTGATGAGAATGCAACACCAAGATTAGTTTAGTCTTGAATACCCAGTTTTAGTATTTTTTACTGATATATGACTATCAAGGAACAATATTTTTTTATTGAAAATTAAAAAAAATAAAAACTAATGCTAAGTGATCGCATTTTATAACAGAAAAATAATATAAAGTCTTTTTTGTCAACATTTTGAAAATTTAATTTTTAATAATTTGTTTACTTCCACTCTCTGTAACTACATAATTAAATACTTTTCTCAATGGATACGGCATTAAAACTATTAAATTGAGAAGTTAAATATTTGATTAAAGGGGGGGACTGCTGCCAACGTACCTATTTTTCAATTTGATATACCATCATTATTTCTTATCAAATCGTTTTGAAAAAAAAAATTTAGATAGTTTGGGTATTCATAAAGAAAAATGTATCTTTACTTTTTAATAATGTTCTGTATAAATTCTTGTAGAAAAATATTGGCATACCCCGATTTTCAACGTTTATCTTATATTTTTAATAAAATATAAGGCGTAGTTCAACATATTTGTTTTTAAATTAAAGAAGACAAAAATATCTAGAAAAATACGATGTGACGTTGCATTAATGCTTCGGGTTTAGAAAATAAACCTAAAAAACATTTATTTTCCATTCAGCGCCATTGCGAAATATAAGTTTTTTTTTTTATTAACTTAACCTGATGCATTAATGCAACGTTACATCGTATTTTTCCCGATATTTTGATCTTTTTTAATTTATAAAAAAAATATACCTTATAGTTTTTTAGAAATTTAAGATAAATGTCAAAAATTGGGGTATGCTTATTATTTTCCTACAAGAATATATACAGAACATAATTAAAAAAATAAGGTATATTTTTATTTATTAATATCCAAACTAACTAGGTTATTTTTTTCAAAATGATTCGTTATGTAGTAATGACGCAAATTCAAATTGAAAAAATAGGTACGTTGGCAGCAGTCCCCCCCTTAAGTTTTTTTTTTTTGTATAATATTATTATTTCAATAAGTTATCATTATTGTTCAAGTGATAGAATAACTTGGAATTATTTCTATGATTGTCACAATATGTCAGTAACAATTCTTTATTCTTAGTTGTAACATTTGTTTTTATCAGATATTTTTTTAACTTTAGAATATAATAGAAAAGTGTTAATTGAAATAAATATTGACCAAAAATGACTGTTACAAATTCTTCTGTTACAAAATAAATTGCAAGGTTGTTACAATATGTATAAGATACAATAGCAAAATGATCAAATATTGAAGGGCTACATAAACTCACCAGAACAAGCATAGACATGGAAATTTTTCAAAGTACCGCGTTGAAGGTAATGAGCTATTCTACCTTTACTGCAAGCAACTAGAAAATGCCCATTTTTATCAGTCTTTATAAATTTCACACTCGTACAACTCACTGCACTTTGCCAATTGTAAAATGAAGAATCGTTTTCTACACTGTTTCTTACTTTGAATGCAAATTTATTATCCTCCAATTCATTTGATCGATCAAGATCATGTGACTCAAAGTCACTGTATGCCTTAACTTTACTCAAAGATGCATTTTGAAAATTACTTGGTAATGTAAGTTTTAAGTTGTTCAACCCTCTTTTAAGAGAATTTCTTCTTCTGACATCCATGAGGGGAAAATCCATGTAAAGATTATTCGAATTCCTCTCAGAATCATCAGTGTTTAGGGAGTATGAGAGTGAGGTCATTCCCAACGAGTCCCTCAAATGTATCACTAAACTTTTATGCAACGTCAATCTAGACCAATAAGACTGTGCAGTGTTGGCTGAATTGAAGGTACTTTCTTTTGATGTATCAGGTTGATTAGATTTTTGCTTAATTACTGTCCAAACTGTGAGAAGACCATATTCCTGCAGAGTGCAAACCTATAATAAATGGAAGGTTTTTAATAAATTAATTTCAAAAACATATTGCTTTTGCCCTATATTTTATGATACCAGCAATGAGTTCATCCAGCAACATATATAGAAATGTCTTAATATGAATTGATTTCTTAAACAAACTGTAGTGTTATCTACAGACTTAAAAAATAAAAAGTCTTCCAAATGGACACATACTTTTTAATTTATTTGTTTATTGGCTGATAGGAAGTTATACATTCTACACAATTTATAAAACAAACAAACAATGTAGCATTAGTTAACATTTTTTGTATTTCCAGTGAAACAATAACCAATAAATGCAGCACTGTAGATATACTATTATATTAGTAAATTTTGTAAATGTACTCTGATAAAATATAACTTCCAGCAATTCATTGATAAGGGTACTAAGGTTGTGTTTCTGGAACAAAGATTAAAGTAAAAGTAAGTATAGTTAAAATACTTTGATTTCATAAAATTATTCAAAAGTTTTGATTGTTTCGTTGAAATCTAATGCTGTCAAACAACGCATTTTTGAACAATTTCACGAAATCAAAGTATTTTAACTATACTATTACCGTTACTTTTGTAACGGTAATAGTATTAAGAGTGTGGATAAGACATAATATGTGAACACTGTGCAAGTGCATAAAGTGATCACATTATCCAGTCAATGACATAATATCAGAAGGCTTAACTTTCCTGTTTCATTTAACTATGTGCATTATTTTTCTACATATTTATACTTTATATAATAAATTTATGAAGTATATTATGTCTTGTCATCATTTTTGATTTATTAGAATGCCTTTTCTACTTGCCCTTATTGAATAAAATATAATTATAATACATACCTGATCATATTCAATTACCATAGTATCTGATAGAGAATCAGATTGACTGTACTTAAAAAACAAGATATCGGTAACAGGTCCCCACCAATCAACGCGTGCATTTGAATTAAAATCAACACTCGAAGACATGAATGAACAACATCTAGCAACAAGACTATCGATATCTGTGTTATCTTTTTTCTCATCCCTGCTTTGGGTTTTTTGCATTTTCAAATCATCTAGTGAGCTTTTTAATAACAAATGCCACATATCATGTTCTTGAAGGTCCCATGCACAAATAGTTCCATCGTTCATTCCTGCTATCACCAAACCTGACATTTCACCATAGATGTAACAACAGTTTACATTATCTAGGCATAAAAGAACTTTAGATGGTTCTTTTAAATCATTATTTAATGAACTCCATATACATATAATTGTTCTTGAATAAATGATTTCTTCAAAAGTCTGACTTGTTTTTGAATTTGCTTCTAATTTATTATGCACAGTGAGAAAATGGTTTGGATTAGTATCAGAAATAGAAATTAGTTTTGGTGGCCGATTAGTTAAATATTTAATGCCTAAAACATCCTTCAATGGCATTGTGTACCCAGTACTTAGCTGCAAATCTGATTTATAATATTCTATTTTAGATTCAGATGGAAATGCAACTTCTAGCATTTGACACATTAATTTTTCAGTTTTTTGCAAAAAATTGTATAACTTAGAATAATTCTTGTAATCTAATTTTGTTTTATGTAATAAATAATTATTTAGTTGAACAGTTTCTGCATTGGTGCCCAATCGTTGCTTACAAAATATTTCTAATGGATTTTTCAAATTTGTTATATCAATTTTTAAATCTCTTTTGTCAATAATCTCATGATATTTATCTCCTTGTAAAAGTACATCAATTGAGTGTCGATTATTTTTTTTATTAGCAAGAGAGTGGGTTATATCATGCTTAGAGTATTGTACTGGATACTGACTCCATTTGCAATCAAAAAATATAAAATCAGTTTGTGTTGCTTCATCAATATAATCATCATTAGTTTGACTAAAACTTTGAACAAAGTTACTTTTTCCAAATACTTTTATGAATACATCATAAGGTATAGGGTTAATTTCAAACAGGGAATATTCAATTTCATCCAATGTAATTAGACCTCCCAAATCTCTGGCTCTCTGCTGATAATAATTTAATAGTTTTTGTTTCTTTCTTTGCTCATTACTCAAAATGATTTTTGTATTACCAAATAAATCTGTTGTAGACGAGAATCCCCCAGAATTTTCATCAAACCCTTCATCAGTGTATGATAACAATTTTCCTGATTCAATATTTTTGGACTTTTCAAATGCATAAGGAATGTTATTCATCTCCATAGTCGGTTCATACAAACCATCCATTTTTGGTTCATAAGTGTTTAAAATCCGTATTTCATTTAAATCGAAATTTCCTGAATCCAAGTTCGTGACATCCTGTAGGTTACTTTTTTCACTATCACATGTATCTTCAGTTTGGTCAAGGAGTTCTGAATCACTTTTTTCAGACCGAGAGGTCCTTGAAACATTAGTTGATGATGCAAAAGACTCAAAATCAGATTCATACGATTCAAAGTCTTCTTCGTAACTTTCAGGGCTTGAATCAGAATTGTCTGATATATTTGACTTATTTTCCACACTCAAAAATTTACTTTTTGTTCTTAAATCATTTTGATCTAAAGGAATAAAGAAAGCTTTAGGTTTAGCAGAAGGAACTTCTAGGTCATTAGTTACACTGATTGATTGAACAAGTCTCTGCATTTTATTACTGTTTCCATCATTAATTTCTACACTTTTTAAGACTTTGACTTCATTAGCATCTAAAGTTCTAGTGCGATATCTTTGATGTTTCTTCATGTCCTCAAATTCATCATAATTATTTAAATCTTCTTGAATACTAGAATCATCTATTGTCTTTCGTTTCACTGTTTTATTTCTACTCTCAATAGGAATTTCATAAGATGCTACATTCATAATTGAATGATCAACTACTACTTTAGACACACCTGGATTTCTTTTTGGAGAATTGATAGTTACATTTGTGACAAACATTTTTTTACTATCCTTTGATTTCTTATCATCAGTCTTTTGAATAATCTTAATTCTAGGACTGTAATTTTCTAACAATTTAGAGTTTCTTGAAATAACTAAACTATTTGTAACTTTACTAGGTGTTGTACCTGTTTTTGTTGTTTGTAAGTCATTTCGTTTTACTATTGGTGCTTTTCTTGGGGAATGGGTTTCCAAAATTTGTTGCCTCGTAATTTGTGAAGGCAAAGGATTCTTGGAAAGAGATTTCTGAGTTTTTAGTGAATTTGGCAACTGCGAACTATTAATTTTTTTTGTACTTGACTGTAAACCACTCTTTTCCTGCTTACTTGCCGCTGAATGTTTGATCAAATTTATAGGCTGGTCTGTCAATGCATTCGGGCGATCAATTGATTTTTTGGTTACAACTACCTTTTCATTTTTAATACTATTCCGACTTTTTTCACTAGATTTAGACACAGATGCATTATTTTTCTTAACATTATTAGGATTATTGATTTTCAACTCATGTTCGTCAGATACTATTTCTTTTCTGATCTTTCTTGATTCAGTTTTTATTTTGGTTTCCATTATAAATTTAGATTATTGTACTTAAATGAACTTGGAACACTAGTTTTCACGAGTATGTAAAAAACTTGTTATTTTTCATGAATATTTAAAAAAATCTAGATAGCACACTTTTATAAAGCACACATGTATAAATATTATTTGACATAAAATTAAATATAACTATATTTTATTATAAAATGTTGATTTTTCACTGTGTGACATAAATGGACATGTCATCATCACAATTCACATAGCAATAAAATATATGACTTACAAGTCACCATAGCAACCAAACAATCAACAAATAGTTTTTTACTATTCACAAGGTACTTATAGCACATATAATAATGTTACTCTTTCCTAATTTCAATATACATGCATAAGTATTTTCATATATGTATTATGAATAAATATTTGAAACACTATTGAAGACAATTACCGATGCAGATAAGCCAAATGCTAGTTCAAACTATGTGAAAGATATGTAACCTTGTTTTCTATATTCACATCTTGATTTATTCATCTTATTTGCTATATAAATTAAGAAATAAAATTTATTATTAAAGTAAATAGCATTACTTAACTTCATATATATATGCACATAATAACATATGTTTATTTATTTTCACTCTGTTCTTTCAACTAGTTTTGAGAACTACCTCTAAACGAGTATGAATAAAAAGAACAGAGTTCTAATTATTTAAATATTTTTATAAAATGAGTTTCCACCATGTAAACACCATTACCTTAGAATATTTGTCATAAATACACAATTTTCATGCCTAACTAGTATGTTATTTAAGTAATATAAGATTTAACTGGTCAAATTATTGACTGGCCGTGAGGAAGGGGAATTTATTTGAAAAAAAAAGACTAGATAAATTTATACTTATAACTTTTTTATTGAAAGAGCAATAATTGCCAAATATACATCAAATTATGCTGCATAATAAAAACTAAATTAATAGTATAAACTGGAAAACTGATTGCATTTATCATATTAACCAACAATATAGAACATTCTGTATAAACTTTCTGTACAACCATAACATTAATTTCATAATTATTTCTAAAGGTTCTAAATTATATGTATATTTGTGTATAATCTGTTATAATATTATGCATATAAATTAAAATACATTGTAAATTATCAGTTGATCAAAGCTGTTTGATCAACTGATACCTGATTAATGAACTACATACATGTAAGGAAAAATGTATATCATATGTTTCTACTAAAATTTGGTTAAGAATATTGTATAATTAAATCAATTTATACATGAGTATAATCATACAAATGTAGGTAAATTTGGCAATATTATTATTGGCAATATTGATTAATTGTAACAAAATAATTCAAATATTTAATGTATGAAAAGATTTCATACTGAGAAAAGTGAAAAGAAAAAAAGTGAGGTAGAATATTGAATAAACACAGTAGAAATAAAATTACAGAACCTGTGTATTTTGACCAAATAATAAATATAAAATAAAACCAAGCTAGCATTTGCAATATAGTGTAAACTTTTTGACTGATTATGGCAACTACATAAATAAAACTATGAATATTAGAGTGTTTCATTTAAAATTGCACTTCTTGATTATGATGGTATGATTGCATTTGGTGCAGTAACACATTAAAAACAGGATATTTCCCACAATCAGGGATTTTTTGTAATTATTGTAAAATTTACTTCTGATAAATCGTTAAAAAATAAGTGTTTTGTGATTTAAATAATTAAAGAAGACATGTAAAAAGAAGTGTACCCAACATGAGAATAGACAGTGAGTCAAAATGAGAGCAGACGATAAATGAAACTACCTACCTCATAAAATTTTTATTAATTTTAATATTAGAATTATTTATAAAAATATATATATATATATATATATATATATATATATATATATATATATATATATATATATATATATATATATATATATATATATATATATATATATATATATATATATATATATGTGTGTGTGTGTGTGTGTGTGTGTGTGTGTGTGTGTGTGTGTGTGTGTGTGTGTGTGTGTGTGTGTGTGTGTATATATATATATATATATATATATATATCCAATTAATATTAGATGGGTGAAAATTTAATTAAACATGCACAATATTCTTAACTCATATTTTAAAGTAAAATATATTTTTTTAAAATAAATAAAACTATGCTAATACATAAATGATTAATATTCCAAATTAATTTCAGTAGAAAATTTAGTGAACTTATTTTACTATTAAGTAGGATATTTACTGTTAGTTATATACAACCATAGCCTTGATAATGCATACTTAAAGAACACATTTATGTATTTAATATATGAATCAGAGAGACCGCATGGATCATATGGATAAAAATGGAATTGCATTGATGAAACCCTAAAAATAAAAGACTACCCAGAAGAACACTGAAGAGATGGAAGGACAGCTGGACCTCCTCCTAAGATAGCCATCCTACACAAACAGGTCATATTCTGACCCAGCCCAAAATGAAGAAGAAAAAGAAGAATTATGTGTTGACTATTTGGATTATCAAAGCATTATATTAGTACATACCTATGTAGCTATAATCTTCGCTTACAATAAATGATACAGTTGTTATGATGAATTGGATTTAAAAATAGGGTTTTTTGTTGTAATAAATTATTTACATATATAGGCATATATATATGAAATTATTGGATACCTTATTAAATATTAATTTAAAGTTTCAAATTGGAAAAAAGACTTTCTTTGTAAATAAAATCTAAGATAAACTCAAAAGAGAGAATTCCAGCATGCCTAAAAATATTATTGAATTTATTTTTAATCTATTAATTTATATAAATAAATGTTTTAATATGGCCTAGTTTGTTGACAATTACATCATTTATTGACATTATATATTTATGTTTAACTTTATAAACATTATCCTTCAAAATATAGGACAAAATTACAAAAAAAATAATGATATTACAGTTGATTGCCCCCAGTATCTGCAGTTTATTTTTTTATTTTTATCTATTTTTTTACTAAACACTTTTGTTTAATGTCACCAAGTCTTAACTGGAATTTTGCAATTTTTTATAACTAACTTCCCAACCAGTTAGAGCTCTGAAACTTTCAGAATTTATGTATTACCAATGACAATGCATGTTAAAACTGTTTCCAGCTTCATTCATTTGATATTTTGATAACATTGAACAATTTTGGATTTCATACAAACCTAGTTTAATTGTTTATATTTTTCCCAATAGATTATGTGTATGCTCTGTATTTGAACTTGTTTGATATTAGTGTCCACAGAGGCACAGCGGGCTGACAGAATTTTCGTTTGCTAGCAACAATGACTTATTTCTGACGATGATACGATGCGCCCGCATGTATTCCTATATAGAATATTAAAATCCGTCTGAGGTGCTGCTTCCCCTGCGCTTATGTGGACGCTAACCATAGTAAAACAGCTGCGTTTGACATTGGCAGTATGAATGTAAACAATCTACTGACTGACATGAATTATTTTTTAATCTTCATTTCAACGTGAAGAAAACTTTGAAAAGTGTGTGCTAAAATTTTTTTAAAAAGTATCATAAACAATATTTACAAAACTTACTGGTTTATTAAAATATTATTGGGCTTTTATTGTAGAATATTTTAATGCATAGAAGTATATTATTTATTTTGCTCTGCATCATTTATAATACTAAAAAATGGCGACTATTTGATTTTTAAAAAATACCTTAATATTACAAAATACAGTATATTTTGAGTATGGTTTTCTTTTATGCATGAGTAATTTACTGTGTTTAAAAAATATTTAAAATAAAAATATCCAATAGGTTGTTAATTTATTTATTATGTATGGCACAGGTCACATAGCTGCTATGTAGTTCTCAATGTATTCAGAGCCAAGTAAAAAAAAACTACTTATTTGTCGAATCGTCATAAGACATCCATTATCACAGTTTCATATTAAAACTAATAAACTATGAATAAAAATATATACATATATATTATAAAAATATAGCTGATGAAAATCATAACGAAATTAAAAAATTGTGGGTACATGATTATAAGGAAACTAGTTTTATGTAGCCAATCTAATATGTATTTATTTATTTACCTATCAGTCTAACTACAACTGTCGCCAATTCGCAAAAATAATTGACAAAATTCCATGTAATCTAGGTATCTAAATAGAAGTAAACCTTATTTGATAGGTTGTGGACTTGTAATTTGTTTTTAATTAATTTGAATACTCTATCAAATTAAGAATCAAAAAATTGAAACTTGCAAACATTGTAATTAAATCCATGCAGATACGAAGGGCCTACTGTAATTATTTATTGAGTGTTATACATACCTAACACATAGTGTTCCAACTGTTGATTTATTCAAGAAAATTTATTAGGGTGGCCTTTATTTTCGAAAATAAAATTTTTTAAACTGTTACCCCCTGAAATGATTAAATTCCCTGAAAATTTTGAACAAATTGATCAAGAACAACCCGTGCCACAAATATGTCATTTTTGATAATGATAATAAGAAAATCTTGAATCTTTTTTTAGTTACTACCAAAAATATATCTAATTAAAAATCTTCAACAACACATTGCAATTAATTAAAACTTGGCGTGATGTATTCAATGAAAATTTTGAAAAAATTGATCAAGAATAACCCGTGCTACAAATGTGTCATTTTTGATGATGGTAATAAGAAAATTTTGAAACTTTTTTTTAGTTACTACCAAAAATATACCTAGGTATCTACTAAAAAAATTTCAACAACACATTACGATTAATTATTAGCGTGATATAATAAGGCATATCATAAATACATTTGTTACTACAAAAAAGTTGCAGTATTATTATTATGGTATTATTATTGTTGTATTGTTTGTCATATAAAATGTTTTTCCAGGTACTTGGTAGATGAACTCCATCATCTCTATTGTTCATTATATCTTTTCACTTATATATATATAGATATATATCTATAGCTTCCCTCTCTCAGTGAACCCAGAGCGGACATATATCGCGCACATGCTTTCCGTTAAGCCCTTGAAAATGCCTGGTGATATTCAGGCGAAACGTCAGGAGACAAAAGGTCTTAGTCAAGACCTACTGACTTGGGAAAACTGATATAAAAATATTATATATGTTCAACTACATATTATGTTAACTCTCTGTGGCAGCACATTAAAAAAACATTGTAACCTGATTTACACCCAAAGTTATAGAAAATTGCCTGATAAGGCACATTTTGTCTTAGTTTCTAAAAGCATTACAGTAACATTCCGTGTTAGAAAAAATATTCTTAAATCTAATTAATGGAAAGAAAATCATTTATATGTTAAACAAGCAACATATGTCTCAAAATCTGATTTATCTGACCATTTATCATGCTTTTAATTCAAACACATTTTATATGTACTTTCCAATGTATAATTTCTTGTATATATTGATTCCATTTTATAGGTTATGGAGATGGAATATGAGATTCAAAAATAACACTTCTAACATCATAAATTTGATAAACTGACAATTTATAACATTAACAATTAAAACATTTTAATCAATAAAAAGTTTTTACTGTCATGTGTAATTCGATTATTAAAAGAATGGGATTACACTTAATACATCATATATTTACCCTTTTTTAACTCCTTAGTTTTATACTCAAAATATTAAAACACCGCCAGCAACTTATTTATTTTATAACACCAGTTTTATCACAATGAAATTTATCATGTTCTTTACTAATTTATATTTATTTTCGTCATAAGCATTCGTAATTCTATGTCATTAAAATTGTGTTGTAATAGCATGAGATATATAAGTACTTAGACAAAATCCCTTATATTCAGCATACAATAAATTTTTGCATAACAAGTGAGTTGTATAACTCTCCACTACATACATTAGTGTACACTTTTTTGTACTATTAGTGTACTCTGAAAGTATTTTTATGGAATTCATTTCTTTTGTTTACATTCTAAACAAAATTGATAACTCAATTTTCCAGAATGTGAGAGCCATTCAAAACTTTTGATAGATGAAATCATATAGAACTAATCAACATTGTCTATAGAAAATTTATCAGCTTCTACTTAATGCATTATATACGAAATCAATGTGAAACCGATTGAACTTATAGTTTGTAACATAGTACACCATACACACATACTCACAATATGCACTCTCTAAATGATATCCGTTGAGAAATAGACGCATAAAATATCCTTAAAAGATGTGAAATAAAAAAATGAATATCAATTTAACTTAAATTATGAAAAGATTTTGTTAGTTGCCTGAGAAGCAATTCATTTAAAAAATACATATTTAACACAAACAATGAATTAAAAATCAGAAAGTTAAATGTCTCGTAATGATTTGGGTAAACAAAGTATTGTAGATATAGGCAAATATCTATTCTCATCATAAATGCAACATATTTTCATGGCAATTGTCATTCACATCATATATTTATAAGTGGTCTTTTCAAACATTATGTAATAACACAACTAAAAAAAAATAAAAAGTTACAAAGTTAAGGGTGGAAAATGGAAATTGGTAGCCAAAATAACGACCAAAATTTTATTTTTATCTATCGGTGGTGTGTAACGCGACGTCTTACGTAGGCGATTCAATGCGAACGCGATTGCGAAGCGATCCGATGTGGTTGCACGCGAATTCAATGCGGTGCGACGCAGCGGCTGTTATACGTGCGCGCAAAATCGTGCTTAACAAACAAAACAAACGATGGCACCACGTCCAATTCGCGCGAAAATATCAAACAAACTGATCATGTTCGCTTCGTATCGCACTGCACCGCACCGTACCCTATATGCGTTTGGTAACGTAGGCCACTTCCATAGTTACCGACTGTTTGTTATTATCGCGACGCGCCGCTTCGAGTTCGTGTTCAGATCGCTCACGTAGGACGTTACTGTAACAAATATGATGAGAATGGACAATTAAGATGTTATCAAGTCAAATTATCGTCGGAATCTTCCAAGATACGTTCCACAATTAGGACAGGTGTGGTGGACATCTTTGCACTCATCAATGCAGCATGGAATCAGGCAACATCCAAACCAGCACCTAAGACAGTCAAATTATTAAAATATTCACCAAACATCTTGAAAGACATTCCGGTTGCACAGAGCGCAGATTTGTGTCTTTTTGGTTCATTAGTTTACGTGCCCCCCTTCTCGGCTAAAAGTTCAAGTTATTTGGTGACAACTATACAACTATGCATGTACAGTTAATCTGAAAAAATTGCATTTAAAGATATCTTTCAATGAATTTATTAATAAAAATCATTAAAAAAATAATTTTGTTTTGTGTACATTGACAGTTACAAAATTGATTTTAATAATAGGGCCAGTCACACAGCTTAGTATATGAGCATATTGGGCCTTTCTATTTTTTGCAACTTGATTGCAATCCGATGCTTACCCAATTTTATGTATCGCCGAAATTGGCATTGAATTATAGTCAAGTTGCATTTTGTACATGCATATATTATTCATTATGCAAATATTAAAAAAAATGTCAACTGGATATGTACTTACCCGAGCAAAGCGATGACAACACCAGATATATATGCGATAATACCAGGTTCGGTCTTGATCTTAGTATCAATTTCTGAATGACAACTTGGACAAATAGTGTGAGTTGGATTGGGTCCTACTGGCACCACTGTAGTAACAATTGAAGGCCCTAAAAAACAACAAAATACATCAATAAATTACAAACTAACACATTATAAACATTGCATATTCAATCTATTTTATATATATATATATATATTTCAGCCATTTATACATTCATCCTTATCAAAATAAGTTTTTATCCATTTCATTAAATATGTATTATCCACATATTATAAGACCAGTACTTATAAAATCTCTTTTTTTTTATTATGTCATTTTACAGAGTACAAACAATACAGAGTATAATATATACACAAAATGAGTTACCAGCATATAGACCAGTGAAGACTTCAGACATTACCAAATATTAATCATTTTTATAACTAGGTAATAATTAATTAATCAATGAATAAATAAATAAATCAGCCAATAAATAAATTAATGAACAAATACTCAATTAAACAAATAACAATAGAAATGAAATTAAGTGAAGTAATAAATAAATCAATTTGTGAATATACATAATAATATTAACTACTGCCTACCATGCCATATTTGCCCCAATGTATTTTAGTATACATATTTGATCAATTTGATCCTAAAAACATTTTGGGTTTCTTTCGAAGAACTTTCCTCAGCATTAAATAATGTCAAATAAGAGAAGTAACGGAATCCGCCACTTATGAACTGCCCACATTATATAATGTTAATTAACGGAAGTTGCTTGAGATATTATTATTTATAGATACTATAGATGGTTACCTGTAGTTTGTGGTGGCACAAAAGGGCTAGAAGCTCCTACACCACCAACTGCCTGTGCATAACTGGGAGGAGCTGCTGGGGCAGGGGCGGGAATTTGAAATCCATAACTAGGTGGGGCGTTTGGTTTCTGCATCTTAGTGTTTAACTAATCTCGCCTAGAAAAAAAAACATTTATTTGGTTGGTATGTTAAAATGTGAATGATTACTGAAAAAATTGAATGAGATCATCCATGAGTGTTTATTTATTTTGAATCCCTTCTTGGGCAACTAACAGGTATAGTTATCACCAAGCTTCTTGAAATCTTTCAGCCAAGAGGGGGAAGATATGAGCACACATTTATGATAAAATCAACTAAGCAATAAACCTAAATTTGTATCTGCGCAGCCATGTCATTGTTCTGGCTATACAATGTAAAATATTCCAACTATCGATTTATTTAAGAGAATTTTTTCTCTTAAATAATCAACAGTATTGACCTTAGTCCCCTGAGAGGTAATTTTATATGGAGTAGTGGACTTTTTGTATAGTTTATCCAACTTTAAAATCCTACAAAGGGGGTGTTATTTTTGTAGAAAACTAAAAAGTGGTGTTATTTTTATATCAGTGTTACTTTTCTATGAAAAGTGGCGTGATTTTTCAGAAAAAAAAGTGTCATTTTAAGAAATCAATGTTATTTTCTACAAATAAATGTAAATAAAGAAAAATCAACACATGGTTTAGATTTGGAAGTTCTTTTTTTCACTATATATGAATATACTAAAATATTTTTTAACTAAACAAAATTACACTATTTAAATTTTAAAATTTTTGTTCTAGTCAGTGTCAAGATTTGAATATTATTTTTATATCTCAAAAAAAAACGTAAAACTAGAATGCAGTAAATTTTTATAAAGATAGACAAATACACTATCTCAAAAAAAATATATTAAAATGTTTTAGGGTAAATAAACTTTTTTAAGAAAAATGTATGCATGACAGGGTCAGAAATGAGGACATAAGGTAGGAATGTAGGGAAAAGAATGTTATTAATAGAATGAAAGTGAACACATTGAGACGGTTTGGCCACATGGGGAGAATGAATGAGGAACACCTGACAAAGAAAACATACATTGCGGACAGGAATGTAATGAGAGGTCGGGGCCGCCCAAGGAAGGGATGGCACGTCCATATGAATGGTATTTTGAAAGACGGAAATATTAGAAGCGTGAACAACAGAAGAATATGTATAAGACGATGTATGAATGTTGACGAGACAATGAATTTATGTCAAGATAGAAGTAGTGGTATTTGGTTCTCTCTGCCTATACCGTGAGGGACATGGCGTGATGGTATGTATGTATTAGTTTTATTACAAATTTCTTCACTAACTGCTTAAATTAAAAAAAATATATATGAAAACAAAACACTCCAACTAGAAAAAATATACAAGTTATAGTAGTAGGTACTTCAAAAAACATGTTTAAACTAATTGTACTAAAAATTGAATTTAGTGACAACCTCGTTTCATACAATTTGTATGACAAAATACACAATATATACAGGGACTCTTATAAATATCTACTTCATCTTCATAAATACCTAAGAAAAAGGGACTGAACTCCACACTATCCTATCCAGACATACATGTTTTGTAAAGAGAAACACAATTCCTTAAAATATTCATTAATTTTGATTTGAGGTTTTATGTTTGGTACATATTCTTTATCTATACATACCAAATCATTGTCTCACGGATCAGAAAACACAATTTAAAATTGGAATCAAACTCTGAACCTTTGGTTCAAGCGTAAGATATCAGATCAACTGAGCAAGTTGAACTACATGTTATCAAAAATATATGGTCAAAAACCCCATTATATTGTTTGCTTATATCTTTTAAAAGCAATTAATCATGTTTATATTGATTTGTTTATGTCTCGCACAGTCACAACATTTAGATAATATAAAATAAAGTAGTGTAATATAAAATCAAGTAGTATAATTTGTACATCAAAATTTAGGCATAAAATATATCTATAATTTGTATGAGATATACATACCTATTCGCTAAAATGGTGTTAAAAATTATTATTACTAGTGTAATGTACATGGGTGTAAGGGATGGAGTGAATAGCAGGGGCCACCCCAGAAAGAGATGGCATGACCATGTGAATAATATTTTGAAAAAAAAAGAAGCTCGAAAAATCGACGAGCATGTATGAGACGATGCATGGATGTAAAGGAAGCTAGGAATGTGTGCAAAAATAGAGGAGTATGGCGCTCGGTTCTCTGTGCTTACCCCGTAAGGGATAAGGCGTGATGGTGTGTATGTATGTACTAGTGTAATGAAATATGTGAAATGTGACTATATACCTTTTAAATATCACCTGTTATAATATTGTTTGGTCGATATTAACTGCTCAGTTTAATATTAACCCTGAAACAAATAGAAAATCATAGTTGAGAAAAAAGAATCATACTAAATCTCAAGATAATTTTATAGCATGCTAACAGAGATCTGTTAGCATGCTATATCACTTGAATTACCATAATATTTGTGTTACTTTACAAAGCATACAAAACTAATCCATATAAACTTGATTAAAAGAATCATATTATGTATAAAGTTTAAATTATTTAGATATATCAACTACATAGGGTGAGGTCACCAATAACTGGCAGCTAAAAAAGAAAAATCTTTTTGGGTACAAAATTTTTAATATCACATAAAACAACTAAAATGAGGACACTGAGAATAATACCAGGCAAAACCTTGTGACTGAGTGAGGAACGCCAAAATAAAGGAAATATATGAGGTTGATATCATCAGATGGAGGAGGGACTGGTATGGTCACGTTCAAAGAATGAACAGTACCAAACTACCTTATATTGTGCTGAACAATCAGCCTCACGGAACCAGCCCTCGTGGTAGACCACCACCTAAAAGGTGGAAGGATAGCTGGAAGTCCACTTTGCAGGAGGAACAGACCTCTTAAAACAGACCCAAAGGTCTACATAAAAGAAGAAATTGATTTCTTGAACAATAGTCAGATTTACGTTCTTCTTCTTCTTCAGCCTGTTTTTTTCCATTCTTGGACATAGGCCTCCCCATATTTAAGTTAGTTAAACATATTTTAAAAATATAGTCCTTTTACTTACATTTTTTTTATTTCTAAAAAATAGTTTCTGGACCAGAAAACACCCATAAGCCTGAAAAGGAATGTGTGTGAAGCATATGTGCTGCCAGTTGCTCATATGGCCTAGAAACAGTAACTATTTCTAAATTAAGTGCTGAGAAACTGCAAGTCACTCAAGTCATCATGCTGGGTCTGTCACTAAGAGATAAAAAAAGAAATGAAACAATGAGAGAAAGATTAAATGTAACTGATATAATCCACCATGTGACAACACTGAAATGTGTTGGACACGTAGCCAGAAGCTCGGACGATAAGTGGACAAAGAGAGTGCAGACTTGGAAACCTCGTTTGAAAAAGAAAGGTGTGGGACAACCACAGCTGAGGTGGAGGGATGATATACAATATGCTAGCGAATCCTGGATGCAAAATACACAGGACAAGAAGATGTGGAGTCAAATTAAGGAGACCTTCATTTAGAAGTGGACAGAAATAGGCTGAAAAGTTGTTTCTAGCGCCAATAACTGGCAGGTCATAAGTCCTGTCCTAGTGCCTTGATTTCCTGGTTTCGATATTAAATTGTCAAAAAATATCTGACTCCCAGCAAGGTTAAAAATCCAATGATGTATGCGTATAATATAATATGAGATCATAATATATTAGGTATATTTGATTTACATACAACACTATTTTTTCTTCAGATTCTTAGAAATAGATAAAAGTTTTTTTTTTATGAGAATACATAAAAATATTTGAAAAATTTCAAAAAAATTAACTTTCCATGTAATAACATGGCAAACCAATAACTGGCATATACATTACCCAAAAACTGGCACCCTATGTCAACTATTAGAAAACAATGAAACTAAACATTCTAACTGAAAAAATATGACAGAATGTGAAATAGGTTTTTTTTTTCGTAATTTATGAAAAAATCCAATAACGACATGGTTCAAGTAACTTAGTAGAATACACATAATAATAATATGCACCATGCTCAAGCAGCAAGTTTATTGCTATATGGAAATTTCTTCCAACTAACCAGTGTTTCATTAAGTTCATGAACAAAATGATAATTCGAAATTAAACGTTCTTTGATCTAGAATTTTGCAGTATTTTCGAATCAATGAAATTATGTATGAGCATTAAAATTAATGGTTATTTATAACTAAATCAATGTCATATGGAATCTAATAGTTTTGTTTGAAAATTTAACAATGTTATACATTACCTAACTTAACTTTTAGGATAGCTTAAATTTTATTATTTAAATTTCACTAACAGTTATTAGACACCTACCCAGTATTGGTAACCTCACCATAAGTTGTTTATTTTTCATAAATTATGAAAAATAAACAACTTGCTAATTAAAAATTATGTACCTATGTGACAATCTGTCCTGCTAAACATCAATACCCAAATTAATTAAAATTGAAAACATAAATAGATGATTTAAAAGAAATACAATTTACCCAGTTTAATAAATATTTCCTTAAATATGCATGCATTAGTCTTGAATGCTGCAAAGTGTCATCTTATAAGTTTGAAAATCGCAATAACCACTTACTAACCCATAATGTGAGTTACATTTATCAGTAAATAACCAGACAATTTTCAGCGGCGAGGAGGGCTTTTACGCATATACCAACCAAGCAAAAAAAACTAAATTTGCACTCAACGCAGCCCACATGGAATTTTAATTTAATTGCTGAAAACTATAGAAGTTATTGCATCATTAGCAGTTCATTTACCTAATTGAGAAAAAAATGCACTTTTTAACATATAATCAAAAATTTTAAATGATAGTTGGTATAATTCCAATTTCATGATACAAAATATTAGCAAATAATTCGAAATGCAACGCGATTCGCACATAACTACTATACATAAACATATAATACATAAACATTGCACAAATTTTAGCAATTATTAGAAGCCTGCGCGCTCAAAAATTTAATGTGATGAGCTGCATGATAAATATTTATCTGTAGTATACAACATATTTCGCAAAGTATGCTGAGATATTTGAGTGCCACACTTTTCTAATATTGACAACCATAAAATATCTTATATAAATCACCATACAAAATGTGCTCATCTAAAATGATTCCAATAAAAATAGTTTCAGTAAATACTAGACAAAATTAAATCTGATAAAAACTACATACATTTTTAGTGAAAGATTACCATTGCTTTGTGTGACAAAAATTAACCTAAACACCAGATTTAATATCACTCAATAGATATACAAATTGAATTAAACCCAAACACAAACAGAATGTGCATGAACATTGGGGTAATAAATATAATACTGATTTTAAGTAATTTCAAATACGGTCTTAAATCTAATTGAAAAACTAACATGAATACTTTAACCCCAGCACTATGACCATTTATTAGCTGTAGTTATCGTAACCATTTATTTTTTGCTCAAAACGGGACATCAGTTTATTTATGTCAACAATGGAAAGAACATTTTTTTAATAAGTTTTACTATATTCTTCAAAATTGTGAGCGGTAATAGCCCAGCGGTAAAGCCGTCGCCTCACATGCGTGAGGTCGACGGTTCGAATCCGGGCGGGGCACGCACCTCTGGATTTTCAAAAAAATCTATGTGCGGATTTATATCACTAGCTATAGCTATGTATCCATGATCCAATATCTCTGGTTCCCCTTTCTAAGGGTTACAAAGGTCAGATGGCAGTCGCCTCAATGTAATAACCGGACTCAATTCCAGGATCATGGTCAAAGCGTACCCCGATAGAAACGGGACAAAAGTGCTAAGGGGAAAGAAATATTCTTCAAAATTGTATTTAATACAATTTTTAAAATGTTATACAAAAGCTCAGTTACTTTTAAATTTGTCAAGAGGAACAAATTTTTTTGAATACTACTGATGATTTTGAGTAAAAATAAAATTCTTGACGCATTTTTAATTTTCACCTTAGGAATATTGCCATAAAGACTGGAATACGTAACTGAGTTTTATCAGATGTCCACAATTTGTTCACTAAAAAAGAATCTTTCTATTTGGAATTTGTGCCTGACAGACACAACATTAAAATACAAGTTTTCATATTTAAGATTGTTGGTGGGAAAGTGTTTGAATACATCCACTCAACGAGTTTCCGTCAAAACATTTAGATGATTCCATTTGGTTACTTTTTGCAACGTGACGTTCCTAGTAAGAAATTAATGAGCATTTGTAAAATACTTGTCTTTATTACTGTTGGGATTTTTACAATGAAAAACACATTATTCTCTAGTAGTATTATCATAGAATTATAATGTACAGAAGCCGCGTCTAGTACAAATTTCGAATTCAAATGTATGCCAAGTTTTTTTTACATGTGTGTGTGAGGCGGTAGATCGGTTGGTCTTCGTTTTATGTAGGTGTGCGTATCGGTAGGTGTACGTATACTAGAAATTCGTCTGTTTCCTCGTAGTTTTAGTTGGCATACATTCATTGCGCTGACTAGGTATCTGTATCATATATAATCTAAGAGTATTATATTCAGATATATTCTTGTAGTAGTAAAAAGCAAGAGTCAAAACAAAAGCAAGTCACTATGCAAAAAGCATTATATTATGTCAGATTTGAATGGTGTTTTATTTTATTTTTAACAATTACATTTAATATATTATATATATATATATATATCCCTATTCAATCAATACATGCAATGGTTTAGGATAATGAGACAAATTTACATCCCGAAGGTTTTTTCAAGACACTGGGATTGAAGAATCGAAAAGAGACAGTCCTATCAGAACGGGGCATGGTCACGTTATCTACAGTGCGCAACTTAATAATAAATATAATCACAATGTCTTTATTCAGTGTAGTGTTTGAGCTCAATTTTTAAATATCATAATATCTGAAAACTCTTTTAATCCTTATTTTTCGCTTGTTACAATCACAATTATAACAATCCTAAAAAACAAGGAATGATGTAAGACTAGGAAATTTCAAAAATATTTTTTTACAATTAGAATATAAGTATGAAAAACATTCTTATATGACATAAATTATAGATATTGTTATATATATGTATGAGTAGGTGTATTATTTTAGAGCCATGAATATTCCAAAATAATATTACAATAATACAAGAAATAGATGTGAGAGGTCATATAAAATAAAAGAAAGATAAAAGTGAACTCTTAAAAAACAAAGAATTTTCTTTATATTATTGATTTTATACACATAGTTCCTATAAATCGCAAATACAATTATATATTTTAGTATTGTTAGATATTCTAATACATGAGATACGCCCCACATAATGTCACTTGTTTATTCGCACCAACGTCACATAAATTAGGTTTATATATACACTATCTTAGAATGAATGACATTAAATTTTATCCAATTCAACATAAATTAATCCAAAAACGTTAGCAACTACCTTAACATCTTACCTATTTCGAATAGAATATAATATCAAATGTCGTAATGGCGTCCTAATGAAGCAAATATTCAACCTTGAAAATTTTCTGATTCGGGATGTACTACAGATAACAAGAAATTAATCATCAATTAAATTACGTTACTCATTCGAAAAAAATAACAATTATGAAAAAAAGCCCACTAAAAACGAGAATAAATAATGTTATTTTACATAAAATGTAAAATTAAATTACACATCACCATCACAAAAACACAAAATTAGAATCATAGAAATATTATTACGGTCAAAACTTGTTTGTATTATGATACGTGGTGGTGGAATGTCAAAATGACAATCGCTGAATAGTTATCGAATAACATTTGACTTCATTATCTTATTGCAATACAAATTGACATCAAATAAACATACAAATAACGAACACGGTATCTGCATATAATGTAAAATGAGCCAAAATAATTACTTTGTAGATTCCTGAAGGAGCTCTGCGGAAATTTACTTCTATTGTACTGCGGATCGTTTAATTTAACCCGCATAAATGCTTTTGACTTTAATAACTTGCAGTGCTTGCACCTTATAAATCTTGGAGGAGTATGATATAAATGCAGTAATTGTGAAAGTGAAGCCGCCAGGAAACTATTACGTTGAAAAAATAGGCATCCCAAACATTTATTAGTTATCTCCAAAAATTTCCATATACTATTTGCATGTAACACATGAGATCCAACTGTCGATGGCGATAATACCTATGTAATGTATAGTTGAAGAATACGTACAAAACTTAAACACAAATTAATAAAAGATTTAGGTATGTGTGTCATGATATAATAGTATGGAGGTCAGTCTGTTTATGCTATTCAGAATATGAAAACAGCATGATGGTATGTATGTATGTTTGGAGATTAAGTAGGTATCAAACTATTGAGTGATATTACACAATATGCCTGCCTTATAAATTGTATGAAACGATATCGTCACTAAATTCGTTTTTTTTATAAAAATTGTTAAAAAAGTTTGAGATGTACTACTACAATATTCATATTTTTTATAAAAAAAATATATCTAGTTAGGGTGTTTCGACTTTTTTCAATATTTTTATAAACTTTGGAAATATAGAAAGTTAAAATTTTATCATAAAAAATGTTTTTCTTAATAAAACATGTGAACTACTTGAAAAAACAAGTTTGAAATTTTGTATTTGTGTATATTCATAACAATTTCCAGCGTTTTATGGTTTTTGAGATATATGGAAAAATAAAGTAAAAATTCTAGAGTTAATAACCCCTGACAAAAACAATAATTCAAATATGCTGCGAAACCTCTAAGTTAGTGCTTTTGACTTCAAAATTAAAAAAAAAACGTGAAAAATATAGACCCTGCATACAAATCTCGCGTATACTTGGTATGATACTTTGTCAATATGTTATAAGAAATAAATTCTCTTGACCAAATCGACAGTGGGATGAAATGAGTGAGTCATGGAATATCGCGCGTTTGATTTCTTGGTTGGCAACATATTGCAGTTTTCCATAAATTTTCCGATATTTCTTCGTTATTTTCAATAATATTCCGAATTGGTGTTTTCTCTTTAGTGTAAGTGGGTATATTTATAAAACTAGGTATATTTTTTATTGTTTTCATTCATTTGATTTATTTTGTATTTACAAATTATATCGATTTATATAAATGTCAAGTATATTTTTAAGTCAAGTAGGTATATTAGCTCAAAGCATTGACACCTTCGGTAAACTTCTTAAAACCGCCTTGTTTCGTAGAGCCAACAAATAAGCTACAGCGCCCTTGGAGTGATATTGTATCACTAAACGGCGCTTTATCAATTTTTATTATTATTTATTTTTTAGTTATTTTTTTTAATCCATTGTCAGGGTGTCAAAAAGGATGAGATAACATTTTATTATCATGAGTAAAAACGCATATTATTTCAAATACAAATATATTTACTGTTTAAATGTAGATATATTTCTGTAATATTATGTACATAACCAACTTATATTGGGTATTTTTTAAAGTATTTAAGAAGATAATGTAGAAAGTCTGATTAAAATGAAATAAATAGCTTTTGAGATTATTGGATACAAAATCACTGAAATTCGATTGATCGTTGGAATTATTAAATTGTTTAAAACACGTCATTAATTGATCACTCGTGGCCTACGTAGGCCACGATGATCACTATTTTGAGCCTTATTTCAACACATCCGATGATTGTTCTATAGTATAGTTAAACGAAGTGATTTTTTGACAAATAAATACGAAAAAAATACACATCAGTCGTTATTCTCTATACAAAAACGTCTATTATACCTTCATGACAAAAACAATGTTTTCTGCCCACCCTGTTGTCAAAGTCCCGCGGAAATAGTTGTTATTTTTCAATACAGATTATTTTTTATATGGAAACCCAACAATTTCTAAGCACGGAAATAAGGATTATTATGGTAACACAGCAAATGTAAACGAGGGCCTGTACGGGACGAACGGATAAATGTAACACATACCCCCCACTCTGCCGTTACTAGTAATGTTGTCATTCCATAATAAATAGTTTTACTAAAAATAAAATTCTTGTTATACCTGTGGCAATGATATATGCAACTGTCAAATGTACAACAGCTGTCAAAGTTGTTATAGCCGAAAAACAGTGTTGTCGAAAAACAATAATTTTTAATTTTTTCCGCGGTAACATTTTGGCGGAAGACTACTAGCGCCCCTGACGGCGTGAGAGAACGACAAGGAAGCTTATAGCCAACGCGTCAGTGACGCGTTCTCTTGGCATTCGACGCTGGTGAAGGACGGACGGTTTGGTGCACGGGTTGTTCACTTTCATACTAAAATTGGTCATGAACTGGTCCATATAAAAAAAAAGTTTGGTTTTCGCCTCTCTTTGTCGCAGGGGAGGATTGGCGCCACAGTCGTGAAAATTGCGACGGTTTGCGGCGGCCATGTTTTTTCCATTCTTAAAAGAGGCAAGTGTTTGTTTACATGTGTATCTTATGAGAATTTTGAAAATTAGCTTTTTGTTCTTAATGACTTTTATTTTATTTGTTTTTATTGTTGTTGTTGTTGATTTATTCAGAGTAATTATACATTTATTCATTTAGACATATTTAATTAAGACTTTTGTATGTAACACAAAATATTTGACATAAGTATAGTTTCTTGAATTATTTTTCATAAGATAGAAAACAAAGGAAAGTAAGATTCACTCTGATTTTGAATACACAAAATCAGACATTACATAATAAAGTAGGAACTTGCTATGTAAGGTACCTGTGTACATACTACTTAGTTTTAAATATTAATGTAGGTACTTCAACACTCTCCCATATTTAATAACTAGGATACACCCATACTGTTGCATAATTGTTTTAGCCTAACAGCAAATAGTGGTTTTGTTAATAAATCTGCAAGTTGTTTTTCAGTGTCTACTCTTGAAATAGTAATTTCATTAGCTGCTACCAATTCTCGAACAAAGAAATGTCTCAATCGAATATGCTTTGTTCTTCGATGAAATTCTGGATTTTGTGCAAGACGAATTGCTGCTTCATTATCAACTTGTAGATTAGGCTTAGTTACTTTTAATTGATCAAGTTCTACTAGAAGCCTCTTGATCCAGATTATTTCACGTGCTGCTTCACTGGCTGCTACGATTTCAGCGTCTGTAGTAGATATTGCGACCGATTTTTGTTGTTGACTTAACCACGTAATAGGTGCTCCGGAATAAATACAAAGTACACCAGAGGTTGAACGTCCTGTATCAGGGTCGCCTCCATGATCAGCATCGCTATAACAGTCTAAGACACTCTTATTGATATTATGTTCGTATATAATTGCATAGTCAGTAGTGCCTTTTAAATAACGAAAAATTCTCTTGACTTTGATCACATCACAATCTGTGGGTTTTTCAAGACTTCGGGATACTACTCCAACAGCATACGCAATATCAGGTCTTGTCCCACACATGAGATACATCAAAGCTCCAACCGCTTGTCTATAAGGAAACTTGGTGTTGAGGGAACTCTTTTCTGTACTATTGTCCTTAATTATTGGGGTAACAACAGCTCTGCAGTTGTCCATACCAAATCGTTCTAGAATATTCTTGGTGTAGTGAGACTGACATACTCGAATAGAACCATCTTCTTCTCTTTCTATTTCTAATCCCAAGAAATATGATGCTGGCTTTGAGGTGATTTTGAACTCCTTTTTCAGGTCCTTAATCAATTCCTGAAGTTCATATTCACTGTCAGCAGATATCAATCCATCATCTACATAAAGGACAAAGAAAATTCTACTAGAACCTTTTTGTCTCACAAAGAGACATGGATCGGCTTCACTCTTTTTGAATCCCAGTTTGATTAAAAAATTGCTGAATTTTTCATTCCAGCAACGAGGAGCCTGTTTAAGTCCATACAGGCTTTTTTGAAGTCGACATACTTTGCCAGAACCATCATCATATCCATCAGGCTGTTTCATAAATAGGGTTTCTTTTAAATCACCATAAAGAAAAGCTGTTGATACATCAATTTGAACTAACTTCATATTTTCTTTAGCTGCGACACTTAGTAATGTACGAATAGTAGAAGTTCTAGCTACAGGACTAAAGGTTTGGTCATAATCAATACCCTTCTTTTGAGAAAAACCTTTAATCACTAGCCTGGCTTTAAATTTGTCAATTGATTCATCTACGTTCTTTTTCACTTTATATACCCATTTACAAGGAATTACCTTTTTCCCAGGAGGCAGATTCTCTAAAGCCCAAGTTTTATTTTCTTCATGTGCTGCCATTTCTTGATCCATTGCTACTTTCCAGTTCTTCATTTGATCAGAATTAATGGCCTCGTAATAAGATTCTGGTTCTTCAAATGTGTTAGATAACATTGCATAATCCAGATATCTTTTAGGCTGTATGAGTGTTGAACGATCACGAAGCTGTCGGACAGTTATACCATCAGTGGGTATTCTGATGAGTTCTGTTTCATCTTCAATTTCTTCCTGTGACTCTTCAATTTCTTCTTGTGATTCTTCATCAAAACCATAAAAATCTTTTTCACTCTGAGTGTCCATCTCAGACTTGTCCTCGGTTTCGATTCTTGAATCTTCGAGTTCTTTAGAAGAAAGATCAACATTTAAAGGAGTCAATGTCATTTTATATTGATGTAATATTTTTTCTTCAAAAATAACATCTCTTGACCTTATTAACTTATCGTTCTCTTCACACCAAACACGATAACCTTCATCGAAATCGTATCCAATTAGAATTCCTTTCACTGCTTTCCGGTCCAATTTCTTCCTTCTTTGCTTTGGAACATGAACATAGCAGGTGGACCCTATGATACGAATATGCTTTATACCAGGTTTCTTCTTATACCACAGTTCATAAGGAGATATCCCAGAAACACTGGATGATCCTGTTCGGTTTAAAATATACGATGCTGAATTTATCATTTCAGCCCATAGTTTTTGAGGAATGTTTCCATGTGCATGCATCATAGCCCTAGCTGTCTCAACAATGGTGCGGTTCTCTCTTTCACTTACACCATTTTGTTGTGGAGTGTAAGGCATAGTGAATCGATGAATTATGCCTTCCTTATTAAGAATTTCTTTTACTTCTTTATTATCAAACTCTCCTCCATTGTCACTTAAGAGCTCTTTGATAGTATATCCAGCAGTATTAGTTTCAGCTGTAAATTGACTTAACTTATAAGAAACTTCAGATTTTTCTTTCATAAAATAAATACTACGAAATCTGGTATAGTCATCTTTGAAGAGTACATAATAACGGTAGCCAGACACTGAGCTCTGAAATGGACCACATACGTCCGTATGAATAAGCTCTCCCGGATTTGTGGCTCTATTCCTAGTACCAAAGGGACGTCTGTGAGCTTTGCCATAAATACAACCTTCACAGCATTCAGAATCCATTTCCACATCGATATTCAAATTTTTCAATATCATCGTTTTTACATGTCGTTTGTTCTGGTGTCCAAATCTCTCATGATACAGTTGAAGTAAATTTTGTTTATTTATTTCAGTTATATTTACTTCAGCAGGCGAACTAGATTTCACACTTCTCATGACTAATTTAAATAAACCTCCAAAACGATCTCGTACACCTACTAACTTGACATCTCGTCCAATTTTAAAAGTGCACATTTGTGTTTTTGACATAAATATACTTTTCGGGTTTTTATCCTGAGCTTTAAGGACCGAAAATAAATTCTTTTGAATTTTTGGCACATACCACACATCTGTAAAAGAGATTTTGTGCCATTTTCCATTTACGGATGCTTCGAAGTCTATTACACCTTTGCCAAGAGCCTTTATAGTTTCACCATTGGCTGTAGTTACTGTATGCGTCGTTGTAAATGGTTCAAATGTCCTAAATAATTTGTCATTATTTGTGATATGATTAGTTGCTCCATTATCCACAAACCAACTGTCATTATCACTCTCAGAGGACATCACAATAGAAAGAAGAGACATATTAGTTGAATTTTTATTCGATGAACCAACATCTAATGTATCAATTTTTCTTGGTTTCTGTGGTCTTCCGTCTTCTATCCATTTACGACATTTCTTTATTATATGGTTCGGTTTTTTGCAATAGTTGCATGTTATAATTTTCTTCTTCTGTTGATGGTTATTTGCCTCGTTGAATCTAATATAAGTGCCTTTTGAGTTGCTGTTTCAACTCCTTTACTTAACAAAGACTTTTCATAAGCACATAACTGATTCGTCAAATTATCAACAGTTCTGTCATTTTTTGACATAAGCATCCAACTGGATTTGAATGAAAAATATTCTTCTGGTAATGTACCTAGTATTTTGCATATTAAGAATAAATTAGACATCTTTGAATCATTCTCATCATCTTTAATCATCTCTTTTTCTAGATCATTCCATATATTTTTCAATTTTGAAATATGAGTTGCAATGTCATCACTAGGACTTTTCTTAAATCCAAAAAATTGCAAACATAGATCATACACTTTATCTTCAGAAACACCATCAAATAATTTATGCAGTTCAATCCAAACATCTCTTGAATTCGTAAAACGCATTATTTTTTGTAAAGTTTCTTCAGTCATATTTGTTGTTAAAACAATTAAGGCATTACTGTCAGCCTTAAGAAATGCGTTCAAAGCGTTTCTATATTCCTCATGTTCTTTAGTTGTGCAGTCTTTCACAGGCTCTATTGGTTGCATCAACCTACCTTCCACAACATCCAGAGCTCCAGGAATACCACGTAAACAAATATTTGCTTTGTACTTCCACGTACTCCAATTGGATTTTCCTTCTAAAAACCCAATGTTTATCAGTCTTGTAGAATCCATTCTTTTGTTCAATCAAGCACTTTAATGGATGAAAAACTCAATACAAAGTCTAAATTGGTCTAAAAGCTACAGTCCTACGTGACTGGGCCCATGACCTGTTGATTTATTCAGAGTAATTATACATTTATGTTAGATGGGTCGATGGCAGAGCGGTTAGCGCGCTGGGCTAGTAATCCAGTGGTCGCGAGTTCGAATCCTGCCTCGACCGATTTCGTTCACCTATAGCACAAGCATTTATGCTTATTTTAGGGAACGTAGGAAGATGTATATGTGCTTGTTTAACAAGGACATATTCATTTTTTTTATAAAAAAAAAAAAAAATTTATTCATTTAGACATATTTAATTAAGACTTTTATATGTAACACAAAATATTTGACATAAGTATTGTTTCTTGAATTATTTTTTTATAAGAGATAGAAAACAAAGGAAAGTAAGATTCACTCTGATTTTGAATACACAAAATCAGACATTACATAATAAAGTAGGAACTTGCTATGTAAGGTACCTGTGTACATACTACTTAGTTTTAAATATTAATGTAGGTACTTCAACAGTTGTTCAATTTATTGTTCTTTGTGATACTGCCCTTCTTTTTATTTTTCTGATTAACAATGGTTCGCGTTAAAAAGTGTAATGTTCCTGGATGTGTATCGATGAATCAAGTCATAAAGTTGTATTCGTTTCGTTAGACAAAATAAAAATATTAACTCATTGAAAAAATACTGCATTTTATTTTCCAGTACCTTATTAAATATTCCACAGAAATGTGTGTAATTTTGATTTTACACACAGTAACTAATCATTATATTGCTTATATAAAGATAATATCTTATAATATTATTTTATAAAAAAATCCCGCGAGGGGCGAGGAGATCAAGGGGCGCGGCGTCATATCGTCGCCTTCAGCGGACAATAGAGGTACTTATGTAAGTTGGCGTGACCAGTCGGTAAGTATGAAGTGAGAGATCTGTACTACCATATAATCTGTGGTTTGGTGTGACGCCGTCATCGGTCGACACGTGCTCCCGATGGCGGCCATATTTTCGACGGCGAGGAAGTCTGTGTGACAGGACCCGTCACGCGCATGGACGCTGATGGTGCCCCAGAACCAAGATGAGGGCATCAACAGGACAGGAGGTTGGAGGCAGAGCGCAGTGTGGGGCCACCGCGTAGGGAACGCGGCGGCTCGCAGATTGGACCACGAAGGGCAATCCGTGTCGTCTGGAGCGTCAGTTTGCCTCCGGTGAGGCCCCGACTGGTATGCCACCTCTGTCGAGATGCGCCGTCATAGCGTGTCGTGGAGCACAGAGCCAGCCATGGGTGACGGTCTGGAGGAGGAGATCAGGAGGAGAAGAAGAAACCACGCCGGACACGAGGAAGACCTGCTAGCCTGACGCAGAGGCTGGGCCCCACCGATCTACCGTCACCACGTGGAAGACAGTGACATGCCTGGAGTAAGGATGTCGCTGTACCCTGGGGCGGTATATCCTGGTCGGCGTCTTTTCGTGTGTTCGCGTGTGTTTGACAGTTCGTTTCGGTAGATGCCACGTGTTTTTATTTGTTGTCTGTTGTTTTTTTTTATTATTTTTTTTATTGCCATGGACCAACTATAATGATTTTTTGAATAAATGCGCCGTACTACTACAATTTCATAGTGTCACCATCATTTGTCTCCTTTTCTTCCCCACACCTTGGCTTGATGTTTCCTCGTGGTAGACGAGAGGTCTCATCAAAGTAGAAAGAAAGTATTTTATGGTCCACTGTCATCTTCATAAATGTACCGCGAATAGTACAATAAATTATTAGAAAACCATACGTACGATACATAAGAATTGTGAAAAATAAAATGATCCTTGATAAATTTACTATTAACAAAATCATATCATTTATAGTTATTGCTCAAAGAACATTTTTTATGGTTTAGTAAATTTTTATTGAATGTTTAGTTTTTCTGAAAGTTTCTCAATTTATGACTAATCCGATATGATAATTTCACGTCAACTTGGAAGTTATTGTAATAATCAAAGAAGAATATATTCGTTCCTTCGGCCCATCTGTCCCTGGTCCCTCCATCCCTTCGCCCTTTCGGTCCGTCTGCCCTTTCGGTCGCTTCGTCCCTTCGGTCCCTCTGCCCTTTCGGTCGCTTCGCCCCTTCCATTTATGTTCGTAGTCCTATGTCGATTATTTTCCGTAAATTCCTTTGTGAGATATTATATAAATAAAAAATATAATTTATATTGTTTCACAGTACTTATTTATATAATACGTAATTTTCATAAACATGTTCTAAAATTTTAATTTAAACATTGGTATTACCTTATGATAGGTATTATCACTAGGTAGATATTATTGTCAAAGAGTATATAATACCTACGGATAATTATTGTTTACGTACACCTACCATTTAATTATATTGATTCAAGGGATCTTTGGCACGGGCTTCACGTATTAATATATAGATACTTATTGGTTTCCTATAATTATATCAGTAACTCACAATAAAGTGAAAACTCCCTACTTTTTGTTTTTTTTTCATACTTTTACTTAGGTATGTGGTTATAAAGAATTTGGTGATTTTGCTTAACAGCGTTTCCCCGCCAAATTTCGGATCTGCTCGGTTTTTGCGGCCGTGTTATTCATCCATTTACGAACATAATATTCATGTCAGAGGCTAACCTAACGAACATATTCCGATCGAAAACAGAATTCCATATTTTTTGACAATTTTCCCATACATTTTAATCAAAACTAGAGTATTTCAGTAGAAACTAGAGTAGTAGAGTATTTTAGAGTATAACTTCAATTTCTGACTGATAATTTTTCAAGGCTAAATATTTCCTTGCCATAGGTATAATAATAATTTAATTTAAAATAAAATTATTATTATGACATGGCATTTATTTAAATAAAATTATGGCAACACTATAGCGGTAGAGTGGGGGGTATGCGCAACATTTAGCCGCTCGTCTGTACTCTGTACGGGTCAGCATTGGCATGTACGGCCTTAAAAAACTGCGCCAAAGTTTATAGCGATAAAATGAGAGTGCATGCGCAATTGACAAGGCACCAGGGCCGTACCATAGAAGACACTAACCAGGGCCCGCAAGCCTAGAACAAATAATTTACGCCAGATAGACTGAGATAGACATATATCTGTCTGTGTTTTTTTCCACTTTTTAGTGAGGACCGCACTTCTCAGACGGCGCCACCGGCGGCACTCATCGTTGATACCATTAGTAAAAAAAAATTAAAAATTTACCCATGTTATTTATGTTATTATTATTTGTTATAGTTTGGTATTAAAAAAACATATTTTTTACTTTCGAAATAGTTTTTAAATAAAAAAATGAATACTTCTATGTTTTATGAATATTAAAAAGCATCAAATCATTATGTTATAATACAATTTTACTAATGCACTATGGGAACAGATTTCATAATATGGCAATATTTTCAACACGTTGAAAACAGTTGGAAATGAATCGCCATTTTTGTTTGACCTTTGTTGTCATTGCTGCTGTCGTTAAATTTTATCGAATTGTGTTAAAAAATGGAAAACTTGAAGAAAAAATCCCAATCCCATTGCTAATAAAGTGTCGGTTCGTGTAACTCAAAGGATTTGACACAAACAATTCCGTTTTTCGTCCATTCGCGATCGAAGCACATTCTTACGATGGATGGATCATTTTATGTTGAAATGAAGAACTGCGTCACGCTGAAGTAAATAAAATAAGTGTGTTATTTGTTGTGTAAAAAAGACAATGTAAAATTTGAAGAAAGAATTCCATTGCTATTGTAGTGTCGGTTCGTGTAACTCAAAGGATTTGACATAGAAACATTGTTACGATGGATGGATTTTTATTTAATAACAACAGTGAAAGTGTTTTAAATTGAGCTAATTAATTATATTTTCTATTTTCACTATACAAGTTATTATTGTATTAATATATTTGTGTATTTCGTCATATGTATATTGTTTTTAATACTAATAAAAAATAAAAATAATGTTTTTTTTACTTAAATAATTTTACCTAATTTAATTATTCATTGCTCCTTTGTGTTCTTCATAATGCTTGAATAACTTGAAAAAAATATGTTATTCAAGCATTATGGAGGATGAATATGCAAAGGAGTAATGTAATACAACAAATAAATAAATAAAATATTCCGCCTGGGTGGTCCAACCTTCCCAAAGCTTTTACACCGCAAGTATAGATGACAGTAATGTGTATTGGCGTACAAAGTATGTATGGTGGCTAGTGTTGGTAAAAATAACGATAGCAGGATTTTATAACTTGTTATGAACACAAAACGAATAACGAGCGCTATCTAATAATTCGTATGCTGCTAAAATTATAACGATATTTCATCGCATGAAAAAAATATAACTTTCTCGATTAGTTTGGCAGTGAACAGCATCGTAGCATGTCGTTTCGTTCAACGTCAAACGTTTGCACGTCGTCATCGCGTAATCGTGTTATGTGTTATTCGCGTTAGTGTTGGTAAAAATAACGATAGCAGGATTTTATAACTTGTTATGAACACAAAACGAATAACGAGCGCTATCTAATAATTCGTATGCTGCTAAAATTATAACGATATTTCATCGCATGAAAAAAATATAACTTGCTCGATTAGTTTGGCAGTGAACAGCATCGTAGCATGTCGTTTCGTTCAACGTCAAACGTTTGCACGTCGTCATCGCGTATTCGTGTTATGTGTTATTCGCGTAACAAACTAAATTAGTTTGCTATACGTTGCGGCCGCAAGCGGACGTTGTGTGATTTCTTTTGCTTATGTTATGTTTCTAGTAATTGTGTTCCGTCTAATTATTTGTATTTTATTATTGATTTATTGGGAAATTCAATTAATATTTTACATAAAATTGTGCATTGAGTGTTAGCAAATTAGTAATTAAAAATTAAATTAGGTATTTAAATCGTTTTTGAACTTTGATAGGACAATTGGTATTTTGCAGTATTAACAAGCGTAAGAGTGCCCTGTGAGTAAAATTTCATGCTCTGAAATTAGAGATTTTTTCATTTATAAAATGAGTAAAATTAACAGTTTAAGTTAATTAACAAATGAGGAGTTATGGACGTTTCTCAATGTCCATAATAACTATTTATTAAAGACGTAGGCATTGCATTGTTTTGATTCGAGTCAAACTTTTAAATGTCAGGGAACAAAAAGGACAGTGATAATTACCTACTGTTTCTAATTAAATTACATAAAGTACAACATTATTACTTTTTTGCATTTGATATTTATGCGAAAATTGAAGTTATAAGCCGTGTAATTCAAAACAATTTAAAATTCGATTACTTTTTAAAAAAGCAGAAAAAGATATTTTTAATAACGTTATGTACCTATAATTCGTAAGGAATTTTTTAATGATTTTTAAACAACATTTATAATTTGTAAGGTATTTCATAAATATTATTCAAATAAAAAAATAAGTACCTTTGTGTAAATGTATTTGCGTAATTTTTATCGATCAATATATCACGACATCTATGAACTAATAGAGGAAAACAATTGCTGTTATAAATTTGGTTGTGATAATGGTTTAAGAGATCCTTGATTTGGTTGTGATAAGTGATAATTGTTCAAGAAATCCTTCGCAGATGTCTCTGAATAATTTATAATATTACGCAATTTTGATTATTATTTGCTCCTGTTTTCACGCAATGGGTATAACTATCGTTATGTGCATAGAATAAAACAGGAGTTTTATACTATGCATATAACACTATTAATTTAATAAAATTATAATTAAAGACTTTTATTGTAATAAACAACGTGGCGGTCTTATTGCCCGCAGGTAATTTCTACTAGTTAACCACCACGGTCGCCGATGTAAGCCGACCGCCGTGGTGCAGTTGGTAAGCCGTTCGATTTCTGTGCGGGCGTCCTGGGTTCGATTCCCAGCAGAGGAGAAATTTATTTATACTATATTTATTTATTTACTCTGTGTTAACGTAATCGTTATAACATAGCGTCAAAAATAGCACGATAAAAATAAGTAGCATATTCCATATAGCTTGTTATGCAAATATAGCCGTTTCGTACATCACTAATGGTGGCTTGTGTTCTTTAGTTAGTGTGTTCTATGGTACGGCCCTGGTGCCTTGTCAATTGCGCATGCACTCTCATTTTATCGCTATAAACTTTGGCGCAGTTTTTTAAATTGATATGTTGGTAAATGAAAATCCATTTCAACATAAAAATAACAAGTAGTTTTAAAGGTCATACTAATATGTTACGAAATATAATTTATTTGAAAAATTTGATCCATTTCAACATGAAAAATAACAAGTAGTTTTAAAAATCATACTAATATGTTAAGAAATATAATTTATTTGAAAAATGGGTAATTATTTACAAGTGGTATAAGTCTTTTTTTAGTCTATAGATAGATAATAATATACAGATTACGGGAAAAATACTAATTTTCCCGGGAAACGCCTAGAAAAAAATTAAAAATTACATTTCGATAAATGTATGAAGAAATTCACACAAATGTTCGATTTAACGACACCTATCACCGAGTTTGCGTGTAACAATTTTCTGACGTACCTAGACGGCATATTATTATAAAGAGTAATTTTATTACGCGACAGGAAACTTTATTAAATCACAATTTACACACTTAAACATGCATAATATCAATAAACATCCGATTTCAATGATAAAAAACGTAAAAATCATTACTAATTTATTATTTTTAACGTTTATTTAATACGATACATATACATATGCCAGTCAAATGGCAAATATTTGAGGTTTCAGAGACAAGTTTGTATCAAATTTTAGATGGGTCGATGGCAGAGCGGTTAGCGCGCTGTGTGATAGATAATAGTAATATCTAAACATGAAAAGCTGATCAAATTAAGTTTACAATCGACAAAAGGAATTACAAACATCTATGTAGTATAGGAATATGAGATGAAAATATCACCTTCTTCTTTTCCTTTAACAAACTGAATGACCTGTGATACAGATACTATGCTTCCTGAGATAATGGAATCCAACTGTTCTTCCATTTCTTAGGTGGTTTTCCTGGTGGAGGATGTCCAGATAGAATCTTCTATGTTACACATTTTTCATATATCCATATTACGGACACAATCTCGAAAGGTTGTATCAGCGACAAATCTCAAGACCTTTATTTTTGATGTTCTATGAAGTGCTTCGGTCCAAACAGTGCCAACCCGTGCTTTTGCAGAAGAGTCATGATCAGTCGAACGCATACCTTATATACTGTCAATGTTGCAACATATGTTGGATTTTCCAAACCAATTGCCTAAGACACCCTGATACAGGACGCTTTATGAACCATATAAATCATGTTCCACATCTTTTGAAAATATTCTTTATTTTATTTATTTATTAACTAGAAAACCAAGATATTTTTACAAAATATAGGTATAAATTTTACATGAAAAGTAATATAACAAAGAAACTAATAATAGATTTTCACTTGAAAAGTAATACATAAAAAAAAAAAAAATATATATATATATATATATATATATATATATATATATATATATATATATATATATATATATATATATATATATATATATATATATATATATATATATATATATATATATATATATATATATATATATATATATATATATATATATATATATATATATATATATATATATATATATATATATATATATATATATATATATATATATATATATATATATATATATATATATTATTTTTTATCAATTCTCATACTTCGAAATAAGTACATTATACAACTTCATACGTTCCCTAAAATAAGCACAAATGCTTTTGCTATGGGTGAACAAAATCAGTTGAGGCAAAATTCAAACTCGCCTCTTAATAATCCTTTGAATAGGAAAAAGTAGCTATGTAGGTAGTGCTATTGACAAGCATTTAAGAAAATTAGCTATGTTTTGAATAATTTCACATTACTTACATTATGCAATTCCATGTACTGATAAACTGGCGTATTTCGTAGGAGAGAAGATGTGTTAATAATAAAATTAAATATGGGATTTAAAAATACAAATATATTGTACCGAAATTTATATTTATTTATTTTATTATGGTTCAAAGTCTTATTTATTTTTACAATTTATATTTCTACAATTTATATTTTTACAAGGTTTGTCTAGTTTTTCCAACTCACTGCTCAATCTTTTATTTTCATTTTTCTTGGGTTCTTATTTTCAAAATATTTCTATTTAAATTTTCAATTTAAATAGAAATAGTACTTAATTTCATAACACTTGTCTCCCTCTTAGTTCAGTTCGTCCCGAACAGAATTCTCTAGATGAATAAATCGGCATTTTGAACCTTCTCTACAGTGAGATGCTTTGAAAAAGTAACATGGTACACTTTTTTTTATATTTTTACTGTATCTTGGATTATAGCAGCAAACTAGAACATTAATTCCAGTATTATGAAAAATCTCTTCTATCATATTCCGAACCACTTTCCAATCCATACCATCACTGATCTTTGGAATGCCGAGCTTCATAAGATTCAACTGTAACATTTGATCCCGCATACTTCGTAGACAGTTCCACATCTGAGCATACTCTGCTCGTTCCTCAGACGTTTCCTTATTCGTCATGTAGAATAAATGCTGTTTTCCATGCTGTGAATGGACCGCTTCTCCAATCTTCAGATTCTTGGCTTTTAGCTCATATAACATCCCATACTTTCTCATGATAACTTTGGCTATACCACTAGTCATCTTCATGTCTTGAGCCACACAGTAAGCTAAAACATTATCTTCTGGGATATCGAAGAGGTCTTGCTCAATTTCCACAGTCACACCATGGCGAGTGCGTCGATAAGGAGTCATCATGAATTCCTCGAAGGTCTTTTCTTCACTTTGGACATTGCAAACTTGAGCAACTGGATTTTTTTCCTCATCCTTGTTATCACCTAAAAAGGGAGCCAGGCGATTGAAATGTACCACTCTTGGCTTTCCATTTGGTTTTCTTCGTATACGATAAACCACATCATTTATCCTTTTGATCACTTCATACGGTCCTTCCCAGGATTTCTGAAGCTTTGGTGAGTAGCCTCGTCGTCGTTGTGGATTAAATAACCAAACCAAGTCTCCAGCCTGATAACCACCTTCCACAGCTTTAATGTCGTATCGCTCCTTCATCTTGTCACTAGCTACTTGAATATTGGACCGTACACGGTCATGTATAGCATTCATTTTCCTCCGAAGATCTGACACATAATCTTCTCCAACTAGATCTTCTCCAGGCTTAGATCCATACTGCAGGTCGCAAGGTAACCGTAACTCACGGCCAAAAATCACACTTGCCGGTGTTTGCCCTGTTGTCTCATGAATTGCCGCTCGATAAGCTAATAAGAACAAGTGGATGTATTCGTCCCAATCCTTCTGGTGATCGGACACTGCTTTTGACAAAAATCTTCCAATTGTTCGATTCATTCGCTCCACCATTCCATCCGACTGTGGATGCAAAGCAGTTGTTCTCGTCTTTCGAATTCCTAATGCATCACAAATTCCCTGGAATACGGCTGATTCAAAGTTTCTTCCCTGGTCCGAGTGTAACTCCAATGGTACTCCAAAACGACTTATCAGTTCCCTTACCAAGACTTCAGCAACAGTGGTAGCTTCTTGATTCGGTAGTGCATAGGCTTCTGTCCATTTACTAAAATAGTCCATTGCTACCAGAATATATTTATTCCCTCTTTCCGTTGTGGGAAACGGCCCCGCTATGTCAATGGATATCCTTTCAAATGGGCTACCAACATTATACTGCCTCATTGGCGCACGCCTTCGTTTCTGAGGTCCGTTTGAAGTGGCACAAGTTACACATCTTCTACACCAATCTTTTACATCTCCATTGTAATTGACCCAATAAAAACGTTGACGAATTTTTTCTGTGGTTTTTTTAACTCCCAAGTGTCCCCCAGACACATCATTGTGAAGCAGTTTAAGAACTTCAGGAATTCTCTTCCTTGGAATCAATAGTTGTTGTCTCTGCTGTGTTCCATCTTCATTCTCCAATACACGCTTTAACAACCCATTTTCCACGACAATGGATTGCCACTGAGCCCAGTATGACTTAATATTTGGAGATAGTGAAGCTATTTCTTCCCATAAAGGTCTTTGATCATTTTCCTTCCACTGCATTACAAACCTGAGATCTGGGTCTTCCAATTGGTCTGCTCGTATTTCATCATCTTGCCAAAAATTGTCAACGACTGTGGTTCTACAAGCTATAAAAAACTTTTCCTCAGCCTTATTACAGTGCTGGCAATCCTCTGGACATGGTCGCCTTGACAGTGCATCGGCATTTCTATGATGAAGTCCGGCTCGATGTTCAGAATCATAGTCATATTCTTGCAATCTCTCTATCCATCTTGCCACTTGACCTTCAGGATTCTTGAATCGCAAAAGCCACACAAGTGCCGAGTGATCTGTCCTTAAAAGAAATTTCTGTCCATATAAATACTTGCGAAAGTGCTCTACTGACTTGATAACAGCAAGCAATTCTCTTCGTGTTACACAGTAATTGCGTTCTGGTTTCGACAATACTTTACTGAAGTAAGCAATCACGCGTTCTGCCCCATCTTGTACTTGGGAGAGCACACTTCCGATACCAACGTTACTTGCATCTGTATCCAGAATAAACATTCCTTCAGCTCGAGGATAACTCAAAACCGGAGAATTAATTAGAACCTGTTTTAATTCTTCAAATGCATGTTGGCACTTGAAATCCCATATGAATTCACTGCTTTCCTCCGTGAGTTTTGTCAGCGGCTTTGCGATGTCAGCAAAGCCTGGAACAAATCGTCGATAGTAGGTACTCAGACCCAAAAAGCTTCTTACTTCATGTTTGTCTTTAAGTACTGGCCAGCCAATCTCGAACAGCTTTAATCTTCTCAGGATCTACTGCTACTCCCTCCTCAGAGACAACATGACCTAGATAGTTGACTTGCTTTCGGAACAATATACATTTCTTGCAATTGAGTTTAAGGTTGGCCGACCTCAATCGTGAAAATACCTGTTCCAAATTTCCTAAATGTTCTTCGAAACGCTTCCCAAGTACGATGATGTCATCTAAGTATACCAAACAGGTCTCCCACGATAATCCTCTTAGCACACTTTCCATTAGTCGTTCAAACGTAGCAGGTGCATTGCAAAGTCCAAATGGCATCACTTTGAACTGCCACAATCCACTTCCAACAGAAAACGCCGTTTTTTCTCTATCCTTGGGTTCCAATCCAACCTGCCAATAACCACTCTTTAGATCCAAAGTTGAGAAGATCTTACAACCAGCCAATGTATCTAGGGTGTCATCGATTCGAGGCAGTGGATAACTATCCTTCTTAGTTACATTATTCAATAAGCGAAAGTCCACACAGAACCGAGTTGAGCCATCTTTTTTTTTAACTAACACTACTGGTGAACACCATGGGCTGCTTGATGGTTCAATAACGCTATCCCTTTCCATGTCTTGAATAATTTGATCTGCTTCCGCCCGCTTTGCTAATGGTAGCCTTCTAGGTAATTGGCGGATAGGCCTTGCGTCACCCGTATCTATTTGATGTTGAACAACATTGGTTCTTCCTTTAGAAAGACTCGCATTCTCAAAAACATCTTGATAATGAGCAATGAGGTATCTAATTTGTTTGCTTTGTTCTTTGGTAAGTTCCTTACAAGCATCTTTTACAAAGTCTTCAAGATGTTTTGGTACATCCTCTGAAGAAACTTGTGCGATGCAGGCGTTTTGTGTTACTGATGAACACACACTTAAATAAGCTCCTTTTTTGACAGTTACTGGATATTCATTTATGTTCATTAATCTGACTAAAATTTCCTTTTGGTTTTGAATCAGTGCTCTTGCAATTAATACTCCTTTTCCTGCTTCATTGTTGGCGTTGGACTCCACAACCAAAACATGTCCATTCGGGATAACACAGTCTAAATTGACTCGTACTAACATCTCACTTTGTTTTGGAATAGTTACAACATCCGCTGCAAGAACACGTGTAGAAAATTCCTCACGCTCTTGTACGAGAACATCTTCATCTCCAATTTTCAAAGATCGCCTCTTTAGATCCAACTGGAATCCATATTTCGCCATTATGTCCATTCCGAGAATAACTTCCTCCTCTATATTCGCCACTAGCACCTGATGATCGAAGATAGAACTACCAATTTGAAAGTTGGCATATATCTTACCACATATAGATGCCGACTCCCCAGTAGCTGTTCGTAATGTCCATTTAGTTGGTGTAATACACTTTTTGTTATAAAGCAAATCTGGTCTCATGATTGTCATCGTTGCTCCAGTATCCAGCAAAAGTTTCAAATTCTTTCCATTTACTTTGCCATTTATAAACATACTGGTATCTCGACCACTGAATGATGTGTTGATTTATTCAGAGTAATTATACATTTATTCATTTAGACATATTTAATAAAGACTTTTATATGTAACACAAAATATTTGACATAAGTATTGTTTCTTGAATTATTTTTCATAAGAGATAGAAAACAAAGGAAAGTAAGATTCACTCTGATTTTGAATACACAAAATCAGACATTACATAATAAAGTAGGAACTTGCTATGTAAGGTACCTGTGTACATACTACTTAGTTTTAAATATTAATGTAGGTACTTCAACACTCTCCCATATTTAATAACTAGGATACACCCATACTGTTGCATAATTGTTTTAGCCTAACAGCAAATAGTGGTTTTGTTAATAAATCTGCAAGTTGTTTTTCAGTGTCTACTCTTGAAATAGTAATTTCATTAGCTGCTACCAATTCTCGAACAAAGAAATGTCTCAATCGAATATGTTTTGTTCTTCGATGAAATTCTGGATTTTGTGCAAGACGAATTGCTGCTTCATTATCAACTTGTAGATTAGGCTTAGTTACTTTTAATTGATCAAGTTCTACTAAAAGCCTCTTGATCCAGATTATTTCACGTGCTGCTTCACTGGCTGCTACAATTTCAGCTTCTGTAGTAGATATTGCGACCGATTTTTGTTGTTGACTTAACCACGTAATAGGTGCTCCGGAATAAATACAAAGTACACCAGAGGTTGAACGTCCTGTATCAGGGTCGCCTCCATGATCAGCATCGCTATAACAGTCTAAGACACTCTTATTGATATTATTTTTGTATATAATTGCATAGTCAGTAGTGCCTTTTAAATAACGAAAAATTCTCTTGACTTTGATCACATCACAATCTGTGGGTTTTTCAAGACTTCGGGATACTACTCCAACAGCATACGCAATATCAGGTCTTGTCCCACACATGAGATACATCAAAGCTCCAACCGCTTGTCTATAAGGAAACTTGGTGTTGAGGGAACTCTTCTCTGTACTATTGTCCTTAATTATTGGGGTAACAACAGCTCTGCAGTTGTCCATACCAAATCGTTCTAGAATATTCTTGGTGTAGTGAGACTGACATACTCGAATAGAACCATCTTCTTCTCTTTCTATTTCTAATCCCAAGAAATATGATGCTGGCTTTGAGGTGATTTTGAACTCCTTTTTCAGGTCCTTAATCAATTCCTGAAGTTCATATTCACTGTCAGCAGATATCAATCCATCATCTACATAAAGGATAAAGAAAATTCTACTAGAACCTTTTTGTCTCACAAAGAGACATGGATCGGCTTCACTCTTTTTGAATCCCAGTTTGATTAAAAAATTGCTGAATTTTTCATTCCAGCAACGAGGAGCCTGTTTAAGTCCATACAGGCTTTTTTGAAGTCGACATACTTTGCCAGAACCATCATCATATCCATCAGGCTGTTTCATAAATATGGTTTCTTTTAAATCACCATAAAGAAAAGCTGTTGATACATCAATTTGAACTAACTTCATATTTTCTTTAGCTGCGACACTTAGTAATGTACGAATAGTAGAAGTTCTAGCTACAGGACTAAAGGTTTGGTCATAATCAATACCCTTCTTTTGAGAAAAACCTTTAATCACTAGCCTGGCTTTAAATTTGTCAATTGATTCATCTACGTTCTTTTTCACTTTATATACCCATTTACAAGGAATTGCCTTTTTCCCAGGAGGCAGATTCTCTAAAGCCCAAGTTTTATTTTCTTCATGTGCTGCCATTTCTTGATCCATTGCTACTTTCCAGTTCTTCATTTGATCAGAATTAATGGCCTCGTAATAAGATTCTGGTTCTTCAAATGTGTTAGATAACATTGCATAATCCAGATATCTTTTAGGCTGTATGAGTGTTGAACGATCACGAAGCTGTCGGACAGTTATACCATCAGTGGGTATTCTGATGAGTTCTGTTTCATCTTCAATTTCTTCCTGTGACTCTTCAATTTCTTCTTGTGATTCTTCATCAAAACCATAAAAATCTTTTTCACTCTGAGTGTCCATCTCAGACTTGCCCTCGGTTTCGATTCTTGAATCTTCGAGTTCTTTAGAAGAAAGATCAACATTTAAAGGAGTTAATGTCATTTTATATTGATGTAATATTTTTTCTTCAAAAATAACATCTCTTGACCTTATTAACTTATCGTTCTCTTCACACCAAACACGATAACCTTCATCAAAATCATATCCAATTAGAATCCCTTTTACTGCTTTCCGGTCCAATTTCTTCCTTCTTTGCTTTGGAACATGAACATAGCAGGTGGACCCTATGATACGAAGATGCTTTATACCAGGTTTCTTCTTATACCACAGTTCATAGGGAGATATCCCAGAAACACTGGATGATCCTGTTCGGTTTAAAATATACGATGCTGAATTTATCATTTCAGCCCATAGTTTTTGAGGAATGTTTTCATGTGCATGCATCATAGCCCTAGCTGTCTCAACAATGGTGCGGTTCTCTCTTTCACTTACACCATTTTGTTGTGGAGTGTAAGGCATAGTGAATCGATGAATTATGCCTTCCTTATTAAGAATTTCTTTTACTTCTTTATTATCAAACTCTCCTCCATTGTCACTTAAGAGCTCTTTAATAGTATATCCAGCAGTCTTAGTTTCAGCTATAAATTGACTTAACTTATAAGAAACTTCAGATTTTTCTTTCATAAAATAAATACTACGAAATCTGGTATAGTCATCTTTGAAGAGTACATAATAACGGTAGCCAGACACTGAGCTCTGAAATGGACCACATACGTCCGTATGAATAAGCTCTCCCGGATTTGTGGCTCTATTCCTAGTACCAAAGGGACGTCTGTGAGCTTTGCCATAAATACAACCTTCACAGCATTCAGAATCCATTTCCACATCGATATTCAAATTTTTCAATATCATCGTTTTTACATGTCGTTTGTTCTGGTGTCCAAATCTCTCATGATACAGTTGAAGTAAATTTTGTTTATTTATTTCAGTTATATTTACTTCAGCAGGCGAACTAGATTTCACACTTCTCATTGTTAAAAAAGAAAAAAAAAAAAAAACAATGATACAATGTCATTTTTATTCTTGTTCTTTGTCTATGGTGCCCAAGTAAAAAATATGTTATCTTTTGTCTGAGTGTAAAAAAAGGTTTGTTAAAAAAATGAAGACGGAATAAAAATAAAACAACTAAGTAAAAACTAAGAAAAGTGTTTTATTACAAATGAAGTGATAATTTTTAACATGGTAGCAGAGCGTGGTTAGTTAGTTATTCGAGGTGAAGTTAATATAACGTAAAAACATTAGTGTCGCTAACCTAAAAAAAAAAACGTGTGTGCGTTGCGTGTGTAATCACGCGGTAAAACTCCAACCAAAAACGTGAGAATAGTTGAAAAGCTTAAAAGTGAAATAATTAAATAAAAAAAAACCTAAAAATGGATGATAAGGAGGGAAACGAAGTTCAGATCCTACGCGATGGAAGTTCTTTTGAACTGTGGAAGTTTCAATTAGACATTTGCCTGAAAGCAAAAGAGTTGTATGACATAGTGACTACGAAATTCGAGGAGGCAGAAATGAATAAATTGAAAGACGCCAAGGCCCAAAGTATAATCGTAAAAACAACAGATAGAAAAATACAGACGTATATTATTACATGCACCACAGCATACGACATGTATCAAAAATTAATAACAATATTTAGTAAACAAAACGATAACCTTAAAAATGATTTATTACAAAAATTCTTCAACTTTAAAATAAATAATACGTTATCCTTGAGTGAAAATATAGTGAATTTGGAAAATTTAAGATACAAACTCTTCAGTCAAAATTTTAACATAAATGAAGAAATGCTGATTTCAAAAATTTTAAGTATACTTCCAGTACAATACAGCCATTTCGTGTCAGCCTGGGAGTCTGCGACAAAAGAAGAAAGATCCTTGGCAAATCTAATTAACAGATTAAACATAGAAGAAGAACGAGCAAACGTAAATACTAGCGAGTGTGAAGTGGCATTCTTCAATAAAACAAAAGGAAAATTGACTTGTTTTAAATGCAAGAAAAGCGGACACAAAGCCATAAACTGTAAAAATAAAGTTGAGGACAAACGTTGTTTCAAATGTAATGGGGAAGGACACTTCGCAAAAAATTGTTATAAGATTTGTAGAATATGTAAAAAAACGAACCACTCAGAAAAAGACTGTTATTTTAGAGAAAAGAAAAATAACATAAAAGAGACATTTTTGGCAGCATCCAATCTAAATAACAACAACATGTTTGTTTTGGATAGTGGAGCCTCATGCCACATGGTAAACGATAAAGATTTGATGACCTCTCTGGAAGAGGCTAAGACAGAAATATTATGTGCAAGTAAAGAAAACAAACTGGAATCAGAGAGTATTGGAAAAATACATGGAAAAAACTGTAATTTCGAAAATGTTTTATTAGTTCCAAAATTGTCAAGAAATTTGCTATCCGTTGGAGCAATAACAGAGAGAGGGGGTAAAGTCATATTTGAAAGCAATAAAGTAGAAGTTCTAAAAAATGGTAAAAAGATTTTGGAAGGTAGCAAAAACGAATCAGGTCTATTTGAAGTCAGCGTAATCAGCTACAAAGAAAATGCACTTTATGCTAGTGACTTATTAGAATGGCATAGAAAACTGGGTCATATTGGAATTGATAACTTGAAAAAATTGAAAAAAATAAGTACAGGTATGGACATTGATGACAATCAAAATATGAAAAACAAATGTGAAATTTGTATTAAAGCAAAAATGACTAGACAACCATTTAAAACAGAAAGAACTAGAGCCAAGAGAATATTGGAGATTATCCATAGTGATGTATGTGGCCCAATAGATCCCGAAACATGGGACGGTAACAATTATTTCATTACTTTCCTCGACGATTATTCCCATTTTTGCATGGTTTATTTATTCAAAAATAAGTATGAAGTGACTGATCTAGTTAAAGACTACATCAGACAAGTTGAAAATATACACAGAGAGAAAGTATCTATTGTCAGAAGTGATAACGGAAGAGAGTATGTAAACTCAAACCTAATAAACTGGTTAAAAGGAAAGGGTATATGCCTAGAGACCACTGTACCATATACTCCACAACACAATGGAAAGGCTGAAAGACTCAATCGTACATTAATGGAAAAGGCTCGTGCCATGGTATTTGACTCGGGAACCAGCAGAAAAATGTGGGGAGAAGCAGTTACAACAGCAGCCTATTTATTAAACCGGCAACCAACAACTACAGTGGACAGAACACCGTATGAAATGTGGACTGGCTTAATTCCTGATTTGAGCAACATAGAAATATTCGGAACCAAAGCATATGCAAAAAAACTGAATTACCGGAAGAAATTAGATGAGAGATGTAACTCATATTTATTTGTAGGCTATACTAAAACTGGATACAGATTGTATGATTCAAACAATAAAAAAATCGTCATAGCTAGGGATGTTATTTTTCAAAAAAATAATATACAAGAGAATGCTGAAATGGATGCGAACAAAATGATTAAAAATAAAATATTTTTTGACTATATGAATGATGATAGAGATGAAAATCTAGAAATAAGAAACGACGAGATATCTAGTACAGAAGAGTGCAATGAAAATATAGAAGAAAGATACAACACGATTGAAGAAAATAATCAGAGTCAGAATAATGAGAACCCAGAAAATACAGAGAATATAGTTTCAGAAAATAATCAGAGTCAAAACAGAGAAGAAAGAAGATACCCATTAAGAACAAGAAAACCTAAAACATATCCAGACTATGTTAGGCTATCGAATATAGACGAAACGGAAGATGAATATACTTATTTAACCGAGCCATCATCCTACAGTGAAGCAATGAATAGTCCTGACCGGGATAAATGGAAGAAAGCCATTCTACAAGAATTGAAGGTACTAAATGAAAATAATACTTGGGAAATTGTATCCTCCGTTCCATCTGACACTAAAATCATTGATAGTAAATGGGTTCTTAAAATAAAAGAAACGCCCAATGGTGAACACCAGTACAAAGCCAGGCTAGTGGCAAGAGGGTTCCAGCAAACAGACTGTGATGACCAGGTCTATACTCCAGTGGCAACGCTAACTACTGTAAGAACGATGCTAGCTGTAGCAAATAAGATGAGCCTCCCTGTATATCACATGGACGTTACGGGTGCTTTCCTTCACGGCGACATAAATGAAACTGTATACATGAAACTACACAACGGTGACATCTGTAGACTGAAAAAATCTATTTATGGTTTAAAAAAGTCACCAAAATATTGGAATGAAAAATTTAATGACTTTATGTTGAGTGAAAAATTTATAAGATCAAAAAATGATCAGTGCTTATATTATATTAAAACTAGTGATAACGGTGTGTTATATGTGTTAATTTATGTTGATGATCTGCTATTTTTTGGCTCATGTAACTCATATATAAAATCTTTTAAGAATAAGCTTTGTAATATATTTTCTATGAAAGATCTTGGTATAGCAAAGAAATATTTGGGTTTTTATATTGACCAAAATATTGAAAATGGTACAACTACTTTAAATCAAAAATATTACTTGGAAAAATTACTAGATAAATATAAAATGAAAGATTGTAAATCTGTTGAAACTCCTATGGAACAGAACTTTAATTTTAAAATGTTGCAAAGAGAAAATTCAGAAAGTAAAGAGATTGAAAAAAGTTGTAGGCAATTAATTGGTAGTTTATTATATGCTTGTTCAAGTACCAGACCAGACTTATGTGTTTCAGTGGGAATTCTCAGTCGTTTTCAGCATTGTGCAAGTACTGCATTGTACCAGTGCTTGAAAAGAATTCTGAGATATATCAAGGGTACTATAGATGTATCATTAATTTATAAGAAAAATGAAAATAATACTTTGTTGGGGTATTGTGATGCTGATTGGGCTGGGGACACCATGGATAGGAAGTCAACGTCAGGTTTCATAATGTTTCTTTTTAGCTGTCCTATTTCTTGGTGTTCCAAGAAGCAGTCCTGCGTATCACTCTCCTCCACCGAGGCTGAATATGTCAGCTTAAGTAATGAAATAACAGAAGCCTGTTGGCTCAAGAAATTATTGATTGATTTTGGTTATGATGTTAATATTCATATGTTTGAAGATAACCAAAGTGTTATTAAGATTTTAGATAATAATAATAACAGCCAGAGATTGAAACATATTGATCTAAAATACTTCTTCATAATAGATAAAATAGTGAATGGATTAGTTGATGTTTCATATGTAAGTAGTGAAGAAAATGTAGCTGACATGTTTACTAAGCCATTAGGAAAACATTTATTTGGTAAACATAAAAATGTCTTATTTAGTTAATAGTAATACCCATTGAGTAGACATTGTAAACATTGAGTGGGGGTGTTAAAAAAGAAAAAAAAAAAAAAACAATGATACAATGTCATTTTTATTCTTGTTCTTTGTCTATGGTGCCCAAGTAAAAAATATGTTATCTTTTGTCTGAGTGTAAAAAAAGGTTTGTTAAAAAAATGAAGACGGAATAAAAATAAAACAACTAAGTAAAAACTAAGAAAAGTGTTTTATTACAAATGAAGTGATAATTTTTAACACTCATGACTAATTTAAATAAACCTCCAAAACGATCTCGTACACCTACTAACTTGACATCTCGTCCAATTTTAAAAGTGCACATTTGTGTTTTTGACATAAATATACTTTTCGGGTTTTTATCCTGAGCTTTAAGGACTGAAAATAAATTCTTTTGAATTTTTGGCACATACCACACATCTGTAAAAGAGATTTTGTGCCATTTTCCATTTACGGATGCTTCGAAGTCTATTACACCTTTGCCAAGAGCCTCTATAGTTTCACCATTGGCTGTAGTTACTGTATGCGTCGTTGTAAATGGTTCAAATGTCCTAAATAATTTGTCATTATTTGTGATATGATTAGTTGCTCCATTATCCACAAACCAACTGTCATTATCACTCTCAGAGGACATCACAATAGAAAGAAGAGACATATTAGTTGAATTTTTATTCGTTGAACCAACATCTAATGGATCAATTTTTCTTGGTTTCTGTGGTCTTCCGTCTTCTATCCATTTACGACATTTCTTTATTATATGGTTAGGTTTTTTGCAATAGTTGCATATTATAATTTTCTTCTTCTGTTGATGGTTATTTTGCCTCGTTGAATCTAATATAAGTGCCTTTTGAGTTGCTGTTTCAACTCCTTTACTTAACAAAGACTTTTCATAAGCACATAACTGATTCGTCAAATTATCAACAGTTCTGTCATTTTTTGACATAAGCATCCAACTGGATTTGAATGAAAAATATTCTTCTGGTAATGTACCTAGTATTTTGCATATTAAGAATAAATTAGACATCTTTGAATCATTCTCATCATCTTTAATCATCTCTTTTTCTAGATCATTCCATATATTTTTCAATTTTGAAATATGAGTTGCAATGTCATCACTAGGACTTTTCTTAAATCCAAAAAATTGCAAACATAGATCATACACTTTATCTTCAGAAACACCATCAAATAATTTGTGCAGTTCAATCCAAACATCTCTTGAATTCGTAAAACGCATTATTTTTTGTAAAGTTTCTTCAGTCATATTTGTTGTTAAAACAATTAAGGCATTACTGTCAGCCTTAAGAAATGCATTCAAAGCGTTTCTATATTCCTCATGTTCTTTAGTTGTGCAGTCTTTCACAGGCTCTATAGGTTGCATCAACCTACCTTCCACAACATCCAGAGCTCCAGGAATACCACGTAAACAAATATTTGCTTTGTACTTCCACGTACTCCAATTGGATTTTCCTTCTAAAAACCCAATGTTTATCAGTCTTGTAGAATCCATTCTTTTGTTCAATCAAACACTTTAATGGATGAAAAACTCAATACAAAGTCTAAATTGGTCTAAAAGCTACAGTCCTACGTGACTGGGCCCATGACCTGTTGATTTATTCAGAGTAATTATACATTTATTCATTTAGACATATTTAATAAAGACTTTTATATGTAACACAAAATATTTGACATAAGTATTGTTTCTTGAATTATTTTTCATAAGAGATAGAAAACAAAGGAAAGTAAGATTCACTCTGATTTTGAATACACAAAATCAGACATTACATAATAAAGTAGGAACTTGCTATGTAAGGTACCTGTGTACATACTACTTAGTTTTAAATATTAATGTAGGTACTTCAACATGATGCAACAACTGCAGATCTCTTTGAGGCATTGGTAATGTAGGTTAACAGTTGCCCCTTCCCATCAACCCTTTTTAGTTTTCCTGTGGCTGTTGCTGTTGCGTTGTTGCTTCATTTGGACACCGATTACGTAGATGTCCAGCTCGTCCACAACCCCAGCAGCGAAACTGTCTTTTTCTTCCTTGCAATGCCTTCATCACCTTTTCGACAATGCATTCGATAAGTTTTTGATTCTCTTCAACGACCTCAACAACGCGGGCTTGAGCATGACCTCGTAAAGATTTTTTTATAGATTCAAATTCGAGTGCCTGGGTTAAAGCGTCACTCAAAGTTTGTGGTCTAGCTAGTTTTACAGCTTGTTGTGTCTCGCTTGCCCACAATCCATCCAAGAACTTTTCTACTGCAAGGCTTTCACACACATCATCAGGAACCGTAGGGTATGCATATCTAATTAGACGCGCTATATCCGCCTCAAATTCCTGGAGAGTTTCATTAGATTTCTGATTACGATTCTTAAGTTGTGACCTGTAAAACTGTTCCATGTGCTTATGTCCAAATCGCATCTCAAGTCTCTCAATCAACAATTTTAAATCTCGTCTCTCAGCTAGAGGAATTGTCTCCAAAACTTTTAAAGCATCACCTCGTAATGATACACTCAACACTGAGGCCTTTCTTGTCATGGACCAGCCATTTATCATGGCCACTGTCTCGAACAATGTTAAATATTCTTCCCAGGGGCACTTTCCATCAAAGGTTGGCATATCATTTCGCACGCACTCCACTGTTGGTACTCTTGTATCTTCTACACACTTAAAATTTGTATCTACAGCTGAATTTTGCTCGGAATTCATTGGCGTGATTGAAGGAAGCACTTGATTCTCCAAAACTTTCATTTGTTTAGTTAATTCTTTTATCTTCTCATCAAAGGTCATAGAATAATTCTGGAATTTCTTTTCTATATTATTTGAATGCTCTTGAAGCATCGCTACTTCTCCTTTGATTTCTTTAATTTCTCCTTTTATATCTCTGGAATGTTCTTGAAACTTCTCTTCTATGTCTCTGGAATATTCTTTTAAGACTTTACAAAGATCGTTGTTAGAGCAAGGCATTTCAAAAAGGTATGTGTCTGGATCCTCACCTACTTCTTGCATCACTTTTCTCAATCGTAGTTGAAGTGCATTTTTATTTCCTGATGTATCAGCGTCTCTCTCCTCCAACTCATGTTTTAAATCAACCACTTTCAACTCTAAAAGAGTTATTTTCTTTGATGCCATAATAAATGTCTTTATAAATAACTAGTTTATTTTATATTAATTTTTTTTTACACAAAAAATACTTGGGTATTTTTATACCCCACACCTGACACCAAATGTACCGAAATTTATATTTATTTATTTTATTATGGTTCAAAGTCTTATTTATTTTTACAATTTATATTTCTACAATTTATATTTTTACAAGGTTTGTCTAGTTTTTCCAACTCACTGCTCAATCTTTTATTTTCATTTTTCTTGGGTTCTTATTTTCAAAATATTTCTATTTAAATTTTCAATTTAAATAGAAATAGTACTTAATTTCATAACAATATGTTTACTTTTTTTAAAAATGCATGTTTATTTATTTATTTCATCTCTTTATTTTTTGTACATAATATAAACAAATATATTGCACACGGGTGGGCTTGTTGCCATAAGGCAATTTCTTCCAACCAACCAGATTACAAAGTATGGCAACATTATATACCTAACATATTATGTACAACAGCAAAGATTGATAGTGAATAACAAAAAATAGGATTAGAAAAGGACAATAAAAGGAAATTGCGATTAAATTCCTTGTTTACTATTTTTTCTTCAAAATACAAAGTGAGTTAGTTAGTAGTAAGCTATAAGTATAATAATTAACGATTGGGTTCTTCAAACTTACTGCCACTCAAATATCATATCACCTGCTTGGTAAATTTGTAATCACAATAAACATAATTATTTCTAGTATTTTTTTACTAATTTTTGTCTATAAAGTATGAATTTTATAATAATAATAAACACTTCCTTGCACCATGCACAAGTGGGGAGCTTATGGCAATTTCTTCCAAATAACTTTTGTTTTTAAATGTTTCCTTGCATTCTAGTAAAAGGAAATGTTTTTTGTATTGTGCATCTTTTTCTTTATTTTTTTAATTTTTGTGTTATGAATTTAATAAATAAAATAAAAATAAATAAATTATTAAGTATTTCAAGAATATATTATAATATCACTAAAAAAAATTAAAGACAGGAAAAAAAGAAATATATTTGAATAGGAAAAAAATATAACTGTAGTTAATATTTCATTTTTGAATCTCTCCAAAACCTAAAAGCATAGATGAAGTACACTTGCTTTTGAACAATATGTTAGTTAATCTGTGATTTGTGTAATAAGTGCAGTTCCCCTAAGAATCCAATACTTCTGTGGTTGTGAAGTGTTGAGAAGAAATGGAATGACAAAGTTGGTGCTGTGTCCAGTGGTAGACAATACTCCTGCCCGAGCACCAGTTTTGTATAGGGGTGCCGTATACCTTGTATCTGGCTGCTTTATACTTTCAACTGGTTGCAACCAAAACACAGGCAATGGAGCACAACGTTCACCTGAAATTTATTATAGGACATGATAAAGGCATTGTTTTATTTATTTAACAAAGAATATCAATCACCTTAAGGGGGGGACTGCTGCCAACGTACCTATTTTTCAATTTGATATACCATCATTATTTCTTATCAAATCGTTTTGAAAAAAATAATTTAGATAGTTTGGGTATTCATAAAGAAAAATGTATCTTTACTTTTTGATAATGTTCTGTATAAATTCTTGTAGAAAAATAATGGCATACCCCGATTTTCAACGTTTATCTTATATTTTTGATAAAATATAAGGCGTAGTTCAACATATTTTTTTTAAATTAAAGAAGACAAAAATATCTAGAAAAATACGATGTGGCGTTGCATTAATGCTTCAGGTTTAGAAAATAAACCTAAAAAACATTTATTTTCCATTCAGCGCCATTGCGAAATATAAGTTTTTTTGGTTTATTAACTTAACCTGATGCATTAATGCAACGTTACATCGTATTTTTCCAGATATTTTGATCTTCTTTAATTTATAAAAAAATATAATGTTCTATACTTTATAGTTATTTAGAAATTTAAGATAAATATCAAAAATTGGGGTATGCTTATTATTTTCCTACAAGAATATATACAGAACATAATTAAAAAATTAAGGTATATTTTTATTTATTAATATCCAAACTAGGTTATTTTTTCAAAATGTTTTGTTTTGTAATAATGACGCAAATTCAAATTGAAAAAATAGGTATGTTGGCAGCAGTCCCCACCTTAAATACTTTCACTAAATATATTAGAATAAAAATTTCCTGTGTTTTAAAACATATTTTATGTTTCTTATTACAGTGCAAACCTAAGTATTGGTAATAATGATATATTAACACAACCAAAAGAAGCATGTATTAATTTTACTTTGTGTACAATAATGTGTACAATGGCGAGTTTATTGCCATAAGGCAATTTCTTTCGACCAACCAAAACAATGTGATAACATAAATAGTGTAGTGGTAGGCATATTAAATATATAACAAAAACATACAGAAAGATAAACACTATTATTATTATTATTATCGAGATGACAAGCAGGCAGCAAAAAACTGATATGCTTGAATGAGTCCAGTGTCACTGCAATCCATCCAGTCCGTTCTTAAACGAGTTAACACTCTCAGCAACAACCAGATCCTGAGGCAGCCTGTTACAACCATCCACCACTCTATTGCTCAGGAAGTGTTTATACGGATTCTGACCAAACGCACTTCTATTTAACTTCAGGCTATGGCCACGCAAGTGCTCGTTTTGATTCTGAGTGTATATATATGCGGGAGTTCAGGACAGTAATAATGATTGTTTAACACTTTATATGTCTCAATGAGGTCACCCCTCGTTCTTCTTTCTTTAAGCGTTGTCAGTCCCAAGGCTTGGAGCCGCTCCTCATATGTCCAATCCTTAAGCCCCGCTCCCAGTTTGGTGAACCTTCGCTGCACTCTCTCCAGCAGTGCAATGTCTTTCTCAAAATATGGTGACCAAATTTGGAAACCATATTCTAATAGCGGCCGGACATAAGTCTTATACATTTTCACCAGTAATTCTGGGCTAATATTATTAAACGCTTTACGTATCAGATATGTCATACTGTTAGCTCGCTTTACTATACCAAGAATATGTTGGTCCCATTTGAGATCTTTAGACACTGTAGTACCCAGATCCCTTTGGCTATTCACTGATCTGAGAATGGTTCCCTCCAATCTGTATTGCAGCTTGGGATTCTTTGGGCCAATATGGAGAGCTACACATTTGTCAGCATTGAGCTTTATCAACCATTTCTTGGTCCAGGTCAACATTTTCTCGAGATCTTCCTGCAGCTGTTGTGAGTGAGTAAGTGGATTTCCAAAGAACTTGGTGTCGTCCGCAAATAGTTCCGAATGGCACTGGGTGTCTATTGTGAGATCCGATATGCATAGAATGAAGAGTAAAGGTCCCAACACTGATCCCTGCGGAACAGAGCTCAGAATCGGTCTCTCAGAAGATAGCTTATCTCCCACTCTCACCTGGAAATGTCTATCCGTCAGAAAATCCTCAATCCACCTAAGCAGCTTGCCACGTATACCAAGATGGTCCAATTTCAAGAGCAATCTTTTTATCGGAACAGTATGAAATGCCTTCTGAAAATCCAAATATATAACATCGACAGGTTCATGTTGGTCGAAGCTCAGGGTCCACCGATGTAAGCATAATAGCAAGTTAGACACAACAGATCTGCCCGGCATAAATCCGTGCTGTTCTGCTCAAATAATATTGTTCTCTCTGACGAAGGCCCGCATCTGATCAACAATAATCCTCTCCATACACTTACACAGGACACTTGTTAAACTGATAGGAAGGTAATTGCTCGGATCCAGTTTGTTTCCCTTCTTGTAGATTGGTTTGATAGTTGCCCTCTTCCATTCCGTAGGGAGCCTTCCGGTGTTAAATGAGTTTCTCATCAAATGCATGATAGGTCGACACAGGGACTCGGCACATCTCTTCAAGATAATTGGAGTAACATTGTCTGGTCCCATGGATGAGTGCTCGTCGAGGTTACACAGTACTTTTTTTATGAGATCTTTAGAGAAATTAATGTCGCACAGTGTGTTATTAACTCTTTGAATTCCTTCAACATCTGGGAGTGGACCATCTGGTTCTCTAATAAACACCTTCTGAAACTGATCTGCAAATATATTTGCCATCTCTTCACGAATTGATGTTGTTCCTCCCCCCTCAACATTCAACACGGGAGGAACATTTACCCTCGAGGACAGTTGCTTATTCACATACTTAAAAAAAGGTTTGTTTCCACTCATCACTATTCTCTCCTCAAACTTTCTACGACAATCTCTCATGAAGGATGTAACTTTGTTATTCTGCTTTCTATAAATTTGGTAATCAACTGGTAATTTAGTCCTTCTGTATTTGTCCCAACACTTTCTTTTTTCTTTAATTAATTGTATTGTCTGGAGATTAATCCAAGGTTTATTAATATTAATCTTCTTTCCTTTAATCGTTGTGGGTGTATGGATGTCCAATGTGCTCATTACTTCACATTTAAACCTGTTCCAGATCTCATCAATATTACTTGAGAGATTGGTAATAAAAGAGAAGTCTCTCTCCATCATGCTTGTCTCAGTGACGTTGTAATCTGTTAAGTTATAGTTCTTTCTCAATATTTCATCCTGCGACCCTTGTAATAACTCCAGATGCAACTGTAGTAAAGCTATTAGGGCAACGTGATCACTCTTACCTATGCATGGTTCATATTTTATTTCACTTATAAGATTTTCCTCATTAACCATGACAAGATCCAATATAGAAGGGGTTTGGTTTGCCCTGTATCGAGTCGGCTGGTCAACCAACTGGTAAAAATTGCTATTTGAATACATTTCCAAAAACAAATGTAACTAAAATTATTACATTTGAGCACTTATTGTTAGTTTTTTGTGTCATAAGTGCTATTTTTTTTGTTATATTTGATTTTTCTATATTATCGGGATATATTATTATCACGAAAGACTGGGTTTGTGAAAATAGTTGAATTAGCTAATGAAATAGACAGAATCGCGTTATACCCAGGGAGAAATGAACAAAAGAATTTATTCATGATGTCGAAAAATTGCTTTTTGTATTATTTGTTAAAATTGAATTTTATTTAAAACAGCATAATAATTGATGACAACGAAAACAATAATGAAGGTAGACATGTGTAACGCTGTGTTGCGCCGCTCAATTGCGTCGACTCAGTTCATTGCGCCGGGTGTGTAACTCACTCCTTCGAAATGTATTGGCTCACGGCGCAGTGAGTCGTGAGAGCTAGACCGGGAGAATGCGAACTGCGTTAGGGTATTGAGTTGAGTTGCCTGCTTTTTAACCGACTTTTATACTTACTTTCCCGAAAGTTGTGATATTTTTAAACATGTACATGAAATATAATGAATATAATAATAATCTTTACATATATAAAATACAATACCTACATATTATTAATTTTTTTACTAGCTTAATGACCCGGCGCAGTGAGTTGTGAGCTGCACCGTTACTGAGTTGCATGGAAAGGTGTTGTACCACCAAATTAAATAAATTATTATTACCTTTAAACACTATAAATAAATGGTAATATGTGAAAAACTGACGTAACTTTCAAAAATATCCATATTATTCATTACTCTCACTCAAACTCACTGACTCAAGTCAACGCAGTTCATTCATGCTCTGTATGAAGGTACTTAAGAGCCTGTGAGTTGTTGTATGTGTCATGTAGATGGTGCGCGATTACACATCTCACTCGGCGTATTCATTTTGTTGCGACATGACGCAATTATGGGTTAACTCAGTGAGCCGGCGTAGTGAGCTGCGCCTGAGTTACCGAGTTGACGCAAGGAATTTTGTTGAGTTACCCATGTCTAAACGAAGATAGCAGGGGTAGAATAGCAGGTATGCGATACAGCGCTCTCGGCCATTCACGACACTAATGCGAATATACCTACTGATGCAATCAAAGTAATACTTTTTTTCAAACAATATCAATGACGTAAAAATTGTGAACTACACACTGAATAATATTTGATTGTTATTTTAATAAAAGAAACAGTGTTGAATTCAAGGCAAGTGCCCTCTTAATGCACACAGTTTAGCAACGTAAACTGTTCCTGGTAATACGTGTTCAATAGTTATTTTTTGGCAATAGGCATTTTTTGTGTATAATCGTTTTTGTTTTAATAGATTAATCTACACAAAACTATATCATAAAAATTCGTTGATAATTATTTTTGTATGAGATTGGTACACATGAATTTTTCAATGAAATAATTACACTCTGCGTCGTAATTACCTTCACAAGATATAGAGCATCGAATTTTACACTGGTAATTTTATCCTTGTCTCCTTCGTAATTTACAATTTTAAAATTGTCCAAAATACCACCAAGTATGTTCTTTAACAGTTCCATATTACGTAAAGACAAACAAAATTACTGATTACTACCATATAATCTGTGAACAAAATACAAATGTGACAGTGACAGACGAAATGCGAGCGAAATGAAATAGTGCGCGAACTTCTTGGCTATATATGTTCCATATTCAATAATTAATTGCCTTGAATTGTTTTTAAGTGCATTTGCGCAGCAAACTAGTGCCTAATTCGAGGCAGCACTTGCCTCCTAATCAACATGGAAAGGTAAATACGCAGCCAGGAGCTCCGTTCTGTTCATCCGGCTATCTCAGTCGGTAGAGCATGAGACTCTTAAAAATATATTAATGTAGAGATATGAAACATTGGCTATGTGTAAGTGAATAAATATTCGATGTTGGAATAAGTACTACCCCACAGAACTATAAGAACTAGAAGGTAGAAAGAACCCATAATCTACATTAAAATGTTAAATGCCCTTGAAAAGTATTTACAACAAAGTGTTAGATTTTATTTACCAGGATTCGCATCAACTAATTGCATACTTTCAATGTCCCATCTCCCAGCATCGATAAACAATCCATGTATGATTATTCCATTTTCTGGTAACTTCAAATTTTGAAATACATCTGGTTGTTTGGGTTTCTATAAAAAAATAAAAAATCACATATTTTTTATTTTATGACTAGCTTCAATGTCCAACCGTTGGCCAAGAATCTAAATATGTGAAGGAATAAGCATTCATTTTTATAATATTGTCACACAAAATGGGAAGTGATTAAAAATTTGATTGATTATAAGCATCATAAATAATTTAAAGTTTGCCAGCCCATTCCTTTGTATGTAATGTATAGTTGAAGAATAAGTACCAAACCATAGATTTGATAATATACAGGGTGTCCCATAAGTCAACGTATTCCTTTTAAGGACTGTTATACCAACTCATGACTCGCCAGAATATGCAAATATGACCTTGATAAAAGTTCCTTAGTTTTCGAAATATTGCCACTATTAAAAAGTGCCCGAAAATATCCGCCTTAGATTGGTTTTTCGAGTGCCATATTTACAAATTTCAATATTTTGGAATTCTAATGGTTTTTGATTGTGATGAATGTAACAAACTCTTGTTTGTTCCAACAAAGACATTTGATGTTGTGCTAAAAGGTGCCTTAAAAAGGCAAAGGCAACCTTCTATTTAGTTCCTGGGAACTAATATCATGTTCAAGAGTCATATTACATGTCTTGTGGGACTGGCTCCGTTGGACTTGGAAACTCAGAGGTTGGCGCTTCTTACCATTTAATCAAACGACAGTGTTCTGAAATTGATGAGATTCAGCTTCATCCCCCTAAAGGCCCTATTTCCTCCAAAAACACAAACCGCATCGCGATGGAAGTCCTGCTGGACTCTTGGCAGGCTCAATAGAGCTCGTGCCCTGTGGGACGAAAAACATTCTTGTTTTTCCCTGATGTGAGAACTAGATTTTGTCAATCTTGGGCCGTCCCAGATTTTCTGACATCCGAGTTCATTACAGGATACAGCAGCTTTAATAGCTACCTTTATAGATTCCGCCCTATAAACTAGTCCTCAAGTCAGTTATGCCATCACTCCGACCAAACTTTGGAGCACATCCTCTGGGAATGCTCGCACCGAATTGTGTCCTTGGTCAACTCTATGATGCCCAGTTTTACATAGTCACAGCTTTGAAGTAATCTCGCGACAATCCATGTCTGTGAATATTATTTTCACCGACGTTGACTGTCATTTTTTGCAACATTGTGTCGAGATCACGAGTCTAGAGGAGCTTCTAGAGCTACTCTTTGTGTCATGCATTCTTTGTCATTCTTACTAGCATTACTATATATATACTAGCGTTCTGTGAATGGCCCGTTTTCAGTTCTCATATGCGGAGCGGGTGGATGTGGGCGTAACTAATAATATATTAATTATATATTTATGTATGTTAATTATGCATACATAAATATATAATTAATATATTATAAATATATATTAATATATTGTTAGGATTTGAGAGGAATGTTACAGAGTCCTTCAGCCTTCCACAGGTAGGAAGATTGTTTCACTCTATCAGGGGGGCAAGTCTGGTTCGACTGGCGAAATCAAAACCCCAGTGATTACCCATATCATAGATATAATTATCGTATGGAGTTCTATGACATCTGAAGATATTGTAGAACTCCATATAATAATTATATCCATGATATGGGTTATCACAAGGGTTTTGATTTCGCCGATTGAACCAGACTTGTCCCCCTGGTTTGAGTCATTTGCGCATTCTGTTATAATTTGCCAACCTTTCAATACATAATGATGTATTTTAGACAATAACTTGTCTTTATGAGTGGCCTGAGCTGTATCTCCATAACTATATGGGAATGATGTAGGTGTGTTTTCCAACAACACCTCCGTTGGATCACACTGACTGTCATTGTTTCGCTCTTCATGGTTACGAGGCCATCTGTTCAACGCATCTGCATTACCATTTTTTTTACCCAGTCTGTGTTCGATACAATAACTGTAATTATTCTATATCTTAGCATTCTAAGTGATAAAACTGTTGGGCTCACATTAACTGACATGACAGACTAGGCAGTGTTGCCAACTAACACAATTAACAAATATTTCAACACGCTCCCTATTTGGTAATTCCTTGATTGCTAATGCACCTCATCAATTTTTCTCGATCCAAAGCTTTGGTGAGGGAGTCAGCTACCATGTCGACAGTGGGGACATATTTGAGTATGATCAATTTGGATTGAATTTTCTCACGAAGGAAATGATGTCGCACATCAATATGCTTGGTTCTCGCTTGGTAACATCCATTGACAGCCAGATTTGCCGCTCCCTGATTATCAACATAAATTATTGTAGGAGAATCATATGTTGCATTATCTATTTCCTGAGCTAACCCTCTCAGCCACAGTGCTTCTTGTGTCGCAGCAGACATGGACATGTACTCTGCTTCAGTTGTCGATAATGCCACAGTTGGTTGTTTCTTTGTTGCCCAAGAAACTGCTCCTTTACATTTGGTAAAAATGTAACCTGTCACAGAACGCCTTTCGTCACAATCACTAGCCCAATCAGCATCACAGAAACCAACAATTGATGAGGGTTTGCATCCATCAAACTCCAATTTCCAATCTGCAGTTCCTTTCACATAACGCATGATTCGTTTGACCGCAGACCAATGTGCTTGTCCTGGATTATTATTAAAACGACTCACAAGACTGACTGCAAACGAAATATCAGGCCTGGTGACTTGAGAAGCAAATAACAAACTTCCAACTGCCTCTTGGTACGGAATATTTTTCATCATAGCTGATGTGTTCTCATCATCTGGCGATTGTTGTTTTGAAAGTTTTTCATGAGGGCTCAGTGGAGTGTCCACAGGATTGCATTCGTACATATTAAAGCGCTTCAAGACTTGTTCAATGTAGCTTTTTTGGCTCATCCAAAGTTTTTTGTTTTGCCTATCACGAGTCAACTGGAATCCCAATATGTACTTTGCCTCACCGATATCAGTCATTTCAAAATTGTTTTTGAGTTGATTTTTTACAATGTCTTTTAATGAATTGTCATTAGAGAAAATAAGCAGGTCATCCACCCAAACAGCAATTATCACAATAGCTGCATTTTTGTTTCCCACATACACACATGGGTCAAATCTTGACTGCTGGAATCCAATTTTTTTTAAACATGTATCCAATTTTATATTCCAAATGCGGCTTGCTTGTTTTAGTCCGTACATACTTTTCCTTAGATGACAAACTTTATTTGATTTCTGGTATCCTATTGGTTGATACATATATTTCCTCTTGAAGGTCACCCTGGAGAAATGCTGAAACAGCATCCATCTGGTCTATGTCCAAATCACATTCGGCTGCTAATGCCATTAGGTAACGAATTGAGCTATATCGCACTACAGGTGAAAATGTTTCTTCAAAATCAGTACCCCTTCTTTGAGCACAACCTTTCACTACTAGACAAGCCTTATGCTTAACTATATCCCCATTTGCATCTCTCTTTGTGCGAAAGACCCATTTACTGTCCAAAGGTTTTCTATCAGGTGGAGGATCAACTAATTCCCATGTATTGTTATCCATTTGAGACTTGATTTCACGATCCATTGCTTCAATCCAAAGTTGTTTGTCTGATCGGTTCATCACCTCTTCAATAGTTAAAGGATCTGAAGGTTCACCATTAAAACTTGTATTATAAACTACATAATCATCATATTTTTGTGGGAGTTTTCTCGTCCTGCTTTGTCTTTGCAGATCAGATTGTGGGTCCACAACATGCTGATTTAGGAATTCTGCATTGTCATCTGAAAAACCAAAAAATTCTTCCTCCGAGTTTTCAGAATCAGCATTTTCAGGATTGTCTTGCTCTTGAGATTCAATGCCCTTATTTGAACAGTCAATTTCTACTTCAGGGAAAAATGATCCTCTTGAGTCAGGCTGTTTGTTTGTGAGAAGGGAAGCTCCTTTCTCATTTTCAGAGAAAATTACATCTCTTGAAGCGAAAACACATTTTTTAATAGGGTCATATAGACGATAAGCCTTTGACAGATGACTGTATCCCACCAAAATGCAAAGTCTTGATTTAGGATCTAACTTTTTTCGGTGTACATCAGGAATATGTGCATAAGCTTTACAGCCAAACACCTTTATGTATCTCAGAGTTGGTTTTCTACTTGACCACATTTCTTCGGGAGTTTTATCCACATTTTTACTGGGGGAACGGATTATCAGATGTACTGCAGTAAAAACTGCTTCGGCCCAAAAAATATTAGGTAGGTCAGCTTCAATTAGAAGACACCTGGCACGTTCCATTATTGATCTATTCAGTCTTTCCGCCCGACCATTCTGTTCTGGCGTATATGGTACAGTGGTCTGATGGTTGATGCCAAAATCATTCAAAATTTTGGCTAGTTGCTTGTTGCAATATTCACCTCCATTATCAGTACGAAGAGTCTTGATTCTTTTACCAGTTTGCGTTTCAACATGATTTTTAAACATGATTCTTCTGGGATTACGGCGACTCGTTCCGGATATGTTGTATTTTCCCCATCTTGAAGAGCTGGATCCATACATTGCAATGTCACTAGATTGTTCCACTTTTGTATTACTGTACAAAACATCTTGTAGTAATTTTGCTTTGATCGCATCTCCTGTCACTTTAATCCCAGAACTCTCTAAGCCCATTATCATTGGGTTATATTTTTCCGGAAGCCCCGTGAGAAGAATAGTTCCCACCCATTCATCATCAACTTTCAATCCAATGTTGGTTAGTTTGAGCGCTGTTGAGATAATTTTTTCGACGTACTCCTCCACAGACTCACAGTTCTCCAGTCTGGTTGTGATAAGAGTTCTCAACAGTCCTACGCGCCGCGTGAGTCCTTTATCATCGTAGGCAGCGGAAAGATTATCCCAGGCTTCCTTTGCTGTTATTGCGGATTTCACATGGACATAATTCACTGGTTCAATCAACAAAACAATCTTTGAACGACATTTTTTGTTCTCTTTCTCGTCTTTTTCTGTACCCTCAACACATTCCCATAGATCCTGATCTTCTAAATATGCTTGGGCGGCGAACTTCCACGTATCGTAATTTGCACGGCCCCTGAGTTTTTTTTTTTTTTTTGCGGGTGGCAGTTCTTGAGGAGAACACACTTAGGCCAATTGGCCCTTTGTGATACCACATTGGGGCTGTCCTCCCACTCACTCATCCCCCTTGAACCAGCCTGAGCGGCAAATGAATGTCATAATGTCTGCAATGTCGGCCGACGCTATGTCAATTAAATCATCATAGAAGAAACTTCCCAAGGAGCTTCTCCTAATTCTAGAGAGAGCAGGACAGTGACAGAGGAAGTGGACCACCGTCTCCTCCTCCTCCTCGTCTTGGCATGCTCTGCAGTAATCGTATGCCTCCAGCCATTGCCTTCTGGCATGCTTTCCTATAACCCAGTGTCCCGTTAATACTGATATGACTCCGGCGAGTGAGTCTCTTCTGAACGAGAGTATTTCTCTGGTTCTTCTGAGATCATATTTTGGCCATGTTTGTCTGGCAATGGAGCATGTGCTCTCCTCAGACCACCTTTGGTCAGCACAAGCAATAATTTTCTCACTGACCCGGAGTTTACATGTTGCCATGGGGACTCCAGGTCTGTGTTTGATATTGTCTAGAGATAACAGGGTACCTGCTCTGGCAAGTTCGTCTGCCCTACAATTCCCCGCTATATTACTGTGACCCGGCACCCACATGATTTGTAGATTGAACCGCTCCGCTGCCCCATTTAAGATGTTGCGGCAGTTCAGGGCCACTCTGGAAGTAGTACTTACGCCTTTTAAGGCTTTAATAGCCGCTTGGCTGTCTGTGAGAATACGGACAATGCTGTTTGATACTGTATTGCCTTGTATCCATTCTACTGCTTCCTGGATTGCCAAGATCTCTGCTTGAAAAACACTACAGTGGTCCGGCAACCTGAAAGAAATATTAATATTTAATTGCTCCGAAAAGACTCCTCCGCCCACCTTACCTTCCAGTTTTGACCCATCAGTGAAAAACACCTGAGCTTCATCGTGACGGATCAGATTCTCCTTCCACATTTCCCGCGAGGGGATTTGGGTTGAGAACCTGTTCTCGAAGAAAGGCTTGGGAATGACATAGTCAATACCTTCGGATGGCTTTTTGAACTCCTGAAGAACCATGGAGTGTCCAATGTGTGTCTCCCTCCAAGGGTTGACACAATTCATTCTTATGGCAGCTTTCGTTGCCATTTGTTTTCCTAGGAGGTCAAGCGGCATCAGATGCAGGATGGTGTCAAGGGCTTTTGATGGTGTAGTTCTCAGACAGCCAGTGGTTGTCACTTCTGCTAGTCTTTGAACTTTTGCCAGCTCTTTTAGGTGCACTCCTTTTTTCAAGCAGTGCCACCATACCACCACTCCGTACATCATGACTGGCCTTATGACCGCCTTGTACATCCAGTGGGTTATATTGGGGTGTAGTCCCCACCGTTTTCCCACGATCTTTCTGCAGGTGTACAGTGCATTTGTAGCTTTCCGTACTCTTTCCTGCGTGTTAGGCTTCCAGCTCAGTTTTCTATCCAGGATCAGACCTAGGTATTTAGCTTGAGCTGAGATCTCTAATGTCACCCCTTCTAGGGTTGGCAATGTAAATGCCGGGATTACCCGTTTATTTGTAAAGAGGATCAACTCTGTTTTCTTTGGGTTCACTCCCAACCCACTATTAATACACCACTGAGTTATCCTGTCTAGTGCCCTCTGTAAGAGAGATGAGAGTATGTTGAGGATCTTACCGGACACCGCTATGGCGAGATCATCTGCATAAGCGATTACTCCGACCCCGGTGTCGTCTAACTCCATCAACAGTTTATTTAGGGCTAGATTCCATAAAAGAGGTGATAGAACGCCTCCTTGGGGTGTTCCCTTCACCGGGTATCTTTTTATCTTTGAGCCCCCAAGTTCTGAGTTTATAACTCTATTTCTCAACATATTGTCGATAAATTCTATGAGCGAAGTCTCTATCCCCAATTTCCTCAGAGACTGAGTCATTGTTTCATATTTAATGTTATTAAAGGCTCCTTCTATGTCTAGGAAGGAGACCAGTGTGTACTCTTTATACTTCATCGATTTCTCGATTCTGTGTATCAGGGTGTGTAATGCTGTTTCTACAGATTTCCCTTTGCTGTACGCATGTTGAGACTCTGACCACTTTGAAGGTTCTATTTTACCCCTTATTCTGGTTTCTATGAGTCTTTCTAGCGTTTTAAGGACAAACGAGGATAGACTGATTGGTCTGAAATCCTTGGATGTATTATTAGATGTTCTTCCACCTTTGGGTATGAACACCACTTTTACTTCTCTCCATAATTTGGGGGTATAACAGAGTTCTATACATGCTTCGAAGATTGTCCCCAACCAGGGTATGACAGTCTCCGAGGCCGCTTGCAGTTCCGCTGGAATGATACCATCCGGACCTGGCGACTTGTATGGTTCAAACTCGTAAATTGCCCAAGCAATCATTTCTGTATTAAATAATTTCTGGGAGTTTTTCTGTTTCCTGGTTTGGTTTGTTGTCTCAGGCATGCCCTCTCTTTGCAGGTGGGTCTGCGCCCCCCCTATCGGGCGGACGGTTTCCCTAGGCATGTCGAGTTTACATCCAGGAAAGTGTGTTTCTGTTAATAGCTCTAATGTTTCAGAGCTGCTTGAGGTCCAGCTGCCATCGTTTTTCTTTATATATTCAGGCATCTCTGGATCCGTAGCTAGGATTTTGCGAATCCTGTTTCCCTCAGGGATTGTTTCAATTTTTGTGCAGAAATCTTCCCATGAGGTTCTTTTTGCCGTTTTTACTTTACTCTTAAAAACTCTTTGACTAGCCTTATAAGTTTCCCATTCATTGTTTTTCTTGGCTAGGTTAAATAGTTTGCGACATTCCCTTCTTAGGGTAATTATCTCTTCTGTCCACCATGGTGGTCTTTTTCTCCCTTTAGCTATACGCACCGGGCACGATTCCCTGGTGGCTTGGTTACAAGCATTAGTAAGGGTCTTTACCATGTTATCCAATTCCTCTGTTGTTGAGGGTTTGGTTGGTATTTCAGAAAGAAATTCACTGAGGGCAGTGTTGTACTTATCCCATTGTGTGTTCCTTCTATTGCTGTACATGACTCTATCTGGTTTCTGAAAGTTTAAGTTAAATTCAATGTACTGGTGATCAGAGAAGGAGTGGTCAGCTGAGACTTTCCATTCTTTTACATATTCGGCAGCATATTCATTGGCAATTGTTATGTCTAGAACTTCACGCCTTATTGCGGTAATAAATGTTGGAGTATCACCTATATTACAAATTTCGAGGTTATGTGATAGAATATATTCAAAAATTAACTCACCTCTCTCGTTTGTGTCTGTGCTGCCCCAGATTGTGTGGTGTGCGTTGGCATCTGCACCTGTCACCACAGGTATCCTCTCATCTTCTGCTCTATGTATGGCTTGTTGAAGGATACCTGGAGGGGGCGGTTCTTCGTGATCATGTGCTAGGTAGGCAGAAATCAGCCAAATGGTGTGGGACTGAAGTTCTACTGCCAGCATCGTGATATCTTCGTTGCAGAACTCTGACAACTTAAAGGCATTGAGCTCCTTCTTTATAAGAATACAAGACCTTGGCTTACCTTTATTGTTTGTATAGAAGATTCTGTAGTCTTTAGATTTTAACCCAGCCACTAGATTTTTGACAACCCATGGTTCTTGGGCTAAGACAACATCTTCTCCTTTTTCTAAGAGGCGGAGAAGTAATGCGGCAGACGCCGCCTTCGAGTGGTGCAGATTAATCTGAACCACTTTCATGCAGCAGTCTCCCCTCCTTCCCCTCATTGGATGCTTCTATCGTGGTTGGCGACCCCCCTTTGCAGACGGGTCTTGGTCCCCCCTTTCGGGCGGGAATAGCTGTATTACCTCCGGCTACGGTTGATAATGACTCCCCTGTGTAGGCGAGTCTAGGCCCCCCCTTTCGGGAGGACGAAGGTGGGTTTTTTGGTTTATTTGTATTCATCTGGTTCGTACGGTCCTTCAGTCGACAAGGCAACTTCCAGACCTTAGGAAAGTAAGGGGAAATAGACGGTCCACCATAACGGAGCCCCACGTCATGGCAAGTCCTACTTACACTCCGGATTCGGACCAGTTTCCAGAGGGTACAACGCTTGCGACACCATATAACCCCGGTGCCATTCAGCCCTAGGCACGTTGTAGCATAAGACCTGGCTTGGATGGTTTTCTGTCGGGGTTTTCCTTCCCTTAGCTGGGGATTCCAGTTTTGAGGCGCCAGAGAATCGCCGTTCATCCTCCCCTGAGCTTGTCCAGAATGAATTGAGATGACATTATTCACCAATATAAACGTCAGATTGAACAAAAATGAAAAAAAACCTTTAAAAACCGCAACAATCTACACACAATTTCTTTAAAATTCGTAGGGCCCATAACCTGTTGGGCTCACATTAACTGACATGACAGACTAGGCAGTGTTGCCAACTAACACAATTAACAAATATTTCAACAAAAACAGCTGATATTTGTTTATCTGTATTAAAAATAACAAATATAGGTATGTTATCTGTTATATGTGTTGGTAATTTTTTTTTTATTCCAAACATTATAACTAATGCTTCTTTATCAAATCATCGCAAGATTGCCAATTTCTTTCAGCGATACCACCAATTCTAATTTCTCCAACCACTGAATAATGTCTCCTTCGTCATCAAAACATCTCTCCAAATCGTCAATTTTCATTGTTGCTATGGTTTGACGGCCAAAATAGCTTGTGATATCTAACGAGTAACACAACTAATCCCTTGGGTCAAACATTGTTAGGCCGTATTTTAGCCTAGTATAAAGAGGGTGTTCCCATCACAATAGATACCACAGTACAATTTTTGTATTCCTAGAGAAACAGAAAACAGTGCCACCCAAAACTGTCTTTTTATAAATTCATTGCATTACTCACATTGTTACTCCGTTTCATACATACTCATCTGTTATTTATTCAAACCATTTGACGAATGTCTAAACTTTTTTTTATCCTTTAAAAATTTTCACTTCAATGAAATTTTTTACCTTTTTAAGTGATGTATAATAGTTGTAAACATCATCCTGAAGAACATAAACTGGTAACGGCGCAAAATCAAACATGAGTTGATTGATTGACACCTCATACTTTCTGGAGAAAGCTTGTAGAGTTCCCGTCAGTAGACCTTGTGGGAAGAATAATCCAGACAGCCAACTGCTGGGAGGTGCTCCTTTTTGCATCCATAACTAAATTTACAGAAAATATATGAATATAGACAGTCAGAATTGGCCAAATGGAAAAACAGACATAGTTGATTACAGATAACACACATCAGAAAAAGTAGACATTAAATTGATTAGATGCACGCACATTCTGTTTAGTTTAATACATTTATTGGCTTTAAAAATTTATCATTGAAATGTAACTTACATCAACAAAGTTAACTCTAAGAATGAGGTCATGCACCCAGCTACCAAGTGACTTCAATGAGTTGTATGCCTTAGCTGTCCATATTTTAGGGACTTGATTATTAAGGAAGGATCGAAAAACATCTTCCAAATCATCAGACATAACAATGAAACCCTAAAATAAATAAACGGATCATGAATAGAACATAAAACATAAGATATTGAAACACACCATTATTTGATAATCATTCAATATCACACAAAAGTTTACCCGAACTATTCAATTGTACGTTTTATCGTATACTTATATTGTCACATTTTGAATTGATGATACTCTTAGTTTTTTTTTCATGATTTAGCGTGTGTATTTCTAATGCAAAGACTTAAAGTAGTGTGTATTTATTAATATATTTCTAACTCTATCACTTAAAGTTTGCAACCATATTATCATTAGTTGGCATGTTTTTGGAGTTTGTTTTATTGTTACTTATTTTGCAATAACATCTTTACCACCTTCATTTCATAATGGGTGAATGATTTTAAAATTATTTTAATATAAAATTCATTTTTGTTTTGTAGATATGAAAATGTTTAATCAATATAATCTAATAATAATAATCTTCATTTATTATGCAAAAATATTTTTTACATAATGTGACAGACTAGTAAGTATATTTATAGCAAGTAGTAAAAAAAGACATTACAAAAAAATATTATAACAAAAAACACAAGATTTAATGCAAAAGATGTTAGTCATTGTAATCTAATATTGTTTATGACAGTATTCGTTTTCTATGACATTTTTTTTATATAAAAAGAATGAATATGTCCTTGTATACCAAATAACGTAAGAACAAGAATGAAGACAGAAATTTCGAGTAAACAAACACCTAAAATTATGCAACGGTGCCAGACCTGTGGTGCATTATTCCAAGCGCACCGCATATACTATAACAAACGTATGGAAATTAAGAGAACGTAATGGCTCGTGAAATGATAGATATCTCTTGCGAATGTTTAACGACTTTGGCAAGCTGCACCGATAAGCTATGTAGGTACAATCTGATGTTTGACGATTCTATGTTAGGCGGCGCGCATTTCGCCAACGGGAGGTACTGAAGGGACGGGAGGTACTGAAGGGACGGGAGGTACTGAAGGGACGGGAGGTACTGAAAGGACGGGAGGTACTGAAGGGACTAAAGGAACGGAAGGTACTGAAGGGTCTGAAGCGACGGGTGGTAATAAAGGACCATTTTTAATTATACAAGCAATACGAAAATTGTAGTCAGAAAATTTATATCGTGTTATAAAATTTACAAATTATACTAATCCCTGTATCGTAAATAAATAGTATAAATAATCCCTGTATCGTAAAAACAGTCAAATCGTAAATAAACAATACAATAATTTATATTAACACTAAATCTTAAATAAACGGTAGGTACAATAACTTATATAAAAACATTGTCAATAAATAGTACAATTTATTTATATTACCACAACCGAAACACTCAGTTTGGTTTACTGTATTGTTGGAAAAGTCAGGGAAAGAATAAGACTCAACTCACAACACAAACATCAAACATCAAGTGATCTTATTGGTTGATTCAAATCAGAGTACACCCCTCTACTAAAATTGGTTTGTGCGCATGTTACTTCACCTGCAAACTTTAGTTGGTCGAGGTCTAATTTAGTAATTATCAGAGGAAACAAGAGCTTTAATAATTATTATGATACCTTTATAAAAAAAATATCTTTGACTCCTGACAGGGAAAAAAAATCCAATGTTTGCGCATATGCAATAATAAAAATATTCGATTACTTACACATTGGTACAAGTAGGTAAATAAGACAAAAATGACCTTATAAGTCTGGCGCAATTCAGGGGTGACTTCTATGCGAAAAATGCATTTGTCACCTCAGATATTGTCGCTCTCATTATTTACAAAAAACCAATTCTCTCAATAGATGGCGTTACAACAAAATAAATAAAAATAATAAGAATGTTGTTCATAATTTCACACATAGATGGCTGTAGTAAAAATTCCTTATTTTCAAGCGAAAAGAATTTCAGTATTACAATATATAGAACTTTCACAATTGAATTAATAGGGATCTCATTAAAAAGGCATAATTGGTGAACGTTGCGCAAGCGCATAGAGTGATCACGTAAACCAGCCGATGACAGGTCGTAAGCCCTGTAGATGCCTTGATTTCCCGGTTCTCCTACAGTAAATATTCCAACTTCGTCTTTATTGAGATAATTAAAAATCTGTTAAAAAAAATACCTTTATTGCCTTTTGCAGATCACACAATGAGGTGTGTATGAATTTAAGCAATTTGTTGAACCGATGTATTTCTTGCACTAACACAGTTGTTAAAGAATATACTCTCCCCATGCTGTCTTTCTACAAAAGTTAATATTATATTAGTATCACACCAATATTATGTAATGTATTTATAAAGAAAGAAACTTAATAACCAAACTTAAAAATAACCTAATTAAACACCATGTATACCTATAAGTTTTGTGAAAGTTAAATTTAATTATCAAAAGAAGGGTCACTACAGATACAATGACATTTGACAAATTCATTCATTCAGAGTAATGAAAGGAAAACAATAAGAGAAATTTAAATAGTTTTTACAGAAAGAATATGGAAGAAAAGACACAAATAAAATAAAAATCAATAAAAATAGGATGACAATATGTAATTATAGTTAGAAAGAAAGTATGTTTACTTCGAGATGTTTAGGTAGAATAAGTTCAAGGTCAATTTGTAATACAATGCTAGCCTTCATCTCTTCTGATAGATGCCAGACTATCTGATCTGGTGGATCACCTCCCTCCTCACCAGATCCTAGAGTTTGTCCCCTCATAATATTGTTGATAAATTGGTTTACCTCTTCTGTCTACAATATATACATAAATATAGGTATTAATGAATGAGTAAAAATACTTGTTTATTGTTTTGAAGCCCAAATAAAATACTAATGTTGTAAACCTTAACAAAATGTAAACAAGCATTTAAACAAAAAAACAAGCAATTAAACAAAAAAAAGCATTTAAAAATCGTTCCGAATTGATTTGAATCACTTGTACTCGCTTTTCACCTCACCCCGCGCACGTTACACGCCTTGTGACGGTCGTCAGTCCATCGGAAGCTCTCGAATGACGTCGGATGTTTCTATGTAGGTTTTAATTCACTTTCGACGCAAGACAATTTGGCGTCTTCATCAGTGCTTTGGCTGTGACGTATAGTTTAATTTTATTTATGCAAGTACTATTTATTGTACTTTAAAAACTATGAAATTTTGTAAATTGTAATTTATTACTCTTCAGACTCAAAAGGTCGCCGACCCCTGGTCTAGTGGAATATTAAGCGTGTCTAATAAGAATTTACGGTTTGGTAAAGAATTCATATTGAATAAGAATTCATCTTTCCTCACTTCTGAATGGACCAAAATTTGGTCCATATCTTCCCTCACTAAGGAACCAACCAGGTATACCGGTCAAGCCTTGGTACTCTTCATTTATTCCCAATAGGAGAGAGATAAAAATGATAAACAGAATGAGAATAGGACACTATTGTAATCCTGCTCATTTACACAAAATAAAAGATTCTCCAGCTTGCGAATGTGGTGAGAACATGGGAGATTTGGAACATATCTTTTTTTCTTGTCCTCTCAACTCTCAATCCCCTTCACTTAATTAGGTTCTCCCAAAATATTCCTCTACCCATGAACATTCCGACCTTGCTTCATAGCAGTTAAAAAGGTATATATAATTCAATACTGAAATTTGTCAAAAAAAAAACATACTATAGCAGGGGAGGCGAACCTTTTTGGGTCCGCGTGCCAAAAATCCTCAAATATTATTTCTCAATTTTCTGGCGTGCCTAAGCAATAAAAAATAAACAAAATAGAAAAAAAGAGTCTTTTATCTGAATTTTACTAACAAGCATAAAAATTACAATAGGTTTTCTTAAAAATAAAATCGTAAGGGCCCGCTCACATTGGATACGAATTTGGTCGTACGTAAACGTACGATGCTGGTCGTACGAATCGAGTGCGCGCACTGGCTTGCTCACATTGGATACGAATTCGCATCGTACGTATACGTACGATACTGGTCGAGTGCGCGCACTAGATACGGCTTTCTCCGATTTTTGATACGAATTTGATCGTACGTCGACGTACGATGCTGGTCATACAATTTTATGTATTTAAGATTTGGTACACGGATAACAAACAATACACATAAACATAATATCAATCACAACAAAGCTACCGCGCATACAAAAATCACACAAGGCACAGCCTCTCTGTGGGTTAGCCAATTTTTTTTTTTTTTAGATAAAAATGAATATGTCCTTGTTAAACAAGTACATATACATCTTCCTACGTTCCCTAAAATAAGAAAATAAATGCTTGTGCTATAGGTGAACGAAATCGGTTGAGGTAGGATTCGAACTCGCGACCACTGGATTACTAGCCCAGCGCGCTAATCGCTCTGCCATCGACCCATCTAATTTTATTCCCATTTATTTATTTATTTAATATTTCTTCTCGGGCAACTAACAGATACTATGTCAAATATTTATTTAACACGCACCCAATAACAAGTTGCCACATTCTGGAGACTTACGATATTAGTCGTCTCACAGATCCAGACTGAAAACACAATTAAAAACTGTGCCTCCACCGGGAATCGAAACCGGGACCTTTGGATCAGCAGTCAGATACCCAACCAACTGAGCAACAAAGGCCGACAATTGTAATATATATAGACAAAATTATCTTGTTTATAACATTTTATAATAACATATTCTCTTCACATAGCACAAAACATCACAAAACCTTGGGGTAAGCAAATTATAAAAAAACAGGTGAAGAGAAATTTAAAATAACAGTTTACAAAGATAAAAATACCAAGTCATAAAAAAATATTTAGTTATTTGAATTCGGATCAAATTGCATAACGTAATCAGAAATCTCATAAACATTTGTCTCCAAAAACAAAATTTTCTGTATCCATTTATGTGTAATCAAAGTACGAACGGAGCAAAATATCCAAACAAGTTTGGATCGAATTCGTATGTCGGAACTATACGCACGTCAACGTACGACTAACTCGCACCCAGTGTGAGCACTCTCATAGTGCTCAAAGGAACGGGATTATTCGTGCGTTTTCGACGTTTTCGTACGTATTCGGACGACTGAATTTCGTACGTAAACGTATCCAATGTGAGCATGTCCATGAGCGAACTCAGACGTCGTAACAATTCGTGCGTATACGTACGACCACAGTACGACTACGTACGATCACGTACGACTAACTCGCATCCAGTGTGAGCACTCTCATAGTACATCAAGTATCGGGATCGTTCGTGCATTTACGTACGTTTACGCACGAGCGAAATTCGTACGAAAACGCATCCAATGTGAGCGAGGCCTAATCACTAAAAGTACACATTAGTTATTTATCAATGAGAAGAAAACATGAAATTCGATGACAATTTCTTAATATCTGGTTCATATTTTGTCACTTTATGATACACATTAAGCAAAAATTCGAACAAACACAAAACACAGCTCATTTAATCACATCATTTTTTGGTGAAAAACATTATTCCAAAGAGATATTGTTCTTTTTCACTTGTGAATATTGTACATATGTGATGTGGTGTATATTGTACATATACTTCACTGATACACTGACACCTGCGACAGCGATAAACAACAAATTACAATTAACACAACCTGAAATGAAAACAAACGTCAAAGGCAGTGTTGCCAATATAAAAATTGTTAGAAGTTGTCACGATAAAATAAATAAACGATTGTCGTTTATCTTGGGAAACATTTGATGATTAATAAAACGGAATAAATGAATAATTCACGGATTATTAGTAAAAACTTAATTTTTTAAACTTAAAAATTAAAAAAAAAAAATTCTTAGAAATCCTTCGCGTGCCATCCAAATTGTCAAACGAGCCACCTCGGGCACGCGTGCCCTAGGTTCGCCACCCCTGTACTATAGGAGTCATCTCGCCAAAAAAGAATTAATACAGGGTGTCTTTCTTTTAATTGAATGTTATGTATATTTTGGCTTGCGATTTCGTCTAGTGTTGGACCCTATTATACGTTGTGTTTAGTGTCCGCAACGAACAATTATTTAATTTGTTGTATCTATTTAATGTCAGACCTTTAGTCAACAAAAAATGTTACATTACAAGTTTTATATCCTGATTAATAACAAATTCATGTAACTATTACATCACTCGTTGAGTACAATGTGTCAATGAATGTAAATGAATCAAATAATGTATAATAAGATACCAGCATTGACTCGCCTGAAATGCAATGTTGGCATTTTGGTGCATGCCAAATATCTCTGGCTCTTCAATAATAGGTAGATGGTCTATAAAATTTTGATAGTCGATAATTTTTTCATAGTCAGGACAGTTGTATATTCCAGATTCGGAATACACATATCCACTCTCCATGACGTGAGGTGCAAAGAACTTTGCTAGTATTGTCTTTAACAGACGTTGGTCCCACACATCGGTTACACGTCCTCCATATGTTATTTCACCTGGTGAAACGTAAGTTTTAAATTTAAGAATAACAAAAAAAATAGAAATCAGAAAAAATGGTTATATTTTTTATAAAATTATACAATACAGTTTCTGGTATCAGATTTTTAGAAGTTGGAGGAGAATAATCTATAAACTAATAAAATATAGAGTATGAACAAACATGTAATAATCCTGGTCACGGCACCACTGTAATGGGTCTGAAGGCCTCTGCCCCACTCTCCCGAACGTATTGGGGGTAGAGGTTTATGGACCCGTTACAAACTTAAATATATATATATATATATATATATATATATATATATATATATATATATATATATATATATATATATATATATATATATATATATATATATATATATATATATATATATATATATATATATATATATATATATATATATATATATATATATATATATATATATATATATATATATATATATATATATATATATATATATATATATATATATATATATATATATATATATATATATATATATATATATATATATATATATATATATATATATATATATATATATATATATATATATATATATATATATATATATATATATATATATATATATATATATATATATATATATATATATATATATATATATATATATATATATATATATATATATATATATATATATATATATATATATATATATATATATATATATATATATATATATATATATATATATATATATATATATATATATATATATATATATATAAAGCTTCTGCATACATATCTCTAGCATATTGGAGAATAAAAACATTAACTGACAGCAAAATGTAAAAGAGTGTTGTATGGATGTATACTGTGTATGTATATGATTTCAATGCTTTATTATTGTTGTCAAATCTCTTTCTGTAAAAAATCATGTTTATTATGAACTAATTGCATGTAACACATCGGATCTAACTGTCGATGAGGATAGTATGCATAGTTAAACAATACGCATCAAACTAGAAACCTTTAAATACAAATTATTGAATATTTTACAAAAAAAATGTTTTGCTTAGTAAAAGATGGTTTGAGAAACTCCTAGTTTGAGATATTGTTTTTGTCTACATTTATAGAAATCTTCAACTTTCTAGTTTTTATGGTTTTTGAGATATATGGCTCTAATTTGGTGTTATTTGATTTCAAATTTGGAAAAACATAAAAAATGTAGACTTGGCCATACAGAATCATGCCAATTTTGGCTTGAAACTATGTCAATATGTTAAGAGAAATGAATTCTCTTGAACAAATCTGAAGTTGGATGAAATAAAAATAAATACACTAGACTAGATGATTACCCGTTATATATTGTAGGGCATCCCATAATATGATGGCATTGCGAGTGAACATTTCTAGATTGGAGAGGGCACACTCCCTGTCACTGTCATTGAACTCATACACTATAGTCCATCCCAGTGGACCAAATTTCTTCCTTTCTTGTATCACAGCATGGAACATGCATAAACCAAACACCATTATTTGCCAACCATGTCCTAACTCTGAAAAATTAGTTAATAATTGTATACTTTGTGTGGTATTATGCTTTGCATGCAGCAGATGTAAAATTCCACTGGGGGATTTGTAGGCTTCACTTCATTTGACCTTTGAACAATATACTTGTTATAAATAAAAAAAAAAACAATAATGATTGCATGTACGTACTAGTGTGATGGTACATATAAACCTAAAGTTAATATTTGAAAGTTTATATAAAAATATATTTTGTTAGGGAAATTTTGTGCAATAAAGTAGCAACTACTAACTTTTATATAAGTATATATTATACTGACAGAAAATAACTAACCATTCTTCTCAAACCACTGCTCATCCATTTCTAGAAAAGCTCTCTTTATGTTTGCCCTCAAACCTTTAGGTGGTTCGTTGGTGACCTTAACAGAATTTTGCAATACCGAGACAGGAAAGTCCTGTGATGGCATAGAACTGAGGAAGAGACGGAAGGTCTCATGTGGTGGACTTTGGTCTGAACACAGGTTAATAACAATTTGTTCTAAACTCAACATCCACGAAGCTGCCAAGTGACAATTCTGAAAGAAAGTTATTAGAATAACAAAATCAATTTATCAGTTAATAACAACAACTCAACTAATCTAAAAAAAAATTATACAACTATATGGTTATAAGATAAAATTGCACATTGGGTATTAAAGAAAAGGTCTATAATGGCAATTTCCATTTTGTGTAGAAAAACATTAGATTGGTCAGTGAAAAAGTGATAAGTGCACTTGACTGGAAATCCAGCAGACTTGGTGTTATATCATCAAGTCTTGATTGATTTTTCTCACCTTTATTGATAAATTCAGAAAAAAAATTGAAATATCGAAGATTAAAAATATCTCCTAAAAAGTAAAATGATTAAGCTCATTGTTGTTCTTATAGTTAAATTAAGAATAATTTATTAAATTAAGAATAATTAATTAAATATGCAGCTGAATATTAATTTTGAAACTACATAAACAGTAAATTATAGTTCCACTAAACTTGGGTAGGTTGCCAAACATACAAAATAATCGCGAATTAATATATTACCTGCAAAAACACCCAATCACCCTTATATGATGCCATAGATATCAATTTTTCTGCTATCGGACCCTGTCCTTGTCCCAAGGAAATAGACTGTACTCGATCCCTATAACCCATTTCTGTTGCAAATTTCTGAAACGCGCCAAATGGATCTGATCCTGTGCTCAAAATAAACACTAATGGTGTCACATTTGACATGTCCTTGTACCTAAATCAAACAACATTAAATATGGTATCAATTGTTCGGTACTTCCACCACCAACCGCTCTGCATATGGGGACTGTAAACGACCCCTTCACAGAACAATAAGTGAGCAACAAGAAAAAATGCATATTTCTATAAATGATATCAATTAGTTTGTGGACTGAGGCCCCTGAGGTTTTAATTATTTTTTATTTTATTTTGTATTGCTTCTCGGGCAACTACTAAGGTACTTTTAGTAAATACCAAACCGAGGCCCCAACTCCGTGTAATCCAGTATTGATTCTTGACTACTGAAAGGAATGCAGTTAGAGTAAATACCCGAATCGCTTCATATTGTAACTTACCAGCGTCACCAGTAACCTTACTCTTGAAACTCGAATTTGATCCCAATTTCAAATATTCATTCAGAACTTACCTACCTGTTGCCTGCTTACATTCAAATTATCGACTATTACGATTAAAACATACCTACCTACAGCACTATTCTCTGTTACAAAGGTAGGTTCTTAGCGAATCAGATCGTATTGGAATTAGATTTACAGTGGAGAGTGAGGCCGCAGGAGAGATTCGTTCCACTAAGTCAAGTGAAGCTTTACTTAGTTTGAATTAAAAAACTGATCTTAACTTATCAAGTCACAATAAGAAGTTGACGTATTCACAGATGGTGATTTGCTAAATATTCATTTGCAGGTACCAATTAAATATTTACAGTCAGTAGATAAATTAAGCAGAGAGAAAGGGAACACAATAGGTTCACTTACATTCAATATATTGAGTTTCACTAAGTGAGACTGCTTAATGTCCAAACGATCTAATTACAAAAATGGCCAAAATGAGATAAGTATACAGAAATGTTCCTCTCGTGGCACTTTATTTACTGTCAAAACAGTGTATCGCTCCAAAAGTTTTGACTAATCAAAATACAGTACCAGGAGTTAGACCGTTTTGACACTAAACTATGCACCCTTGACGACAGAATGATGTATCCGATACACAGATTGCACTTACTTACTTACTTATCGAGTCCGGAACTCAGATTTTGCCACTCCAATGTGTGGCGGCGGAAATCGCCCTGTCGGTTAGTTTAATCAGGTCATCCATGTGGCAACCCTTGTCCGTATACTATCCCAGGTAGGCAATATTCTATGAATTTATATTTTGTACATTAAAAAAAGATAAAATGCAAGTTGGCAACTGTGCAAGGGATTTTATATTCCTATATTTGGCATAACTGGAAGGCTTGTGAATATTTAAGTCAAGAAGAAAATTGTATGCTAATTAACTAATTGAATATTTTAATTTATTGTAAATCACAATTTTTTGTTTCCGGGCACTGGTGATGAATAAATGCAAGGCCACAACCTTGTATTTATAGACGTGGTATGGTCTTGCATACTCTACCAAGTCTTAGTCTTGCATACCCAGTCTTGGTCTTACAATTCTTGCAACTATACAAAAAATGTTTTTAATTTTTTCAGTAAAATTCAGTAATCACAATGAAATATGACGAAAACCCCAATTTATAGTAGGTATAATGTCGATATTAGTAAAAATAAATAAGTTCATAAAATTTTGCATGTTTTGCGAGACTGCAAAATTCTTGAATCAAGTCATTCAAGACTCTTGGTCTTGCAAAGCCTGGATTCTGTCTTGCACTCTCTGTCCTTGGTCTTGCAGCGACACATGCGATCTTGGTCTTGCAAGTCTCACAAGACCAAGACTCAATACTTGCTAAACAGGGATGTTATGGAGCTTCGACTCCGACTCCGAAAGGTCGGAACTTCCGATTGATTTTACACCTCTGACTTCGACTTCAGCTCCGATAATTTTGAATCAGAGTTCATAACGAAACATAAAAAAATGTACTTTTTCATGAGCAAATATTTCTTTATGTACATATACATATAATACTTATCCCCACATTCAAACTTTTGCTTTTTAAATTCCAATATTTCGTTGATTAAATATAAAAAATTGTTATTACACAGTAACTGTACATAAAAATACTAACAATTATTATACAAGCTTGAAAACTAATTGGTATTTTTTCTTATATACGGTTGACGTAGCAATAAATGTAAAAGTGAATTATACTTACAAATTATTGAGAGAAACAGCCGAACTCTCAATAAAATCTCTACCAAGATTGACACTAACATACTCTGTAATGGCACCAACAAGACATTCAGATTTGAGCGCCTTCAGTAACACCAATTTCTCAAAATTATCCAATTGTATATTCCATTCTATTTTAGACACTTTTGTGCTTTCTTGGTCAATATTTATAGTCTAAGGATTAGGAATATTAGTTGAAAAATTAGTGTGTAAGTAAAAAGATACAGTAATTACATATTTCAAAATATTCCTATAGCTAGAGAGTACAAGTTTGTAATTATATTTTCCAACAGCCTCTGTTAGAAAAAAATAGTAGTTCTTACTACTATTTAGTAAAATGTATATTTTACCTGACTATAAGATCCAATACTAATGGTGATCTTGTTAAGACATTCATCTTTAAGTCCCTTGAAACTGGGATAAGCATCGTCCAAGTGATGCGCTGCCAGCCATACTGCTTCAGATAAACTAGGCAATAATGGCTTCTTACCTGGAACCTACATTGATTATAGTCATTAAAATGAAGATATACAAAGATATTAGTCATTGTTAAAATGTACATGAATCAGCTGATATTATTTAACAAAGCTTAATTGGAAAATGTCAAAATATATAATCGTAAACAATGAAAATAATATACCTACCTGTTAATTTCAGAAAAGGAAAATTTAATGATAAATATTGTCGCATAAGGTTTAACAGGATGCAAGTTTGGACTTTGTTTTATATTTTTTCAAATTTAATATTATAAGAATTATAGAAAGTTTTTTGCGCTACCTACTGTAAATTTGCCAATATTGATCTCTGCGGCATTACACCTTATGCGACGATATATACGTATGTAAAGTATTAAGATAAAAAAAACTAACAACTTTAGTTCCAACAGGTCCCCTTAATAGAAATACCCAGTAACTTTCAGGTATCATATTGGCTTGGCGGAAAATAGCTGTGTTTAGGACAAAACTGAACAATAATTTATGTCTTTCAAAGAGTCCCCTTGATATATTGGTATATACGGCAAGTGTTATTGCATGTAACATTGAAGACACTTGAAGGTCAAAGTTCTCAAATTTCTCAGATACTTCTATCACATTATTGAATACCTGAAACATTTTTATAATACATTTTGGTAAAACTTGTTACAAAAGTAACCAAATTTGCAATATTGTCAAGTGATAAAAAATATTGTAGATCAGAGTGGCAATTCGAATGACAAAGATGACGAATAAATTCAATCTTATTTAGAAGTCATCTGAATACTTCAAGTTTTGTAGGCATAAACTATGAATGTAAAATGAAATTCAATGTATTATCTGTTTTACTAACCAACTGAAAATATTTAAGTGAGTATTGGTACATAGGATCAATGGTGCTAAGTGTGGATACAGCAAAGTATAGAACTGCCCCTCTAGTAGCAATTGGTCGATACCTCTCTCGGGCTATTGAAATGCTTTTTTCTGTTGTTTCAGAGTCTTCGAGTCGAGCCACTACTATAGCTGATGTTTCCTGTAAAAAAAATTATATTTTCAAATTTATGCATATTAATTTATTTACTGTATTTAATATTTTTTTTATATTATGTGGTGCTACACAGCAACACCATTTATACGGCTCTCGTTCCAGCCTCTGTTCGCAGGATACCACATGACTGCCGCATTGTTGACCCAATACCTGGTGATGAAAAAGAGAATTAATCATTCATTCAGTTTACCAGCTAACTGTGGTTGTATCCGAAGAGATTCTCTGCACTTTTATTATCAATTTGATGTTCTAAGTATGTAAGTACCGGCTTGTAATTTACAGATTGTCAACTACATACTTCTTTTACATATAATGTTCCCCATAAATTACAATCACTTAACCTAAAATAATGTATTTTTGTAGATTAGCATTTTCTAATTGAAAATTAAATACTAAAATATACAATATATGTTACTTTGCTCTCATTGAGTGTTTCAATCAGTTCTTCATCATCAAGAATATTACCAGAAGATGCAAACAACATCTTTAATATTTTGTCTTCAATATTTAGGAGCTGCATCTTGTCGTTATTGATTCGTGTTATTAGTTCCGACCTTTGAATCTCCAAATCTGGACGCTCGATTCTCACAACATCACTGCAAAAATATACATTTAAATGTAATCATACTATGTTTTTGAAGAAAACATATGTAATTTATATTTTCAAATTAATTAAATTAATAACTCAATTTCATCAGTTCCTGGAACTCATCTAAGAAAACTTATATTCAAGTGATATATTCTACCCAAGCAACAACCACATCGCTTCTGCTTCAGAAAATCCACTATATAAATGAAATTATTTAAAATTTATTGAATATTTTATTCAAATATTTATTTTATCAATTTAAAAGTAATTCATTCCTCTTTTACTTGATATGTCATTATTGTATGCAATAAAAATGCACTGACACAATGTAGTTCACAGATTACAAGATAAATATGATAATCATATAGAACTCGGCAAGTGAGAGAATGTGGGTGACAGTTGTATACAACATCAGCAAGAGTCAGGTCAAAAGTGACACTAGACACCGTCTTCTACTTATTTATCAAGATATGGCCCTGCACCCAATAAGCGAATGATATTGCCATTAGTTTGTGCGAAAAATATAAAGAGATTACAATTACTAAGATTTGATCTTACGCAAGTAACTGATCTTCCAGTCCAAGCATGGTGACTGTAAAGTTAACAATGGTGACTTGTATACAGATATCTGGCAGATAATGTGGATTGGCTAACTTAGTAGTTATGTACAGCTTGAAATTTGTATCATACTCAATGTCAGTGTCACCCAAGTGCATCAGAAGACGACCACCCTAAAATATACATCATCCAAAAAATTATTAATAAAAGATTTTAAATACTTCGGGATAGGCTCAGCCTAGTGAGGTGGTTTGTCTAAAGTAATAAAAGAATGATAATGTTAGTGTATGTGTGTTTGTCTTACACCTCATGGAAAAATAAGGGCAACTAAAAATATAATTTATGTGCATGCATATACATGTATATCCTAAGTAGTTTCACGCTAAAAATTGTCATGAAAATGTAAAAATATTAAATATATTTCAATAATTACATTTTTCAAGAAAAGAGCAAACTGCCAAAAAGGGCACATATATTAAAAAAAATTTAAGTCTTCTTCTTCTTCAGTTTTAAGTCTATCAGTCTAATTGAGCAAAAATATAATAAACTATATGCACACTTGACAAAAAAATATAAAAACGAATGGGATGTGACCAACACTAGAATTTTCACATAACTTTTGTTTAAGCAAAATTTAAACTATTTCCCACCACCCAAAATTACTAAATTTTCAAAACACATTATTTGCCTTTGATGACAATTTATAAAAATGGGGATTGTGGCCAAAACCAAACTTTTTACAACGATGTCTCTTTAAAATCAGTCATATTTAAAATAATTTCCCATAGTCCATGCATGCAGAAATTGTATGTACTTATATTATATAAAAACAAATGGGTTGTGGCCATAACTTGAACATTTTACAACGCTTAAACTCAATTAAATTTCAAACCACTTTTCATAGTACGATTTAGCAAAAAATTTGTGACAGTATTATAAAAACGATTACCTACTTATTCCGTCACTAATTTACATTCTTGGCCAATGGCGGGACATTAAAGCTAGTTTATTAATAAATACAGGAATTTGTTGGTTTTCGTTAATATGGCTTCCAACAATCCAAAGTAATTATAACAGAATTAAATATAATTGAATTGAAAGTGATTTGTCTATTTTTTTGATTTTCTTGAAATGTATCTGTTCAATAAAATTGATGTAACCTCCCGATAACATAATTCACTCTTATTTCTGAGTTCTAAAATGTCACAGTTGATATTTTCGAAAGTGTGTATAATTTCTAAATTTTTTCAATTGATGAGAGATATCTGATGTGATAAGTACATAAAGGTACACCGTAAAGTCCAGATTACTGTAAAATAAAACAGTATCAACACTTGTTCATTCACTTTACGGATATTGTCTGATTGTCCCATGTTGCTTTTATTAATGATTGAAATGGAAATAATTATTATATTGGAAAACACTCAGTGAAACACTTCATGCTATAGACAATAACGTCAAAATGAACTATCCATTGTGATGTATAGCATCATGAAGTGATCAACCAATGACAGACCTTTTATAATTTTGATGAAAATTTAATTTTTATAGTTAAATTGTTATTTAAACTGTAATATTTCACAGCTTTCATTAGTACTTTCGTGATCGCCATTCTTTTTTGCCTCTAAATCATTATTTTTTATTCATATCTCTCACACATGCATGTTCTTTATTGAGTCTACAGAGGACAAGTTTTGAAGTATAAAAAAATCATATCTCCGTTAATATTTTAGCGAGAATTTTTTTTTATATAATTTGTGTTATATGCTCTACAAATTGCTTTTATTTAAAAAAATCATTAGATATTTAAAAAAAAAAAATTTGGATTTTGATTGTCATGCTGGGCATAAAGGCATGTGTGGCTCGCACGCCACTGATAATTAAGATACATTGTGATATAGATATCAATACACATACTTGAAGAAATGTTGATTTTTGCAATATTGGTGCTAATGTAGGATCAAGAGATTCACCAATCTCTTGTATGAGCACTGGTCGTCCCAATCTAATGCAATTTTCCATTGTTCTCATATATGTGGAGTCTGTCAATTTAACAATCTTTAGTTGATTATCCCTCTCCATATTGCGAATCCATCTGTTAGCCTAGATTGCATTATCAAAAATTAAATCAATATCTCCAAGATGTATAAGGACTTCAGTAGTTGACGATTTGCTAAGATTCATAAAATGGTCACAACAAAATTATTATTCATTTATTTACAAGATCAGCGCTCATATGAGCATTTACACTAATTATTTTAACAAGAAAAAACAAACATAAATTATACAAAATACAAAAATATTTTTTTATTGCTTCTCTGGCAACTAACAATATTATGTAAAATATTAATTTGACACACACAATAATAAGTAGGCACATTATGGAGATTGATGGTATTAATTGTCCCACAAATCAAAATAAACTATTCTATCTTCACTGTTTACATGATATTTGTATCATAATAATAACTAATATAATAATATAATAACTATAGTAAACATATTAAAACGAAGGTGAATTATTTGAATGGAAGGTGTTGAGAAAAATCTTTGGGCCTCTTTTTTTGTGTGAGTGGAATATGGAGGATAAGGTACAACCATGAGCTGGAGAACCATTATAGTGATCCTAACATAGTAAAATATATTAAAATACATAGACTTCAATGGTTTGGGCACGTTCAGCGAATGGAGAAAGGCCGAACCTCAAAGAAGATTCTCGACACACGACCGGAGGGGAGACGTGGTGTTGGGAGACCCAAGTTGCGGTGGATGGACGGCATACAGGAGGATTTAAAGAGGATTGGCGTTGCAAACTGGAGAGTGCAGGAGATGGACCGGTTTAAATGACGAAAAATTCTGGAGGAGGCCAAGGCTCACAATGAGCTGTAGCGCCAATGATGACAATGAAACATATTAAAAATTAAAACTATGAATGAAAATTTATCTCGTTTTGTTATTATGTTGATTTATAGTGTTTCTTTGTGTCAGATGTCTAAAAACTTGAGATTTCACAGACTGTTAAACTATTATGTACAAATTAAAAAGTGATTACCAATTAATGTTTTTTTTATTTGTTATTTATATACATATAAGACTATTTTATTATATGCTATATACAATATCATGAAATATTCAGTCGTCTTCTAAAACCTGATGCCTAAAGTTGCGGAATCACCGACCGCATGTGACTCTATGTTTGGTACAAGGGTGTGACTACTGGAAGGTTAACAATGATTAAATGACAATGTTTTATATATATGCTATAATTGATTATTATTATTACAATAATATGACACACCTGTTCTTGGGGATCAATCATGAGAGGCCAACGTCCTGCCTTTGTAACTAAAATTCCATTTTCCACAGAAACCGTGTCTCTGGGCAAGCCATATGTATTCCATTGTCTAACTGTATATGAGTCGGATAACACTGAGACCATGCTGAAAAGGAAACATTGAAAAAAGTTTCCTTAAAATCGAAACCATATATGTACATACATAGGTACTTATATATATTTTTTTTTTTTTTATTGATAAAGAATATAATTACAATTATCATGTTATTTTGCCTAATCCCTTAAGGGGATTTTTGGCTGTGATCTTAATTGTAACAATTTTATAATATGCAAAAAATATAAAAATATGTATATATACACATACATACATATATACATATATTTTTATAAACTACAATTAAAAACTAATATTGTATATATATTTATATACTACATTTTTCCTACAAAGTCCGGAACAACCCGCGCTCACCCCTTAGATCAACCATCGAGGATTTTTGTGTAATATATATCCTTTGGCTTTCTTTTTGAATTCCTCGATGGATCCACACTGCTTCAAGCTGGCAGGCATGGGGTTCCAGACCTTGGGCAGCAGCACATCTTCGGTCCTACGTCCATAGTCATTGTTGAATTTGTTTGTACGTAAAAGTTTGTTGGTCACTGATCTAGTTTGTCTGTCGTGTGTTATTAGTAGTCTGTCTTTAGGTCTCAAAAAATGCTCAACCAGAATGCTATACTCCACTCTCCTCTGAAGAGACAATACTTTAGATCGGTCGAAAAGGCATTTTTTTTTTTCCTTTTTAACTTTTTAGCTATTTTTTTAGTAATAATAATTTTTAGGAGTCTTCTTTGTATCTTTGCAATCTTATTTAAAGTAGTTTTATATGCCAATCCATATGACGATATTCCATATGATATTACTGAATCACAGAGGGCCATATACAGCAATCTGGCCGAGCAGAAGGTTAATCTAGGTCTTATTATGTTGAAAATTGCTGTCATAGTTCTTAGTTTACTGCAAACATAGTCAACGTGTTCTTTGTAGTTTAAGTGTTTGTCAATAATAAGTCCAAAATACCTATATGATGTGACTTCTGTCAATGATGGGCAGTTACAATTATTCTGAGAGTTACTATGCAAACATTGATGATTATGTGATACATATTTGTAAATGATAAAATTTTTCTTACAATGGTAACTTATTATATTTTTAATCTCTCTGAGTAAAAAAATAGTATTTTAATTTGAACTTAGGTATCGATTGATTACTTCTCGGGCAACTAACAGGTACTATGTCAAATATTAATTTAACACGTACCCAATAACAAGTTGCCACATTCTGGAGACTATCGATATTTATCGTCTCACAGATCCAGACTGAAAACACAATTGAAAACTGTGTCTCCACCTGGAATCGAACCTGGGACCTTTGGATCAGCAGTCAGATACCCAACCAACTGAGCCACGAAGGCCGACACTTGTTAATATTTGTTATTTTAATTAAGTATTCCATGAAACAGTTTGTTAGACTTGATGCCCATATTAGTCTCACCCTTTGTCTTATTATTGTAGTAAGTTTACATAGTTTTTAAAGTAAATATATTTTTTTAACAAAATATATTAATCAACCAAATGTTTTTAATTCAATGGGCCTTACTTACTATTTAAAATACGAGTTTAATCTGATGCTAAGTCAGTTGCGGCCATACAAAAAACTGGGTAAGTATCAGCTTAAACACAAATTACAAATAGTAAGTAAGGCCCAATGTATTTATGCACCCCGGAGAAATTGGAAGCTATTTATTTGACAGTAACATTATAATTTAAAAATATTTACTTGAAATTTTGAGATATGAGAATTCCTAAATCTTCACACTTGTTGATCCACTTTGCGAGCAATTCTTGTCTGTAGTTGGTTGGAAATGCACCAAAGTAAGCCACACATCCTGATCCAACTATAATGTTTCCAGTTGTACAAGCTAGTTCACTTGTTAAACTCTGTAAAAAATATTACAAGATGAAATTTTAGAATTTAATTTAAATCTCTACCTCTTCGATAAATAAATTATAGTTGCCAAAAAATGTTTTTTTTTATTGTCTCTCAACACAAAACTGCTTCAAAGCACAAGGGTTTATAAAACATGATTCCTTACAGAATCGAAAAAGGCATCATAATAAATTACACTGAGATGTTTTACTGTTGCTGACTGTCGTGGCACAGTTGGTAAGCCGTTTGGTTTCTGTATGAGCGTCCTGGGTTCAATCCCCAGCAGAGAAGTAATTTATTTATATTTATTTCTTCTCTGTGCTTGTCATATTGCAATAAACTTACCACTTGCGTAGGATGCAAGGAAGTGTTTTTTTATCATTATTATTAATATCTGCAGTAGTGGAAAATATTGAATTCTCTTTGTGTTATTTTAAACAATTATACCTTGACAGTATCTTCCCATCTTGACTGTTCATCAGCCAATGCTTGTGTCAACTTCCCTGCCCTAGTGAGTCGTGCTGCTGCCAAGTCTAACTGCCCTTGCAGTTGTGCTCTGTCTTCTTCCATCTTGGTCAGTGACTGCTGCATAGCCTGTAAAGCTGCCTCTATAGTAGCTAGCTGTCTTTGCTTCTCTTCCAAAATACTTCTTACAGCAGCCATTTGGGCCTCTGCTTCCTTTTGTCTGTACAATAATTTAGTACAATATTACTTAAAGTAGGTTCCTCGCCATAAAGGGATAATTGGCAATGAGAAAACAGATAAAAAATATCAAGAGTAAATATTTTTCCATTAGAAGAGAAACAATTACTTACTTTTCAATTTTAGGTCCCACAACTCGGAAGACTTTGGAATATGTGTCAATGGCTCTCACCCATAGACACATAGAGCGACACACCTTGGACACTTTCACAACTATGTCGGGCTCAAAATCAGGATGGTCAATGTAGATTTTGATCTTCTTCAACATGGCATCTTTTATGTTGTTCTTATCGTACTCCTCTAAATTCTTTAAAAAGTTTGAATCACCCAGTACCTTCTTTGCTGAATCCCAATCTGTTCTGTTTTAAATAATAGTCATAGTAGAAATAAACATCAAAATTTTACTCAGATACTAATCTAATATGTATTTTGAAAATTGTAAAATTTGACAATGTGTATTCATGAGAGCATTGCTACGGAATTAGAATTTCTCCGACTTTGTATGGAAAATCAAAATTCCCTTTTGACATTCAGAAACAGAATGCTGACTGTGCTTTTAGTGAAATATTTTTTAAGCTCAGGTGATTCAATAGATTAAGAATAGTAGGGTGTATACTCATTGGACACTCTCAAACTTGAAACATACTCAAAAAACGGCTGTTGATAACTAATAAAGGAATGATAATTGTAGTGTTTATTTGTCTAACGCCTCCAACAATAACGGAATTGATTCAAGATGTGATTAATGTATGTGCATGTATCTTTATATCATAAGTAGTGTCACGCTAAAAAAATGTGATAAATATATTTCAATAAATAAGTTTTTTCATAATAATATGTTTGAAATTCTATACTAATAAAAATTTATTTATAAGGAAAACCTTTTAAAAAAATGGGATTACTAAACAACTCAGAGTCACATAAAATATGTAGAATTTATTAAATATATAAATTGTAAATGTCTGTTAATCTTAATATATAAAAATCTCGTGTCACAATGTTCATACATGCTAATCTCCGAAACCAATTACAATGAAATTTTCTAAAATTTGGTTGGCTCCAGATAATTATGGCACCAATAAATGGCGCTGTTATCGAGGTATAAATATTCTTAATTCTTCCACAAAAAAATCATATTTTATTGTTTTTAAATAACTCATCCAAAAATACATATAACCACAAATTCTATTTTTCCTACACCCCCTTATATATTATATATTGTAGGAAAAAAGGATCATAATTCATTTTTAAGTAGTTGTGTAAGTTTTCAATAGATGGCAACAAATATATTGATATTTATATTACATATCTACTATATATACCACACTCAAATATTAAAAAAAATACATTAAATGAAGTCTAAATTGAAGGTGATTTGTGGTAGAACATCTACTCGGGACCACTAGTTAATAATAAAGATACAGGCATAATAAATTGCATCATTTCTTATAAATTTCCAATCTATCAGACTCGATGGATTTCTTTTAATAATAATTATAATGAACACTTCCTTGCACCCTATGCAAGTGGCGAGTTAATTGCCGTATGGGAATTTCTTCCAACTAACCAGTGTTTCCAGCCCAGAGAAGCAATATTTGAGTGAGAAATAAATTTAAATAAATTTCTCCTCTGCTGGGAATAGAACTCAGAATGTCCACACAGAAACCGAACGGCTTACTAACTGTGCTAAGGCGGCTGGTTCTTTTCCATGGTTACAAACAATATAATAATGACGACGAAAAGGACCTAATCAATAACATCTTTTGGAAATATTGTGTAAAATTTTTTATACAAAAATATTTGTTTAATTAAAAGCCATAACTACATTTTTATACGACTGAAATATATATGTAATATATAGTAATATGTTTAGTAAAATATAGTAAGTAGTAGGTACTTAGCATTTTAGTGAAAAGCATGGTGATTACTTTGTATATAATAATGATTTTTCTATTTTTTAAGTAAGCTTTTTTTTACATACAACACTGCTGTTTTGCAAAATTTTCACAAAATGTATGATGATATCCAAATTTATTAAAAATATTGAACAATTTCGAAACACCTCATTTAGATAATTTAATTTTCTATAAAAAGTACATGCATGTTTTTAAAAAAAATTGTAAAGATTGAATTTAGTAATGACATTGTTTCAAACAATTTGTATGGCAGTATACACAATACAATATCTACGGGGACTCAATAGTTTGATACTTGATCTCCAAACATACATACCATTAAGCTATTTATATATTCGGGAAAGGAAAAAAGGACTGAACTCCATACTATCCGATCCTCACATACCTCCATGTTTTGTATAGGATACATGATATTTTAAAATATTCAATAATTTTGGATTTAAGGGTTTATAGTTTGGTATGTATTCTTTAACAATACATACTATTGCTGTGGACAGTTGGATCTCATGTGTTACATGCAACTAGTGAGATATTGTCATACTTAGCACCCAAGAGGAGGCAGACAGGCTCCATAACAAATTTAACCATAGCTGGAGGCTTCTGAAACACCCTGAGTTCATTGATGTCCGCTTTATTGAGACTCTTGAGTGCATTTTGTGCGGCCTCCATTGCAGGCATAGCAAGCTCAAGGTCACGTGCTGCATCATCGGCCAGTTCTTGAGTAGCTGCTGCTTGAACCTGTAAAATATAGTTATGAAATGGAGTAACGTATTTTATGCACAATGTGGTATTTTGCTATGCCAAAGACAGCTGAAAACCCTTTTTGTCAAGTGGGATTTTATACTGACCCAAGTTCGAATCAATGGTGATCCAGTATTGCTAGTTGGACATCACGGGTCATACTATTTGCAACTTGACTACGGTGTGCGCCCTTCACAGAAATGTGTTGAGCGCATGCAATTGAGTGTACATAAAAATATTTGAAATTGAACTGATTCCTAAAAAGCATGTTATGGACAGGATTTACAGGGGGGCCGCTGAATAGATCTAGGGTGGTGTTTATGGTCATAGGCAAATTCAGGGGGCGATGAGGAGTAGTTACTGTTCTCCTAGGCAATGGAAGGAGTCACAAGTGTGGAGTATGTGAGGTAGAGTAAGTGTAAACCTGAAATTTTCTTTTTTTTATATTGAGGCAAACATGATGAAACTGAAAATTTTCTCACTGTGGCAATTTTCATTTTGATTTATTGATACAAACACAAGATTGATATTTTCTCACTGCGCAGAATTTTCCATTTTTTATTTTTATTTATTGTGTAAAGGAAAAGGCTTATGATAATGTTGTTAGAGAAAAATTATGGGATATACTAGCGGTGTATGGAGTGAAGAGCAAGCTGATACGCTCAATAGCATCATTGTATGAGAACAGTGAAGCATGTGTTCGGGTTAACGACAGTGATAACGTGGTTCTCTATAAATTATGGCGTTAGACAAGGGTTCGTGCTGCCTCCATGGCTCTTCAACCTAAAAATTGATTTTTGCATATTAGCCCTTAAGGATGAACAACAGACGGACATGTATAAGACGATTTATGTGTGTCAAGATAGAAATAAGTGCCATTCAGTTCTCTCTCCCTACCCCGTGAGGGACATGGCATGATGGTATGTATGTAAATAAAAAATAAAATTATTTTGTTTATGTAATGTGTTTTATTTTTTGTGCATGATTTGTTGATACAAACACGCACAAATTTTCATCTATTTTGTTCATACAAAATAAGTCTTTTCGAAAAGGGGGCGGTAGACCAAAAAAGGTGGGGAACCACTGATTTGGACCAAGGAACAGTACTAAACTTAATATGTTGAATCTCGTCGTCTTGATGATTTATGCTTCTCTCACAAATAACAAAAATGATGACGATGACGAAAAACATGTATTTAAGCGATGAGCATGATGATATTTTTGTGACAAATCGAGACTATGTTTTCGAGGGACAATACAAATCCATACTTATCAACGAATCAAGACTACACTCATTTTTATTCAACGTTTCAGTAGAAGCAGTACTGAAAGGTTTTGGCAAGGAATAAAAGGTATTCTACAATCCGATGTTTACCAAGTTTTTGTATTGCTGAAACTGGCTTAGCGTCAGATTTAAAGTCATGCTGCAAATAGGAGGACCTCCAAGAATTAGTTGTCGTATTGGATTGACATTGATCGTCACATTTGAAATAGTTGAATAATCATAAAACCTTAGCATTGGCCTCATCTTGCATAACTGCCATCTTGACCTTATCTGCCGCAGCCTCCTCAACTTTTAGTTTAGCCATCATAGTTTGTGCTTCGACAGACTTCTGTAATAGTATTGGTTCCATGTCTTTGACTTGTTGTTCCATCATACCCACAATTTCGTAGGTCTCATACAGTTTCTATGGTCAAATGGAAAAAGATTCACATCAGAACAATACTTCTATACTAGTTGCATGTAACACATGAAATCCAAATGTTGATAGCATTAGTATGTATAGTTGAAGAATACATACAAAACAATAAACCTAAATCCAAATTATTCAATATTTTTTTTCCATATAAAACATGTATGTCAGGATAGGACAGCGTGGAGGTCACTCCCTTTTTCCTACCCTAAATAAGAAAACAGCTTTATGATATTTATGCATATATGAAGATTAAGACACAAAAGACTACCAGCCAGAATAATTGAGCCACATGCGCTTGTGACGTATGTGGGCTTAAGGGGCCCCTTTCTGACTTGATTCAAGCTCACCACTCACCTACCAATCTCTGACTGATACTCCACTCCCTTGGGCAACCAAATCCAATAGAACGTGGACAGTGCTGCTTTTACCACCCTATCCAAAAGTTCTTTTATTACGTATTCCCAGGTCATTATTAAAAACTATATTGATACAGCATCGCTCTTTTCTATCCTTGTAGTACTGTTTACATTCAAATTTGGCACCAAATAATATCACCAGTAGTAGGACATAAGTAGGACATCTGGTGGTTTTGTCCTTGTGTTTTAATTGCATTTGTTTATATTAAAAATTTCATTAGCGTGATTTTTCTAGAAATATTTCAGGATTTAATAATTATTTAACTTGTTTTTTCGGTTTGAAGTTTCGAAATATGGTTGCCTCACAACAAGGTCTCGACTGCAACAGGAAGGAGATGCTCGCCCCGCTGGCTGCCCTGTCTCCACACGAACTAGAGCTGCCAGGATCGGGTCTCATGATCCAATCCGATAACAGGACCGTTGCGTCATATCTTCGCAACTAAGGAGGCACCAAGTCACAGGCTCTTCAGATCTTGACTCAGCGTGCACTGGAGATTGCGGATCAAGACTGCATCAGTGTCTCAGTCTACTATCTCCCCGGACGATTCAATAGCCATCGACCTGTTTGCCTCGAAGATCTCTCAAGCTTAACATATGACCAAAAAGATGGAGCTGCTTCCACAACGCACTCAGTCGTCAGTGGGATTATCAATTGCCATGGGTATACCCACCGCCGTGTCTAATGCCGCGAGGTAAGGCATCTCAACACAGCTCGAGGAATTTATTTAGTCATAGCTTACAAGTGGCAAAAAGTATTCTAGAAAGGGGACCTCAAGAGTGGTTCCTTTCACAATAATCTAGTGTTAATAGACACGGTAAAGGGCGAAACTCCTTGCAAAGTCCAACAACTTGTTCTAGAAGTATGGAAATGGGGGGGTCGAAAAACAACTCAGTGGCCAATACAGCAAAAGCAATTACTTCAAAACGCATGGCGTAAGTCCACTTTGAAATTGTCCGAACTTGCACGGCTAAGATGGCACTTATAGGTAATTAAAGAAAAATAAATACTATTAATTATAGTGGTAACTAATTAGCTAGGTTTCTCTCTGACTTGCATATTAAGTTTAAATTGGCACCAAGTACAATTTTACTTCATAAATCAGTAGTGTCGACATTCTGTAACCCACACATAGACAGACGACTCAGCTCAGTGAAACAAATTCTTAAGTCAATTCAGCTTTCAAGGCCAAAAGTTGGGTTGTCTGTTCTGAAGGATGCTGGTTTCTCATCTCCTCCTGCGGCCTTATTCCGGTTCTTTTAACGCGGCAATTTACCCAAGTTTATACGCTTTATGCGATTCTTATCACACACTGTTATTCTGTTTCAGCGATACGCATCTGACACTAGCCGGCGTAAACTTTCTGCGCATTATACCGCGAAAACTACTTTACGCCCGGTCGTAACGCGGTATTCTGGATTGACGCGCAATACTATTTTGACATTTGACGGGTGAATGTATTCATAAAGATTAACGCGGCATATCGAGGCTGTTTTGAATTTTGTGAAAAGAAAAATTATAGTTTATACGTAGCTATAATGTCGTTTTTACCCTCTTTATACATTTATCATATAGAAGAAAGACGCTTAGACAATAGAAGAAGGATTAGGAGGTTGAACTTAGAAAGGCGCAATTTACGGGACGCGAGTAATCCTTTCGATTTGTCTGATAATTTTTTTTTGACAACTATATAGAATCAATAAATCGTTGGCTCTAAACCTAATAAGTACATGAACTGGGACCAATTCTGATGCGAGTCAGGTCACGTGGCTTATCAGTTCAGATTCAAGTAAGTTTTTTTTTAATATCATATTCTTTTTAGTATTTTTAAACATGTGATATATTATTAGAAGCGTGAACAACAGACGAACATGTATAAGACGATTTATGAATGTTGTTGAGGCGATGAATGTATGTCAAGATAGAAGTAAGTGGCGTTCGGTTCTCTCTGCCTACCCCGTAAGGGACATGGCGTGATGGTATGTATTTATGTATACATATTTACATTTTTTAAGGCTAAATTTTTATAATGTTTCTTAATTACCTCTATTGATAACTAGAATTTTTGTTTTTTAAATAAAATTGTTGATTTCTAGAATTATTAAATAAATCAATATAAATAAATCATTTCATGCACACAACCATTTCTTATAGGTCCTTGCAACACTCCGGTTTTATGCAGAAGGCGTTATCAAAAAGGTGTTGGGCAAGACTTCTATAATGCATTAAGTCAATCATCCGTTAGTAGATGTGTTACCCGCACATCGAAAGCTATAGTAGAGAGGCTTTTCAAAAAATACATCTACTTTCCAAGTACAGTTGCTGAGAGACAAAGATCAATAATTAGCGAAGACTTAATTTTCTAGATTTACTACAAGAGCTGGATTTCCAGGGATTCTGGGCTGTATCGATTGCACCCATATAGCAATAGTGACACCTTCCGATCACCCTGAGGCATATAAAAACCACCATGGATATTTTTCTCTAAATACACAGTTGGTAAATATGATAACACTGTATATTAGGTGGATTTACATAGTAGACACAAATAGACAATTTTTTCAGATCTGTGATGCTGACATGAACATTATCCATATGAATGTTCCCAGGGAGTGTTCATGATCAGTTCATCTTTACCAACTCGATTATCAGAGATGAGATGAAGAGGCTGGCTGACAACCGAATGGGATTTTTTTTCCTTTTAGGTATAAATGAGATTCCAATACTTTAAAAATGAACTAAATAAACAAAAAACCATTAGAGCGAATCACAAATGTATAATTTGTAAAAAAAAGAGTCATCTAGCGTTAAAATCCAGAAGATAAATCCCACACCAAATAGTTCTCATACATACTTGAAGAATTCTGGCCCCGATGAGGTTTGCGTCTCTGATGTCGTAACTCAACCTATACAAATCCCTCAACAGATGTCAATATTTCCTCGCTTTGTCAGATGAAAACTGAACTAGTTAATTTCATTTCTGACAAATTTACAGAAAATGATAATAAACTTCAAGATCTTTCAAACCTTTTACTAGAATACAAAAGTAAATATGAAAAAAATACAGAGCAAAATGCAGAACTTTTGAATTCGTTAAAAATCGTTACTGTATATGTGCATATTTGTTTTTAAATTATCATTTATCTTGTATTTTCTTATGAATATTTCAACTTTGTAATCAATTACTGTATAATCATTACCTAATGTAAAATGAAGACAGCACTTTTTGCTCAACTTTTATACAATAAATGTAATGTAAAATAAATATTTTTTTGTTATTATTGTTTTTTAAATAAATAAATAAATTATAGCTGTAGCTTTCTGAGAGAAAATAAATAAATATGAAAAAAACTTTTGATAAGATATTTGGTATTCTATATAAAGCATGTATGTCAGGATAGGATAGTTTGGAGGTCTGTCTTTTTTTCTTACCCAGAATATGAAAACAAGATGGAGGTATGTATGTTTGGAGATAAAGTATCAAACTATTGAGCCCCATTTTCAAGAAAAACATTTTTTTATTATTATAAATTTATGTTTTTAAATGCATATATTTCTAAAGTATTAAAATAATCAAAAAAGGTAAAACACCCCAACTAGAAAAAATAATTTTCTATAAAAAATATGTACAATGTAGTAGTAGTACATCTCAAACATATTTTTAACAATTTTTATAAAAATTTAATTTAGTGACATTGTTTCATACAATTTGTAAGGCAGTAAACACTACACAATATCTCACTCAATAGTTTTGTACAGACTTAATTCACAAACATACATACATCATGCTGTTTTCATATTCTAGTAGGAAAAATAGACTGACTTCCATACTATCCTATCCTCACATACATACCTACATGTTTTATATAGAAAACAAAATATCTTAAAATATTTATTAATTTGTATACTTGCATAGGTATTATTCATAGGTACTATCACCATCGACAGTTGGATCTCATGTGTTACATGCAACTAGTAATTATTGTGTATCTTATGTATCTCTAGTTGCTTAACTATGTTAGTATGAGCGCTAGTTATTTGAAATCATATTGTCATTAAATCATAAGGAAACGACTATAGTCAATGGGTAGTAGGAATGAAAAATTTATAGACCGCAGAGCGATACATTTATTTTTTTAAAGGAAAAGGCAAACAAAATACACATAGTAACTGAGAACAGAGTGTCTACGAGTATATCACTGACTCTATTTCACCGTGTCTATATCACTGTCTGTATCACTGATTCCATTTCACTGTGTCTATATCACTGACTCTATTTCACCGTGTCTATATCACTGACTCTATTTCATCGTGTCTATATCACTCTGTAAGACTGTCTCTATCTCGTAGCTTGACATCCTTCCAAACCTATAAAAAACAAAGGGATATTTGATGAGAAATTTGAAAATAAAATAACTTCATCTGTATAACAAGGTATTTTATGAAAATTTTACAGCTCTCGCATCTTTTTAAGATGACATTAATGATTGACTAACTTTTTCAAAAATTATTTTGTAATCAGTGTAATAAGCACAGGACAGTTATTCAAAAGTTAATAAAATAGTCCATGGGAATATTTTTTCTATAAATTTATGCTATTTACTAAGTTATATGCATCAAAAAAAGTTCACATTCATGAATGACAACTTTTCAAAGACTTCATAAAACTATTGTTTAATTATACCATAATCCAATTGTATTAATGAAACTTACAATTTTCCATTGGTCAGCTGTTTTTGATGGCCCCAGTTCATTGACCAAACTCGCCAGCTCACACCACATTCTCTTGTTTTGTCGGTTCCCCAAAGGACCCACAAATCTCCTATTGGCAAAATCATTGTGTATTGTCATAAAGTCCACTAGGGCCCTTTTATGACTTAATGTCACTCGTGGATTCCTATAAAAAAAGATAATATTGAATGTTTATATGTAAAATCAATTTAAAATGAGCAAATAATGCCAATAATAAATAGCCAAACATAACCATGACGCCATACACCGCGCAGGCATTAATTATTCATTTATTTACTAAAAATAAGGGTTTTTAATACACATACCTCCTCTGGATTACATTCTCCGATTCTCCTTGACTATTTACTGATGGATTAGACATTGTATTTGCTGGTTTTTATCTTCTTATCAACCGACGCATTTCGTTTATTGCAAAACAGTGAAGACAGAATTTGACAGTTTGATGCGGAAACATTGCGACGTTGCCAATACTAAAAAGCGGGAACTTAACGCTGGCCATAGACAAACAACGAGAATTCGACGAATTTGGAAGGGCGTTATTTATTGTGTTAATTTCTGTCGTGCGTAAAGATTATCGGAACTTAACGCCGAAATATTACACTTTAACGGGAATAAGTACGCTGGGAGTATACACTCAGCTGTTGCTTCACTTAATTGGTTACAGAATCATAGATTGGACGATATTCCAGCATGAGGAAACTGGCAGAGTGCAGATACCTTCACCAAATTCTATCAACGAGAAAGGACACAGAAACATCATCTTCTCTGTCACCATTGTTTGAACCGTTAGAATAATTATGAAAGCAGTCACATTAGCGTGTTATATTATATACAATATGTCACCAGGCGATAACAAACAGATCTCATTATGGTTTTTAATAACGGCCGTGGAATACATAATAGAAAAGTACCAATAAAACTTATATTATGTACCCCAGCCTTATTTAAAAACTAGGCAATCCCTGCCTGTTGAGAGCCAATGAAGCTTTTAATATAAACAGAAGCAATTAAAACACTTGAGGACAAAACCACCAGTTGTCCTTCTACTGGTGACATTATTTGGTGCCAAATTTAAATGTAAACAGTTTTATGGTAAGTAAAACTTTTCTATTAATTAATAAGTGAGTGAAAATGTATTATTTTATTTTTAATGTTTCATTACTATTTGTAATGTTGGATGTACCCACATATATCGGCATTTTCTATGTCTTTGTTAACAATATAATAGTAGGAGTAGTTATTCCTCCTCAAAATCCATATTACAACTAAATGAGCGCCGGCAGCTTGAAGCAGTCATGTTACAGTTGAACCGACTGCTTCAAGCAGTCCGTGCATTTTGGGTCTAAATTCAATTTTTACAAAAATTGTTTAAAAATTTCGAGATGTACTGCTATGTGTTTTTTTTTATAGAAATTAAATTATCAAGTTGGTGTTTCGGTATTTTTCCCTATTATAAAAAAAATTGGAAATATAGGCAATTAAACACATAAAAAAAAGTCTGAAATATCCTCTTCATATAATAAACTTTGAGATATTGTATTTGTCTATATTTATACATTTTTTTAGCATTCTAGCTTTTATGGGTTTTGAGATATGTGGAAATATAAAATAAAAATCAAACATTGAAAATGACTGGAGAAAAAACTAAATTCCGAGTATAGTTTTGTAGGAATAAAATTTTCTATATATTCTGAAATTAAGGATCTGTGCATTAAGCAGATCAAAATTTAAAAGGTAAAAAAGATCAAATCCCCTGACTAGATAATCTATAAAAAATATGTACATTATCGTAGTACATCTCAAATTTTTAATAACCATTTTTCTAAAAATTTAATTTAGTGATGACATCAGCGGCAAAAATTTCAACGACATCATTTCATATGGCAGTATACACTACACAATATCTACGGGGACTCTTATAGTTTGATACTTAGCCTTCAAACATACATGTATAACATCAAGCTGTTTACGTATTTGTGGTAGGTAAAAAGGACTGGACTCTACACTATCCGACCACCGTGGCACAGTTGGTAAGCCGTTCGGTTTCTGTGCGGGCGTCTTGGGTTCGATTCCCAGCAGAGGAGAGATTTATTCAAATTTATTTCTCGCGCAAATATTGCTTCTCTGGGCTGGAAAAACTGGTTAGTTGGAAGAAATTGCCATACAGCAATAAACTCGCCACTTGCGCAGGGTGCAAGGAAGTGTTCATTATTATTATTATTATTATTATCCTATATTGATATACAAATTTTGTATAGGAATAGTAAATATTTTAATACATTAAATAATTTGGATTTAATGTTTTATAGTTTGGTAAGTTTATTTATTTTTATTTATAACATACATGGATTTTTACATTTTAACTATACATTTGCATCACAATCAACAGTTGGATCTCATACATGTTACATTCAACTAGTGTATAGAAAACAACAAATCTTGAAATATTTAATAATTTGGATTTAAGGTTTTTTAGTATAGTTCATATTCTTCAACTACATGCATTTATTAAATAAAGAATATAAATAATCAATATAGTTAATATTTTTATTTTATTATTCTTTAGTGAAAATACTTTCACATTATTCACAATATTTTTTGACAATTTGGGGAACAAATATTTTAGGCTAGGCAATATTTATTATTTGTCATTGGCAAACTATAAAAACGTTTAGCATCAATAATTGTTGGTGCAAAATAACACTTTAATTTTTGATAATTGATTAAAAAAAATCGCTTTATGAATGAACTTCATGGTATTTGTATGAGACTTCTTTTTTTTTGTGATTTGTATTTTCTTTTTTTTTTATTTGTATTCTGCATTTTTAAATTACTTTATACATGCATATTATTGTTATTCGTTTGTTGTTTCATTTGTTATATTCATTTCTTATTATTTTTCCTTATTTCTTCTTTTTTATATAATTGTGTTTATTAATATTAATTGTTTTTGTATGTATTATCATGTATAAATACTGCATTATTTGTATGTGTAAAAAAGGTTATTTAGACGTAAATTGTTACGAAGAAATAAATACCGTAAGTCCATTGGAGATCCGAGCTCTGCTTTTCAATATCTCCTGTCTCTTCTTATCCAACATATTACTGTATAACTTGAGAAGGTCCAAATAACTGCTAGGTGTGGTGTAAAAGTATCTATGGAGTTCTACCAACAACCTCTCTGTAACTACCTCGACACTCTGCAACAAATATAAAAATATTTTCATTTTAAGACTGCAGAGTATTAATATCAATATTCATATTAACATGCATTCAAAAGGCAAGGAAAAAATACTACCCGCAAAACTATACTTACACAAAAAATTAATACCCATTTACACCCGTATTCATAGACAAATCAGAAGCCTACAAGGTACTTTGAAGGTGTGTATAGCCCTCATTTACAATTTACATTGAGGAAAGCATATGTGCTAATGACATTTTTTATCATACAAATAATTTAATATGAAAACTGTTATCATGTTATCGGCAAATGATAAAACATTTTGTATAGGAGTTGTATGTGTCCAATATTCGCTAACTCCAACTTTTTCATTTCTTCCATATGTATATCTTATTAAGTAGGTACATAATAAATCATTGATTTGTCAAAAAAAAAATATTCTTTCCAAAAAGCAATATGTTCTCAAAAACTATCATGTGCGATTCAGCTAATCACATCACACCATTCTGAAGAATTTCAATATGGCGACCATTGTAAATATTATGTAATTGTATTGTGTACGCTGTCATATATTACATGCAAAGGCATGCGAGCCATACATGCCTTTATGCCTGGCATGACTATCAAAATTGAAAAAAAAAAAACATTTAAAAAAAAAATTTCAGATCATATTATAATAAATCATAAACAGATTTTATTTTTTTCTAGCGCAAATACAGAGATATGAATTTCTTAAAATTTTAAAAATTGTCCGTTGTAGGCTCATTTTGCCTGTAATTCATTTTGTCTGTTAGCAATACTAACTTTAAAACGTTTGCAACATTGCTTCCAAGGAAGAAATATTGACAGCTTTGATAACAGTAGCTAAAATGTCAGAACACCTATAACGTTCACAATGTGTTTCGATAAAAACTGTGAATCTCTTTTTACTTTTTTTTATATTTACCTAGTCTTCTATTAAAACAAATAATATATTTTTTAAAATAAAATCCGTTTTAGGTGTTTATTATCAAAATATTTTCCTTGGGAAGCATGTTTCAGCGTGATGGAAGACTGGAAAAAGATATTGAAAGGAGAGTAACGGCTGGAAATAGAGTGAATGGTGCATTAAGATCTGTAATGGCTGATCTAATTATTTCGAGGCAAGCAAAGCTCATGGTACACAATGGTATCGTCGTACCGCCTCTAATGTATGCTAGTGAGACATGGACATGGCAGAAGATGCATGAAAGTAGAATTAACGTGGTTGAAATGAGGTCACTAAGATGAATGTGTGGTAAAACAATGTATAATAGAATAAGAAATGAAGATATTAGGCGAGAATGTATGATTGAAAGAGATATCGTAAGTAAGATGAAAATGAATGCCCAAAGGTGGATTGGCCACATATAAAGAATGAGTGATGACCGTCTGACAAAAAAGTATATTAGGCTGTAAAAGAGGAACGAAAAGTAGAGGTTCGCACGATCACATAAATGGAATTTTGAAAGATGGAGACATTAGAAGTAACAATGCCAGAAGAGCGTATATGAGACGATGCATGGACATGAAAGGAGCGAGAAATGTACCTCAAGAGAAAGGAGTCTGGCGTTCAATTCTCTCGGCTTACCCGAAATAGGGAAATGGTATGGTAAGGTATTTACCTCATGCATTAATACACAGACTTCAGACAACATATCCACCGTCTGTTCCTCTTCTGTTCCACTAAGAATGCGTTTCGCTACTGACAGTAGAGCATCTGGTGGCCACTTCACAAACCAATCAATGGTACAGCAATTTACCAAGGACGGAAACATGCGACAACGTCGTCTAGAAACAAAAGTTAAAAATAATATATTTTGTACGATTTTATACAAACAATTAATTATAATTTGTTCAACAGGTTTCGTTTATTTTTTTATTTCTATTAGATTTATTGTTTAACTAATCTTAAAGAAAAAAGAATATTAAAGTAAAACTAATTCATAATGCATATCATTGTAATTTGATATTATATTTCATTCGTAAATAAAATAAACAAGGAAAATTGACATAAAATTGTGGAGCTAGCAGTTTCTTCGACCTGTTCCAAGAATATTCAAAAAAATTGTTATTTATTAGGTGTAAGATAGTAAAACCATTGGGAAGAACCGTCAAAGAAATTCAATGACCACTTTTTTATTTGTTTATTTATTTATTATTCGTGTTATTGTTACAAAAAATTAATTATTAATACAACATAACTTAGGCATGACGATCAAATGAAATTAATCAAAATAAATATAAAAATTAATTAATTTAAATAATTTACAAATTATTAAAATTTTATGTATACAATATATCTGTTATAATTTCTTTCATTAATGTTAGTATGTATATTGAATATTCTAAAAATATATTTTTAGGAGCTAGTAATATCACATAATTTTGCAAAACTTTTATGATCCCTGAAAAAGTATAATTTAATCCAACTGTCGATTTGTTCAGGAGAACTTTGTTCTCTTAACATATCGACAATGTATCAAGCCAGAATACGCGAGAATTGTATGGAGAGGTCTACTTTTTTCACGGCTTTTCCAACTTTGAAGTCAAAAAACACCAACTTAGAGGCTTCGCAGCATATATGTTCCATACACGGATTTACTCAGAATTCGGAGTAGAACATTTCGTGTGTCTGTGTGTGTGTCTGTGTGTGTGTGTGTCTGTGTGTGTGTGTGTCCGTCCCCCCCTTATAACTTTTGATCCGCTCAATTTACAGAGCCTAAAATTTCAGAATATATAAACAGTTACAGGCCTACAAAACTTTTATACTCGGAATTTTGAATTTTTGTTTCAGTCAGGGGTTATCAACTTTTGAATTTTTATTTTATTTTTCCATATATCTCAGAAACCATAAAAGCTAGAACGCTGAAAATTGGTACAAACATAGACAAATACAAAAACTCAAATTAGTTTTTTCAAAAAAATTCCAGGGTTTCTCAAACATTTTTTATTAAGAAAAGTATTTTTTTTATGATAAATTTATGAGTTTAACTGCCTATATTTCCAAATTTTTTAAAAATATCAAAAAAACCCGAAACACCCCAACTAGACAATTTAATTTTATATAAAAAATATTGACATTGTATAAGCACATCTCAATTTTTTTTTAATAATTTTTATAAAAATTGAATTTAGTGACGACATTGTTTCATACAATTTGTATGGCAATCTCCTACACAGAATATCTAAGAAGACTTAATTGTTTGATACTAATCTCCAAACATACATAGGTACATACCATCATTCTGTTTTCATATTCTGGGTAGGATCAAAGGACTGACCTCCATACTATCCTATCTTGACATACATACATATGTAGGTACATGTGTTGTATAGAAAATCAAATATCTTAAAATATTAAATAATTTGTATTTATGGGATTATAGTTTGGTACTTATTCTTCAACTATACATACTATCGCTATCGACAGTTGGATCTCATGTGTTACATGCAACTAGTTATAAAAAATTCTTTTACTCTCTGTTTTATTACACATTTTTGTCATATTGTGAATTCTGACATTTAAATATTTGTCCACTATTGCTCTAATTAATTGAATTTAATCTTTATATAATGGCGAATAAAAATTTAAGTTAAAGTGAACATTCTTAATTCAGGAGAAAAAAAATTAGCGTCTGTTTTGTTTGACTTTTAACTAAGTCTTTATTTTTTTAATCTATCGTGCCTAATTGATTCAAAATTCCATCTTGACCTACATTTTTGTTTTTTAATAATGTTAAAGTATCTTTTAAGCTACCAATTGCTTTGGTTTGCCGTCATTTTATTGCAATAAAGCTCTAACTTTTTTTTCAAATACTTGCCAAAAGTTGTAAATGTAATTTCGCTACATAGACATATTTTCCTTTGTGTATCATGAATTGTATCTTCGTGCTATGCAACCGTGCTCACATCCATTGAAATTGAAGTCTCTACTTTGTCATCTGGTATGCTGATCAGTTATTGAGGTGGAATGTTCATTGATGGAATGGCATCTACATGAAGACGTAATCCTTTCAAAGTGGTATAAAAGGCATCCGGTGTAAAAAAAAATGGTTAGAACAAATCACACTTGTGTTTATAGGAGACCAAAATGGACGGCCCGCAGTAGCAATCAATTTTTGTCGCCAAAAATCATCCCTGGCTAACTATCTAAAGTGTTAAATAAATATCTTAAACGATAGAAACCTATTTATAAAGAAAATTATACTGCCTATTTAGGTGAAAATATGCTAGGGTGTGGGAATACACGCATATGTTGTGATTTTTTAATAAGGTTTCACAAACTTGCACACATGTAGTGGGTAAACAACAATAAACAATATGGTATGTAGGTACCTACATTATGTATGTGAAATTAAAAACCTATTTTTATAGATTGTTGCACTTATATTATGTATGTGAGAAACAAATATTTAATTTTTTCCAAAAACGTGACACAATAAATATAAAAAAAATACATATAAGTATATTAATTTGGCTCACGGTGGTCCTGATATTGAGTCACAAATAACCAAATTGGACGACTGCTCATGTCTCCTTCTCGCAAATATAAAAATAATTAAATAATTAATATCTACTTTTCCGTTTTTCTCTTTGATTCACAATCTTTTATATTTTTACACATTCTAATTGAACAACATACCATTTTTGTAAATGTCTAACAGATTTATTCATCAAAAATGTTATATGACGCTTTGTCAAAATGCAAATTTTAAGTATTTAGACAACCAATGGCTACGCAGACGAAGCTTAAAATAATACTTCTATAGATTTCCTCTTCTGTAGTTAATACATATTATTCTTTGTACATTATATGATATTTTTAGTCTCCTACCCCTATCTATTGGGACCTTAAACTTGGGGGACCACCGAATCAAAGCTTGGATAAAGTACTGACAAGCCACTGGTGGTGGGCTTCCCCCCCTGCTTATTCAATGTACACCACATTATTCTATGTACAGTACCTGAAAAGATCTCCCACAGGGCTCATACATATACAGAGATGAAGCCTGGCCCTGATCTTGTTAATGAAGAATGTGAAGACAGCCTCTCGATCATTGATATTTACTCCAGCATCCTGTGCCGGTCCACGACACCCCAGCATCACCTTTTCTAAGTCTTCTCCCTCAAAAAGATTAGGCACTTCACCTGTGTAAAATTTTACAAATTTCCATAAAAAAATTTATTTCACATATATAAATGTACTACAGTACAATCTCCCAGCACTTGTGAAGGGGGATTAGTGAAAAATATGGATTACTGAAATGAGTAAAATGAGTCAAAATTGTAAATATTTCTATGTTAATATTTGTATAGGTATTTCAAGCATGAATTTGGTATGTCGTTATCATAAAAGTATGTGACTCGTCATCAATCTTATGTAGATTCATGTAAATTTAATGGCAATACGGTGACCATCTTCTGAGTTGACACACATTTGTCCAATTTTAAATTTTATTAATATTCGCAACGATTTGTATTTATCCAACTGTCGATTTGTTCAGGAGAACTTTGTTCTCTTAACATATCGACAATGTATCAAGCCAGAATACGCGAGAATTGTATGGAGAGGTCTACTTTTTTCACGGCTTTTCCAACTTTGAAGTCAAAAAACACCAACTTAGAGGCTTCGCAGCATATATGTTCCATACACGGATTTACTCAGAATTCGGAGTAGAACATTTCGTGTGTCTGTGTGTATGTCTGTGTGTGTGTGTGTGTGTGTGTGTGTGTCCGTCCGTCCCTTATAACTTTTGATCCGCTCAATTTACAGAGCCCAAAATTTCAGAATATATAAAAAGTTATAGGCTTACAAAACTTTTATACTCAGAATTTCGAATTTTTCTTTTAGTCAGGGGTTATCAACTTTTGAATTTTTATTTTATTTTTCCATATATCTCAGAAACCATAAAAGCTAGAATGCTGAAAATTGGTACAAACATAGAAAAATACAAAATCTCAAATTAGTTTTTTCAAAAAAATTCCAGGGTTTCTCAAACATTTTTTATTAAGAAAAATATTTTTTTTATGATAAATTTATGAGTTTAACTGCCTATATTTCCAAAACTTATACAATTATCGAAAAAAGCCGAAACACCCCAACTAGATAATTTAATTTTCTATAAAAAATATTAACATTGTAGTAGAAGATCTCAATTTTTTTTAACAATTTTTTTAAAAATTGAATTTAGTGACGACATCGCTTCATACATTTTGTATGGCAGTTGCCTATACACAATATGTAAGAAGACTTAATAGTTTGATACTTCATCTCCAAACATACATACCATCATGCTATTTTCATATTCTGGGTAGGAAAAAAGGAACTTCCTCCATACTATCCTATCTTGACATACATACCTACATAATATATGTTGTATAGAAAACAAAATATCTGAAAATATTCAATAATTTGTATTTATGGGTTTATAGTTTGGTACATATTCTTCAACTATACATACTATCGCTATCGACAGTTGGATCTCATGTGTTACATGCAACTAGTTTTAGAAAATAATGAATGTAGTTATTGCTTGTGACTATTACGTCCCCGAATATTGCGCAAGTAGTGAGTTTATTGACATATGGCAATTTATTTCAACTAATCAGTATTTTCAGCCCAAAAAAGCAATATGTATTTGCATGAGAAATGAATTTATATATTTTTTTCCTATTTATTTATTTTTTTATAAAATTGTACATCGACAGACATCCAGCTTACAATTTTCATAAAAAGAAAACAATATTGGTTATTATTATGAGTGCTGGACATCCAATCATGGATGCACACAACATTACAAATTATATGAGCTCATATTTAATCACACATGTAAGTTACACTAGTAAGAGTTACATAAATGAGAGTAATTTAAATTACAAAAGTTAAGTAAAAAAAACATTAGTTACATAAGTTAGGCAAAAAAAATATGCTGGGGATCGAATCCAGGACGCCCGCATAGAATATGTAATGTGTTTTAACCCGGCCGGAACGGGGCAGGAAATATTGTTTCATAGAAAAGCCATGTTACCGTCCTGTCCGTGTACCCATGACGTATGCTCTTTCTTATTTATTTTTTATGAAAAAAATATTTTTCAAATAATGTCATCCCGTTCCGTCCAGCAATCGAAATAAGTGTAATATTGTTTTTTTAACTACAACATACTTTTATTTTCCTTCTTTGTTTATTTATACACAGAAAATGAGAAACAGATATATGAAAAATAGTATTTTTGTTTGAATATACCAAAGTCAAGTGCGATCAGCGTATAAATAATTTGTTCTTTGTTAATAAAATACGAATCAAATCAATGTTTCTTAACCTTTTTAAGACGAGCGTCATGTATAGATGCCCACCGGCAGCGTGCCTAAACGCCGAGTGTCATCTATACATGCCCTCATGGCTATACACAATTGTGAACCTTCATATCTCAGTAAATTCATACTTGATTGAGACGAAAATTGGATGAATATTACTCTCATATATTTGACTTCAAGACATCTGTCGGTGAATCAACAAAACAATTGTTAAATTATTAAAAAAAATTAAAAACTCTAAACACTGAAATTCATCGATCATCGCCGGCGAAATTCACACTCTCCCGCGCTTTGTAAGGATTTAATACGCATGCGCGTAGGAGAGAGGGAAACTGTGTCAGTTCATATTGTTGTTTCGCGCTCAACATTCTGCATTGAATTCGATCCTTAACAATACAAAATCGGCGCATATTCCTTATCTACATCGAATGCCGGATGGATCACGTGACATATCAATGACGCCATGTACTTTTTTGTATGGAGATTAATCTTCATTTTTCTTATGTTTATATTATGAAGTGTTCAATTTCATTGATTTTATGTGATCTATTGTTTATCTTTGATCTTTTTATGATATATCTACATCGTTAGATTTTTTTTTACCGTTATTATATTCAATTAAAACGAGATTGAAAAAAAACTGTGTACGACGCGAAATACTGTCCGTCCATACGGAATGCAAGTACTTGTACCTACCCGTCTTGATTGGGTTAAATAATCTATAATGCCAGATGAACCAGTATACTAAAGTACCGGGTTAGCAAGATTGTACTGTACCTAAATGTAAATCATGTGATTGTAGTTTTATATGAAAATAATAGGTACTTCTGATAGTGCTGAAGCAAAAATATTTCTTCATTCTTCATATTCTAGTTATAGAACTTTTGACAATTGCTATAAAAAATAACAAATAACCTGAATTAAGAATATTGTTGATATCTTCAAGGAACTCTTCCTGCAATATTTGTGTGTCAGTCAAAAGGAATACTGTTTCCTCATTATTTATTCCAGTGTTCATATACAGACTGCGAAGATCATCATGAAAAGATGATAAATCGTAATTCTTTGTCAATTCCATACCAAAACATCTGGAAAGATAAACATACTTTACTCATCAAATGTCGAATCATGTGAATAATAAACCAACAAATGTACAATTAGCTAAATGAAAAAAAAATGAAGATTAACAATTTACTCATAGATTAAATATTGGTTCTGAAATTCAATGAAGAGTATGTGTAAATTAAATATATTAGTAAAATAATTAATTAATAAATTCAAGTAAGGAGAAAACAATAAATTTTACATTTTTTATGTATGGCAGCCAAATATCTGTATGCGAAAGGAAAAACCAGATAAGTCAAAAAAATACTGAAAATGAGAAAATACGCCATTCTTGAGGAAAGCAAGGATTACTCGATTCATATTCCTTTATAGGTTAAAATTACAGAGAAAAATTGAGAACTCAATTTCGCAAGAAAAAGGAATAAGCCGATAAGTTGTACTGTTGTACCTATGTGTTCACGTCATACATCTACTTATTAATCAGTTGTCTATTTTTATAATAAACATTTGTAATTACTTTGAAAATATATGATATTGAAAGAAATTAAGTATTTATAGCAAAATAGACTAAATTTTTTGATAAACTATACATTTCTAGTGCTAGAACATAAACATATGGAATATGATTCCATCATGCCCTGATTGAACGTGAGAATAAAAACTAATATCATTCATGTATGTATTAGGATTGAAACAACTTTGTACAAAACTGCAGTAAAAATAATAAAATCAGCATAAAAAATTTCCCTCACTCAAATTGTTTCAATTATAGTGATTTATTTTGCCGTGGTACAGTTGGTAAGCCGTCTGGCTTCTGTGCAGACGTTCCGGGTAGCAGAGGAGAAACTTATTTCTCACACTAATATTGATTCTCTGGGCTGGAAACACTGGGTTACTTGGAAGAAATTTCCATATGGCAATAAACTCGTCACTTGCGCAGGGTGCAAGGAAATGTTTATTATTATTATTAATGTCATATACTGTACATCCACACATAAATAGATTAATAATCTAAAGAAGCCTTAAGACTTTTCCTCATCAAACTTATACGTTTGTTCTTGTTTAAACCTTTTATATATGTAAAATAAACCTATATTAACTTATATTCATTGATGAAAGCTGCCAGAGTAGCCAAAGATCTCCTTCCGGAGCCACCTGGCCCCACCAGGAGTGCATGACCTCTCTCGGCGCGGAGTACTCGAGCTATCCTCACAACATGCTCGGCTGCATCAGTGAATAGAACCAATTTCATCTCAGATCTGGCGGTAGCATTATATTCTTCTAAATAAAACTGAAAAAATATTAATATTTTTACAATAATAAAATTATATTGAAATAAGAACATAAAAAAATGAACGATGAACAGAAACACAATAGTTAATTTTAATTTTCTAGAAATATAATTGTATCTGCTATCTTCAAACTCGGTTTTTGAAAACAGCAGAAACCATTGAACCCTTCAGTGATGTAGTGAGAGCAGTCTTTGCTGCTTACTCTTCCGATACTAATGCATTAGTAGTACTTGTAAGTAGTACTATGTTACAGTTACTCAGCCGACTACTCGTTACGTGTGAACAAGGCATTAGATAAAATTTAAACTTGATATTTTAAGTAAATTACACTCAGCATTCATTACAAATATAATAATTCAAATAAAAACTTGCATTTAATATATCCTTTAATTGATCGAGATCTTTTATCTCTTCATATATTCTGTTCTCCTTAGCAGCACCATAGTTAAGAAAGTCACCAAAAAGCAAGAGAGGCGGCTTAGCTATTATGGCTGACTGCTCAAACTCCATTATGGGTTGTCCAAAGTTGCTCATAGACACCTCACGCATCAGATGGAAGAAGAAACTTCTGTCTTCTATATTGATTAGACGATCATGGAATACACGAAGGCATTCATGATAGAACAATCTAAAAATGAGCATAGATATATTAAACAAAAATTGATAAACACCATAATGAAGGAGATAGATATTATTTACTATGATTGCTAGAGAAATTAAATCATACTTTAAAATAATAATCCCTTCCTTAACTTTTGCAGAATCTGCCTGAAGTACCCCTTGCATGCATTTGGACAGATCTCTCAAGTTAAAGACATAATGGGACTTCATAGGTGTTGGTAATAATTTGGTGATAACTTTGCCATATATGTCCACAGCAGCATTCACTATGCTGGTGCCCAGACATGACACTTCAGGGACAAAGTCTTCCAAGTATCCATTGAGAATTGACTGAAATTAAATTAATTCATTTTATGAAAGTGAGTATGAGAATACAACTATAGATCTTAAAAGGATACCTACTCAAAAGTATAATCTATTTGTAAACAAACAATATTTTGTACCGATTATAATGTAACGTGACATCCTACGTGAGTGATCTGAATGCGAACTCGAAGCGGCACGTCGCGGCGTGTAAATAACAAAGGGTCGGTTACTATGGAAGTGGCTTACGTTACGGTGTGGCGCAATATGAAGCGAACGCGATCAGTTGGTTTGATATTTTCACGTGAATTGGACGCGGTGCCATCATTTTTTTGGTTAAGTATAATGTCAGAAACACAATACGCAAGCACGAAGGACAGAGCTGCCTCATTGCACCGCATCGCATTGAATTCGCATGTAACCACATCGGATCGCGTTCGCTTTGAATCGACGTAAGACGTCGCGTAATAGATTACTCAAAAAGTCATTTCTGTTTTTCCCAACAAAGGAATTGTATTTTTTCATAGGTAACTTAACCCTTGAACCGTACTGTCATTGTATATTGTTATAGAGCTGATATAGCGAGTTTTTACTGGCATTTTTTACTGTTTTCTATTGAAAATGCAAAAATGTAGCCCAAAAACAAATACTGAGTGTGGATTAATAAGATGTATTAGAACACCAGTGCCAAAACTGGTTTGCAAAATTACATTCTGATATTTTTTTGTAGAACAAGCATCACATTCTGGATGGCCAGTTGAAGCTTATGAACACAAAATAAAGGAATTAATTCACGTAAACTACCAAATAATAACTCACAACATCACTGAGAGATTAAATTTATCCATTCATGATCTCATGATACATCTTGGTATAATTTTCACCTTTTATTTTCACCAAAAATCAAAATTGCTTTCTGGTCAATATATTTTGAAATTGCAGTCAGTATATTATTATCAAAAATAATGATATAAGAAATCACATATCCGTAATAAAGCAAATGTTTAGTAGATGATTAATATACCTTAAATATAACTTTAAGTGTGTCATCAGTGGGTGTAGTAATGAAGAGCATGGCAAAATGTCTGGTGAAACGGGGGGTGAGTGGATTCCTACCACCACCAGGAGGTGCACAAGCCACACTAAGTACAACATCCTTCACCTGCTTCCAGAACATCTTCTCTCGGTCATAAACACCACCAAAGTCGAGAAACTGTCTAAAGAGTTAAATATTTACTCTTACAACCGGTCTCATAAAAAACAAGACAAAAAGTTCAGTAAAATAATTCACCATAACTAGAGCCTAGCTAAGGATAAAATTTTAAAATAATATTATAAAATTTAAAATAAGATTCTTCTTCATAGTCATGTTCCTCATTTCTAAAGGTTGTATCCATCTTGGAAAACCAATATTGCCTCCCCGACAAATTCTCCAGACACTTATGGCCTCTGCTTTTCTTAGAGTTATTCTTATTATCAGAGCACACCGGTGAAAAGGGGCTTGCCTACAGGTTTGATTTAAAATTAATTACCAACATTTCTTAATTTTCAGGCACCTTTGGCTTCAGTTGGTCTTCATCTTCAGTCTCAGTTGGTCTAGGACAGGGATGGCGAACCTATGGCACGCGTGCCACAGGTGGCACGAAGACAATTATGCATGACACGCGAATGAAGAGAGTAAAATAAAGGTGATTATACAAAAAATTAATCAAGTTTTAGAAATAGTATAAAAAAATTGAAAAATATTTAAATATTTATTTATTTATATAATTTATGTACATGTGTACAAAGGCAGGTTTATTGCCATAAGGCAATTTCTTCCAACCAACCCGAGCAACGTGAAGTCTCTTAGTTAAATTGGTACAGTACCATGTAAATAGCCATGTGTAGTATAGCCAACAACAAAAACCTCACTGATAATGAAGTTTAGAGGGTTCTACATTTTTTTGGTTGTCTATTTCTTATTTATTTCTTTTATTTTGCCATTAATAAGAACGTAATTATTTTTTCCATGATTTAATGCTTTTTTTATTAAAAATCTGAAGTTACACAAACATTTGATGCATTTTTATTTCCATGGCATGTGGCACACAACAAAAAAAATTATATATATATATTGAAAAAAAAAATTCATTGGCCCTCAGGCTCAAAAAGGTTCGCCATCCCTGGTCTAGGAAATAGCTAACAAAAATACTTGATGGCAATAATTATATGTAGGTACCTTAAAAGTTCTATAGTGGGCTGAGATCCATAAACATCCAACTTGGGCATGTTGACATCATCAATAAATATAATAACTTTCTTGCCCCATGGTGCTCCTAACACTGTCTTCTTGCGTCTCTCTAAGTGTGATTCAAATATTTCCTGAAATACATTGAATATGTAAAACCCTACATTGAAACATGTGTTAGCAATCCATATATGTACTTACCCTTGGACAAAAATGAAATTACAATAGTTCATTGCTATGATTTATAACAAAAAATATCTTGTTTCAATCTCATGTACCCTTATATTAAACATTATTTTTTTCAGAACTAATTCTAATCATACACAAAAATAGTAAAATCATTGAAAAAAAATTCCATTCTGAGCTTGATCCTTATAATAGTCACCTTACATCAGTGTCTACTTACATTTAGTGTCGTTTACGTTAATCACTTGTTTATTTTGTCAATGAATACTCATCAAATTGGACAATGACATAACAACACTTTATATTTAGATTGCACATACAAATATATGACCAAGAGCGCACATTAATAATAATAATAATGAACACTTCCTTTCACCCTGCACAAGTTGCGAGTTAATTGCCGTATGGCAATTTCTTCCAACGAACCAGTGTTACCAGCCCAGAGAAGCAACATTAGCATGGGAAATGAACTTAAATATATTTTTCCTCTTCTGGGAATCAAACCCAGGACGCCCACACAGAAACCGAACGGCTTACCAACTGTGCCACATAAAGGGCATTCTTATGCCCCGTGCCACTAATTTATTCACACAGATGCCAAGTTTATAGGTTACTCAATATGATACAATAACTTTTTATTTTATCTCTAGAAATGAAGACAAAAACAACAAACATACCCCTTATACTTTTAAATAAAAGTATTCAGTTACATTGAAATAAAAAAAGTAACACTATAATGGTCTCAATTCTGAAAATGAACTAAAATGAAATGTTAAATTTACCCATTTTAGTTATTTTTTGCTAATCTGGGGGGCAAGTCTGGTCCGACCGGCGAAATCAAAACCCTAGTGATTACCCATATCATGGATATAATTAATATATGGAGTTCTATAATATCTTTAGATGTCATAGAACTCCATATGATTATTACATCCATGATATGGGTAGTCACTAGGGTTTTGATTTCGCCGATCGGACCAGATTTGCCCCCCTGAATATACAATATTATAAAAGGATGTTTAATGAGATCAAAATGACAAAAGAGCATCACTAGTGTAGGTATTATAAAATGCATAAGTTTGAAATGACAGTTCTGGTGAACACATTTTGACTTAAATGTTCATTTAAATTTTGATTCATCCTCGAAACTGAACCTAGTGTTTGAATATTATTATTTCTATAAATTTGAATAAAAATAAGAATTAATTATGGAGAACAAAGCATGATAACTACTTTAAAAGATTTAAATTACATTACTTTACCACACTAGAAACAATGTAACACTTTAATATTAGAGGAATTTCATAATTTATTATTGTAACTTAAAAGTATACCTACAAATTATTAACATTATAAGAATACCTGTGTCCTACTGCTGCTTGTCTGAGCAGAAAAGTTCATTGTAAATGGAACATAAGTTCCAGTTGCTCCTAGCTTGTTTAAAACTGTTTTTGCAATTACCGATTTGCCAACACCTTTGTAAAAATATCAATGTGCAAAATTAAAATGGTGCCTAATTTAATTTTATTTAAGTAAAGTTTTTACTGTGCTTATTAAGCCAATGAAAATGTAATACATATTGAATATTAGTTGGTTTATGTATAGTTTATGGTACCACTTAGCAAATTAAAAATAATGTCATTTGTAACAGAAAAAAAATTCAGTAGAGAAGAGGATTGTTTTCGCAATTACCAACCAAGCAAAAAAAAACAAATTTGCTGTCTCCACAGCTCACATGTGATTTTCCAAATGTTTTTCGATAACTAATTACCACATGAAAAATTAATTAATGTATTGTGAAAAACTAAGACAATTTTGTTTTATTTACACAATATATGACATAAGGCATTTATGTGTTACAATACAAAAAAAAATGACACCGCACAAACAGTTTAAATTAGTTCACACAAAGAAACAAATGTATCGATTGATTAAGCTTCAATAAAATAATAAAAAAAGATAAGAAGGAAAATACTTAATATTACTAAATTCATTTAATACCAGTATTCCCAGTAAACATGACAGGTTTATTTGTCTTCATCAGCTTTTCCATTATATATCCATATCTGACAGTGTCTTTGGTTGGCACCAATGTCTCAAAGAAAGGTTCGTCTCTATTGTATATATATGTTGGCACAATCTTCGACCAGTCATCAAAACCTTTAATTTTGTGTTCCAGATACACATTCCATAAATCAACAGGCAATGGCCTGTAATACAATATTAAAAAAAGAATGTATACTGTATGGATTATGATATTAAAAGAAAATAATATCACAGATAAAAGAAAACTTGTTGGACACTGACATTTCGAAGAGTACTTCGTTAAATTGTTCTTTGACATAATTTTCGAACAAGACACGAGAGTCATCTAGTAAATTTCCTCCAACAGCCCAAATGTAGCAGAAGAGAAAGCATTGTACAATATAGTTGTGTAATTCCTCCTTATCCTCGAAATTATCCACAGGTTCCAACAACAAAGACTCCAAGATGTTGCAGAGCATGGCTACTTTACTAATGTCAACCTATAAAATAAATTACTATAGAAGTAACTTACTGTCAGTAGTTAAATGTGAGATCATTAGTACAAACTCATTAAAAGAATTGGACAGAACTCTTTAAAAGTTAATTGCCTCCTGACATATGAAAGTGGAACTCAGAGCATAAAAATTTTCAGTAATTTACTTCTATGTTTAGCAGAGCCAATGATTAAGCTAGCGCCCTTGGAATGATCTTGTATCACTAAATAGCATTTATGAATTATCATTTTTAATAAATGATTTATAAAAAAAATAATTTACAGTCCATAAAATATGTTTTTAAATGATTAAAATTTGGTAATTTTTAAACAGAATGCATGTTATCAGAAAAGATTAATCTTTATTAAAAGAACTGTACCTGAGCAATTCCAGAAAAACACATTTTTCGTATGAAATAGAATCCTCCATCAAGATACTGAAAAAGATTGTATAGTTTGACTTTATTGTCAATTGTTATAACTTTGGTTTCAGGGAGAGCTTCCAGCCATGTTCTGACATATGGCTGCCACTGCAACTCACTGGGATCTACATATACCATCCCGCAGCGGGACACTGTAGCTGGTGATGCTTGAGCCAAATTTTCTACCTAAAATATCAATTTTACATACCAAATATGTATAGTAAATAATAATTTAATCTCTTTATTTCAACAGTAACAAAAGAAAAACAAATCAAGTAGTCTAAATCAAAATGACACATCATCAGCCAAAAATAAATAGAAGAAAAATTTATTATGCAACTATATAATGTTTATTTACATTTATGAAATAAGTTATTATTAATAATTGCATGTTGATGGTGATTATATGTATACATAGTTGAAGAATACGTACCAAACTATAAACCCTTAATTTCAAATTATTGAATATTTTAAGAAATTTTGTTTTCTATACAAAACATGTATGTCATGATAGGAAAGTGTGGAGTATAGTCATTTTTTTCTACCCCGTTTATATAAACAGCTTGATGGTATGTATGTATGAAAACCTTCCTCATATATATGTATTGAGTATTCTTCCATACGAATTGTATGAAAAAATGTCATCACTAAATACAATTTTTACAAAAATTGTTGAAAAAAGTTTGAGTTGTACTACTATAATGTGAATATTTTTTATAGGAAATTATATTATCTAGTTGAGGTGTTTCAGGATTTTTCGTTATATGTAATTTTTTTGCCTATGCTACATTTGTTTACTTATTTTAATAAAATTAACTCTTCCTTGCCCAAGTGGTAGGTTTATTGCCATATGGCAATTTCTACCAACTAACAAGTGTTTCCAGCCCAGAGAAGCAATATTTGCGTGATAAAATCATTTAAATTTGCATAATGAGGAAAATTATATTCTATGAAGCCCCTGAGTTGGTGACTTTTGGATTCCAAGCTGGAAAAATCATGCAAAAAGTCCACTACTCTATACAATTCGCTCACAGGACTAAGATAAATACTGTCTATTTATTAAGAGAAATAATTTCTCTTGAACAAATTTAAAGTTGGATTATGATAAATAGATTAATTGACAGTTTGATTTTCTATCTATGTTGTATATTTAGTTATATGTTTTTGATCAAAAAATGCTGGATTTAAGTACCATTGAAAAACGCCGGATTGAAGAGATTACATAAATTTTCTGAAAGCAATTTTAGTAAATATGAAACAATTGATGTGAAGTTAGCTGTAATAATTTTTATATAGGTAACAAGATTATTCATTACCTCAAAGACCATATGAACATAAGGCGTAAGTTTGATTCTTTCAGAGTTGGCCAAGCACAACATCTTATTGTCATCTAATACTGTGTTCATGTTCTCTATCCAAACGGCATCCACTGGTCCATCACATATAATCCATTGATGGTCCTCTTTTGTACTCTGACAACAAAACATACATATTTTTTTGCCAAAGCATTAAAAGATATTAGGGAAAAAAATCTAAATATTTTTTTTATAAATTATTGTTACAATAATTTTATAATTTACTGGACTAATTTATTTTTTCCACCTTTAAACATTTTTTTTAAATTAACAAATACATACATTCCCTAAACTTGGTAAATTATTTTCCTAAAAGTTTTGCTATTTAAGGCAGATAGAATTCAAACCCAAATCCACTTAATTACTAATCTAGCGCACTATCCATTCTATCATTGATCCATCTATTACTCAAATAAAAATCTCATTTTAAGAAACTAGTGATAGATAAGTATCAAAATTTACTGAAAACATGCTTGAAAAAATCACCTGCACAGCAGTCCTCAATGAAATAGCTAGTAATCCATCCTTCCATTCCAATGTTAGAGGGTTAACTTCTCCATACAGTTCTCCCATTGAAATTGATTTGGGGTTCATAACATACTTGTGGACAATCTGAAAGTATTGATCTACGATTCCCAGATTGTGTAACTTGGTCAGTGTCTCACCTAGTGTCTAGTAAAAAGGAAAAAGTGTAAAATATACTATAAAAATAAGAATATTTTCATAAGTCTTATTTTAGGTAGCTCAATGCTGCAAACTACTGCAATATAGGGGGGCAAGTCCCATCATCAGTGAAATCAAAAGCCTCACAATTACCCATATCATGAATATAATTTTGAAATTCTATTATATCTTAAGATATTGTAGAAATCCATATGATAATAAAATCCATGATATAGGTAATCATAAGGGTTTTGATTTCACCATTTGACTAGACTTGCCTCCCTGATCTGCATTATTGTGAATAATATTCAAAATAATGTGAAAAATACTTTGATGTGTCTTAAGCGAATTTAGAGATATTTCAGATAATAATTGATTATATAATTGTGTGCTCACTTGATTGTTTAATAATGATTTGAAAAAAATTGTGAATATAAATATTTGTTCATTTATTGAATAACAAATGAACACTAGAGATAAATTTTATATGTTGTGCTATGAAATATTTTGCGATTTTTGTAATTTTTGTAGAAGAGTTTAAATTTTAATTTTAACTGCCATAGCACTTAAACGTAAATAATATATAAGCATAATGTATACCGTAAGTACTGTAGTCTTTCCCCCTCCTGTTGGTCCCACCAGCATAACTCCCCACCTCACAATCATTGTTTCATGTAACTGTATCACCTTCACTATCTGACAACGTTCTACTTGAAGTTTATTGTTCATCAACATCTCCGCTGAAAAATGACATTAGTAATATTATTGACAAATAATTTATACCAATGATATGTACATAAGTGTCCATTATAAGAGGGTACAACTCCAAAGATGAATTATAATTTAAATTACCATTAAAATCATTAAAAACAAAATGGGTTAACTACAACTGTCACTTTAAATCATATCCATTTTATAATATACTTATTATGTTCTTTTGTCATTTTAATCTTATTAAACTTCCTTTATTCAATCTTAGGAATAGTGAAAAATGAATAAATATGGCATATTATAAAATTTTAGTGCATTTCCAAAATTGAAATATTTATAGTAAAACCTAGTTTTTAAAATTTCGACACAAAATTTATCTCGTACAATCTTGTAAATATGTTATATAATAATTTGAAATAGTTACTTTTACAATATCTACTTTTGAATAAATTCTCAGGTAAGGGATTATTTTTAAATACTTGCATTGTAGAAAACATCAGGTGATGGTATTAATGTTGTTGGATAGTAAACTGCATAATAAACAATCTTACCGATGCTTCTTTTGTTTCTAATTCACAATGATTCTTTCTTTTCTGTGTACTGGTCGAAACATCCACACGCGGTGATCTTCAAACATGCACTAAACTTTTTTTACTTTTCACTTATTGATACCCAAAATTATTGCGACTAAATTTCAAAGTGACAATTCTCAAACACATCGTTGAATGGACAAATAATATTTCTAATGGGATCAGTATCAGAAACAAGATACTGAACCCATTAGAATCAAATAATAAATAAATCATTAATTATATTGCATTTGTTGTATAATCTTTTATGATAATTATAAACATTTCCTCACACCCTGTACAAGTGGTCATTGCTGTGAGTTCATGTCAGTGCGCTGTCTTTTTAGGAAAATTGCTTTGAGTTCATGTCAGTGCGCTGTCTTTTTAGGAAAAAAACACAAGAGAAAACAATTTTGTAAATATATACTAACATATAACCTTTTCCATGACCTCATAGTCCTTCTCTGGTAGCGCCACTCCAGGGAATAAGTCTCCTAATATACCAGCAAAGAGTATAGCATCATCAGCTAAAAACTTGGGCAAGTTGCTATCTCTCAAAGCACACATCAGTGTCACCTCTTCATGTTGATCAGGACTTGCTCTCTTCAATGCCCCAGCCATTACCTACAATAATACATATTCAAACAATATATACTGAATAATTAGTTATACTATTATAAAATGAGTCATATTTAAAAAAGTAAAAGTGTACTTACCTACATATGTTCAAACTTGGTTAAAATAATAAAAATTTGTAGGTTAAAATATTTGAACATATTGGTTAAAATATTTGAACACATGTAGGTACACTTTTACTTTTTTAAATATGACTCATTTTATAATAGTATAACTAAATAGCAGTAAAATGTTTTGAAAAGATAAAATTATATTCAGTATAGTGTCTCAAACTCAAAAAATGAAAAATTAATAATACATACATACATACATACCATCACGCCATGTCCCTTGCGGGGTAGGTAGAGAGAAAAATTAATAAAATAAAGGAAAATTATTTAATTATGGCTGCACAGATTATTCTGCTCCATGCAAAACAGAAGACCACCTAACACTGTACCTCCAGGGAAAATTATCGTAACCATCAGAAAATTTAAAAGTAAACCAAAACATTACATCATGAATGCATTATATAATATGTAATATATTAATATTATATAATATGTGATGGAAAAATTAAAACGTGAAAGAGTTTTTTTTACTGTGCCAAGTCATTAATATAAAAAATAATGTTTCCTTAATTTGGTACCAATAATATGAGGTAATATAAAGGTTGCTAGTAAAACAAATCTTGATTTATTTCAATAATTAAATAAGGGTTAAATTATTAACTCACCAATACACTCTTGACTGCCCTCATACCAAAGTCATAATGATCTTGCTGGGACAACTGTTCACTACACAATTTATACATCTGCACCATCTTTTTAGCCAAATTGCGAGATGACTCGAATCCTTCCGAGTATAATATCACTTCGGCAATGAGACCTGCAATCACAAACAAAAAAGAAACCTAAAGATACAAGTTTCTATTTTTTAAATATACCTAATTTTCTACGAGATCAAATTATGTAAAAGAGATGCACTTTTACACAACTTTTCTGATTGAAAAACTGTAGTCATGTAGAAAGACAGGTAATGGTAGGTAAAAAGATGATTAATTTTTGAATATTTATCAATATTTTCTATCTAAAAAGAAATAACAAGTGCTTTAATACCGTAGAAGTATTTAAAACCATACATGAAGTAATTAATGCTTTAGATGAAATATTTCATACTGTAGACAGAGTATTGAATACTTTAGATCAAGTATTTCATACTTAAGATGAAGTATTTAATACTGTAGATGAAGTATTAACATAATACTGTAGTTGAAATATTTAAAGCAATACTCTGTGTAAAATAAATAGTTACCATAATCAGGTACCATCATAGAAATGGGTCTGAAGAGAGACTTGAGATTGTCTGGAAGTTCTGTTCGTCCTGCGTATCCTGGATTCATTGTTATGAATACTGCACATGTAGCAATCAACTTTATCTCGCGTCCTTCAAACATGAATCTAGAAAATGAACGATTATTTTTTATTCATTATTTTAATTATTATTTTTTTATATTGATAACTTATGTATGTTTGCATGAGAAAATTATTTCCATTAGGTTATTTTACATTTCCATGAAAATATTTACGCAACTTCCTACGTAGGCGATTCAAAGCGAACGCGATTGCGAAGCGATCTGAAGCGCATACACACGAATTCAAAGCGATGCGGTGCGATGTGGCGGCTCTGTCCTACGTGCTCGCGAATCGCACTTCTGACATTATACTTAACCAAAACAAACTATGGAAACGCTTCAATTTGCGCGAAAATATCAAACCAACTGATCGCGTTCGCTTCGCATCGCGACGCGCTGCACCGTACCCCACTCGCGGTTGGTAACGTAGGACACTTCAATAGTTACCGACTGTTTGTTATCTTCGCGCGCGCCGCGTCGCTTCGCGTTCCCTTTGAATCGCCTATGTAGGATGTTGCGTTAGAATCGATTTAGACTAATAGTAGGAGAGATAGCAAAATTTTCGATGAATCATTTATGTATGGCTGGTATTTGATAATTTCTGCCTTATTGAATATAGGTATGGAAAAGGTAAGTCTGGCAACTGGGAGTGATTGCTTTTACCAGTGTGCATCCTCTTTATAGGTGAAAATTGCATATTTTATCATTTCAGTATAATTTTATACTTGTATGTTTTTAATTCATGCGATCCTATAAAATGTTTCTGTTTACAATGAAACATTGGTGATTTGTTCAGTGCACACCCCGAATAGATTTCTAAGATATTTATTTATTTATTTCACATCTCACAAATAAATTTACTAAAAATGATCCACAAAGAATTTATTTAACAATCCCGTGATCTTTGCCTGGGATGAAAGGGATTGAAGAGATAAAAGGGATAAAAGGAACTGAAGGGATGGAAGGGACTGAGGGGATGGAAGGGACTGAAAGGGTGGAAGGGAGTGAAGAGATGGAAGGGAACTGCAGTGCCTTCTGTCATAGTCTCTTTAATTCCTTCCGTTTTACTTACCGGACCATTGAATGAAGTCCATATACCTACACAATTTTAAATAAATAAAAATTCAGAAATCTTCCCGAATGTGTGCTAAACAAATCACCAAGATTCATTGAAGTCAGATAAATGGTATAAGAGAAGCTAAAGAATATACAAATTATATTAAATTCTGCAATTTTAACCTATAGAAAGGAGATGCACATTGGTAAATGCAACCACTCCCAGGTGCCAGACTTACCTTTTCCATATTCCTTTATTCAAAGAAAGAAGATATCAAAAAACCAGTCATATCATAGCCAGCCGTATTTTAGTATATTTTTAATATAGACAAAGATACCTTTTTTGCTTGGCTACTTTGGCATTTCTAATTGTAATGAGTTGTTGGGCAATAACAGAGAGAACTTCAATGTTGATCCTGTTGAACTCATCAAAGCAACACCAAGCTCCAGACGACACCAAACCAGAAAAGAATCTTCCCATCATTTTGTAGTCCAAACCTTGAACATTTCAGTATTATTAAAAAAAAACTACGGATCTGCCGTCATCGATCGACGGTGATAGCTTCCAATTTGTACAATTCCATATTTATAGGTATAGAAGAACAGATATAATTTCGATTACTTACTTGGTTTTCTACCAACAACCGTTTTGGCTTTTAAGGCCAAATTAAATACTTATTAAAATTATGTTATTGACTAGATATGTATGTTCAGAAGATTTAATTCAATTCACTTATAAATTAATATGGGTAATAATGGCAATATTAATTAAATTCTTCTCTTCTTCTTTAGCCCTCGTCCCTCCACTGCTAGATGTAGGCTTCTTCCGTACCACTAGTCTCAGTTCTGTCCCCTCCGTATCCAGGTTTTACCGGTCACTTGGACAATTTTGTCAGAATATCTTTAGGGGGCCTTCCAACACTCCTTTTATTAATTATAGACATAATTTATAATGGAATTTTACAAAATAAAAATTTCGTCGATCATTAACTCCTATTATTTGTCCAAGGTATCCAATGTAATATTCTGGGTGCCCATCTAGTATCCCCTTGCATGGCCAAGTGTACAGCATAATGCTACTTTAATCCAGCAACTTGATCCATTATACCGGCAACCTTAGTACGGCTCCTTGTCTCTTGGTTTCATATTTCATCGCATAGACTCACGCCAAGCATCTGCATTTCCATGGATCACTGTTGTTCAACTTTCAAATTATGTCACTACGGGCAAAACACAAAAAAAAAACATTTTTCTTTTTAGACACAGAGGGACATCGACATCCGTGTTTTAAAATACATGACTCAATTCACCAAAAGCAGCCCAATCCAATATTGTATATCATAATACTATGGTTTGTGGTGGCTAGAATTTTTGTTTTCTGGATATTCATTTCTAGTCCTACTCTTTTAGATGTTTCATGTAGTTCTTTAGGTAACCACAGCTTCTAATTCATTTAAATTTTTGCATATGACAACAATATCATCCGCAAACCGCAGATGACTCAGATATGTGTCATTTATGTCAACTTCATTCTTTTCCTAATCTAGGATTCCAAGGACAACCTGCAAAATGAGGGAGAAGAGCTTTGGTGATATGGCATCATCCTGTCCAACACATTTTCCAATTTTAAATTTCTGTTTTAGTTTCATTGTCAATTGTCACACTCATGTTTACATTCTTATATATTTATTTTATCAATCTCATATAATATCTCGATTAACTTCTTTCATTTTCGAGGCCTTTTGTCATGTCTCAATTGATTCAAATGCTTTTTTGTAGTCTATAAAAGCCAAGTGGAGATCAATATTATACTCTGTTGATATTTCTATAAGCAATCTGATAGCTTGTATGTGATTCATAGTCCCAAATCCTCTTCAAAAACCGACATGCTCTATAGGTTGGTATTGATCTAATTTCTGCATAAGTTTATGTGTTAAGATTTTAGTTAGTAAGTTGAATAAGTGTGAGAGCAGACTAATTAGGCGATAATTTTCTAAGTTGTCACTAATAATAGCTTTAACCCGGAATTTCTAATACTCCTAGGCATTTATTGTATAGGATTTTTATGGCTTCTTTGAAAATTTCCCTGCCTACCCTTAGATCAGATGTAATTTTGTCTTCTCTGGGAGTTTTTTTATTTTTCATATGTTTAAGACATTGTCTATTTCCTCGGTGTCTGTTTCAGCTAATTCTTCTGATCCTGCATTTATAACACAAACTACATCACATTGTCCCTTCATAGTCTCATGTCTATATTTGATTTTTAAAGGTTTTAAAATATGTTTTAACCGTACCTACACGTAATGTCGTTTTATCTCGTATGACTTGATCATTCTTATTTTTTATTTTAGCAATAGTAGATTTTCCCTTTGCGTTTAGCTGTAAAATAATTTTGATGGTCTTATTTTTTTGTATAGTCTGAATAATGAAATTCACTTTAAATTTTTTTTGCTCATTAAGCTTGCAATACTAGGTAAAAAATTATTCAGCGCACATAGGCCCGGTATTACAATCTCAGTTTAAGAGCTAAACTCAAGTTTTACAAAAATATAGCGTATTACAGTGTCCGTTTAGGCCCAATCTTCCCTCAAATACGTCACTAAAACGACAAATATTTAACTCAACGTTTCTGGCGGATTGAGTACTTAACGATGAGTCAACTGTCATTTGCTAGGCAACGCGTGTAGTTTCAGTTTCTATCACTAGAGGGGTTAGACAACGAGTGTGGTTCAGTGTTCTATCACTAGAGGCGTTAGTTGTATCGACGGTGGCGCCACACAACAAAACAAACTGACAGCCATATTGAAACGAACATGGGCATATGGCGCGCGCTAGTGTCTGAATCCGGACGATTCAGCCCTATATAAAGACGCCTCAGACCGGGAGCGTTCATTCGATCTACCCTGTTCCAGTTGTCGCGGTCGCGCTGTCCTTGCGACCCCATAGTTTTCAATCCGCGTAATCATCGTATATTATTCTAATTTAAAATATAATTATTTATTAAGTCAACTATTTTCTATGTATTAGAGCCACTTATCCAAATAAATTCATGTAAGTACTTGCACCAATTATCTTTTGATTTCTGCCATCTAATTACCTGTGTTTTACTGTAATATTAAATATCTATATGTACGTAGTGCTGTGTTAGGTAAGTACCTACACAGTCATTACAATACCTTCGCTTGGGGATAGGCAAACAGGTTGAAATACCTAAAGCCTATATAGACCGGCATAGCCTATCCTGGGTGACCACCGACAGGTTATCTAACTTGATCGGCAGCACAACCCAGTCCTCGGTAACCAAGATCAGGTAACTTGGTATCCCGAGGGCCCAAAGCCAAACAGGTGACGAGAGTACACCTAAAACAGGTAAAGGCATTTAAAAGCATTATTTTGGTGAAAAAAATTAAATTTACCATGTTGTATAATAAAACAATAGTATTTAAAGTCGTAGTGTCCCATTTTGTAGTTCGTATAATTTGAGGTTATTTAAAATTTGACAGATAATAACCACAGAAAAAGTAAAATATGTCTATAATTGAAGATTTAGTAACTGACATGTCATATTGCACTGTAATACGGAAATGGATTAATCTCCCCTTAACATTAATCTTGAGTTTAAATTTTTACGTAATACGGAAATGGATTAATCTCCCCTTAACATTAATCTTGAGTTTAACAAACTCAATGAGTTGAGGGCCGACTGTAATACTGGGCCATAGTTACTTAAGATTAGACTTTTGAACTTATCACTTTTTACAGGTGCCATTAAAGAAATTATTTTTATACCAATGTGATATAAAGTTAGTACAAAAGTTTTATTTTGTAGTAATATGACAAATAATTAAAAAATATTACCAACTAGTAATACCTTCATGCTACCAAGATATTCATACAGTTATCAGCAAATAACTTGTGAAATCACGTGGGTTGCATAGTGTAAATTTGGGTTTTTTACTTGATTGGCAAAATGCCTACTACTACAACAAAAATTCTCAAGTTATTTGCCGGAAACTATACCTTCAGAGCAGTTAAACACCACACACTGTATGGCCAGAGACTTGGCTAGATCTTTAGTAGTTTCTGTCTTTCCTGTGCCAGCAGGTCCCGCCGGCGCTCCTCCCAGATCTAACTGCAATGCCCCCATCAGACACAGATAGCAGCGATCAGTCAACGGAGTTATGACCAACACACCACCAGCACCAATGTACTCGTGACCATAAATGTAAGAGGCACTTGACATTCGAGCTACACAGTTATCAATGTCCTCTTCCCAATAGTAGCGGATCATCTTCAACCATTCAAAGGCATCACTGAAAATTTAATAAGACAAAGCTTAATGATTTGCAAATATGTTTTATATGCGTCATACAGTAAGTATTTTATCTTGCTTTGGTCATTTTCATCTGTATTGGGATGATCATAACATTTTACCTGCGATAAACAATTTTTTTTAAGGAATAAAATTAACCGACCAACCTTGAAGAACCAACGCCTCCAACTTCAATCAATCCTATGCCATATGGTACAGATAAACATGTATATTATGTACACTGTATATTGTACATGTCTATATTATATTTTTTATTATTGATGAAATTCAAAAATAAATCTCAAATAAACAAAAAAAACTAATGAATATTTAATGAGATCATATGGTCAGAATAGATATTTATACATTAGTGCGTGCTGTATCCGATGCGACTCCTTTCAGACAATGTTCTTTTAGAAGACCACCACAGATGGATATGATCATCTCAAGACTCTTTTGTAATAAACAGATCAGAAGATTTTGAAGAAGACAAAGTAATACATGAATATTGTCACAAAATATGACTCAGTGGCATATAATGTCTTACATTAACTAAATAAATGGTATATTAAAAATATTATTCAATAGATGGGACGTGGCAGAAGATAATGTGTATTACAAAGTACATCAATTGTATAATGATTTTCCTGAATGTGTGAAGGAAGCATCTGGTCTTGCCGCTTTTCATCGCCTAGGTATTGATGATATAAAGAAAATTTATTTTTAAGATATTGTGTTCTTCATTTCTGGTTTTCTGTGTATGGATATTGGAATATTTTCTTGTTTGTTGTTTTTTTTTTATAAGTCATACTATGTAAATATGTTTTTTTTTCCAACATTGTTTATATTAGATGTAAGAAACTGTACTAATTTTTTACATCTAAAGAAAATATACATACATACATGCAATTAATCCAACGGTAGCAAAATTTTGAATGAAAAAAAGTAAAATAAAACACCCGACTGCAAAAGGGGGTCAACACCCACCATAACTGGTGGGAAAGACGCAGCAACCACTGCGGAAATAACAAAAACAAAAGCAACAAAAGCCGAATCCCAGGTAACCAATCCCGGAGCGGCCGCTGTTGCAACCAAGACGAGCCGTATTAACCCCACAAATCGTGCGTATCGAAAGAGGCGGAGCGCACATAAGCTGGTGGGAAGACTCGGTGGGATTCCGGAAAACGATCTCACCGAAGCACAAATAAATTCCTTAAAATGGGCCAAAGAGCTCTTAAGGAAAGAAGCAGAAGAGGGTAGACCAGCAAAGTCTTCCTCAGCCCCAGCGCGGCCTTATGGCGAAAGCAAGAGGCAGCGTTCGGGGGAAGGGTCACAGCCCGAGGCTAAAAAGCCGAAGCACGACCGACCTGCTAGTCGTCGCCCATACAGTGAAATCGCAAAAGAGCTCATTGTATGGGCGGTGATTGATAGGAGTAAGCCGGACGGCTCCATTTCACCAGACAACTGGAAAATGGTTGACACGGCCCTGAGAAAGGTCTATTTACAGACCATCAAAGAAAACCCTGGACCAACTCCGTACTGTAAAGACGCAGGCTGGTACCAGGGTGGTATAAAATTGATCGCCGGTAGGGACCAACGTTCAGCGGATCTCTACAAACTGGCGATATCGAAGGTAGGCGAGGTGTGGCCGGGCGCGAGGCTCGAGGCCATCTCGAAGGATTTTATCCCGAGCAGGCCAAGATCCCGCGTCTGGATTCCAGAGGAACCCGCCAAAGCAGAGGAAATACTAGAGCTAATCCAGGCTAGTAACCCAGAACTGCCCACTCATGACTGGAAAGTGGTCAAAGTGGGAGAGGTTCAGGGGAGCTCCAGGAGTGCCCTAGTAATTCTGAATGAGGAGGCCCTTGCGCCCCTAGAAAAGACTAAAGGCGAGATATGCTACGGTTTCGGAGTGATCACGCTGCGAGTCTATAAGAAAGACATGAAATCAGGCGGCTATAAAGCAGAGGAAAAATCCAGCCCTACTGTTCAGTCCACACCTACACCGGTTACGGAGGTGATGGACGTTACGGACATAAATGAGGACAGCACCACATTCCTCGAGAAGGACTCTGCCAGCTTCGTCCAAGTCCAAGCCTCCACATCCGGTGCACTCAGGAGACTGAGTGCAGTGGATGAGGAGGATTCCGTATCCACTGATGGGTCGGAGGAGCAGAGGGCCCTGCATGGGAGTGGTTCAGATTAATCTGCACCACTCCAGGGCGGCGTCAGCTGCGTTACTCCTCCGACTTACATCGAAAGGAGAGGACATAATTCTAGTCCAAGAGCCATGGGTGGTAAAAGACCAAGTGGCGGGACTAAAATCCAAAGACTACAAGATCTTTTACTTAAGGGGAACTGGTAAACCTAGATCTTGCATTCTCATTAAGAAAGAGCTCAACGCCTTCATGGTGACAGAGTTCTGCAATAAAGACATCATAGTGCTGGCAGTAGAACTTCAATCCCAAACCATATGGATGGTTTCTGCATACCTAGCACATGACCATGAAGAACCGCCCCCCCCGAGTATCCTTCAAGAAGCTATCGCAAAAGCAGGCAATGTGAAGATACCAGTGGTCATAGGTGCGGATGCCAATGCACACCACACGATCTGGGGCAGTACGGACACAAATGAAAGAGGTGAGTTACTTTTTGAATATATCATGTGTAATAACCTTGAAATTTGCAATGAAGGTGATTCTCCAACCTTTATCACCGCAATAAGGCGCGAAGTTCTGGACATAACGTGTGTCAATTAACAAGCTGCCCAATATGTAAGAGATTGGAAAGTCTCAGATGACCATTCCTTCTCTGACCACCAGTACATAGAATTCAGTCTGGACCTTCAGAAGCCGGACAAAATTAGGTACCGTAACAGAAAGAAGACGCAATGGGATAAGTATAACACTGCCCTCAGCGAACTTCTATTAGAAATACCGCCCAGACCTTCCACAATAGAAGAACTGGACGATACGATAGAAACCTTTACCAATGCTTGTAATCAGGCAACCAGGGTATCATGCCCGGTTCGCACGGTTAAAGGAAGACAGAGACCACCTTGGTGGACAAAAGAGATCATTACCCTGAGAAAGGAATGTCGGAGATTATTCAATCTAGCCAAGGTAACCAACAATTGGGAAAACTATAAGGCTAGTCAAAGAGTTTTCAAAAGCAAATTAAAAACAGCGAAAAAAGCCTCCTGGGAAACTTTCTGCACTATGATTGAAACAATCCCTGAGGGAAATAGGATTCGCAAAATCCTAGCAACGGATCCAGTAATGCCCGAGTACATAAAAAGGCAAGACGGCAGCTGGACCACAAGCAGCTCTGAGACATTAGAGCTATTAACTAAGACACACTTTCCTGGATGTAAGCAGGAGTTGCCAAGAGCAACAAACCAAACCAGGAAACAAAGAAGCGCCCAAAGACTTTTCAGTAAAGAAGCAATTTCTTGGGCTTTATTTGGGTTCGAACCTTACAAATCGCCAGGTCCGGATGGAATCATACCGGCGGAACTACAGGCGGCCTCAGAGATTGTCATACCTTGGTTGGAGACAGTCTTTGAGGCATGTATAGAACTCTGTTATACCCCCAAAATATGGAGGGAAGTAAAAGTGGTGTTCATACCCAAAGGAGGTAAAACATCTAACGCTACAACCAAGGATTTCAGACCAATAAGTCTATCCTCGTTTGTCATGAAAACGCTAGAGAGACTCATAGAGACACACATCAGGAGTAAAATTGAACCTTCAATGTGGTCAGAGTCCCAGCATGCATACAGTAAAGGGAAATCTGTTGAAACAGCCCTACATACTCTAGTACAGAAAATTGAGAAATCGATGAAGTACAAAGAATATACATTGGTAGCCTTTCTAGATATAGAAGGAGCCTTTAATAATATTAAATACGAAAAGATAGCTCAGTCCTTGGAGAAACTAGGGATAGAGACTTCGCTTACAGAGTTTATCGATCATATGTTGAGAAATAGGGTCATAAACTCGGAACTTGGAGGCTCAAAGATAAGAAGATACCCAGTGAAGGGTACACCCCAAGGGGGTGTTCTATCACCTCTTCTATGGAATTTAGCCTTAAACGAACTGTTGATGGAATTGGACAACATTGGCGTTACGGTAATCGCGTATGCGGACGACCTCGCCATAGCAGTGTCGGGGAAGATTCCCAACATACTCACATCTCTTTTACAGAGAGCATTAGGTAGGATAACTCGATGGTGTAACAGCAGTGGGTTGGGAGTCAACCCAAGGAAAACGGAGTTAGTCCTATTCACAAATAAACGGGTAATCCCGACCTTCACGTTGCCAACCCTGGAGGGAGTGACACTAGAGATCTCAGCCCAAGCTAAATATCTGGGACTAATTCTGGATAGGAAGCTGAACTGGAAGCCCAATATGCAGGAGAGAGTACGGAAAGCTACAAATGCGCTGTACACCTGCAAAAAGATCGTGGGAAAAAGCTGGGGAGTGCACCCGAAGATAACCCACTGGATGTACAAGGCGGTCATAAGGCCAATCATGATGTATGGGGTGGTGGTATGGTGGCATTCCTTGAAAAAAGGGGCACACCTTAAGGAGCTGGCAAAAGTTCAAAGACTAGCTGAAGTGACAATCACTGGCTGTCTAAGAACTACACCAACTAAAGCTCTTGACACCATCCTGCACCTGATTCCGCTTGACCTCCTTGGGAAACAAATGGCGGCAAACGCTGCCCTAAGAATGAATAATGTTAACCCTTGGAAGGGGACTCATATTGGGCACTCCATGATTCTTCAGGAGTACAAACAACCATCCGAAGGTATTGACCACACCATTCCCAAACCCTTCTTCGAGAATGGGTTCTCCACCCAAATCCCCTCGAGGGAGATGTGGAAGGAGAACGCAATTCACCATGGTGAGGCCCAGATGGTGATATACACAGATGGGTCGAAACTGGACGGAAGGGTGGGTGGAGGGGTTTTTTCGGAGCAACCAAATATCAATATCTCATTCAGGTTGCCAGACCACTGCAGTGTTTTTCAGGCAGAGATCCTGGCGATTCAAGAAGCAATAGGATGGATACAAAGGGCCGCAATGCAAGGCAGCGAAGTCCGTATCCTCACAGACAGCCAAGCAGCGATCAAGGCTCTGCGAGGCGCATTAACGACCTCTAAAGTTGCCCTGAACTGCCGCATAGCATTAAACAAAGCAGCCGAGCGGTTTAACATACTTGTTATGTGGGTACCAGGTCACAATGATATAACAGGTAACTGTAAGGCAGATGAACTGGCCAGGGCAGGTACCCTGTTACCTTTAGAAACAATAAATCATCGACCCGGGGTTCCCATGGCAACATGTAAACTCCGGGTCGATGAGAAAACGATAACTCGTGCCAATCAAAGATGGTCTGAAGAAAGCACGTGTGCCATTGCCAAACAAACATGGCCAAAATATGATCTCAAAAGAACAAGGGAGATGCTCTCGTTCAGAAGGGACCCACTAGCCAGAGTCACATCGGTATTAACAGGGCACTGGCTCATAGGAAAACATGCCAGAAGGCTTGGTTTAGAGGCATTTGATTATTGCAGAGCATGCCAAGACGAAGAGGAAGAAGAGACGGTAGTCCACTTCCTCTGTCAATGCCCTGCTCTCTCCAGAAATAGGAGGAAATTCTTGGGAAGTTTCTTCTACGATGACCTGATGGACATAGCGTATGCTGACATTAGCGACGTTCTGACATTTATTAACCACTCAGGCTGGTTCAATGTGGTTTAGTGAAGGGGAAGGACAACCCCACTGTGGTATCACAAAGGGCCAACCGGCCTAAGTGTGTTCTCCTTGGAGAGCTGCCACTCAAAAAAAAAAAAAAAATAAAACAATAATTTGTTTTCTATTGATGCAGTACAAAAATAATGCATTACTTACGGTTTTCTAACTTGATTAGCAATCATGTTGGTGATGGTGTCCCTTGCATGGACATCAATTGTGATCAAAGCACACAGTACTTTCCGAAAGAGCTTAGATATGTTCTGTCTTGTCAGTGCAGCAGAATCGTTTAAATCTGATATACATTCCTTTTCAAAGCTAACCAATTTGGTGTCAATCTGGGATGTGCTTTTTGACTCCAAAATCTGGTGTACACGCTTTGCCCACATTATCTGTGACACAGTCAATACAACCTGCAAAAGTCAAATTTGTAATGATGCAAGTATCACATATTAAATAATATGTAAGAAAAATAACTGTAGAAATTGATATAAAATTGTTTCAAATGTATAAAAATAAGTCAAACATTAAAGGCCTTACTACTATGTAATTTGCAACTTGACTATAATCCAAAGCTTAAACAGTTTCGCCCATATAAATAACTGTATAATAGAGATTGAATCCCAGCAGGATTTTTATATGAAAACTAAAATATTCTCATGAATATTAGAAAACTTTGTTGTAAAACATTGTCTTTTAGTCACTTGAAAATAGTATGAATCATATCTCTCCTTCATTGTCGTTAGTTAAAAAGAAATTAAAATAATTATTCTATTGATTAAAATTATTGAACAGTAACATTTTTCATGTACCTACTTTCAATTAAAATTTTCTTGTAATTTTTTTATGTTAATAACTCTTTTCAACTTGGTATAAAATGTAGCAAAAGAATTGTGGAAAAAAAGTGTTTGGTTGTCATTAGACAAAGCCAATATATTTTGTTATTCACATGAAAACTGATTTCTGGAAACTAAATACAGAAACTAAATGCAGATGCAAAAGTTTCCAGTTCACCGGTTACAAAAATCATCAATTTTGATCTGATCTAATAATGTATCACATAGTAAGAAATGAGGACACAAGGAATGAATTAAGATAAAGAAATATGTCATTAATAGTATGAAAGTGCACTTGGAAATAATGAATTAGGAGCACATGACAAATAAAATATACAAAGCTGAAATGAATGGGACAAGAATTCAGAGTCATCTAAAAAAAGATGAATGATAATGTGAACATCCTGAAAAAAGGAAATGTAAGAAGCTTTTACAATAGACAAACATGTATGAAATGATGCAATGAAGCGATGAATGCCTTTAAAGATAGATAAATATATTTATATCTTGTTTAACTCGGTTTTATATAGTGTTTGTATAAATCTATAAGAATAATAATGTTATTTTTTTACCGTTTGTTTATTTTGTCATACTCGTACTCATACTCGTATTATAACTTCTTTACAAAAAAAATGAAGATACAGAGTTGTTACAATATGAAAATATGAAAATACAGAGTTGTTAAAATTTTACATGATATCTTAATGTTTTTTAAAACAACTTAGACTGTGATATTATTAGGAAAATTGATCACTTGCGGATCCGCAGGGCTGAAACCAGCACCAGTATCCAGAAATTACAAATCCCTACTGGGTAAGCATCAAACTCAAATCGCAAATAGCAAGTAAGGTCCGAAATGTTTAATATTAAAGGTATTTATACATTTTTACTTTTTGGTTATTTTGAATCCAGACAATCAGTTAGTATTGCATATTTTTTTTTCATATGATTAAGAGGAATTACTTATTTGTCAAAAAAATAGCTTTACTTGATTAGGGTGTCTTGTCATCCACTCGGTCCTTGGTCTGGACATATAATCTGGAAGAGACATCTTCATGCATCTCCTTAGTGAAGCAAACATTGCTTCCTCTACTTTACTAAGCCAATCTTCTACATTACCACGAGCTTTTAGTCCCTGTTTAAATACATTTATCAATATGAGATTAATTTATCACTATATCCTGATAAAAAAGTATTATTTAAAAAGGCTGTAAAAACTTTCAAGTCATGGTAAAAACATTCAAAATAAAATACCTTTCCTAAGTTCACACGTTCATTTTCAGGTGACAACATTGCCACAATATCGGTGGTTAATTCCATTTCAACTGATTCTCTTGTATTTCCCTCACCAATGTCAGATTCAATTAATTCCTTGGGTTTCATGGCAAACTCCAACTTAGATATTGCGTCAAAACATTTCCTGAGATGAGGTTGAACAGAGTGAGGATTTCGTGTCTGCAATAAAATCTATAATGAACTACCTGTTGTTGATGAAATACAAGGATATTCCACAAGAAGCAGAAAACTAATAATAGTTAGGATTCCAAAAAATATGAAAAACAAAAGTTCCTATCATTACTTACTGATGTTCACCTAAGTTCCTGGTAGGGCTGCTACCTCGAGACCTGAAACCCTGCTCTGGTTTTCTTTCGGGGTTTTCCTTCCCTTATCCGAAAACTTTGAAGAAACGTTCTCAACAGCAGAAATACAGGTAGATCCCCCAGACTTTATGAGGTTATTAAGGGCATTAAGCATCTTAAGAACCACAAAGCTGCAGGTGTAGACTGTATTCCATCAGAACTCATAAAGTGTGGAGGTCTGGATACGGCAAAAAAGATCCACGAGTTAATACTGCTGATATGGGAAAAGAAGGAAATTCCGGAAGACTGGAACATGGCAGTGATTACGCCAATACACAAAAAGGGGTGCAAAACAGAATGTAGTAATTATAGAGGAATAGCACTACTGCCGACCTGCTATAAGATACTGTCGTACATACTCTTGGTGCGAATAACACCATATGCTGAAGAATGCATAGGCGATTATCAGTGTAGATTCCGAAAGGGGCGAAGTACTATCTACTGTCACCCATCCTCTTCAACTTAGCTTTAGAAAGGGTAGTGCAAGGTATTAAGAATACACCAGGTGGTATACCGTTAGGGGGAATGGACAAAATTTTTGGGTATGCAGACGATATAGCCTTGGTAGCAAAAGAACACCATGACTTGGAGGATATGTACTCCACCATCAAGAATCAGGCTGTCACAATGGGACATAAAATCAACACCCAGAAGACAAAGTACCTCTACCTATCCAAATTAAATTACTTTAGGAAGCCACCCTATAATGATGTGGTTGTCAGTGGGGATAGGATAGAAGAAGTGGATAAGTTTACGTATCTGGGTAGCATTCTTACTAACACCAATGAGATGAACGTTGAGATAATGTCCCGAATTCAAAGTGGCACAACAGCAGCAGCGGCACTGGGAACATTTCTGTCTCCAAAGTCCATATCGCGAAGAGTGAAACTCAAAGTCTATAATAGCCTAATTAAACCAGTTATCCTGTATTACTGGTTATAAATGCCCAAGAGTTTGCGGGGCCTTGAAAAACAATTCGTGGATGCTAGAGAGTTAGGCTTGCTAGCAGTGTTGACCCTGATCCTGCCAGCCTTTTAACCCCCCCATCTTCCTATGAACTCTTTTAAATTATTGAAGTGCATGAAGTAGTACAATGTCAAAATAATACAAATTGTACAATAATATACAAATGTTTTATCAAATATACTCAATAGCACTCTATCCTTACATTACAAGTAACCAAATTCAAAAGACATTAATAAAAAATACCTGAGCCAGAATTTCCAAAAGTTCATCATTTGACAAAAAATAAAATCTAGGAAATGCTACTCTCTTTGTTTCTAGGTAGGCCTCCAGACACTTCATTATCTGCTCCAACATTCCGTTGTTCTTCTGAAATGATTCTAGCAGAGTATCATCTGTTGCAGCAGCCATCGCCAATGGAACCTTAAATTTAGAAAATAATTTTTTCTAACATTTCACAATTGCTTGATAATGAGATTAGCTAGCAATTATAAAACAAACCATAGAGAAGTATTTAAGTTTGAAATCTCCTAATCCAAATACAACATGAAATAAAAATTATGATATACAATATACCTTAGCAGTTCTTCTCATAATATCCTTCCATGATTTGTCAACGAGTGTAAATAATCTAGCCTCATTTGGCAACTGCCTTTGAATATCCGGAGCAGAAAATAACACCTCCAAATACATCCATGTCTGCATAGAAACAAACCATTCATTCTGAAAAATAATTTAAAGGTAAATTTGCAAATCAATTTGTTTCATATGCCATTATAAGAAATTTGTTTAGGTTTATGGAATACCTAAATATGTTCAAAATTTTATGGTATAAATTGATTAATGGCATTTTTTCTACAAAGCCCATAAAAAATAAGAACACATTATTTCAAAACTTCTAAATAACTGAAAATATCACATCATCTACTTATTTTAATACCAATTTGTAGGAAATAAATATCTTACCAATGTTTTTGATAAATAATTAATTAGTCGTTCCCATTCCTCAACACGGCTTTTCACAGAGCCACAATTTCTGGAACTCAATATGATGCCAATGTGCATCATACTCTCGTCGATAGCCACTTGAACTTCTTCTAAACTGCCAAGAATAAATATATCTTTATAGTCCTTGTACTGGATGACTGGTAATTCCAAAGCTTTCCATATTGCTTCAATCTAATAAAAGGAAAAATGGTTTAAAAGACAATACTTTAATTCTTAATAGGAGAAAAAGAATGTTGAAATCTAACACATTAGAATTAAAAAAAAAGATTGCTACAATACCTTTTTCAGAAGTACTTCCAATGATTCCTCTGAACTCGCCAATCCAGATATTTCCGTAAGTTCTTCAGCATGATCAAATATACCGAGTTCTTCCAGTAATTTCAAAGTAACAACAATATCAATCGTAAATCGAGTATTCAGAATGCTCTCAATTTCCATCCAGTGTCTTGGTTTCAGAGCTGGATTTTTTAAATAAGTAATTGTCGTCAACTAAAAGACACAAAATATACCGATGAATTTGTAAATTATTGACCCGACCACGGCAAAATGATGAAAAAAAATTGATAAAAATTAAATGCAAACAAAAGGTGGGAGGAACATTGATATATTTATATTATTATGTTCCATACAAAAGTCGAAAACAATACAAAATATTATGACAATCAGACATTGACATATACATACATGTCAAGTTAAACCTCCCGCGAGATTTATTTTTCTGAAACTTTTTATGGTCATAGACAAAAAATAAATAAAATAGGCAATCTCATTGCCTGCTTCAAACAAAGCCGTGCTGTAGGTTTAGAGGGAACGAAAAATCATAGACTTTATAGTATGGTCCGCGAAAAGGCGTTCTGCTTAGCGGGTTTTCTGAAAATGCTGAATGGAAAATTCACGTGACTGCAGTTTATTGCGACAAGGCAAATTTCCTTACAAAAACATCTATTTTATAATTAAAATGACTGGTTATTTTATGCTAAAATTTTAATTGATTTTGAAAGTTTCGTGTATAAATTCAATGCTCAATAATTTTTTTTTTTTGCATCACGTAGTTTATTCATATCAAATCATTGTTGATAAATCCATCTATTTGAGATTAATATTCATCTTCCCTAGATAGAATAATCAACTATTAATAATAATTGCTCAATATACCTACATTATGCATGTTATTAATTTCGGTAGATGACTTGGTAAGTAAAGTTATGGTTGGAATATCTGTTTTCGATCGTTTAATTTCCACAAACTGAGTTTCGTAGCAAGAAGCATATAAATATTTTTTTTTTGCTTAATAGGCTCGTTAACGATGCATTTTTTGTTTTCCTTTTGATCGCAATGATCCATTTAGTTTGCCTTGCCTTTGGAAATCTCATATAAAATGATTTAATAAACATAATTTTAATTTATGTTTATAAAACGCAAAGAAAATCAAATTGCTTGATCTATTTATATTTGTTACTATATAATACGAACGAACAATAATCTTAAAAACGATCTTATATTGTGAGACACCAGCTTAGAATAGTGTTTCCACTTTTTTTATTACTAAGCAAAAGTTCAATCATTAATTATCTTATGGGAAAAATTCGTCCTAATATCAATTAATTGATTTAATATAAGTATAATACTGAAATATTATTTTAGGGAACGTAGGAAGATGTTTATATATTTGTTTAATAAGGACATATTATTTTTTTTAAAGAAAAAAAAAGAAAAATTGAAATATTATGACATTTAATGTTCAATGTTTCTGTTTAAAATAAGATCAAGAATAATATTTTTATTTGTAATATTTTTTTATATTATGTGACATTCCATCCCTATACAGAATGTATATATTTACTCCTCCAAGTAATATATATATAGTAGTTACACTATGCAATACATTTCAAAATTATTCTGCATACTAACATTATTTGCAATGTTATAAATATTATTATATTTTATGCTAAATATTGATTAGTTTATTAAATTGGCAATTAATCGAAAATTTAATATACATTTCAAGAAATATAAATAATAACTGAAAAAAGGACGTAAAGACACTGATAATTATTTTTTAATTATTTGAGAAACTAAAAATAAAATGGTATAATAAATAATTTTAATTGAGAAACTAAAAATAAAATGGATTAGGTTCAAATTTATTACAACTCAACGAATTCAAGACAAAAAGATGCCTCATAAAAGACAACCTATTGATTACAAAATGACTATTGTAATAATTTAAGTGATTTAACAAATTATTTCTAGACAATAATATACAAAAATATTGACATAATAAAATATACAAGAAACTATAACCATACGATTAAAATTTCGATGCTCATTTAAAAAAAAACAATCAAAAATTGAATGCATAAATCATAATTTTCTCTTTGAAAAAAAAAACTAATAAAAAATTCCAACGACTCATTAACGTAACATCTACGGCACGCTTTTTTTGAAGCAGTCGGTGGTAATCTTCAATCTAGCTCGAAATAAAAAACGAGGATTGGGGAAAGGGGTACGAGCAGGGTGGAAAGAAACTCGCGATTTTCGCCACATTATTTAATATCAGCCAACGGCCTCTTTACAGCCACCATATTATTTCTAATTTCTGTACCATACATGTAATTTGTACACTGGCGGGCCTATTGCCAAATGGCAATTACTTACGGTGCTAAATATACAATATAATTTTATTATAGTGTGTGTACTATGGCAATAGGGTAATCACATGATAAAAATTAGGGCGTTGATAAAAAAACGAGTGGGTTGTGGCCAACACTAAACTCCTCACTGACAAGTCACTCCATAAAGTATTCAAATTTTGTATGGAAAATATTCAGCATTTACGGTAAATTAGTTTGTTCATTTGTTTTTTTTATTTAAATATTTTATTATGAAAAATTGATAATTATTCAATGCCATTTTTGAAACTGTTGTCTTTTTACCAATTTGAAAATAAAAATTTCAATTTTTATGTTTCCTGAGCTTGGGGTCACATTAAAATATTTGACGTTTAAAAAAATGAGAAGCACTATTCAGATATCCTTCAAAATCTAATGGGGTCTAAGCGAGTATTAGATATACATTTTTGCAAAATTTGAAAAGAATCGAATGAGTACTTTAGTCTATAATTGATAAAGCAAAATAAATATTCCGTACACAGCATGCAACACACAGACACATTGTGATGAAACTTTCAGAATACAATCTCAGCATGAAACTAGTTGATAATCTGCAATAACAAAATAGCCTTAAAAAATGCGAAATCATAGATCCCCACTATATCCCCTTGGGTTAGTGAGGAGTAAAAAACAAGACGATTGAATAAGAACAGTTCATAGCAATAATAGGAAAATAAAAGGATTAGAAAAAAAGAGGATAGGAAGAAGAAATCTAGATTTATTACCTTGGTTTTCATAATTTCAACTTTATCTCGAAGTTGCGGAATAATTTTGTTGCTTGGAAGGTTTTTTTCCATTTTGTTAACAATTTTTCCATAATTTACTGTAGTGTTTTGTACGTCGTCTAAATTTAGCTCGAAAAAATTAGAAGTGTACCTGAAAAATCATTTCATTAATTATCTTATAGCGTTCAGTTACCTCTGTCTACCCAATATAGAACACGGCATGATGGTATTCGAACTGTCAATTTTTTTTAGATTTAATTTCGTTCATACTGTTCATAGCCATAGGTTTTCATATAATACACTAGATGTCGTTGTTAGCAAATTTTGTATGAATCGAATGTGAGTCATTTTTCAGGGGGGATTTTTGACGTTTTGGTTCCAGACCACATCGTTTTTCTATAGAAAATAACGAAAAATGTGAATTGTTTTCGGATTTATTTGTCTAAAAAAACATTTCAATTATCTAGGTATATAATAATAAAAATCTATGTTCATAGCACGCGTATTGAAAAATTTTGTACAGGGGAATCTAATTAGAGTCGAAAAATATTAAATCAAAGAAAAAATAACCCAAATGTTTATTTATTTCTTATACCTGTTAAATCGACGTAGATAGATTTTTTTTTTTTTTTTAATATATTTACATCCGACTGTCGATTTCAATTGAACAATTAACGTTATTATTGCGTTGGTATACATCTTATTACCTATATGTATTAAAAAAAATATAAGACCAATACTTTTAGAAATAAAAAAATAAAATACCAATCTAAACCTTTAAGGTATATTATATCCATTTTTTAAATCCCCTCATCTGTCATTTGTGAACTTCCTTATCTGCTTATTACTTTACAAAATTGTAATAAAAACCACAATCAGTTTTAATATCATTATATGTAATGAAACATCTCGCCTTCCACGAGGAAACATCACGAGCATCGGATACCGAGAGCTCCTTCCACCACGAGCGTTAAATGCCAAGCCAAGTGAGTGCCGGCGACAAGCCTTCGCCGCGCCGCTTTTAAACACTAAACTTTTCCCAACAATTATTGTATTCAATTACCTACATTATAAACCATTTCCCATAGTCCTGTTTTTTTTATACACACTTGCTTCCGATGAAAGTACATAAAAAACATATGGATTGTGGCCAACACTAAACTCTTTCCAGAGCTTACATATATTCAATTACATTTATGAGATGGGTCGATGGCAGAGCGGTTAGCGCGCTGGGCTAGTAATCTAGTGGTCGCGAGTTCGAATCCTGCATCGACCGATTTCGTTCACCTATAGCACAAGCATTTATGCTTATTTTAGGGAACGTAGGAAGATGTATATGTACTTGTTTAACAAGGACATATTCATTTTAATAAAAAAAAAAAACATTTTAAACCATTTCCCATAGTCCAATATTGCTTAAATTTTGTACACACACTTGCTTTAAATGAGGATTTATAAAAAAAGGATTAAGGTTTGTCCAACACTTGACTCTTTAAAATGCTTATATTCAATTACATTTTAAACCATTTCTACATTTTAAACCATTTTCTATTTTTTATTCGCACTTGCATCCGACGAAAGTATATAAAAAAGCAAATGAGTTGTGGCCAACAGTACCTACACAGTTTAATATGCTTATATTTAATCTCATTTCATACGGAGGGGCTAAATTTTATAAAATTCACATATGATTGTACTTAATTTTTATTTACTATCTTGGATATTTTCTTAATCATTCTGAATTTATATCATAACAAATAAACATTTAAAAAATATAAAAACGAATTTCTTGACGAGTTAGCTTATTGCTTCATATTTACCTTCCCGAGCAACAGAATATAAAAAAAAACTAGTTGAAATAAGATTAAAAATACATACCATGAATCTTGACAGGCATCCCACTCTGAATAAGATTTCCACAAAAGCTGTCTCAATTGTACTTCTTGCACTAATTCCGGTAATATATCCAGTCTAGTTACATATAACTAAAACGAATGAATAGGTAGGTACGTAAGAAAACATAATATGTTTCAAATATCCAAACTTGTAAATAAAAATATAATATGATAATCCATGCATACTTTGAAAACTCTTTGCCAATCTTGTATACGTTTATATGTTTCCTGGTGTGTTGTTAATTCTTCAATCATTTCATCCAACGCATTCACAACTTCATGTTCGTCTGATTCGATATTTATTAACCATGGTTCCTGAAATAAATATAACTTCAATAGTAAGTGGTTATACTAATATTGTACATACCTACTTCTACACTCTAGATATACATCAGCATACGTAGGTTATGCTAGTTATGTAGGTACATAGGTAATTTATTAATTTATTTATTTTAAACTTTCTGAGCACAAATGCACAATGGCGGGCTTATTGCCAAATGGCAATATCTTCCAACCAACCATATTCATTTGGTGAATAACTATTACATTTATGGTATGTACCAAAATTTTTATATAATACAAGCAAAAGCTATAAAGAAAATAAAACATATAAAATGAAAAAGAACATATAAGCAAAAACAATAAAGAAACGTAGGGGACAGGAGAGGTGGGGGGGGACAAGGATGGGATAAGGAGACAAATTTAGGTGTTATGTGTAAGGAAATGATTCCTCAGATTTCTTTTGAAAGCGGGAAGTGTTAATGAAACTCGAAGTTGCGATGGGATGTAATTCCAAAGACGAGCTGCTTGTACGGAGAAAGAGGTGGTGAAAAAGGAAGTATTGTGTAGGTACTGGGATACTGAGCGTTCTTTCAGTATTTGAACGAAGAGGCAACCCGTGTTCAGAGAGGAAGTGAAATTGATTTCGTAGATAAACTGGAGCATTGGAGTCGTTTAAGACCTTGTATAGAAGTGTGAGGGTATGTAGGTTCCTACGCTGTCTGATAGGCAACCACCTTAACCGTTTCATTGCTAATCCCGAGACGTTATCGTGATGAATCATGCGCTACACCAGTGCGGATCACGTTAGGTTATCGTGATGGACAATGCTCCACTTAAAAGAGATCGATATTCCGATATGTGGTCAATTTTTTTCATTTTAAAAATATATCGAATGCATGTATTTTGTAATCGCTCCAATTTATCTAAGAGTTCCTGATTAGCGTCTAAATAGCATACATCAGCGTAATCAAGGAAAGGGAGTAATATTGATTGGCATAACGACATTTATTTGTTATGATTTACAAAATCATATTATATAATATGTATATCCACCTCACTAGGCTTAGCCTGAATCAAGAAATTATGAACATATCTAAACATTTTGATTAATTTATATTTGTAAATGGGGTGTGTTTATTTAATAATTATTATGTATACTTACGACGACTTTTTCGCGCAAAATTACTAAAGCATTGAGCAATTTATCAATATCTGTATTGATTTGTGAACTGAATTTCTTTAAAAGATTTCCTCTCGATTCCAACACTCGATCACATGTTGATCTCAATGTGCCAAGTACTTGATTTAAACCTAAAAAACAAATATCATGCTTATATAGTTTCTAACTATATATTTAAAATATTGGAAAGAATAATCCTCGAGAGAATCTCCCAATTTGTAGACAAAAATTTGAACAGAGAGCAGGCTGGCTTCAGACCACAACATCCACCCTTCGAGTACCGCCAGAAAGGGCAAGGCAAGAGCAATGGATTGATCAATGCAGTGGAAGTCGAAATGAGCTGTCGGAGATTTTGGGGCCGGGACACCATCTATCCTACCGTACATGGTAGACATTAAATAGACTCCGTGTAGGTGTCACAAGGTGTAAAGAGAACCTGTACAGGTGGGGAATAGGACGAGAAGATGTATCTTGCGATTGCGGGGAGGTCCAAGATGATAAGCATCTTCTTGTCTGCCGAAACATGGAACAGGGATGTAGCAAAGAAGACTTGGTTGTGGCAAATGACGCAGCAATTGCTATTGCTACATATTGGAGTGAAAAGGTCTAATATTAACCCGGGTTTAAGTAAGTTTTCAACTATATCAATAGATTATTAACGTTGTTATTTTGTAAAAAGTTAGTTTTGTAATAAATAATATTGTAGGTATATTTATTATGTAAATTTTAAAAATAAATAAAATTATAACCAATTGTATCTAACACATGAGATCCATCTGTCGATGGCGATAGTATGTGTATAGCTAACGAATTCGTACCAAACAATAAAACCTTAAATCCAAATAATTTAATATTTTAAGACATTTTGTTTTCATATACAAAACATGTATGTCAGGATTGGATTGTGTGGAGTTCAATCCTTGTTTCCTACCCATAATAGATGCTTGATGGTAGCCGGTAGGTATGCATGTATGTATGAAGATTAAATATCAAACTATAAGAGTCCTCGTAGATGTTTCAATTTATGCAAAAATTGATAAAAAAAACTTTAAAGTACCTATTCTCTCCATACAATGCGGCCATTTTGAATTATTTCATAATTACCAACAGATTTTAAATTCCATACTAATTACCAATAATGTTAATTTTCGTACTAATGGCCAATATTTTGACAATTTCTTGATTTTCTTTTCAATGGTTAGACCTAATAAGCATATAGAATATTTAGTATGTACCTAATATGTAAGAAGGTATGTAATATCTATTTTTTCTTTTTTTGCGTTTGCGGGTGATAACCCAAGGAAAGTTTCCCGATGTTAATTAATTTATTTATATAGTTCAAGAAAATTCACATATCTTAACATACCTATCGACTATCGACAAAGTATAAAGCCAAGATACGCGAGATTTGTATGCAGGGTCTATATTTATCTCGGTTTTTGCAACTTTGATGTCAAAAAACACCAACTTAGAGGCTTCGCAGTATATATGTTCTACATACGGATTTACTCAGCCCCCCCCCCCGCCTATAACTTTTGATCCGCTTAATTTACAAGTTACAAGCCCAAAATTTCAGAATATATAGATAGGCCTACAAAACTTTCATACTCAGAATTTTGAATTTTTATTTCAGTCAGGAGTTATCAACTTATGAATTGTTACTTTATTTTTTCATATATCTTAAAAAACATAAGAGCTAGAACGCTGAAATTTGGTATACCTAGTAATAGACAAATACCATACCTCAAATTCGTTTTTTTAAAGTTCCAGAGTTTCTCAAACAATTTTTATTAGGAAAAACATTTTTTCATGATAAATTTGTGTGTTTAACTGCCTACATATATTTCCAAAGTTATTAAAAATATCGAAAAAAGCCGAAACATCCAACTATAGATAATTTGATTTTCTATAAAAAAATATGTTCATTGTAGCAGTACATCTCAAACTTTTTTTAACAATTTTTATAAAAATTGGATTAAGAGACGACATCGTTTTATACAATTTATATGGCAGTGGCCTATACACAATATCTGAGATGACTTAATAGTATGATACTTAATCTCCAAACAAACATACATATCATCATGCTATCCTATCCTGACATACATATCTACATATTTTACATATATAGAAAACAAAGTATCTTACAATGTTTATTAATTTGTGTTTACAGTATACCTTCATTGTTTATAGTTTGGTAGTATTCTTCTATTATACATACTATCGCCATGAACAGTAAGTTGGATGTCATGTGTTACATGAAACTAGTATAAAAACTATTGCTTAATCCTTCACATATTTACATTCTTGGCCAACGGGGGACATCAAAGTTAGTATAATATAAAATGCTTGTTACCTATGCATTTTAGTTAGTATAGTTACAAATAAATTCGTAGTATCACATAATGCCAACCCAAGAAAAAATCGAATTTTCCGCAGCACACATGAATTCTCAATTTATTTGTCGATAGCTACATATATATCTACTGTAAAAATATGATTTACCTAAATACTCTTGCATATCATCTGGTGGTATAACCATTCCATACTCTCCCATCATATCATACAATTCTCTAATGTATTCAAGTCGTTCTTCCAGCTTTGCAACAGTTTCATCTATACCATTTAACATCGAATTGAATTCAATAATTTCTTCGGATGTCTGTGGGTCAAAATTGACGTCTTCTGTTGTTTTGTCGCAATCCAATATGATCTTCTTAACCATTTCACGGCCAATACTGCAATATTAATAAACATCACAACTCAGTTTAAAACGATGTATAAGAATAAAACATGAAGATATTATATAGTCGAGAATTTCCACCTCTTTAAATCGGTTGTTTTCTTGTAGGTACCTAATGAATTATTTAAGTTTATATTAATTTCAAATGAAGTAGGTATCCAAATATTCCCAATCCTGGCACACTGAAAGGTACACGATTCATCATCCTGGTTGATTAAAAATTATAACCATTGATGATAAGTAATTAAATAATCTAACTTAGATATTCAAACTAATAAAAATATTAAGTTCAACCTACGCTGGAGTTCCAAGAGATAAAATATCAAACAGATGATTAGGCATCGCAATGATTTTCTTTTTCATCGGAATCAAACATAAAAAAAATACTCCCAACGTCTGATAGGATGTGATCCTCCTGTTGATTTTCATTTCGTCTCGATATCTGACACACAGGCTTTTCAAAGCGTAAAGATCCCTTTCGTTCTTCATCGCCTCTATATCTTTTTCAACGTCCTCGCGATAATTGTCCCAGTTTGTTTTGAACCTCTCCAAGAACTTGGCGATCGTATTATATCCACTGTCGAAGAACGACATCATGAAACTCCTGTCATTTTTCATGTCAATGTCTTGGTTCAATATAAAACTCTGCAGGGTATGAACGTTGACAGACTTTTCGTTGTATATACCAGCCACATAGTAGAAGGGCGCCACGCACTCTTCATGTTGAAACCGTCTCATTCTGTAAACCATCTGATCCCAAATTTCAATTGTTTTTGTAAATATTTCATTAGTAACGTCTTGTGGGGGGTTCAAGATTGGCGTAAAATTTTCCGATATATCTAGTTCGATTTGTATAAGTGGCCACTGAAAATGGACAGTAAACAAAAATTAAAAAAAAATCAACACTTCTGAATACGATGAGAGGATTTTAATCGTATCGATGTATATTATATTAAATAATTGAAAAGACAAAATGCAGAGGGACGAAGACGAGTTGGCTGAAGGCTGATATCCTGGTTGCGTAACATATAAGGGAATGAACAGGAACAGATCAAGGGGAGACCTGTTCCGAATAACACAGGACAGAGAGGTCTTCGCAAGTTATGACCAACGTCGTCGGAGGGACCTGACACGGCACAAGAAGATCATCATCACTGACACTACAGTCCGCTACGGACCCTGGCCTCCTCCAGAAATCGTCTCCATCCCTCCCTATCGACCGCCAGTCTTCTCCAATTTATCTGGTCCATTTCTCTTATATCGCACAGCACGTAGTCCATCCATCTCAACCTAGGTTTGCCTCTACTTCTTCTCTACAGGTGTCTAATACCTTTTTAGGAATATGGTCATCGGCACAAGAAGAAAACGAATATATTATAGTACTTTTTTATACCTGGCGCTGCTCGGAAGGGTAAATGTGAATCTTCATACTTTGCTGCTAATTCTTTGTGGGACATTTTAACTAATATTATTAAATTAAATTAAATATTTTAGTTTCTAACCACGTTGAGTATTTTTATACCAATTATTTTATGGCATAAAACTACTCAATGTGGTTAGAAACTAAGATATTTTATTATTACGAATATAAACCATAGTTTTAATCCACAAATTGAGTTAAAATTAGCCTGAGCGCTTTCGATGGTTACACCATCATCCTCGGAGGCGACAATAAAAAGTTTTTATTGTCGCCTCCGAGGATGATGGTGTAACCATCGAAAGCGCTCAGGCTAATTTTAACTCAATTTGTGGATTAAAACTATGGTTTATATTCGTAATAATTTCATTATAAACTTCCACTCTGTAAACGAAACAACATTAAACCTAATAAGATATTTTATTTTTTTTAAAAACGTGAATCATACAAAAAATATTTTTTGTATTTATTGAACTGTTTATTTATAATAAATACAGAATGAGTAAAAAATATCCGGTACAATAAATAAAAATAAACATAAGTACATAAGTTTTAAAAATCTGAAACTCCGTCCCTTCACTCCCTTCCGTCCTTCCCTCTGTCCCATCCCTTCAGTCATTCCAGTCCCTTCAGCCTCAAATAATGTATTTTGGGAGGTAGTTTGAAATTAGATTGAATATAAGCATAGTAAAAAGTATAGATTTGACCATAAAGTTTTTTATAAAATATATAGTTTCATCGGAAGCAAGAGTAAGTATATAAAAAAACAAAAAAAAAAGGAATATGAGAAATGGCTTAAAATGTAAGTAATTGAATATATATGTATAAGTGTTGGAAAGAGATTAGAGTTGGCCACAAACCACTCATTTTTATAAATCGTCAATGAAAGCATGTGTATACAAAATTAAAGCAAGATTTAAGAAATGAGTTTAATGTAATTGAATATATGTTTTGAGATGAGTTTAGTATTGACCACAACCCATTTTTTAAACCGTCATCGATAGCAAGAGTATCGATGGCAAAAACAAATTAATACGCACACCCACTCTTTATTCACATAACCATTTATTATTTTGATATTAGGTAGGTATAGTAGGTACGTTATACCTATATTATGCTTGGTATAATTTTCGCCAAACATCCCGAACGAGCTTCCGATTGGACAGAGCGTAAATTTGTGTCTTTTTGCTTCATTGGTTTACGTGCAAATCGCCCCCCTTATCGACTTCAAGATATTTGGCTACAACTCTACTTTGTGCTATACTTGCAAATATAAAATAATATTGTATGTATGTTGTTTATTATAGTTATTCTGTTTACCCGACACGTGACATCTTCTCGTGGCACTGTTTCAAGTAAACTTTCACAATCCATGTTTTCCAACAATTCTTGAGATGGTAAAGCGTTGAAATGTTTTCTTAACATTGCTGCCATATCACTGTACGATCTTTTCATCAAGCAATGTAACATGTGAATAGTTATATAGTCCACCAAAGTAACAAAACTTAAACAAACAACAAAATATTATATTGAAATTATTGAAGGGGTGTGTTGATATTTTTATGCATATTAAATATATTTAACCCACAAATTATATACAGTTAGATTCGAAATTGGGATTGGAATCGAGTATCATGAGTATTACATCACATCGTCTCAAGTAAATAAATTTAAAAAAAGACTTTTTATTAGTTTTTTTCTTTTATATATGCTAAAATATATGCACAATTAAATTACACTACTGTGAGAGAGCGGTTAAAATTTGTGCTTTCACTATTTTCTATTACTTATCATCGTCTTAAGGTATCCCCGTAAGAGACGAATAATCGAAAATACAACAGGCAAAACTACATCTCACGTGGTTCAGTTATGAGGTTCACCACTCATTTTGAATGTAGCCTTTTTGGCGAGACGATTCTGGTGTGTGGAGATACACACACGTGTCATGCTTCCTTTTATAAGGTTATACATAACCTTATAAAGGGTTCTTGCGCAACCTACGATATAGCCAATCAGCGGAGACTTCTAATTGGCTGTTAAATTATCATAATAAAAGTAAAAATAATGTAATGTCTTACAAAAAAAATATAAATAAATACCCCACCTATCGTTAACTACCCTAGTACATTATAATTTACCTTGGATTATATTATTTTTTAAATAAGTATGTACATTATAAGATACCCTAGTTCATTATAATTTACCCTAGATTATATTATTTTTTTAAATATGTACATTATAAGATATAAAACCCTATAATCTTTTCGTTCATACCATGTTATTCTTTCACAAAATTTCCTTTTGCTTGCCTTCTGCATATACGACATATTGGAATTTTCATTTGGGTCATTGATGTTGAATCCTTCTAACAAAAGAGACTTGGTGCAGGTCTTTTTTAAAATTTTCAATACATATTCATTGTAATCACACAACTTAACGCTGATACTCTCCAACCTCTCCATCTGAAAGCAAAAAAAGAAACAATGAAATCCAATTGAAAAGATAAATTAGACAAAATTATTATTTTGAATAGTGAGAGAAAAATGAAAAAAATATATTATATTGGTCGTATTATAAGAGTTATTTGAGAAAAATGTATGGTCCCGTATCTACTGCGAGAATACTGATTACGGAACCTCAAAATTTTCTTACATCATTCTTATTTTATTTATTTATTTATTTTATTTTATTTCATCTCAACAGCTATTTCATAAATTGCTTAAAAACATTACACATATCAATGCCAATTACAGATATTTCTTAAATTATTTTAAAAATAATGCTGAAAAATAAATTTAGTGGGTAGATATTCAATATACTTATAAATTGTAATAATTTGTTCAATACAGTCGCCACAATACGGTTATAGGTACTTAGTATGGTTAGGTTTTATTTGTCCTTTGGTCGCTGTACTTTTAACGCACGGGTGGTCTATCTTCACACCGGCGCAGGCGGCCACTTATGAAAACATTCCAAGGAAAAAAAGTTGAACGGTATAATATGGTGAACAGATAAGATAACATTTTTTTGCATTTATTTTTTGATAGGATAATAATTCATAATTAACTCCCGTACAGGATTCTATTAAATAATATGTAAGCGGTACTTTACAACTGTGTTCTCAATCCAGTTTTTGAAGACGTGTAGTTATATATTATTCTCCTTTGGTGGAAGAGGTTACAAAAATCACTATAATAATTTTGATACGTTTTGATGTTCGTTTGGTTTGGCATCCTCCTCACCCATATGGGCAGCGTCCAAATTTTACAGCCATGGTTCCAGCTTTGTCAGCTAGTCCACAGCCTCCGGTCTCGCCTCATGTATATCCCGGAGGGTAGGTACCATTACATTTCCTGAGCTGGAAGTCCTGCACCATATGCTTTATTGTCTGCTCGGCTACACATTCACAGTTTGGGTTCTCCCTCTTGCCCCACCTTCAGAGCAAGTAATTACAATAGCCTTGATCCGTTCTTAACCTCTTTTGTTGCATCCATGTTTTACGTGGCAGGTCAGCTCATTAGGTGATTGTTCAGTATATTAATGTGAGACCAAATTGGGTTACGGGATCTTAGCCTCTTTTGGGGTGGGTGGAAGATGTCATCAAAAGCCGGTAAGTGAGGATTGTTTTTTATTTTATTTTTCTCTCTTGACAATAACATGTATTCAACGTAGATCTGTCGGAACGATGTTTGACAACACCGGAAACTACTGTGTTGGAGTGCAGGATTTCATTAACTTATAATGGAAGTTCGCGATTGTAAATTTAATTTAAAAAAATGGTAATTTTCAATTTTTTCATCTCCATGGTCAAAATCCTAGGATTGGTCTGCACCAAGCACTCCATCTCTCCACATATCTCTGTTGTGTCTGCACAGCCTCTTCATCTCTTGGTAGCTGCTACAGCGCACATCACTAATCACCTGGTCTATGTATGTAATTTCTGCCGTCCGTCATTCCCTAGGCGATAGTAATAAGTAGACCCGCATGTTATGACCATTTGGATCATTGTATGGTAACCCGGCTTTTTCAGGAGTTGTCTCGTTTCTCCGACTCTGTTCAGTACCACGTCGTCGTTTGGAATGTGATCTGAATAATGTTTACAGTTACAGTGCCATTAAGATGTTACAGTACTGTACAATTTTACAGTACAAGCCGGAGGAAAATTTGAACGGAAAATTACGTGTCCTTGATTTTTCAAGACTTTTCTACATTTGAAATTCGATACGAAATTGCGAGTGTATACTTTGGCCGTTATTACTCCATGACGAGTATAAATGTTTAATAAAATAATAACCCTTTCGATAGTCGTCTACAGTTAGCATTTTCATTCAAGTGGGAATGGTTGGAATAACACATTCATTGCTACATGCATTCATGTATTTCCATGGTCAGTGTTTCAAATCATAAAGCGAGTTGCTTTTTCATTTCATATATTATTTTATAGAAGGTTGAAAATCATTAGAAGTCATTACTTACTTGGTTTTCAATAAAATAATACAGAGGAGAATCTTCGTGTATTGTCAATTCAGCAAAGTTTTCGTGATATATTATCCAGCACCTCTCGTATATCCTGAGGAGGCAGCGACCAAACAGTATGTGCTGTGTAAAGAGGAACTTTTGAATTCTGTTTCTACTCTTCACAAATTTCCTGTAAACCATAGTTTTCCTCCACAAGTAGAATGCCTTCCACATTCGGAATAATTTGAAAAATTTTATCTGAAAAAAATCGTTATACGTGACCCATAGTAAACAACAATTTTGCTAAAATATTTTAAAGCATTAATATTTTATAGCTGGAGCTATAAAAACAGACATGACAAATAAATGAGAACGAAAAACACAACAAGTGATAGAAACGCGTGCGCGGGAAAAATTCGTGACACGGATGGTAATATTATAATATAATATGGTAACATGCATTTCAAATAATAAAACACTCTTTCTTTGGTAATTTAGCACTGTCTTTAGTAATAACTATTAATGCACATTATTTTTATACATACTTACCTCTTTAATTTTACAAAACATTTTGAATTCAAATTCCCACAAACGTAACTTAGTGAATATCTGTTCCCTGGTGTAATGTGTGACCCCACACGGACTCATAGTCATGAAGTTTTTTTTATCAATCTCTTGGTATGGGACGACTCTAAAAAACATGAAATGCGAGTTGGTATATAGGTATATGATATTATGTTCCATATTATGTGTAAAAATAGTATGTTAGTATTTAAAAAACAATATTTTTCCGATGATTTCGTATTATACCTGCAAAGGCTTTTTTTAAATATGACATTCATGTTAATAAGATTTTATAGAGCCTTCATATACTTCCTTCATATGAAAAGATGAATAATTTGCGTTTACTATTATAGTCCATTAAGTTCTGATATTGAATACCTATGTACCTAAATAATTTTATGGTTTTCTCTGGTTATATTTTATTATTAAGGTAGTGAAAAGGACTGTTAAATGGATAAATTTTTATTAAATTCACATGTTCTATTTGTGGCATGAGAAATAGATACAAAATGGATTTACAATAACTTTTGAAAATGTTCCTAAATCACATTAAATGTTGGTGTTTTTTGACATCAACATTGAAAAATCCATGAAAAATATAGTCCATATTTCGCGTATCTTAGCTTGATACTTTGTCGATATGTTAAGAGAAATAAATTACCTTGAACAAATCGATAGTTGCAATAGTAAAAAAATAGGTAGGCACTTACTTTAGGCAAAATGGTGTAAAATAAATGGACTCTTTTGGAGCAGCGTATGTTAAATATATGAATGTATATTCTTTTACAGCTTTCATCTTCTCCAACTCCTCGTTCAAATCGGATGTTAGTGGAACTCTTCGCAAAACGTTCAATGGTAGTAATGTCGATGATTTATTTCTTCTATTATCTCTTGTAAACTTTTCATCGTTTCCTTAAATTGAAAAATTAAAAATATTGTGCTTTGTATTTCTATTTCGGATAAATATTTGTTTCATAATGTTCTTGGGAATAACCCATATAGAGAAGAGCCGGTGTGACCGTCAGACCACAACAGGTAATAACGATTGGATAGTTTGAACCCTAATTATTGGTGACATTGTGACGTAGATAAAAACCTTGAATGTGTTGAAAATTCCTATTTTGACACGACAATTATAGTATGAATAAAGCGTGATTTATTATCGAAGATTTTTTGTTACCTTACAAAACAAGTACAGTCGCTGAAGAAACCGAAGAGAAATGGCCTGCCGTAGGGCAGCGTGCTGTCTTCAATATTTTGTACAACATTTACACCAATGATCAGCCAAGGACACCTCAAACACGACAGTTCACTTACTTACGCCGATGATACAGCTATTACCGCTCAAAGATCTACCTTTGAAGAAGTGGAAAAGAAAATTACCGTTGCTCTCGAACATCTAGCGTATTATGATGAGAACTATCTTAAAACGAATCCATCCATAACTCAAGTATGCGCTTTCCATCTGCGCAACAGAGATGTTTCTAGAGGACTGCATGTTACATGAAGGGATGAAATGTTGATATATTGTTTTGCTCCTAAATACCTGGCTGTAACACTTGACCGTACATTGTCATTTAAGGAACACTGCCTTAATACCAATCAGAAAATGCAGCAGAAATAACATTATAAAGAAACTAACGGGCTAGACCTGGGGGGCAAGTCTGGTTCGACCGGCGAAATCAAAACCCTATTATCCATATCATGAATATAATTATCGTATGGAGTTCTATGACATCTAAAGATATTATAGAGCTCTATATAATAATTATATCCATGATATGGGTAATCGTGAGGGTTTTGATTTCGCCGATTGAACCAGACTTGCCCCCCTGCTGAGCTGGGCCATCCACTTTAAGAACTTCTGCTCTGTGATTATGTTTTTCTGCCGCTGAGTATGAAGTACCTGTAAGGCTTTCCACGCCACATGCAAAACAAGTAGATGTAGCACTAAATTAAACCGGGCATATAATATTTGGCTTACTTGCAGCCAACCATAGTAAGTGAGATATACCCGATAATAGGTATTGCCCCTCCAAATATCAGAAGAAAGGTAACTGCAGACTGAAAGAAAGAAGCAAGAGCCAAGGCATCCTCTGTTTAGTCACATGCCTCCGATGGCGAGATTAAAATCGAGGAAATGTTTCCTGACCACGACATCCCCCCTTCAAGTGTCGCTAGAAAGTGTAAGTCAAGAACACTGGATTGAACCGTACACTGAGGTCGTAACGAGCTGTCGGCTGTCGGAGACTTTGGGACTGGGACACCATCTACCCTACCGCACTGAGGAAGACACTGAATAGACTCCATGTAGGTGTCACGAGGTGTAAAAAGAATTTGTATAAGTCGAGAATATAGGATGTCTCTTGCGATTGTGGTGAGGTACAAAATGATAAGCGTCTTCTTGTCTGCCGAAACATGGAACAGGGATGTAACGAAGAAGACTTGGTTGTGGAAAACGACGTGGCAATTGCTGCTGCAACGTATTGGAGTGGAAAGGCCTAATACCTACATAAGTATGTTCGGACACGTTTACTTAATAAGTTGGTGGAAACACCCCCCCCCCTACATATAAGAGGTATTAAATAAATGATGAATAGGTATAATTTTCACCAAACATCTTGAACAAACTTCCGGTTGCGCAGAGCGTCTTTTTGCTTCGTTAGTTTACGTGCAAATCGTCCGCCTTCTCGGCTAAAAGTTCAAGATGTTTGGCTACAATTGTACGTATATTTAGGTAAGTATTTACTTGTACAAGAAAACAATGCACATATATCAAATAAAACGTGTAAGTACTTTATATTTACCAATTTTAGTCTTCGAAATTCTAGAAGCGAAAGGTTCAATTGCTGTTAAATGTCTTGAAGATCCTAATGACTCTCTTCTTTTTCTTTTATCTTGTATTTCTCTTAATCCGAACTAAAAATAAAACAAACGAATATATAGAAACAAAAAAATGTTTTTCTCACATTTCCATCAAATATAAATCATAACTTGGCGTTTTTTTTATAAATAGTATAGGTATTTATTTACGCGTCATCAAACTAAAAAAACACACACAAGTGGTAGGTAATTTACTGTCATCTGTAAGTACCTTACTAACATACTATTAACCTTATAACATACCTAGTTACACTAGTAACACACCACTAGTCAACTACTAGTGATTATCCGTAGGTATTATATTATACTCTTTGCTAGTGATGATCAAAATCAGTGTAGGTTTTGCATTTTATAAGAGCTAAATTGGGCTTCGAAAATAAATTGAAAAAACAAACTTTCTATAAAATGGACACATCATGACACATTGTGTCCCCTATCGTTGAGGGAAAGATACTTATTTTTCATATATTTATAAAAAAATAAGTACTTAAGTATATTCTTTCTCGCTAATCTAATTTTCATCTATTTTGTTATTGATTCTGAGAGATATTTATCATAATATATATCCTCCGCTCTGCATATTATGTTAAATGGTTGGATATCGCTGAGCAATAATTTGAAATTATTATCAAATAATTACATAAATTAATGATTCTTTGCTTCTTTTATTACTGTTTATACATATTTCTCTTCAAATCGGGCAGAAAATATTACTTGGTCTTAAACCGATATTTATTTATATTTATTTTATTTTACAATAAATGTAAATAAATAAAAATACAAATATACCATGTACCTCTTACGTACTATACCTAATATCAAAATAAGACAATAAAAAAGTGTGAATTAGTGTGGGTGCGCGCATGAGAGAAGAGTAACAATATGTATGTGTGTGTGAAAGAGATATCTAGAAAGAGTGTGGGTGTGAATGTGTGAGGGTGGATGTGCATGTGTATGTATACCATGATGTATACATGATAGACGAACATATATTGACCGAATCATAAGTTGAGAAGAAAAAGAAAATATATTGAAAATATATTTTTTGATTTACATATGACATACAAAAACAAACTTCTATCTAACATCGTGACATTGTAACAATAAACAACTAGGTAGGTACTGATTAATTTTATTTTTCCCAACCACCCTCAGTAATATATTACTCGCTAAAAATAATTTTATAAGATAAAATATCCGATTTCCGATATATAGTTTTTAATATGAGATTGTGATAACAAGTTATTGGGTGTGTGTTAAATTAATATTTGACTTAGTACCTATTAGTTGCCTGAGATGCAATACATATTTGACTTAGTACCTATTAGTTGCCTGAGATGCAATACATATTTGACTTAGTACCTATTAGTTGCCTGAGATGCAATACATACATATTATAAATAATATAAATATTTTTTGATAAGGCTATAAAAAAGCTCCTTATAACTGATCAGCTCCCCTAAACAACGTGTCATTTAGCTCAAGAAAATAAACCAAAAAAACATAACTTAATGTATGGAAGTGACAATTGCATGTCACGTGACAACTGTCACTTCCATACATTGAGCTATCTTTTCTTGTTTCTTTTCTTGAGTAAATGATACATACGTTGTCTAGGGGGCCAGAGACCTCTCGAAAAAAATAATCAATATGTATATCAATTTGTACATATGTAGTAAAAATTATCTTCGTTACAAACGAGCATAATATTATGTATGTAGGTACTTATATGTTAAGTGGCACGGGTACCTACGTGTAAAATTAGGTACATAATATGAGTGCACTGCAAAAAGTATTTGCTTTATCTATGTTTTTACACTTACCTCCACAAGTATTTGTTATCTTGACTTATTTGGCACCTCGACGTTATATTGTTTATAAACAAAAGAGGGTAGGAATGGGGGAATCCCCTCACAGACCAACATTATGTTGGTACATATCTAAGTAGATTTAAGAGAACAATGAATAACACCGATATACCTACCTACCTACTGGAGTTACATACATACTTATACAAAGCACATAAGAATTTCAAACCAAAATATAATTTAGATGTGAGGGGAAAACAAAGAGAACCAAATGTCTAATTTTCGGTCTTCGAGGCTCTAATTTGTTTCCCTCAAAATTTGTTTATCATAAAATACAACATTTCGTTACGTCTATTGTAGACTTTTGTTACGATTACGAACTTGTATAGTTACCTTCCTAATAATGCAAATAATTGACGCCCTTTTTATATTGAGAGAAAAATTATTATTGATTCAAAAACCAGAATTCCGCTTAAAAAATCAAGAAAATTTTTTTATGAGTAAATTGTTTTTTATGTTAAACTTTTTTCTTCACAGTTATAAGTAGACATCTAGTCGTTGAACAAAATGAATTTCTTTGTAGGTACGACATTTTCAATTCAATATACCTACTTTAAAAATATGAGCAACGCTTTGTTTCAGCTCAAATATTATAAATATGTTTAAAATACAATTGTATTATTATTTTAATATACCAATGGTTCTGGTCTTTCCAATGTGGCTTCCATTTTTTCTGTCACTTTTTTGTGTGGCAAGTGTAGCGGCAACATCTGGTCGCTTCTGTAACAAGCACATCCCTACATTATACCTACATAATATTATAATATAATAATTCTAACATTCCATTCATATCATTAAAGATTTCTTTCAAACTATATAAAGTTTTCTAAGACAATTCATTTTTTTATTTAAACATTTAGTGAAACAAAAACTGTTCACATCAAAATAAAAGAGAAAACATCAAAATATGTATTATACAAACAGCTACATATGTTGCAGGAAAACAAGCGCTCCAGCAACTTATTTTCAGCATGATCCTATTGCTAGATTATCAAATACTTTTATTATTAAAGTGTCACGAATATTACAAAATTACCTTAGAGCATACATTTATAAAAAATGCATCAAAATAAACATTAGGTACAATTTATTAATAAATATACATATATTTTTTTATTTTTAAAACAATGCATTCCCAATATTCAACAATAGACAAACAGAATGTAATGAACTTCATGGCGTAGTATTATGTAAACCCCGAAAGTAGCAACACACATATGTACAAATAGACACACATACACACTAAATCTACATACATACATACCATCACGCCATGTCCCTTGCGGGGTAGGCAGAGAGAACCGAACGAAACATCTTTCTATCCTGGCACGCATCCCTCGCCTCATCCACATTCATGCATCGTCTCATACATGTTCGTCTATTGCTCACACTTCTAACATTTCCGTCTTTCAAAATTTCGTTCACATGGTCGTGCCCATCCCTTTCTTGGGCGTCCCCGACCTCTCATTCCATTCCTCAGGCGCTCCTCATTCATTCCACCCATGTGACCAAACCATCTCAATGTTTTCACTTTCATTCTAGTAATGACATCTTTCTTCATCTTACATTCTTTCCTTATGTCCTCGTTTCTTACCCGGTCATACATAGTTCTATTACAAATCCTTCTTAACAATCTCATTTCAACTGCATTTATTCTACTTTCATGCGTCTTCTGCCATGTCCAGGTTTCACTTTCATACGTCAAAGTTGGCACTACGATGGCGTTATGAATGGCAACTTTGGCATTCTTTGATATGTTGTGATCATTCTAGAATTGGTCTTAGTGCTCCATTCACTCTGTTTCCTGCCATAACTCTTCTTTCGATCTCTTTATCGAGTCGTCCGTTCCGTTGAAATATGCTTCCCAAGTATACATATTCGTCAACTTGCTCGAGCCATTCGTTCTCTACTCTTATTTTACACGCTGTTCTGCTTTCACTCTTTTCAAAGACCATTGTCTTTGATTTGCTGGCATTCATCCTAAGTCCATTCTCTATACATCCTTCATACACACTAAATGTTCTCGCGTATCTCGCGTATCTTGGCTTGATACTTTGTCGATATGTAAAGAGAAATAAATTCTCTTAAACAAATCGGCAGTTGGATTGAGTTCTTAAATATTTTATTCTAGTGATTACATACTGTTTTTTTTATAAGGCGATTGATAGATTAATTAACTCAGTGGTAGGTATAGTTATCGACAAACATGTTAAAAAATCACATGGGCTGTGCAAAACAAAAATGTTTTTTTGCTTGCTCGCTAAATGCGCAATCCTTACTCCGTTTCGCCGATAATTCACAAGATTATTGCCGATATATTATTATAAAATTTACTTAAAACTTTGTATACATATTTTCAATTACATGATTGGAGTCATCTTTTTTGTAAATTCCTTAAACATTGTAATTTTAGCCATGTTATTAATGGAGGTGAACTAAATCAATCGAGGCAGGATTCGAAATTATTTATTAATACATGAACCACTCATAAAATAATAACACTTTTGTTTTATACCAATAGAAGATAATAGGTACTCACTTTACTGTACTTAAATTGAAAGATTGTTTGTGAACATCGGACTTTCTGAAATTTATTTTAGGTAGCTTACTCATGGTTATTTATTTTTTTTATACACAGCGTTATTTTATGTTATGGGTTAACACAATTGATTTATTACTGAACACGTGTCCCTCTGTCCTTATATGGCATAAAGAAACATCTTTCTTACTGACAAACACATGCAAAATATTATACTCAAAGGACATTACAAATAAACACCATTTTTATTATTTATTGCATTCGTCTGTTTTCGTTTATTTACTGTGAATAACACATATTCTTATATTTTTTAAATTTAAGTTGGAACCGATTTTCAAATAAGTCCTTACCTTCATTTTTGTGGCCACTTTTCACAGATCTACCAAAGAAAATTGTAGGTTCCTATACATATATATTTATCGAAAAACTTTATATCTCAATAGAGATGGAGTTGGTATATATTATATTTATACGAGAACCGGGTAATCAGACCTGCCATTGGCTGGTCTAAGTTATCACTTTCAAGGCTTACCAATTATACCAATTATATATTATATTACCAATTATATATTATTATTATTATAATTATAATAATAATAATAAAAAATAAAAATAAAATTGGATAATTAATATAGCGCCGTTTTTGTGAATATCTCACCTCAAGGGCGCTGAAAAATTGATTACGTTGTATCATTTTGGCTCTGGTAAGATTTGCGAAAAAGGTGCACTTTGAGTTTTTATCTGAAAGAAGATATATTTTCGGTTTGTCTGAGGGTGTGTGGGAGCTTATTCCATGCATTTGGTCCTGCCATGCACAGCAAATGCACGATCACCGAAATTAGTTGTGTGCACCCTGTTTATTTCAACTAATTTCCCAACCATGGATGAAGAAGCTGAATGAAGTGATGATTGTCTGTCATTTATTGAAAGCGGAATGCACAGTTCGGAGAGGTAAGTAGGAGCCATACCACAAAGTGCTTTGAAGATTATGAGACAAAGCGCCCTTGAGGTGAGTTTTCACGAAAACGGCGCTATATAAATTATCCAACCATATACATATAAAGCTTATATTCAATTCTTTCGGGGACTTTAAGCCAATGTAGATTGTATTATTATCATTATCAATTCAAATTTTGAAAATTATATGTAGGTACTTATAGTGTTTTTAGTAACATTTTTTTATTATTTAATTTATGTAAACCTTTAATTTATTTCAAGTGCATGTTTAGTATTTTTTTAAAGAAACGAATTTGTGTATTTATCCTTGAAATTAGAAAAATAACATTCATTACACAATATTGTTGATGACTGCTAAGATCGTTTCGGGAATGCTGATTATTGATTATCTAATACTAGGCTAAATTATTTTTCAAGCGTTACTTAGGTAGATATATTATATTATTCTTCTTTATACGTGACAAACTGCGGGTTTAATTTTCACTACGAACTTACCTCTGTATTTGAAAATATAGCGTTAGTTATTTAGGTATGCTCTAATCGTAATAGTATTTAGTCGTAAATAGAATCTAAGAAATGAAAGACAGCAGGTAGGTAGGTTCTAATCGTAGATTGAAATTGTATTTCGAATCCAGTTTCGAGAATAAGGCCACTGAAAATATTTCTAGGATCGAATATAATCTATTGACCCTCAAAACAATAATAATAATTGAAATTTAAATAATTATAATAAAAAAAGACATAAATGTAGTAGATAATAGTTGTAGGAAATATGGCTTTTCCGGAAACAATAGAGCATATATGTAATATCGGGCTGTTCTTTTCTCGCGCAATCAGAATATACATTTAGATAACCAAGTAGCAAAAATAATATATCAAAATTTAGCTATTAAATATAAATTAATTGACGCGATAAACATAAAACCATGTTATGAATATGATCCGATTTTATTATTAGAAAATAATAATATTTCGAGAATAATATTACAATATATAGAACTTTCAAAATTGAATTGATAGAGATCTTATTAAAAAAGCATAATTGGTGAACGTTGCGCAAGCGCATAAAGTGATCACGTAACCAGCCGATGACAGGTCGTAAGGCCTGTAGGTGCCTTGATTTCTCGGTTCTCCTACAATAAATATTCCAACTTCGTCTCAATTGAGATAATTAAAAATCTGTTAAAAAATAATATTTCGATTTATTACGATTAAACAATATTAACTGACCGGTCAATTCAACATAACAGACCCGATATAATAATACATGGTAAAATTTTAAAAAATAACATACGACGTGAATATTCCTAATTCTAGTTGTATCATAAAATCTTTTGATGAAAAAAATAGAAAATACACGGCTTTAGGTAACGAGATTAAAAGACTTTGGCATTATCGTAAAATAATATTATACCATTCATTATTTCAGCCACTGGCATTATTCCAAAATCGTTAATCCGTAATTTAGAAAATTTAGATTCATCGAAAAACTTAATAGTATAAATGCAAAAAACGGTAATAATGAATACACGTAGAATCGTTAAAGATTTTTTAAACGTTAATATTCGGGAATCAGTAGGGTTGTTAGGTAGTATAGAGACCTCCTCAGAGCCTAATCCTTTGATATGTTAAGTATCTGGATGGGTGAACTATTCCCAACTAAAAGCTTGATGATGCGTTTGTTGCATTTTATTTTGTTATTTATAGAATTAGCAGATCAATGCGTAAATTTACAATTTACGCATTGATCTGCTAATTCTTTTGAGGAAGTGTATAATGGTAATAATAATAATTGAGTGTTATTATTTGTAGTGCTTAATTGATATTAATATTAAAATATAAATAATGAATTAATAAATAATTAAATAAATGTATAAATAAATAAATAAACAAATAGATGAATAAATAATTAAATAAAAAAAAAAATAAATAAATAAATGTATAAATAAATAAATAAACAAATAGATGAATAAATAAATAAATAAATAAATGTATAAATAAATAAATAAATAAATAAATAAATAAATAAATAAATAAATAAATAAATAAATAAATAAATAAATAAATAAATAAATAAATAAATAAATAAATAAATAAATAAATAAAATAATAAATAAATAAATAAATAAATAAATAAATAATTAAATAAATAATTAAATAAATAAATAAATAAAAAAGTAAATAAGTAAAAAAGTAAATGATTAAATAGGTACCTTCCACAGAAACGCGTTAAACGCTCATAAATGCATGGTGAAAAATTGTTATGTAATGTATATTTATATAATTTTTAATATATATTTAAAAATAATAATATTTTTTATATATATTTTTTAATTTAACTATATGAAGGATTTCTTCAAAACCATTGACGAATCTTTTTTGGTTTATATCAAAAATATTGTATTTTTCCTATAGACTTTATTTTGTTTATATTAACGGTAAATATATCTTGATGTTCAGAAATAAGAAAAGATTACACAACAAGAAATACCATTTAAAATACGTATTTTTATATTCCTGTATCATTGTAACTACAGTGTACATACATTCAAACGAAAGAGTAAGTTAAAATAAAGCAATATAAATGAATCACCTCATTGGAAAAAATATATAACACAGTAAATTTAAAAAAAAATCGGATCTCATTAGTGAAAATGTTTGGCACCGCTTTCGTTTAATTTCTGGGAATGTCGAGAAATATGACTTGATGCATCCTGTTCAAAGTCAGGGCGCCTAGCCAGCTTGCTTGAGACAACACCGCACACCGGTGTATTGTATGTACAAGAGATGAGATCCCTCCCAGTCTGTTCCCTGTGTCGTACCCAGCGTTCAGTCAGTCAGTCCCTCGCTACCAGTCAATCACTAACCATCTCCTATTAATGTAATACATACACGCCTTTACATTTCAATCATACTGACAGCTTAAAACTAACGCGTCTAATGTAAATGTTGACTTTTCTAAATCTTGACGCTTTGTCGGTATACGATACCATTTGATGTGCGCGCGATTTTAAATATTTTTTAACTAAATGAAAATGGAAAATTAAACATTTTTTATTGACAGTGCAATGTGTATTGTGTGCAACAATAACAGCTATAGAGTCATTGTGAAAATATTTTTGCGAAATTGTTAAAGTGACGTTCGAGTCTGTCGAATATGAAATACGGAGGATCACCTGGCTCTCCTAATCCTAATCAGCTTAAGACAGAGCCTTTGGACGACTACGGCGAAGAAGAATACTCATACAATCTTCCATTGGATTCGTACCCGTCCTACGTGCCGCAGCATCTGTTCCAACATTCTCAACAATACTCTTCGCTCGCGTCTAGAGAAGGGGAGACCAGAAAAAGGAAAAGATCCGAGTTCGGGGACTCTGAAGCCACAACGTCCGACGAAGCTGAACAGTTCAGAAGGTTCCACCAGCCTCAAGGTTTCAGAGGCGGGAAGAATAGAAGAAAAATCTCTCAGAGCTTCGAAGACATCCAAACGCAGAGGGTGATGGCCAACGTAAGAGAAAGACAACGGACGCAGAGTCTCAATGAAGCTTTTGCCAATTTGAGAAAGATCATTCCAACACTGCCCAGTGACAAGCTTTCGAAAATTCAAACTTTGAAACTTGCTTCAAGATACATAGAATTTTTGTACCGAGTGCTTTCGCATCCTGAAGATGAAACTGTAGCAGGAGGACAAGGATCATATTTAGCTCACGAAAAGCTCAGTTATGCTTTCTCTGTATGGCGAATGGAAGGAGATTGGAGCAACGAACAAGTCTAGTGAACCTTTGTGATTATTATTAATACCTGTAGTTTATTTTTATACAGATTTTTTATATAAGTTCATAGTTACCTTAAATTTCAAAATGGAGGGTTGATGAATAATATGTTATAATAATATGTTATATTAGTACCTAATCTAAGATAGTTTCACTACTCCGAATTTTTTTTTGTAGAAAACGGGAATAAATCGCAATGTAAGTCTTATATTGAATATATTTTTTAATATATTATATTTAAAAACAAATGTTTTGTAAGAATAGAATAAATTTATTACCGTTTTTATACTGCGCAAATATTTTATTCTATATACAGCTATTTTTCGCCAAAGATGAAGAGTACGTCAAAAATTAAATACTTGTGTATTTTCAAAATTGTGATTTAATTTATCGTTATAAAAAGTACAATATTTTCAGTATATTATTATATTAAGTAAATGGTAAGTATATGAAAAATTATTGTACCTATTTTTTATTAGACGTAAAATAAATTTTATATGAACATTACGACATTGTTATTACTCACCTGAAATGTATTTTTTGTTATATATTTTTAATTTAAAAAAATAATTATGTATTTGATGAAAATTGCTGAGTGGCTAGTTCACATGCGAAAATAATATATATCATTTTTACTAACTCAAATATTTGATGTATTTTGCAATAAAATAAAATGCGAATTTCAATAAGTATACGCAGCAAATTTTTTTATGTTTGATAAAAATTCTAGCCGATATGCGAATTAAATTTTATGCTGGCAAATTTATTAATTGAACAAGTAGGTAATTATTATATTCTGCAATATTTAAAAGTTATTATTTACTTTCATTTTACTATATGAGCTAATCTTGTCAAATCGTAATACCGAATTGTAAAATGTAAAATTGAAGTAAGTATGTACGTATCTACTTACTTAATCATACATGACATTATTAAAAAACAAAAATATATATTGCTATTTATGAAACAATAAGGCATAAAGAAATTTTATTTATGATAAAAATATAGTAAATATAGTAGTAAAACTTATAAAATTTGAATATATTTTAAGGGGCTATAAACGCTATACATGGCATAAACATAACGTTAAATCTAGAAACTGAAAACATGATATACCTATATTATACAAGTTATGTGTCAGTAAGGAAAACTATGCCATGCGTTAAAAAAAGATTATACGTGATTTAAATTATCGGAATCCTAAATTTTTTTTGAATTTTGCATTTTAAGAACTTACCTGGGGGGCAAGTCTGGTTCGATCGGCGAAATCAAAACCCTAGTGATTACCTATATCATGGATATAATTATCGTATGGAGTTCTATGACATCTAAAGATATTATAGAACTCCATATATTAATTTATATCCATGATATGAGTAATCGTGAGGTTTTTGATTTCGCCGATTGAACCAGACTTGCCCCCCTGCTTTAAAATGACCGACCGTCGTGGCACAGTTGGTAAGCCGTTCTTTTTCTGTGCGGACGTCCTGGGTTCGATTCCCAGCAGATGAAAAAATTATTTTAATTAATTTCTCTCGCACATATTGCTTCTCTGGGCTGGAAAAACTGGTTAGTTGGAAGAAATTGCCATACGGCAATAAACTCGCCAAGTGCGCAGGGTGCAAGAAAGTGTTTTATTATTGTTATTATTAAAAAAAACATCACGAACATTCACTTTAGTTTTATGCACTCTTTTAGCACGTAAAATATTTATTTCTTTACAACACTTAGTTATGGAGTAGGTAATTTAAAAAAAATATGAAAAAAGTATATTCTCAATATTTTTTTGGAGAATCCATGCTTAAATATGTGACGAATATTCATTAAAAAATATTGAAAATATTAAAGGTTTTATTTTAGAAACACTCTGACATAATTTTTGAAAAATATGAGTTCAAATTGGGGTGTTCAGTTTCATATGCCCTTTTAAAATAATATGTTTGTGGATATAGATTGCATTTAGAACCTACATTTTTTTTATCATTTGGGAATTACAATTATTTATTTATAAGGTTCATTATAATATAATCTTCGTGGCTCAGTTGGTTGGGTATTTGACTGCTGATCCAAAGGTCCCGGGTTCGATTCCCGGTGGAGACATAGTTTTTAATTGTGTTTTCAGTCTGGATCTGTGAGACGATTAATATCGTAAGTCTCCAGAATGTGGCAACTTGTTATTGGGTGCGTGTTAAATTAATATTTGACATAGTAGGTACCTGTTAGTTGCCGGAGAAGCAACTAAATAAATAAATAAATAAATCTGAAAACAGCATGGAAATTTATATGTAGGTAGGTACTTATATGTATTTGTATTGTTTGAGTTAATTAGGTAGATATCCTATTTGCCTATGTATGTTATTTGTTTTATATAGCACTTCTTCAGCAACAAAGTATGCAGTGTGAAGTATCACCGAAAAAGCGTTACAAGTATAGGTAGGTATAACTTCTCAACGATCACAATAATTATTCTTTATGTAACTTCATAGCACACATCCTGAAAGAGATATCGTAAGAAAGACGAAAAAATGTCCCAAGGTGGTTTTGGTCACATAAATAAAGAGTGGTGATCTTCTGCCAAAAATAGTGTAAGTACATAATGCTGAAAAGTAGAGGTCGGACAAGGAAAAGCTGGCACGATCACATAAATGGAATTTTGAAGGACGGAGAAGTTAGATGTAAGAATAATTGAAGAACGCGTAAGAGACGATACATGAAAGCGAATGAAGCGAGAAATGTAGGTATGTCAAAAGAGAAACGAATCTGAAGTTCGGTTCTCTCTGTCTACACCGAATAGGTAAATGGCGTGATGGTGTAGCATATCACATTTTAAAAACCTTTGGTTTTTATCAATTTGAAAGCATACATACCATCACGCCATATCCCTAACGGGATAAGTAGAGAGAATCGTGCGCCATACTTCTCTTTTTTTGCACACATTCCTAGCTTCCTTTACATCCATGCATCGTCTCATACATGCTCGTCAATTATTCAAGCTTCTTGTATTTCCTTCATTCAAAATATCATTCACATGGTCATGCCATATCTATCTGGGGTGGCCCCTGCTATTCACTCCATCTCTTTCACCCATGTATATTTTTTTCGTCAGTCGTTCATCATTCATTTGTTCAATATGTCCAAACCACCTCAAGGGATTCACTTTCATTTTACTTATAATATTCATCTTTTTTTCCATACCTCCTCTCACATTTCACACTTCAACTCTGCACTCCGTTCTCTTCTTGTTGCCTACCCTTTGGACATAAGCATGACGGGTGGCGGACCTCATCGATACATCGATACGATATATTTTATAACGCTGAAATAAGACCGTAAATCTAAAATCTACAATTTTAGAACGTTCCTATTTTAGTTACAATAGTTATTGAATAGGGGATACTGTGGCAGTGCCCTTGGGTTAATCTTTCACTAGTTATTGTGTTCAACAAATTAAATTTGCATAAATCGTTGCGAGCAATTTAAAAATCTCTTCCCATATCTGCATACTTATGTACATATCTTACATCCTGCATACACTCGAAGTCGTGGTAAGATATTATGTAAGTAATGTAGTAATGAAATATGAGAAAAGTATCAGATAAAATATGTAGATATTTATAACACATCCGTTTTTTCTTCCTATGTTTGATATTTCAATAAAATTGGTTTATTTTGATGTAATTATAATTTTATCATTCGAATTATGATCCTGTAAATATTATTTGTGATATAAATTGTATGTTGCAAAGTGAATATTATTGGAAATAAATAATCTATGTATAATTTAATGTTGCGTAAAGTTATCTAGTGATTAGTATTATAGCGGTCAGTTATATTCATTAGTAGCGAATAGTGTTTTATATTATTTTCATAATACTTGTTATGGTGTTGCGAATTTTATTTTTTGGTACATCACAAGAATTGTATCTGCAATACCGCACTAGGAAAAAAACCTGTGCCGGGGATAATGCATCTCAAAACCGTGACACTATCCCGTATTCAGTAATTATTGGAACTAAATAAGGAACGTTCTAAAATTGTAGTTTTTAGATTTACGGTCTTATTTAAGCGTTATAAAATATAAACTTGGACTAAACGGAATAGAAACCTACCTATTTTAGCCGGAACGTTCTTAAAAAGTTCCTGAATCGGATGTATTATGAAAATGAAAATTATGAAATTTTCATCATTTTCATAATTATTCAAAATGCGTCTAATTCAGTAACTTTTTAAGAACGTTCCGGCCTATTCCATTTGGTCCAAGTCTATATTTTATAACGCTGAAATAAGACCGTAAATCTAAAATCTACAATTTTAGTATATTCCTATTTTAGTTACGATAGTTACTGAATACGGGGTTCTGTAATAGTTTATGTCAACATCAATCGTACATAAAAATAATAATGCTCCATATGCAATTGGAGCATTGGAGATCCTATGTATGTCTATATGCCGGTGTCTTCATAAATACATAGTAAAAAATTGTATCTATATAATATTAGAAATCAAATAAAAATATATAAAAACGAGTGGGTTGTGGCCAACGCTAAACTCCTCACAAACAAGTCACTCCATAAATTATTAAAATTTTGTATGAAAAATTTTCAGCATTTTCATGAAAATTCTTCAATGCCATTTTATGAAAGTGATGTGTCTTTTTTGCTTTTTACCAATTGGAAAATAAAAATTTCAGCACATAGTACACACACACAGATACATTGTGATGAAACTTTCAGAATACAATCTCAGCATGATACTAGTTAATAATCTTCAATGAAAAAAATAGCCTTAAAATTTGCGAAATCATAACTCCCCACTATATCCCTTTGGGTTAGTGAGGAGTAAAAACACAAATATAAAAATGAGTATGGATGAATTGCATTAATAATTTTCATTCTGCAAATTTTCATTAATTTATCATAAGAAGAATTATATTTTTTAAAATATTATTATGTAGCGAATTCATATATTTTATTCATATAACATATACATATTATTCACATATACAAATTTTATTAATATAGCGTATAGTAGGTATGTTATTATTTATATTATTTTCGATAAATAAAATGAAGCAATGATATTTTTATTCAAAGAATATTATAAACAGGATTTGCTTTATAAACTAGTGGGCGTGGCCAACGCTATACTCCTCATTACCAAGTAACACCGCAAAGTATTCAAATTTTGTATGGAAAATTTTCAACATTTTTATGAAATGAGTTTTTTATAAATTTTTTTTATTTAAATATTTTATTAAGAAAACTTGATATTTCTTCAATGCCATTCTATGAAAGTAATGTGCCTTTTAACCAATTTGAAAGTAAAATATTCATATTTTAAGTTTCCTGAGCTTGGGGTCACTTTAAAATATTTGACATTTAAAAAAAATGAGATGAACTATTCAGATATCCTTCAAAATCTAATGGGGTCTAAGGTTGTGTTTCTGGAACAAAGAGTTGAAATACTTTGATTCCATAAAATTGTGCAACGAAAAAATTGAAATCTAATGCAGTCATACGTCACAGTTTTTAAGCAATTTTATGAAATCAAAGTATTTTAACTATATTTTTACTGATACTTTTGTTGAAACAACAGCCTAAGTGAGTATAAGATATACAAATTTGCAAAATTTGAATAGTATCGAATGAATACTTAAGTCTATAATCGATAAAGTAAAATAAACACGCCGTACACACACACAGATACATTGTGATGAAACTTTCAGAATACAATCTGAGCATGATACTAGTTGATAATCTGCAATAAAAAAATAGCCTTAAAAATTGCGAAAACATAACTCCCCACTATCCCATTGGGTTAACACATAGAAAAATATTTAAAATATTAATTACTATGTAGCTATTGCATAATATATAATATTTAGTTTACATAATGGTTTGAATTGAAATTTTTATATATTTTAAAACATAGCATTTTATTAATATTAAATAATATTATTTTTATAAAAACGATTTCATTTTATGATTTTTTTTTTTTAAAAAGTCTGACTAAGTTAAAACATAAAATAAAAATAAAAGATAAATGAGTTCCATGTGAATTTCAAAAATATGGTGTGAAAAATGCTGGATGAAGACGCATGAAATGAATAAGTAGATATGAGATCTCTTGATCGAATTTAATGAAGTACCAGAAGTACAAGGCAAGATCATGATGATTCATTCGTAGGACGTGTGATCGTGGTCATCTTGTACATATATCCAGTCATGGTCTTTTTTTTTGCAAGTCTTTCGACATTTTTTTCTCTATTTTTAAAGTCTGTGATTACCATATATATTCACATTTTTATGTAGGTGGAAAACCAAGATTCTAATTCACTACTCATCACTAGACGAATGAGTAGTGAACTAATGTTGACTTTGTAAGAAATATGGATATGTAAGATCAAAAGATTTCATAGAATCGAGTCAATTCGAAGAATCCTTCCAGTAGATACTACTAAGTTATGTTATTTCACTACTTGCTTACTGCAATTCCATTTAATATTCTTATCTTCCCAAAACTACATTTTTTATACCGCTGCAAGATTTATCCCAAGTGCTTCTGAGTACTCTCACATTTCTCATCACCTAAACATCTTCACAGGATCAAGTGGCCCCAAAAGTGCCAAGATATGCATTAGCTAAAACATTCAAGGATGGCCTTGTAATAGGTACGAACTTTTTTCACTTCCAATATTAGACAAAAAACTTTCCATTTAGCTCCAAATCTCAGCAAGTAACGGAAGTAGGTAAATCGTGTACACAGATCATTTTATTTTATTTACGTATTTATTTCGATTGAAAACTTTATAATCCCCAACCTCAATAGATACATTGAATAATGAAAAGTGAATTTTTGTTTCTGTCAGGGATTTATTTATTTCATTTTATATTTTCACATAGGTATCTCAAAATTATAAAAGCTGTAACGCTGAAAATTTGTACATATATAGATAAACACCAGTGTTATTTATAAAAATAAATTTGGTTCAATTGAACCCGGTTCAAAGTCTTATTCTGAAATTCAAATATTCTCATACAATAATTATTTATTCTTATATGAGAATATTTGAATTTCAGAATAAAACTTTGAATCGGGTTCAATTGAACCAAATTTATTTTTATAAATAACACTGTTAATCACAAACTATATTTTTTGAAAAATGTTTGCCAAACTATTTTTAATAAGAAAAACATTTTTCTATGACAAGTTTATGTGTTGTCCGGAAAACCACCGAAGAGGTGGAGGGATAGCTGGACCTCAGCTTCACAAGAATAGCTTTCTTGAAAGTATAGATCTACGATCTAATATATGTAAGAAGAAGGTATTCGAACAAAAATATAGACAAATTTAATAACACAAATACAACATGCATTGTACATATTGCATATGTACATTTTTTAAGCATATTATGCTTTGAGACATGGTCGTATGTAGAATAGTCGTTATCGTGTTTCCCTTAATCGAAAACATGTCAAGCAAAATTATATATAACTTACATAGTTCAGCAATGAGATTCACCGCCCATTCAAAATATAGTGCATTTTTAAGTTAAATCAGACTGGTGTGTGGGGGCGCGTACTTGTGTTGTGCTTCCTTTTAAAAGGTTTCCTATACCAATGCACACCTGTAGCCTGACTACCCCACGTTATGAAATATGCTGTGATGGTATGAATGCATTTATAATGGATGCAGATATGAATTATTACTCGACCGATTTCGATCACCAGTATGTATATAGTGCAAGCATTTGCTTATGGCGATAATCATTGTACATATATACCTACTATAGGTACATACATTTAAATATATTTCATTTTGAAACATTGTCACAATTTTAGTAACAAATGAAATACGTTCAATACGTCCATTGAAATACGTTTTGTAAACAATTTATTGATCATACATTATCTACTCAAAGATAAAAAGAACAATAGTTTTATCCAGACAAAATAGTATTATGTTTCACGATCACCACCGATGTTTTAAAATTTACATTCATGATTTATACCAAAACAATGATAAATATAATATATTAAACATGACTCATGTAAACAATGATAAATATACATGAACGTACCTATTTTTCAATTTGATATATCATCATTATTTCTTATCAAATCGTTTTGAAAAAAATAATTTAGATAGTTTGGGTATTAATAAACAAAGATATACCTTAACTTTTTGATAATGCTCTGTATAAATTCTTGTAGAAAAATATTGGCATACCCCAATTTTCAACGTTTATCATATATTTTTAATAAACTATAAGGCATAGAGTAATATATTTTTTTTTAAATTAAAGAAGACAAAAATATATAGAAAAATATGATGTGACGTTGCATTAATGCTTCAGGTTTAGTAAATAAACCTAAAAAACATTTATTTTCCATTCAGCGCCATTGCGTAATAAAAGTTTTTTTGGTTTATTTACTTAACCTGATGTGTTAATGCAACGTCATATCATATTTTTCCAGGTATTTTGTTCTTTTTTAATTTATAAAAAAAAATATTGCTCTATACCTTATATATTTTTATAAATTTAAGATAAATGTCTAAAATCGGGGGATGCTTATTATTTTCCTAAAAGAATATATACAGGACATAATCAAAAAGTTAAGGTATATTTCTCTTTATTAATATCCAAACTAACTATGTAGGTTATTTTTTTCAAAATGATTCGTATAGTAATAATTATGGTATATCAAATTGAAAAAATAGGTACGTTGGCAGCAGTCTGCACCCTCTTAAATACTTTATTGCAATCTCTTTAGCTTAAGGTACCTACTAACAATTCATAACATACGTGTTCCTATCGTATGGAGATATCAGACAGGCAAGAGATATTGTAAGTAAAATTAAAATAGATAGAGTTTTATCACGTCATAAAAATAATGAATGAGTGATGATCGTCTGACGAAGCAAATATATGTACAAAGCTAAGAAGAAATAGTAGTGCTATAGATAAGTGATGGCAGAGAGCGGATAGCGCGTTGTGTTAGTAATCCAGTGGTAGCAAGATAAATTCCTGCAACGACCGATTTCGTTCACCTATAGCACAAGCATATGCTTAATTAAGAGGGCATTGAAAGCAGTGTATTATTCCCTCACTCAATCCGTTATGAGTTATGGGATTATAGGATGGGGTGAATGCGTTAAATCAGTCATGGATCCGCTAAAGAAGGCACAAAAATGTATTTTGCGCATCATCAACAAAAAAACAAAAACCTTCCCTTCAGATGACTTGTTCAGAGCATTTGACTTATCTTGACCCTAGGCAATAATTGTATATTAAGACAGCATTGCTTCAATTCTATAAAGAAATATCATTTCATAACTTTAGTAGAACGCAACAAACGAGAATTACAAGACAATCAAATCTTGTGAATTACTTTGTTCCGATCATGAAAACCTCGTTTGTGCAAAGACATTTTTGCTTCACAGCTCCATATATCTTTGACCAGTAAGTTGAGACGGGAACGTGTTTGAGATGTGAATATAGCGAGAAATAGTTATTTGGTTTTACTTGCCTGGCCCAAATATATAAAACGCGTGATAGATTTTTTTTTAATAGATAAAATTTAGAATTTACATAATATATGGAAATGTTGTATGTATGTAAACATATATTTTTTCTTTTCAGCGTTAATCATAGTAATGTAGGTAGGTACCTAACGTTTACAGTTTTTTAATTCATCGCAGTAGGTACCTTAAAATATATTTTTCCTATTTATCTAACCACGTGCATTCAGACACATATATACATATAGGTACATACATATACACTATACATACATACATTCATTTCTACCTAATGTCTTAAATGTCGATGTCGTGAATAGTACGAAAATAAACCCAATGAAATGGTTCAACCATATTGAAACCAATTGAAACCACTGACTAAGATACATAATAATATTACACATATCTGAAATAAATAAAGTAAATAATTATAAAATAAGATTTATTGTAAACGAGTGGGTTGTGGCCAACACTAAACTCTCCACACCACAAATATTGACAATGAAATATTTTATTCATTCTAAATTTTACTTCCAGGAATATAAATTTTCTAACGATAGTATATTTTCATGTTAAGATAGACAAACTATTAATGCCGTATAGTGAAGAATGCTTATGTTGTATGAAATATTATAAAAAAAAAGATAAATTTTGTTTTAAAGAACGCGAGAGCATTTTCAAAATTTTGACACGTGATATCATATGAAGAAATTTATTGTTATTTATGGAAAGCTAATCAGTTCTATGTTCAAGCTCTTTACATTATAACATGAAATCAAATTACTGAACTTTTCCATACATAGAAATTTATCTAATTACATTTTTATTCATACTAAATGTTACTATCAGGAATATAAATTTTCTTCCGATAGTATATTTTTATGTTAAGATAGACAAACTATTAATGCAGTATAGTGAAGAATGCTTATGTTGTATGAAATATTTTAAAAAAGCAGATAAATTTTGATATAAAGAACGCGAGAGCATTTTCAAAATTTTGACACGTGATATCATATGAAGATTTTTTTTGTTATTTATGGAAAGCTAATCAGTTCTTTGTTCAAGCTCTTTACATTATAACATGAAATCAAATTACTGAACGTTTCCATACATAGAAATTTATCTAATTACATTTTTATTCATACTAAATGTTACTATCAGGAATATAAATTTTCTTCCGATAGTATATTTTTATGTTAAGATAAAAAAACTATTAATGCAGTATAGTGAAGAATGCTTATGTTGTATGAAATATTTTAAAAAAAGCAGATAAATTTTGTTTTAAAGAACGCGAGAGCATTTTCCAAATTTTGACAGGTGATATCATATGAAGAATTTTTTTGTTATTTATGGAAAGCTAATCAGTTCTATGTTCAAGCTCTTTACATTATAACATGAAATCAAATTACTGAACTTTTCCATACATAGAAATTTATCTAATTACATTTTTATTCATACTAAATATTACTACCAGGAATATAAATTTTCTTCCGATAGTATATTTTTATATTAAGATAAACAAACTATTAATGCAGTATAGTGAATAATGCTTATGTTGTATGAAATATTTTTAAAAAAGCAGATAAATTTTGTTTTAAAGAACGCGAGAGCATTTTCAAAATTTTGACACGTGATATCATATGAAGATTTTTTTTGTTATTTATGGAAAGCTAATCAGTTCTATGTTCAAGCTCTTTACATTATAACATGAAATCAAATTACTGAACTTTTCCATACATAGAAATTTATCTAATTACATTTTTATTCATACTAAATGTTACTATCAGGAATATAAATTTTCTTCCGAAAGTATATTTTTATATTAAGATAAACAAACTATTAATGCAGTATAGTGAAGAATGCTTATGTTGTATGAAATATTTTAAAAAAAGCAGATAAATTTTGTTTTAAAGAACGCGAGAGTATTTTCAAAATTTTGACACGTGATATCATATGAAGATATTTTTTGTTATTTATGGAAAGCTAATCAGTTCTATGTTCAAGCTCTTTACATTATAACATGAAATCAAATTACTGAACTTTTCCTTACATAGATATTTATCTAATTACATTTTTATTCATACTAAATGTTACTACCAGGAATATAAATTTTCTTCCGATAGTATATTTTTATGTTAAGATAGACAAACTATTAATGCCGTATAGTGAAGAATGCTTATGTTGTATGAAATATTATAAAAAAAGCAGATAAATTTTGTTTTAAAGAACGCGAGAGCATTTTCAAAATTTTTACACGTGGTATCATATGAAGAAATTTTTTGTTATTTATGGAAAGCTAATCAGTTCTATGTTCAAGCTCTTTACGTTATAACATGAAATCAAATTACTGAACGTTTCCATACATAGAAATTTATCTAATTACATTTTTATTCATACTAAATGTTACTATCAGGAATATAAATTTTCTTCCGATAGTATATTTTTATGTTAAGATAGACAAACTATTAATGCAGTATAGTGAAGAATGCTTATGTTGTATGAAATATTTTAAAAAAAGCAGGTAAATTTTGTTTTAAAGAACGCGAGAGCATTTTCCAAATTTTGACAGGTGATATCATATGAAGAATTTTTTTGTTATTTATGGAAAGCTAATCAGTTCTATGTTCAAGCTCTTTACATTATAACATGAAATCAAATTACTGAACTTTTCCATACATAGAAATTTATCTAATTACATTTTTATTCATACTAAATGTTACTACCAGGAATATAAATTTTCTTCCGATAGTATATTTTTATGTTAAGATAGACAAACTATTAATGCAGTATAGTGAAGAATGCTTATGTTGTATGAAATATTTTAAAAAAAGCAGATAAATTTTGTTTTAAAGAACGCGAGAGCAATTTCAAAATTTTGACACGTGATATCATATGAAGATTTTTTTTGTTATTTATGGAAAGCTAATTAGTTCTATGTTCAAGCTCTTTACATTATAACATGAAATCAAATTACTGAACTTTTCCATACATAGAAATTTATCTAATTACATTTTTATTCATACTAAATGTTACTACCAGGAATATAAATTTTCTTCCGATAGTATATTTTTATATTAAGATAAACAAACTATTAATGCAGTATAGTGAAGAATGCTTATGTTGTATGAAATATTTTAAAAAAAGCAGATAAATTTTGTTTTAAAGAACGCGAGAGCAATTTCAAAATTTTGACACGTGATATCATATGAAGATTTTTTTTGTTATTTATGGAAAGCTAATCAGTTCTATGTTCAAGCTCTTTACATTATAACATGAAATCAAATTACTGAACGTTTCCATACATAGAAATTTATCTAATTACATTTTTATTCATACTAAATGTTACTATCAGGAATATAAATTTTCTTCCGATAGTATATTTTTATGTTAAGATAGACAAACTATTAATGCAGTATAGGGAAGAATGCTTATGTTGTATGAAATATTTTAAAAAAAGCAGATAAATTTTGTTCTAAAGAACGCGAGAGCATTTTCCAAATTTTGACAGGTGATATCATATGAAGATTTTTTTTGTTATTTATGGAAAGCTAATCAGTTCTATGTTCAAGCTCTTTACATTATAACATGAAATCAAATTACTGAACTTTTCCATACATAGAAATTTATCTAATTACATTTTTATTCATACTAAATGTTACTATCAGGAATATAAATTTTCTTCCGATAGTATATTTTTATGTTAAGATAGACAAACTATTAATGCAGTATAGTGAAGACTGCTTATGTTGTATGAAATATTTTAAAAAAAGCAGATAAATTTTGTTTTAAAGAACGCGAGAGCAATTTCAAAATTTTGACACGTGATATCATATGAAGATTTTTTTTGTTATTTATGGAAAGCTAATCAGTTCTATGTTCAAGCTCTTTACATTATAACATGAAATCAAATTACTGAACGTTTCCATACATAGAAATTTATCTAATTACATTTTTATTCATACTAAATGTTACTATCAGGAATATAAATTTTCTTCCGATAGTATATTTTTATGTTAAGATAGACAAACTATTAATGCAGTATAGGGAAGAATGCTTATGTTGTATGAAATATTTTAAAAAAAGCAGATAAATTTTGTTCTAAAGAACGCGAGAGCATTTTCCAAATTTTGACAGGTGATATCATATGAAGATTTTTTTTGTTATTTATGGAAAGCTAATCAGTTCTATGTTCAAGCTCTTTACATTATAACATGAAATCAAATTACTGAACTTTTCCATACATAGAAATTTATCTAATTACATTTTTATTCATACTAAATGTTACTATCAGGAATATAAATTTTCTTCCGAAAGTATATTTTTATATTAAGATAAACAAACTATTAATGCAGTATAGTGAAGAATGCTTATGTTGTATGAAATATTTTAAAAAAAGCAGATAAATTTTGTTTTAAAGAACGCGAGAGTATTTTCAAAATTTTGACACGTGATATCATATGAAGATATTTTTTGTTATTTATGGAAAGCTAATCAGTTCTATGTTCAAGCTCTTTACATTATAACATGAAATCAAATTACTGAACTTTTCCTTACATAGATATTTATCTAATTACATTTTTATTCATACTAAATGTTACTACCAGGAATATAAATTTTCTTCCGATAGTATATTTTTATGTTAAGATAGACAAACTATTAATGCAGTATAGTGAAGAATGCTTATGTTGTATGAAATATTTTAAAAAAAGCAGATAAATTTTGTTTTAAAGAACGCGAGAGCAATTTCAAAATTTTGACACGTGATATCATATGAAGATTTTTTTTGTTATTTATGGAAAGCTAATCAGTTCTATGTTCAAGCTCTTTACATTATAACATGAAATCAAATTACTGAACGTTTCCATACATAGAAATTTATCTAATTACATTTTTATTCATACTAAATGTTACTATCAGGAATATAAATTTTCTTCCGATAGTATATTTTTATGTTAAGATAGACAAACTATTAATGCAGTATAGTGAAGACTGCTTATGTTGTATGAAATATTTTAAAAAAAGCAGATAAATTTTGTTCTAAAGAACGCGAGAGCATTTTCCAAATTTTGACAGGTGATATCATATGAAGATTTTTTTTGTTATTTATGGAAAGCTAATCAGTTCTATGTTAAAGCTCTTTACATTATAACATGAAATCAAATTACTGAACTTTTCCATACATAGAAATTTATCTAATTACATTTTTATTCATACTAAATGTTACTACCAGGAATATAAATTTTCTTCCGATAGTATATTTTTATGTTAAGATAGACAAACTATTAATGCAGTATAGTGAAGAATGCTTATGTTGTATGAAATATTTTAAAAAAAGCAGATAAATTTTGTTTTAAAGAACGCGAGAGTATTTTCAAAATTTTGACACGTGATATCATATGAAGATATTTTTTGTTATTTATGGAAAGCTAATCAGTTCTATGTTCAAGCTCTTTACATTATAACATGAAATCAAATTACTGAACTTTTCCATACATAGAAATTTATCTAATTACATTTTTATTCATACTAAATGTTACTACCAGGAATATAAATTTTCTTCCGATAGTATATTTTTATGTTAAGATAGACAAACTATTAATGCAGTATAGTGAAGAATGCTTATGTTGTATGAAATATTTTAAAAAAAGCAGATAAATTTTGTTTTAAAGAACGCGAGAGCAATTTCAAAATTTTGACACGTGATATCATATGAAGATTTTTTTTGTTATTTATGGAAAGCTAATTAGTTCTATGTTCAAGCTCTTTACATTATAACATGAAATCAAATTACTGAACTTTTCCATACATAGAAATTTATCTAATTACATTTTTATTCATACTAAATGTTACTACCAGGAATATAAATTTTCTTCCGATAGTATATTTTTATATTAAGATAAACAAACTATTAATGCAGTATAGTGAAGAATGCTTATGTTGTATGAAATATTTTAAAAAAAGCAGATAAATTTTGTTTTAAAGAACGCGAGAGCAATTTCAAAATTTTGACACGTGATATCATATGAAGATTTTTTTTGTTATTTATGGAAAGCTAATCAGTTCTATGTTCAAGCTCTTTACATTATAACATGAAATCAAATTACTGAACGTTTCCATACATAGAAATTTATCTAATTACATTTTTATTCATACTAAATGTTACTATCAGGAATATAAATTTTCTTCCGATAGTATATTTTTATGTTAAGATAGACAAACTATTAATGCAGTATAGGGAAGAATGCTTATGTTGTATGAAATATTTTAAAAAAAGCAGATAAATTTTGTTCTAAAGAACGCGAGAGCATTTTCCAAATTTTGACAGGTGATATCATATGAAGATTTTTTTTGTTATTTATGGAAAGCTAATCAGTTCTATGTTCAAGCTCTTTACATTATAACATGAAATCAAATTACTGAACTTTTCCATACATAGAAATTTATCTAATTACATTTTTATTCATACTAAATGTTACTATCAGGAATATAAATTTTCTTCCGAAAGTATATTTTTATATTAAGATAAACAAACTATTAATGCAGTATAGTGAAGAATGCTTATGTTGTATGAAATATTTTAAAAAAAGCAGATAAATTTTGTTTTAAAGAACGCGAGAGTATTTTCAAAATTTTGACACGTGATATCATATGAAGATATTTTTTGTTATTTATGGAAAGCTAATCAGTTCTATGTTCAAGCTCTTTACATTATAACATGAAATCAAATTACTGAACTTTTCCTTACATAGATATTTATCTAATTACATTTTTATTCATACTAAATGTTACTACCAGGAATATAAATTTTCTTCCGATAGTATATTTTTATGTTAAGATAGACAAACTATTAATGCAGTATAGTGAAGAATGCTTATGTTGTATGAAATATTTTAAAAAAAGCAGATAAATTTTGTTTTAAAGAACGCGAGAGCAATTTCAAAATTTTGACACGTGATATCATATGAAGATTTTTTTTGTTATTTATGGAAAGCTAATCAGTTCTATGTTCAAGCTCTTTACATTATAACATGAAATCAAATTACTGAACGTTTCCATACATAGAAATTTATCTAATTACATTTTTATTCATACTAAATGTTACTATCAGGAATATAAATTTTCTTCCGATAGTATATTTTTATGTTAAGATAGACAAACTATTAATGCAGTATAGTGAAGACTGCTTATGTTGTATGAAATATTTTAAAAAAAGCAGATAAATTTTGTTCTAAAGAACGCGAGAGCATTTTCCAAATTTTGACAGGTGATATCATATGAAGATTTTTTTTGTTATTTATGGAAAGCTAATCAGTTCTTTGTTAAAGCTCTTTACATTATAACATGAAATCAAATTACTGAACTTTTCCATACATAGAAATTTATCTAATTACATTTTTATTCATACTAAATGTTACTATCAGGAATATAAATTTTCTTCCGATAGTATATTTTTATGTTAAGATAAACAAACTATTAATGCAGTATAGGGAAGAATGCTTATGTTGTATGAAATATTTTAAAAAAAGCAGATAAATTTTGTTCTAAAGAACGCGAGAGTATTTTCCAAATTTTGACAGGTGATATCATATGAAGAATTTTTTTGTTATTTATGGAAAGCTAATCAGTTCTATGTTCAAGCTCTTTACATTATAACATGAAATCAAATTACTGAACTTTTCCATACATAGAAATTTATCTAATTACATTTTTATTCATACTAAATGTTACTACCAGGAATATAAATTTTCTTCCGATAGTATATTTTTATATTAAGATAAACAAACTATTAATGCAGTATAGTGAAGAATGCTTATGTTGTATGAAATATTTTAAAAAAAGCAGATAAATTTTGTTTTAAAGAACGCGAGAGCAATTTCAAAATTTTGACACGTGATATCATATGAAGATTTTTTTTGTTATTTATGGAAAGCTAATCAGTTCTATGTTCAAGCTCTTTACATTATAACATGAAATCAAATTACTGAACGTTTCCATACATAGAAATTTATCTAATTACATTTTTATTCATACTAAATGTTACTATCAGGAATATAAATTTTCTTCCGATAGTATATTTTTATGTTAAGATAGACAAACTATTAATGCAGTATAGGGAAGAATGCTTATGTTGTATGAAATATTTTAAAAAAAGCAGATAAATTTTGTTCTAAAGAACGCGAGAGCATTTTCAAAATTTTGACACGTGATATCATATGAAGAAATTTATTGTTATTTATGGAAAGCTAATCAGTTCTATGTTCAAGCTCTTTACATTATAACATGAAATCAAATTACTGAACTTTTCCATACATAGAAATTTATCTAATTACATTTTTATTCATACTAAATGTTACTATCAGGAATATAAATTTTCTTCCGATAGTATATTTTTATGTTAAGATAAACAAACTATTAATGCAGTATAGGGAAGAATGCTTATGTTGTATGAAATATTTTAAAAAAAGCAGATAAATTTTGTTCTAAAGAACGCGAGAGTATTTTCCAAATTTTGACAGGTGATATCATATGAAGATTTTTTTTGTTATTTATGGAAAGCTAATCAGTTCTATGTTCAAGCTCTTTACATTATAACATGAAATCAAATTACTGAACGTTTCCATACATAGAAATTTATCTAATTACATTTTTATTCATACTAAATGTTACTATCAGGAATATAAATTTTCTTCCGATAGTATATTTTTATGTTAAGATAGACAAACTATTAATGCAGTATAGTGAAGACTGCTTATGTTGTATGAAATTTTTTAAAAAAAGCAGATAAATTTTGTTTCTAAGAGCGTTAGAGCATTTTGACAATGTTGACACGTGATATCATATGAAGAAATTTTATGATATCTATGAAAAGCTAATCAGTTCTAAGTTCAAGCTATTAATATTCTTATATCAATATGAAATCAATGAACTGAACATTGCCAAATATAAAAAAATTCTCTTGTTACATATAAGTTTCATACAAATATCCATTAAATAAAATATAATTTTTGAAACCGTTGAATATTTTTCTTTTAACATTGACCAACTTTGAATACAATTTTATGAAGATTCTTGGTGTTGTATAAATAGTTGAAACCAAATTAAAATATCTCTAATTTCCAGGTCGTGAGAGCATTTTTTCAGTTTTAATAGATGAAATCATAAAGAAACATTGGGAAAAAATGAACCGTTGTCTATGGAAAACTAATCAGCTCTAAGTTTATGGACTTAACACATGTGATATCAATATGAAGTCAATCGGACTTATAGTTTGGGCTGCAGAGAGGACACAAAAAAAAAACAACGTAAATGATGAATTCATAGAGAAGAAATCAAAAGTTGTCTATGGAAAACTAATCAGCTCTAGGTCTTTGCACTTTACACATATGATGTTAATATGAAGTCGATCAGACTTATAGTTTGGGCTGTAGAGAGGACACAAAAAAGATAAATGCTACGGCGTACGGCGTACGGCGTACAGCGTATACGCCATACACACAAACACATCACGACGAAACTCATAGTGTGCATTCTCTACATGATACCCATTGAGAAATTGATGTAAAAAAAATACGCTTAAATTTTGCGAAATCATGACTCTCCCCTATTCCATAGTGTGGAGAGTAAAAACAAGGTAACAGACTTTTTTGCCTGGCCCATTGGCTTCTCTACCCGAAATAAAGATTTTCTCAAAATATTGATTTTATCCTAATGCTTTCCTAAGCAAGTCTTGGAATGTCGCTAATTTCTTGATATCTACAAAATGAAATATTATTTGAACTAATACTAATTTAAGTATCAGTGTAACAAATTATACATACAAACCATCACCCATGTCCCTCACGGGACAAACAGAGAGAACCGAACGCCACATTTTTCTATCGTGACACACATTCATCGCTTCGTCAACATTCACGCAAAAAAGTATTTTTCCTCAAATGCATTTTCATTTGATCCGAATGTTTACGCCAATGTGACTCGGCATCATCAAAGACCAAATGTTAATTTTAAAATGGATTTCCACTCTGTCACCATAGAAACTTTTAATTATTATAATTAGTATAACGAAAATGTATTGTAAAACCAAAAACATAATGAATAGTTGTAGCCAAATATCTTGAGCCTTTTCACCTAGAAGGGGGGGAGGGGATGGATTTGCAATAAGACACAAATTTGCGCTCTGCGACCCCCGGATGCCAGGTTCAAGATATTTGGCGAAAACTATACGACATCGTATTTTTTTCTCTTTCATACTAAAATAATGGATGTTTTATTAATTTTTTGCTGTCTCTTTTTGATCTGAGACTCGACTGGATAAAGATATGACTGATGGAGCATTGATGTGGTCACATCCATGCTCCATCAGTTCAGTATTCCCAAGATATAGGTACTATTTCTGAATTGTGCTTATAACAAATACAAAGACAAGATACCTACACACACAATATCAATATGCATATCATGATGACTCCAATTGTGCTAATAACAAATACAAAGACAAGATACCTACACACACAATATCAATATGCATATCATGATGACTCCAATTGTGCTAATAACAAATACAAAGACAAGATACCTACACACACAATATCAATATGCATATCATGATGACTCCAATTGTGCTAATAACAAATACAAAGACAAGATACCTACACACACAATATCAATATGCATATCATGATGACTCCAATTGTGCTAATAACAAATACAAAATACCTACACACACAATATCAATATGCATATCATGATGACTCCAATTGTGCTAATAACAAATACAAAATACCTACACACACAATATCAATATGCATATCATGATGACTCCAATTGTGCTAATAACAAATACAAAATACCTACACACACAATATCAATATGCATATCATGATGACTCCAATTGTGCTAATAACAAATACAAAATACCTACACACACAATATCAATATGCATATCATGATGACTCCAATTGTGCTAATAACAAATACAAAGACAAGATACCTACACACACAATATCAATATGCATATCATGATGACTCCAATTGTGCTAATAACAAATACAAAGACAAGATACCTACACACACAATATCAATATGCATATCATGATGACTCCAATTGTGCTTATAACAAATACAAAGACAAGATAGCTACACACACAATATCAATATGCATATCATGATGACTCCAATTCAAATTTATAATCTATGTACAATAGTTTATGTAGTTACTTTTTACTCCTCATCAACGCAAGGGATACAGTGGGGAGTGATGATTTCGCAATTTTAAGGCTATTTTTTAATATATATTATCAACTAGTATCATGCTGAGATTGTATTCTGAAAGTTTCATCACAATGATTCTGTGCGTTGTCTGTGTAATATGTACTATATATGCTATGTCCCTACGGCGTGTTTATTTTACTTTATCGATTATAGACTTACTCTTACTATAGACTTTAAATAAGTACGCATTCGATTCTTTTCAAATTTTGCAAATATGTATATCTAATACTCGCTTAGACCCCATTACATTTTGAAGGATATCTGAATAGTGTTTCTCAATTTTGTACTAAGCATTTTTGTGTTTCATTGTGTGTAAATACCTATATCTTTTATTTCAAATTGTTTTATTTAAGTGTTTAATATCTTTTATTTCAATTTTTTTTTTTTTCCCGCTTGTTTAATATTATTATTATTTTCTTTATATTTACTCTTTTTGTTATGGTAGTTGTTCTTTTTTTCTTTTTAAGTATGTTTATGATTGTTTTAAGTTTTCTTTTTGTATTTCAATGTGTGTAATTATTGTTCATGTGTGTAAAAGGCAATTTACCGTAAATAATATATAAATGTCTCTTCTGTGAAATATTATAAAAATTTGTACACTGCTAGCCATGGCTAACCATGACACATTCTTAATACCTACGTTCTTATCTTATCTTGTATTTATCTTAAATATGTATATACCAGTACTCGATCATAATGTAATGTTAACCTTTATCTACATTGAATCATAAAAACTGTTAATTTTAAAGTTTAGTTTGAAAATGTCATTAATTTTATAATAGATGTGATTTTTTTTTAATTTAATTGATTATTAATTTAGTAACTTATCCGTCCTTTGGTTTGCTAAGTTTAGTTTGTCGGTCGACAATTTATTATTCTCGGTTTTCTACAAACCTAAATTAGGTATGTTTTTTTTTTTCATATCAGCCCCTTTGCAGCTTTCGAGAACCGACGTTGGATGAACACTCACATTTTAACATGTGTTCAAGTCAGGATCATCACTGTTTTTTTTTATTACGACTGCGATAGGAAGCTGTTTCGTTCGTTTCGAAGCACAAACATAACACCATAATAATATATCGAGACTCAATACACAGAACAAACATCTGTTCCCTTTTGTCAGTACGAAATGAATTTGCGTGAGATGTCACGATTCGCATTGCTCGAAGGATAAGATTTGATTTAGAGGAAGAATAATAAACAATAATATTGAGTAATATTACGTGTTAAATTAAGTAATTACGTTCTTCTCCATATATAGGTACATATTTTTATGACGTATTTTGTATGCAAGTGATACATGGACATGGCAGAAGACGCATGAAAATAAAATTAACGCTGTGGAAATGAGGTCCCTAAGACGAATGTGTGGTAAAACGGTGTATGATAGGATAAGGAATGTGGACATCAGACGAGAATGCAAGATTGAAAGAGATATTGTGAGTAGAATGAAAGTAAATACACTACGATGGTTCGGACATGTGGAGAGAATGAACGATGAGCGCCTGACAAAGAAAGTATACAAGGCTGAAAAGAGTGGAATGAGAGGTCGTGGCCGCCCGAGAAAGAGTTGGCATGATCATATAAATGAGATTTTTAAAGATGGTAATATACGAAGTCAGAATAATAGGAGAGCATGTATGACGCGATGCATGGATGTAAATGAGGCAAAACATGTATGTCAAGATAGAGGTGTCTGGCGTTCGGTCCTATCTGCCTACCCCAAGTAGGTATGTTTATGATGTATTTAAATAATATTTCGAATCATCGAACATTTCTTAACCTTTTTCCCATTCGGTAGTGTAGCTAAGTTTTCATCAAACTTCTTGAACGTTTTCGCCGTGGAGGGGGGCGGTTTCCTCATAAAATCAACCAAGCGAAAATTCACAAGGAAGCGGACTACGCACCCACGTGACTGGCTCAAGGTGTTTTCCGAGCACTATGCCTAAGAGCAAGGTCATAAAATCTTGAAAAGGTGCCCAAATATCCAAACACAATATGAAAAAAAATAAAATTATCCCTTAATTGACGGTGGTACCTACTTATAAGAACCGGACATAATTTAGCCTGTATAGCACTCGCATTGATTAAAGTTTTAAAATTTTGTGTAGGTAATTAATTAGATGGGGCTCTAGAAAGGCTTGAATATTTTTTTTAAATAGTTACCTTAATATAAAGATAGGTACGCATGGTACCGTCGGGAATTTTTTAATAAATTGAAAGTTTTTATCATTCTTTTAATACAAAATACAACATTGCCGACCGCCGTGGCACAGTTGGGTAGCCGTTTGATTTCTGTGCGGGCGTCCTGGGTTTGATTCTCAGCAGAGGAGAAATTTATTTGAATTTATTTCTCACGCAAATATTGCTTCTCTTGGCTGGAAACACTGGTTAGTTGGAAGAAATTTCTTGCGCAGGGTGCAAGGAAGTGTTCATTATTTATTATTTAACATTTCATGAAAAAAATAGATTTACATGTTACATTTTGTAATGATATTTTGTAAGTAGGTACCTACCTAGTGCAAAAAAGGGCGTCCTGCTCAATATGCACTGACCACTATATTTTTATTTATTTTTATTTATTTTATTTATTGTCAACAGCTTTGTACATACGTATATTTCAATAGAGATTACAATTAAAATGAGCCAATAATAGACAAACATAATTTCAAATTATAATAACGCTGAAAGGGAATATAATGAGATGTATCGTCATTATATCAAGTTTTCTTAGGAAAAAATGTTATAAACCGTAGAAAGTATGTTCCTTTGTTGTACCGAGGAGTTTTTGTTACGAAAAAATGTTGTGTTTATATTACTACATAGGTACTTTAAAGTCATTTGTTTTTCGAATACCTTTGGCAACTAAGGGTTAAACAGAACATGTGTACTTACACAATTTAAATCAGATTATAGAAAATTAAGTTTAGATTATGACCGAGTACTGATTTATACATTTTTAAGATTAAAACGAGATAATAACATATATTATTAAGATGGTGTTACGAGTATTCCTGCTGTGCCTTATTATAATTATTGTTTAAAGCTAAAAAAATGTATATATATATATATATATATATATATATATATATATATATATATATATATATATATATATATATATATATATATATATATATATATATATATATATATATATATATATATATATATATATATATATATATATATATATATATATATATATATATATATATATATATATATATATATATATATATATATATATATATATATATATATATATATATATATATATATATATATATATATATATATATATATATATATATATATATATATATATATATATATATATATATATATATATATATATATATATATATATATATATATATATATATATATATATATATATATATACACCAAAAATTACATTATATAAGCAACATAACAAATTAATTGGGTTGTTTGGACCACCTCACTAGACCAGGCCAGGCCTGTTCTGAGGTATAGTTGTAAATCGTTGATACTACGAATGGCAATCTGGGCTTCAGACATTACTGGGTCAAGTGTTCCATTCATTCTATTTTCTGATATAATCATCCTTTAAATATTATCATTTGTACCATACCTTTGAAAGATACGTTATGTACAAATATACTTATATCTTTACTAATCAACTTTCACATGGATAGATTTTTACATAGAATCCGATGACATTTACATATATAGGTACAAACTAAAGAATAAGACGGATCCAAGACTGTTGAATTTATTATTTCCAGCATATTAGGCATAAGATTGCACTGTTCAAAAACGGTACTACAAGTTAGTCTATCATTTCAGCAAACATTCTGTATTATAAATACACAGTTACTATTTCACGATTATGCATTCATTTAATAATGCGCATAATATTATGTATTGCATTATTGCATAAAACGACTTCTGTTTATCTTATAGTAAAAAGTTTATTACTAGCGACAAATCAATAACGTTTCATTACGAGTCTTGTATCAATCTATCTATCAATGTAAATTATAAGTCTAGGGCCTTGGTGAATATCATGTAGATAAAAAATACTGGTTGGTTTTATAAATACCTATTTTCACAGTTAAGTTTGTAGTACATTATACAAATTATTTTAAGTTGTCAAGCGTACTTTGAAACAAATGGTATAAAAAGTTCATTCGTCATTTTAAGTTTTCGCTGAAAGCTGTTGGCCTGTATGAACATCATAAAGGTTATACAAAATATATCCTGTCTCCTAGTATTGGTATCCATCACCATCATAAGCTCGACAGCCCAGGGTGGCCGGTCTGTATGTAATACATGATTAAATAATAAAGTTCGAGACTATATATGAAATTGGGACCACAAGATTGCTAATTCATCGTGCTGCTCCCAATCACAATCCACTATAAATAGATAAATACTTTTAAAGTAATTGCTATAAAAATGCGTTTCTAAATATTGAAATCATTTTTGATTAAAAGTGGAGAAGAAATATCCTATGAATTAGTTTCAATGTAAGTAGAAAAATATCTGCAAATAATTTAAGAAATTTCAAAGAAGATGGACAGTTTTCACAAATACTGTTTATTTGAGGTCTGAGCTCTATACGTATATTTTTATTTATTTATTTGGGACAATATCAACTTAACAATATATAATATGAACATAAACAATGAATTTCTTAATAAAAGCCATCAGAAACATGTCCACAGTACAAGCATTAATAAATGAAAAATATATAAATACTAGAGGAAAATATTATACAAACAAATGAATGAGGAAAAACAATTATTACCTTTGACAAGAACAGTCATTCTTGTCAAAGTCAAAGGTAATAATTATATAGGTATTTAAGATTGCCATCTACAGATACCAACCAAATCAAAAACCCAGAAACCCAAATTCGCGCTCTCGAAACCCACGTGATTTTTCAAGTTATTTGTTAATAACTAAATATTTATTCGGATTTCCCACGACCGCTGCTTGTGAACTAAATAAGTAATTCTCCATTATAGAATAGGTACCTACACAAAAAGATCTCAAAAAATCAGACAATATTTTTTTATTATCTAAATTTTCCATACAGCTACGGAAATTACCCAGAGTAATAAAATTTGCTGAAACATCTTTGTAAGAAAGATCTACCTACCTACTTTACTCGCGGAACAAGGAACTACATAGGTACCTTTATCGTTAATGTGGGACTTCTCGTATTTATTTACTGTCACAATACAAAAAAATAATAATATAATCCTTCAGACCGTAACTGTGGTACTATTCTTAGGATACTCCGCATAATTCCAGGTATTTCCTTCAATTTACTGCTAAATCTACCGACATGCACCCATTGTTTAACAATTACGTCTTCAGTTAGACTTCCCCAAATTTGGAATCCCCAAAATCTCATCACCTTTATTTCGTTATACCTATATTTGTTTATGACACCTCATTATTAAAGGTTTGCCCCTCAATCCCCATTTATTATACTATGTTATTAGGTTATTTTAAAATATCTTTGAATACAATGCAACAAAGACATAGTCTAATACAATAACTATGTATGTAACATACCATACTATACCATCACGCCATTTCCCTATTTGAAGTATAATAAGAAGAGGGAATAGAAAGCCAGACTTATGTAGGTATATCTCTTGAAATTCTTTTTTCGCTTCGTTCACGACCATACATCCTCTCATATTATTAAAATATAGTAAATATATAAAAAAAAACATTTAATTGGTTGTGCAATACCTACTATGATGTTTAATGTTATTGACATTTTTACTCTTCTCTTGAATACCTCCTGGGGCTATCGCAATTATCTACTAGTATCATGCTGATGTTGTATTCTGAAAGTTTCATCACAATGTATTTGCATGTGTGTGTGTGTGTGTGTGTGCTGTATACAATGTACGGCGTGATCATTCTACTTTATCGATTATGGAATAAAGTACTCATTCGATTCTTTTCAATTGTTTACAAATTTGTATGCCTAATACTCACTTAGACCCCATTGGATTTTACGAAGGATATATAAATAGTGCTTCTCAATTTTTACTGTAAAAAATTTCAAAGTGACCTCGCGCTCAGGAAACATAAAATTTGATATTTTTATTTAAGGCATATCACTTTTATAAAAAAGCATAGAAGAATTATCAAGTTTTCATAGTTAAATATTATAATCAAAAATAAATTAACAAACTCATTTCATGAGAATGCTATAAATTTTCCGTATAAAATTTGAATAGGTACTTTGTCGAGTGACTTGGTAGTGAGGAGTATAACGTTGGCAACAATCCACTCGTTTTTATTACTTATCGGTATACTTATGCCTTAAGGGGAAAGGGGATTAAAAGGGCACATGTATCTTAATACTTACATTTTTTTTTTTTAACTAATTTTGATACAAATTTTATATCTACCAAATCAATAAAAAAAAATTATTTACTTATTTAATAAGTCAATTATTTTATTTAATTACGAGTGTCACACGTGCTTTGGGTTTCTATGCTCTGTGGCACATTGGTGAGCCGTTTGATGTCGGTACCGACATCCTGGGTTTGATTTCCAGCAAATGAGAGATTGATTTGAATTAATTTCTCGTGCAGACCTTCATTCTCTGGACTCGCCACTACATAGTTGGAATAAATTGCCGTTTGACAATATACTCGTCACTTCCGTAGGAAGTATGAAGTATTAAATAGATAGGTGTGACAAAAATATATTTGATATAAAACATGTATTTATATAAATAAATAATTGAAGCACAAATCATTAAAATATACTTTTTAAAACTCTTATTCTACCAAATACACATATATATTATTAATTTATTAGTTCCTACTATAATCCTATACATATTATATTCTGCATATTATCTTCATTTCCGCCATTAAGGGGCAGAGTAAGGCAATGTAGGCAGGTCAAAAATGCAAACTTTGTTAACTATTGTATGATAATGAACGTCCTTAAAGATTATGCTTAATTTAGTGTATGTATGAGGATGTACAATATGTAATTGTTACAAGGATATTTAAAAAAAAAAAAAATATATATATATATATATATATATATATATATATATATATATATATATATATATATATATATATATATATATATATATATATATATATATATATATATATATATATATATATATATATATATATATATATATATATATATATATATATATATATATATATATATATATATATATATATATATATATATATATATATATATATATATATATATATATATATACATTTTTTTAGCTTTAAACAATAATTATAATAAGGCACAGCAGGAATACTCGTAACACCATCTTAATAATATATGTTATTATCTCGTTTTAATCTTAAAAATGTATAAATCAGTACTCGGTCATAATCTAAACTTAATTTTCTATAATCTGATTTAAATTGTGTAAGTACACATGTTCTGTTTAACCCTTAGTTGCCAAAGGTATTCGAAAAACAAATGACTTTAAAGTACCTATGTAGTAATATAAACACAACATTTTTTCGTAACAAAAACTCCTCGGTACAACAAAGGAACATACTTTCTACGGTTTATAACATTTTTTCCTAAGAAAACCTGATATAATGACGATACATCTCATTATATTCCCTTTCAGCGTTATTATAATTTGAAATTATGTTTGTCTATAATTGGCTCATTTTAATTGTAATCTCTATTGAAATATACGTATGTACAAAGCTGTTGACAATAAATAAAATAAATAAAAATAAATAAAAATATAGTGGTCAGTGCATATTGAGCAGGACGCCCTTTTTTGCACTAGGTAGGTACCTACTTACAAAATATCATTACAAAATGTAACATGTAAATCTATTTTTTTCATGAAATGTTAAATAATAAATAATGAACACTTCCTTGCACCCTGCGCAAGAAATTTCTTCCAACTAACCAGTGTTTCCAGCCAAGAGAAGCAATATTTGCGTGAGAAATAAATTCAAATAAATTTCTCCTCTGCTGAGAATCAAACCCAGGACGCCCGCACAGAAATCAAACGGCTACCCAACTGTGCCACGGCGGTCGGCAATGTTGTATTTTGTATTAAAAGAATGATAAAAACTTTCAATTTATTAAAAAATTCCCGACGGTACCATGCGTACCTATCTTTATATTAAGGTAACTATTTAAAAAAAATATTCAAGCCTTTCTAGAGCCCCATCTAATTAATTACCTACACAAAATTTTAAAACTTTAATCAATGCGAGTGCTATACAGGCTAAATTATGTCCGGTTCTTATAAGTAGGTACCACCGTCAATTAAGGGATAATTTTATTTTTTTTCATATTGTGTTTGGATATTTGGGCACCTTTTCAAGATTTTATGACCTTGCTCTTAGGCATAGTGCTCGGAAAACACCTTGAGCCAGTCACGTGGGTGCGTAGTCCGCTTCCTTGTGTATTTTCGCTTGGTTGATTTTATGAGGAAACCGCCCCCCTCCACGGCGAAAACGTTCAAGAAGTTTGATGAAAACTTAGCTACACTACCGAATGGGAAAAAGGTTAAGAAATGTTCGATGATTCGAAATATTATTTAAATACATCATAAACATACCATCACGCCGTATCCCTACTTGGGGTAGGCAGATAGGACCGAACGCCAGACACCTCTATCTTGACATACATGTTTTGCCTCATTTACATCCATGCATCGCGTCATACATGCTCTCCTATTATTCTGACTTCGTATATTACCATCTTTAAAAATCTCATTTATATGATCATGCCAACTCTTTCTCGGGCGGCCACGACCTCTCATTCCACTCTTTTCAGCCTTGTATACTTTCTTTGTCAGGCGCTCATCGTTCATTCTCTCCACATGTCCGAACCATCGTAGTGTATTTACTTTCATTCTACTCACAATATCTCTTTCAATCTTGCATTCTCGTCTGATGTCCACATTCCTTATCCTATCATACACCGTTTTACCACACATTCGTCTTAGGGACCTCATTTCCACAGCGTTAATTTTATTTTCATGCGTCTTCTGCCATGTCCATGTATCACTTGCATTCAAAATACGTCATAAAAATATTTACCTATATATGGAGAAGAACGTGATTACTTAATTTAACACGTAATATTACTCAATATTATTGTTTATTATTCTTCCTCTAAATCAAATCTTATCCTTCGAGCAATGCGAATCATGACATCTCACGCAAATTCATTTCGTACTGACAAAAGGGAACAGATGTTTGTTCTGTGTATTGAGTCTCGATATATTATTATGGTGTTATGTTTGTGCTTCGAAACGAACGAAACAGCTTCCTATCGCAGTCGTAATAAAAAAAACCAGTGATGATCCTGACTTGAACACATGTTAAAATGTGAGTGTTCATCCAACGTCGGTTCTCGAAAGCTGCAAAGGGGCTGATATGAAAAAAAAAACATACCTAATTTAGGTTTGTAGAAAACCGAGAATAATAAATTGTCGATCGACAAACTAAACTTAGCAAACCAAAGGACGGATAAGTAACTAAATTAATAATCAATTAAATTTAAAAAAAATCACATCTATTATAAAATTAATGACATTTTCAAACTAAACTTTAAAATTAACAGTTTTTATGATTCAATGTAGATAAAGGTTAACATTACATTATGATCGAGTACTGGTATATACATATTTAAGATTAAGACAAGATAAGATAAGAACGTAGGTATTAAGAATGTGTCATGGTTAGCCATGGCTAGCAGTGTACAAATTTTTATAATATTTCACAGAAGAGACATTTATATATTATTTACGGTAAATTGCCTTTTACACACATGAACAATAATTACACACATTGAAATACAAAAAGAAAACTTAAAACAATCATTAACATACTTAAAAAGAAAAAAAGAACAACTACCATAACAAAAAGAGTAAATATAAAAAAAATAATAATAATATTAAACAAGCGGGAAAAAAAAAAAAAAAAAACAATTGAAATAAAAGATATTAAGCACTTAAATAAAACAATTTGAAATAAAAGATATAGGTATTTACACACAATGAAACACAAAAATGCTTAGTACAAAATTGAGAAACACTATTCAGATATCCTTCAAAATGTAATGGGGTCTAAGCGAGTATTAGATATACATATTTGCAAAATTTGAAAACAATCGAATGCGTACATAATTAAAGTCTATAGTAAGAGTAAGTCTATAATCGATAAAGTAAAATAAACACGCCGTAGGTACATAGCATATATAGTACATATTACACAGACAACGCACAGAATCATTGTGATGAAACTTTCAGAATACAATCTCAGCATGATACTAGTTGATAATATATATTAAAAAATAGCCTTAAAATTGCGAAATCATCACTCCCCACTGTATCCCTTGCGTTGATGAGGAGTAAAAAGTAACTACATAAACAATTGTACATAGATTATAAATTTGAATTGGAGTCATCATGATATGCATATTGATATTGTGTGTGTAGGTATCTTGTCTTTTTATTTGTTATTAGCACAATTCAGAAATAGTACCTATATCTTGGGAATACTGAACTGATGGAGCATGGATGTGACCACATCAATGCTCCATCAGTCATATCTTTATCCAGTCGAGTCTCAGATCAAAAAGAGACAGCACAAAATTAATAAAACATCCATTATTTTAGTATGAAAGAGAAAAAAATACGATGTCGTATAGTTTTCGCCAAATATCTTGAACCTGGCATCCGGGGGTCGCAGAGCGCAAATTTGTGTCTTATTGCAAATCCATCCCCTCCCCCCCTTCTAAATAAAAATAAATAAAAATATAGTGGTCAGTGCATATTGAGCAGGACGCCCTTTTTTGCACTAGGTAGGTACCTACTTACAAAATATCATTACAAAATGTAACATGAAAATCTATTTTTTTCATGAAATGTTAAATAATAAATAATGAACACTTCCTTGCACCCTGCGCAAGAAATTTCTTCCAACTAACCAGTGTTTCCAGCCAAGAGAAGCAATATTTGCGTGAGAAATAAATTCAAATTTATATATATATATATATATATATATATATATATATATATATATATATATATATATATATATATATATATATATATATATATATATATATATATATATATATATATATATATATATATATATATATATATATATATATATATATATATATATATATATATATATATATATATATATATATATATATATATATATATATATATATATATATATATATATATATATATATATATATATATATATATATATATATATATATATATATATATATATATATATATATATATATATATATATATATATATATATATATATATATATATATATATATATATATATATATATATATATATATATATATATATATATATATATATATATATTTTTACCAGTTGTATTTTCGATTACCCGGATATCATTAGTAACTTATGAAAAAATGTATTGTCAGTTATCAATATCCATAGCGAATGTTCTCATAGTTTTAAACTAAAAAAATGCTTGTGCTTTATGTGAACACCTGCTGATACCGGGTACGCACACTAAGAATTATTAGTTCAGTGCACTAACCGCTTTGCCCGCCGATACATCTAAATTTATAGTATGTAAATTGTAGTCAAGTAGAAATATATGTAGACGCATTTGAATACATAATATCACATTGTCACCTTATCGGTGTAATCAGAAAGAAGTGATCGCCATTCATTCCCATCTTGGTAACTATACATACATCGCTTCGTATATGTACACCATGTTATTGATCTTGCGTTCGCTAACTACCCTACTAAGCTTATTACTACGCTTTATATTACAACTTACTTACTTTGAAATTATGAGTCTTTAGTCTTCATAATGAAAAAATTAAAACCCTGGACGTAAAGATTTAGACAAATCACTCGTGTATTAGCAATGACTCTAGCACCTAACCTCTTCTTCTTCTTTTATAATGAGCTTTGGCCTCCATCAACTCTCGCCGCCAACGCCTCCTGTCCTCCGCTGCGGTCCTCCTCCTGTCGTAATCTTGGCCTGCCCACCTTTCATCTTCCTCCCGGATGTCCTTCCAGAATCCTATATATTAGGTACCCGCGTTGACGGCATTCTCTGGACATGTCCAGCCCACCTCAATCTAACATTTTTTTAATGAATATTTCCTTGTTAAACAAGTAAATATGCGTCATCCTACGTTCCCTAAAATAAGCATTAATGCTTGTGGTATAGGTGAACGAAATCGGTCGAGGCAGGATTCGAACTCGCGACCACTGAATTACCGCTCCGCCATCAACCTATCTAACATGAACAGATAGCCTAGGATATTTGTAGATATTATATAGCTCGTTGTTATATCGCATTCTCCAGGCTTCACCATCATTATTTTATTGATTTCTACATTGTCCTCGTTTTCTTTTTTTATGGCCAAACTCATATACTTTTTATCCTGAAATTTAAAGTTCTCTTGTGGGAGATGGCTGTTCTTCTTTTATTCATGATTTTAGACTTTTTTCATTGATTTCGAATCCATCTTCCTATGTGGTATCTCCAATGGTTCAAATACTTCTTATAAGGCTACTAGGGATCCCTCCCATTATTTTGAAGTCATCTGCAAATATATTTTCCTTTTCCTCTGCATATGGTTGGTTTATCTTCTAGTAGGTTCATTATCTTGCCTTTTAGTCCTTGTATCTCGCTCCAAGAATAGTTTTCTTAGTCTATTTTTCTCATCCATTTTATTTTCTCATTCTTCGCCAAACCATGGGTTTCTACTGTGTCTAGTCTACGCCGCGCCGGCTTCAGCTGCAATTGAGGAGACTGCAGTATAAACCTTATCCAAATCATTTTATAAGGCTTCTTGAAATATCATTTCACCTAGTTCATTGACGCCAACCACCATGTTGTGGTCTGAAAAAGGTCTACATACTAAAACTTATTTTATTTTTCTGCTAGCATCGCGTCAGGCACCCCAACATTGAATATCACGTTATGGTAAATCTCACTGTATCCAACGGTTCGAACGAGCTCCTCCACGATCTTTATTCCCGTCTATTAACATAACTATGTATATTGCGGACCCATGTAGGTATATACCCCGTTCTCTCTCGATGTTATCCTCGATGATTAGATACAGTTGATATTATTTCTCTTATCATTTATTCTTTATTGTTCCCGCTAGATATTTGTACTTATTTTAACATATTTGTTTTATACAGTTATAGATGAACAAAATTTGCCAAGATTGGATTTGAACCCATATCCGCTAGTCGAGCCCAATAATAAACTATGCTTTATTTTATTAAGAATGAATTTGTCCATGTAACAAAAAACATATACATAGGCTTGTGCTCTAGGTGAAAGAAATCGATCGAGGTATAGAATTTGAACCCGAGGTGCACTGGATTAATAAACCAGCGCACCGTTCGCTCTGCCAATAACCCATCTGTAAAAAACTTTAATGTATATGATAATTTATTTCCCACGTGCGCTATTTTTTATTTTAATGTGATAACAAGATGACTTTATGTTTTCTTGTGTGAGTTCGGGAGATAAAAATAATATTTTAGTTGCATTGAATTGGTTGTAAGAAAACATATTATTTTTAGAAAATCAAAGCAATGAATAGCTAGTGGACGGTTGAATACTATATTGAATGCGATTGAAATATTATAACGTCAGTGGCGCATATCATAGGTAGGTACCTACACAATATCCTCGATTTTGTACGACTATCTAGTTTTGTAGGTAAAGTGGAGACGGGCTCATAGTGAACCATGTTAAAATTATCTGAATATGTATAGTTAACGGAAAACATATTGAAAAATCATGTGGAATGCGCAGAACACAAATTTAGGTTTTTTTGCTGGGTCAGTAGATGTCCAAACTTTCCCTCTCTGCGCCGAAATTATTGTCAAGATATTTCCCGATATGTACTTTTTATGTGGTGCTGACCGATTTATTAGCAATATTAATATTATTTCATTTCAATACTTTAATTTAATATTTCATCTGTATTAAAGTATTTTATTTTTAATTATGCAATTTGTCATTTTTATTTTTGAATCACGTCATTTCTATTCAATTTGTTTTTAAAAAGTAGGTTACTGTAACTTATAAATGCTGTTGAATAAATTAAGATAGTTCTCTGTATAGGACATAAAAAATAACAATAAAGTCTATTTTACTAACAAATGTTCTAAGGGTAATCTCATTTTTCACGAAAACAGTTTTTTTTTATTATTATTTTTTTTTGTTAGAAAATCATAGGTACCTATATAAGCATATTCTATAATTTCATTTCATTTGAGGAAAAAAGTGTATTTTGCAGGGAGGAGGGAGGAAGAAATTCATTGTATTGTTAATTTATTAACCTGTTGAGATTTATTAAAAAATCGTTAAAACAATACAATACCCTTAATTGGTTCCTTTAACATCTTAGATCTCACATACCTACACACAGAACAGTGAACAATAATTTATTTATTCCCTGTTTTGTGCATATACCTACAAAACAGTGTCAAGGACGCACCACTTGACATTCTTTACAGGATATTAAACGAAAGACAATGATTCGGGTCATTGTCTTCCGTTCCATCATTACAGTGTGAAAGCCATGAGATAACCATCAATACAGTGAGAAAGTCATGAAATAACCATCAATACAGTGAGAAAGTCACGAGACAACCATCAATACAGTGAGAAAGTCACGAGATAACCATTAATACAGTGAGAAAGTCATGAGATAACCATCAATACAGTGAGAAAGTCATGAGATAACCATCAATACAGTGAGAAAGTCATGAGATAACCATCAATACTGTCGGCCTTCGTGGCTCAGTTGGTTAGATATCTGACTGCTGAGCCAAAGGTCCCGGGTTCGATTCCCGGTGGAGACACAGTTTTTAATTGTGTTTTCAGTCTGGATCTGTGAGACGATTAATATCGTAAGTCTCCAGAATGTGGCAACTTGCTTGTTATTGGGTGCGTGTTAAATAATATTTGACATAGTACCTGTTAGTTGCCCGAGAAACAATATTAAATAAATAAATAAATAAATACTGTAAGAAAGCCATGAGATAACCATCAATACTGTAAGAAAGCCATGAGATAACCATCAATACAGTGAGAAAGAGAAATATATAAAATTTTGGAGAAAAAAATTGTCGTAGTGTTACATCAATGATGTCGTTTTTATTCAGATTGGAAGACTCCTATTATTTCGAATGAATTTGTATTTTAACATAAATGTTCGCTACATTCACCAACTACAAGTACACCTACCAAATATACATATGTATTGTTTTCATATTAAATTATTCGCATGACTATAGTAGCCCGAACAAATAATACGTTTTAAAAATATTTCCATTATTTTATTGGTATTTTATTCCTATTTTATTTACAGAATTCAAATAAAGAGGAGGTTGCACTGATCATTTCTAAATTTATTTATTACTCCTCACTAACCCAAGGGGATATAGGGGGAGATATGCATTCGCAATTTTATGTATATTTTTTATTGCAGATTATCTACTAGTATCATGCTGAGATTGTATGTATTCTGAAAGTTTCATCACTATGTACTATGTGCTGTGTACTATGTACGGCGTGTTTATTCTACTTTATCGATTATAGACTAAAGTATAATTTTCGCCAAACAACTTAAACGAGCTTCCGGTTGCGCAGAGCGCAAATTTGTGTATTTTTGCTTCGTTGATTTACATGCAAATCGCTCCCATTCTCGGCTAAAAGTAAAAAAAAGATTTTTGGCTACAATTCTACCTACTCATTCGATTTTTTTTCAAATTTTGCAAATTTGTATACCTAGTATACATATAATACTAGCTTAGATCCCATTAGATTTTGAACGATATCTGAATAGTGCCTATTAATAAATTTGTTAAATTTGTCAATGCTCAGGAAACTAGAAATTTGTTATTAGTATTTCCAAATTGGTTTAAAAGGCACATCAATTTCATAAAATGACGTTGAAGAATTATCAAGTTTTCGTAATAAATCATTTAAATCAAAAATAATTTAACAAATTCATTTCATGAAAATGCTGAATATTTTCCATATAAAATTTGAATACTTTGTGGGGTGACTCGTTAGTAAAGAGTTTAGCGTTGGCCACAACCCACTCGTTTTGTATTAGAAATCCTCTTCAGGATCTTCAATCACCGAATCCCTTTAGATCTGCCCATGACCATCCAACGTGGAAGCAAAACATTCATCGATTGAATGAGTACCTATAGCCGCCATCCATTATTGGAACCAATGAAAAAGAAGAAGATGATTTTTTTTATCTGTTATAGTGTATAAAATGATCAAGACTGTGTTAGTGACTAATTTCCTGCAAATAACTTGAGAATTTTTATCGTGGAGAAGGGTGGTCTGAACATGTAGGTACCAACCAATCATAACACACAAATTTGCACTCCCACGTAGCCCACATGATTTCTCAAGTTGTTTACCAATAACTGTAGCTTGTGTTGTACCATGAGAGGTAACCGTAGAAGTGCAATAGTTTTTTTAAGGCAATTCACCCTGTAAAGAGTGCTATGTGCCAATTATTTCATGTCAGAGGAGAAAAGTTAATTTTATTATAAATTTATGTCATTCAATGAAAGGAATTTTGAAATAACGGACAGTACACGTGAATTATTAAGAGACAAAAGATGTTGGATATTAAGTGGTGATTGGTGAGTGATTTTAATTAATTGTTTGTATATATTTTTGAAGGCGGAAATATTTTTACAGTTAAAAAAATAGTTAATGGTGTCTGAAGTTTTATTTTATAATAATGACAAGTATTAATTAATTTAAAGTATGGAAGTGACAGTTGCCAGTCACGTGACGGCTGTCACTTGCATACAATGAGTTATCTTTTCTTGTTTCTTCTCTTGAGCTGAATGACACGTTGTCTAGGGGGGCAGATATGAAAACGTATATCTTGTTTTTCCTTTCTATAAGGAAAATATTGTTTTGATTAAGTATGTACGTAGCACAACATGAGATTGAGAATAATTTATATAAACGTTATTTTTTCAACAATAAATAATTCTTTGTTTATATATCACATTTTTTTAATAATAGGTACTTACCTACGTAAACAATATTACATATTTCTTTTTTGACGGTCGCAAACAGACAAATATAAGAAATTTAATTAATGATCGTGATATTCGGCAACAGTAGTTGACAAAGTTTTAATGAAGAATAAAAAACAAATACAATATTGAATGAAATTAATTTCAGACAAAATATTACTTAAAACTTCGTTGAACCCTGCACATTGAGTTTATTTCCGTATGGCAATTTTTTCTACTAACCAGTGTTTCCAATATTGATTGACCTAACGTAGGTATATAAAGCCGGAGATATACATGCCTGTAGTTTATACAATAGCATATACCAGCATTTTACTTATATATTATGTGTTTCTGTCAAATGGCATGCCTGTGACTGAAGTATGTAGATTGCACAAAATTTGATATTTGGGCATGCGATATATATGCGATCTGGGTGGCAGGGGTCGCAAACCGCATACCAAAAGGATCCCCACTTTGCTTCTACAGACAGCTTGCGTGAAATTTTATTTACAAATAACATATTACGTATTATCAGTGTGCCAGTTACTGGCATATACCATTTTTGGCATGCAAGCTGCTTCTCCAATTCGATCGATTGTGTATCCCCGGCTTAAGGAGGGGACTGCTGCCAACGTACCTATTTCTTCAATTTGATATACCATCATTATTTCTTATCAAATCGTTTTGAAAAAAATAATTTAGATAGTTTGGGTATTAATAAACAAAAATATATCTTTACTTTTTGATAATGTTCTGTATAAATTCTTGTAGAATAATAATGGGATACCCCGATTTTCAACGTTTATCTTATATTTTTAATAAAATATAAGGCGTAGTTCAACTTTTTTTTTTAAATACAAGATAAAAATATCTAGAAAAATATGATGTGACGTTGCATTAATGCTTCAGGTTTAGTAAATAAACCTAAAAAACATTTATATTCCATTCAGCGCCATTGCGAAATAAAAGTTTTTTTGGTTTATTAACTTAACCTGATGCATTAATGCAACGTTACATCGTATTTTTCCAGATATTTTGAACTTTAATTTATAAAAAAATATAATGCCCTATACCTTATAGTTTATTAGAAATTTAAGATAAATGTCAAAAATCGGGATATGCTTATTAATTTCCTACAAGAATATATACAGAACATAATTAAAAAGTTAAGGTATATTTTTCTTTATTAATATCCAAACTAAATAGATTATTTTTTTCAAAATGATTCGTTTTGTAGTAATGATGCAAATTCAAATTGAAAATATAGGTATTTTGGCAGCAGTCACCCTCTTAAGAAGTGTCCGTAAAACTCTTAAACTTCCGCAGACATTGCTCTTTAACTCGCCCACGAACCACACTCTGTGAACTGGTGATACTTGGTGAATTATACTCTAATATTAGCTGCGGTAGTTTCTTGCACCTCGAGAGTTGGCGCATCGTCCACCACACTGCCATAGGATGCAGACCGTTATCGTTGACAGTGGTGATGTTAAAGCTTTCGCCGGCCAATAACAACGGCACGTATGTAGGTACTGCACGGAGCTTGTTTGTAACTAATTTATATCTTCCGTCACCCGTAGTAAAATTCAAACACCTTGTCGGCCATTCCAACATCATTCATGTTAGGTATATCTATAGGGTACCTACACATAAGCTCGATATTTTTATTGTGTGCTTTCCTAACTCAGTTTGTTGGATACCCGGTTCCTGAAGGAAAGGTCCTGAGTACGAATCTGTAAGACAATAAAACTCCAGAATGGGGCAACTTGTTATAATATTTAGTGTGTCTGTATGTGTGTGTCCGTCCCCCCATATAACTTTTGATCTGCTCAATGAACAAAGTCCAAAATTTCAGATAATGTAGAAAATTTTAGGCCTATAAAGCTTTTATACCTACTCCGAATTGTGAATTCTTGTTCCAATCAGGGGTTATCAACTTTAGAATTTTTATTTTATGTTTCCATGAAAGCTAGAACGCTGAAAATTGGTATACCTATATATAGACAAACACAATAATCTCAAAATTAATTTTATTATTATATGAAAATGTTACAGGCTTTCTCAAACTTTTTTGTAAAACAAACATTTCTCTTGATTTTTATACTTATGTACCTATTTGTATTCGTGTTACATTCTTTGTTTTTTTTTCATAATTTGTATTTGAATAAGAATTCTAATTCTAAACAAGGAAAAACAATTTTTATTTTCACTTATATTCATATACATATATGTATACTTTTTGATTTTTATATTTTTAACTTAAGATGATGTGATGTATCTTTATTCTGTACTTTTTTTATGTAAATAGTTTTATTTTACCGTAAATAAAATAAATAAATAAAATAAATAATTTTTTTTATGACAAATTTGTGTTTAGAATTGCCTATATTTCCAAAATTTTTAAAAATATCGAAAGAGTCGAAACACCCCAAATGGATTATTTATAAAAATCCCGTGTCTTGATGTTCGTACACGCTAATTTCCAAAACCGCCCAACTAGTTTCAATGAAATTTTATAATTTTGTATGTTTGGTTCCGGATTGAAAGATCCGGATCCGAAAGGTGGCGATGTTTCCCAGTTCTAAAAGAACATTTTATTTTTACAAAGAATTTTTTTCTTTGTTTCATTAGGTATCTCATTCAAATTTTTGACTTCCCTGGATTTTTTATAGGAAAAAAGCACGCAATCAATTTTTAAGTTGTGTTATCTTTCAATAGATGGTAGTATGAAAATCTATTGACATACCTATATCTGTAGGTATTATGCATCGAGAGAATATAAAATTTATAAATTTAATGTGCGAATAAAAAAATGGCTTTTATGGATCCATCCATTCGTAGAACTCAAGTGGACAATAAAAATAGCATAGCACGGAAGAGTAGCTCGTTGTGCAACAAATAACATAATATTTATGGATATTTGACATACATACATAGATAGATAGTACTTACATGCTAATTACCCGAGAAGTAATACAATATAATACTAAAACCAATGTACTTATTTTGGTTTCGTTTTTATTAAAGAATATTGTAAAAGTGGCGAGTTAATATCCTATTGGCAATTTAAAATATTTTTTCCTGTGATGGTGATAAGTCGTTAATTTTATTATTAAACACTTCATTCATAGAATTATAAGGTACAGAAGCCGCGTGTAGTACAAATTTTGAATTCAATTGTATGACAAGTTTTTATTACATGTGTGTGAGGCGGTAGATCGGTAGGTGGACGTATTATGTAGGTGGGCGTATCGGTAGGTGTACGTTTACGGCCGGGCGAGTGAAACTCAGAACATTGTTCTTAGTTTTTGTTGTCATACTTTCATTGCGCTGACTAGGTATCTGTATCATATATAATCTAAGACTTAATTATTTCTTTTGCAAGTGGCGAGTTTAATGTATTACAACTAAATATGTACAAAGTGTTTCCAGTCCAAAGAAACGAGATTTGCGATAATTTAAAATATCCGGCAGCTTTCACTATTATTTTATTTATATATTTTGCCATCTCATCAAAATTATGTAGTTATAAACTGCTTTAAATTCTTTTATTTTTCATTTGCTATAAGTCAAAGAAAAATTCAATTGTTATAGTCAAAGTAAATTTCAACCATTCTTCTGAGAAAAAAATATCCTCCAATTCGACCTCTGAAACACCCATAGACCCACTTATTAGACAGATACCTAAAGGTACCGCCAAATAATATCTTGATAATTATCAACGGATATGAGGAAGATTTGCGCAACTACCAACCAAGCAAAAAAATTAAATTTGCGTTTTTCGCAGCCCACACGATTTTTCAAAATGTTTTCCGATAGTACTAAGATTTATAATTTATAACATCTTTTTTTAATTGCTGTTGGGGCAACAAATATATAGGTGTGTGTGTGTGTGTGTGTGTGTGTGTGTGTGTGTGTGTGTGTGTGTAACTTTTGGGCAGAATATATATTAAATAAATTTAATTCGCACCCAATAACAAGTTGCCACACTTTGTTGGTACCTATGTAATATTTCACTGTCACTAATTTATTTAATTACGAAGATTGATGTTTATGTATGTATCTAAGATCTAAGCTATCATGAAGGTCGACTTTTTTGTGGCGTATATTTAATGACGAGGAAGTTTAACAATTTTCCCTTATTCCCAAGTAAATTATATATACCTACTTTGATAAATTTTAATATTAATAAGTTTTCCATTTCTCCTAAAGAAAGTTTTTTCATTTATTTATTTACTGATTCACGGCATAAATTGCCTTTAACATACATATGTACCTACATAAAAATACACATATTACTTAACGTGTTCGGACATACATATTAGACCTTTCCACTTCAATACGTTTCAGCAGCAATTTCCACGTCATTTACCACAACCAAGTCTTCCTCGTTACATCCCTGTACCATTTTTCGGCAGACAAGAAGATGCTTATCATCTTGTACCTCACCGAAATCTCAAGATACATCCTTTTCTCGACCTATACTCCACCTATACAAGTTCTTTTTACACCTCGTGACACCTACATGGAGTCTATTCAGTGTCTTCCTCAGTGCGGTAGGGTAGATGGTGTCCCAGTCCCAAAGTCTCCGACAGCTTGTTTTGACCTCCACTGTACTGACAGTGTTCTTGCCTTGCACTTTCTGGCGGCACCTGAAGGGGGGATGTCGTGGTCAGGAGACATTTCCTCGATTTTAATCTCGCCATGAGAGGCATGTGACCAAACAGAGGATGTTTTATTTCTTTCAGAGTCTGTAGCTACCTTTCATTGAATACATTATATTGGTATAGAAGAAGAAAAAACAATCATAGGTACACTTGTTAAAAAATAACCTTCTTAATAAAACTATTAGAAAAGTCAATTTAAAATTGACAATGACATTGATTAACAATTTATTGGAAAAGATCTTTCGTTGTATGTGTTATCCTATAAAGTTAATTTCATTAAATTCGATTTTTGGCAATACACTAGTTTGAATTCTGCAACATCATAGAAACAATGTCTCATTGATAGATAAATATACTGCCATTTATGTGATTTTTCTGTGAACTGCCAACCCACAACTGTATTAAATTTGATGTTCACAAAGAAAAAAAAATCAATATAGGTACTTAATATTTTCTGAGTCGGTATGGTATGTTTAAAAGGTTTACAGCCATTGGAGCACTATAACCGACGGAGCATATTAGGTACAGTAAAACCCCTACTATTTTTTTTTCAAAAGAATCGCTAAATTGACAGGAAAAAATTTAAAATATGTATGTAAGTACTGAAATAATAATTAATTAATGACTCAATTATGATATATCAATTATGATATATCTCTACGTCCCAGTTTTTTTCTTCGGTATTTTCAAGCTGGATGATAAAATTATCAATATCCAGTACATCGAAAAATTAACTTTTAATTATAGTCGATTTTTTTACACTATATTGTAATGAGGAGGTTGCAGGGTGCAAACTATAGCAAATATACACTTAGGCAACAGTATCTAAACACCTGAGTTCAATCGACATAAGAAAGAGTCAGGGCAGTGATGATTTAACAGGCATATTCTTGAAGTACTGTGCCAGCTCCTTAACCATTTCGATTTATCATATTTTTAAAAAGTCAATATCTAACCTAACAGTGAAAGAGTGAACCTGAAAGATGTTTCAAATTACCATCCAGATTCCAAATTGCCCATTTTGTTAAAATCTTGGAAAATATTGTGTAGAATCAAATGTACATTGATTGCGGTCAAACTTCATTTAGATCCTAAACAACATGGTTTTGTCACGGGACGTTCTACAAGTACAAATTTAAATGTCTTTCTAAACGAAATTCATGACAAGGTTGATAATAAGAGATATATAAAGACTATTCAAAAGCCTTTGATAAAGTGGACCATCTAATTCTGATTTACAAGTTAAAATTTTTGCGTATTCACGGTGATCATACCTTATTAATAGAAGCCAAATAGTAGAGTATGGTGGTCATCTATCGTCTGCAACACATGTGCCATCGGGTGTACCTCAAGGTTCCCATTTGGGGTCTCTTTTATTATACGCTGACGATATAAAAATCTATAAAACTGTTATAGACACTACTGGCTGTGAGGACTTACAACGTGACCTTGATAGATTAACTTATTATTGTATCTCGAATAAGCTCTTACTAAATGTAAAAATGTCACTCCATTACATTCTCTAGGAAAAAGAGTACAATACACTTTCACAATCAACAGGGAGACGATTGATAAGAAATCAGATTATAGAGACTTAGCATAAAACTGGACAGTAAACATTTATTTGACAAACTTACATTGACACAATTACACTGAAAGCTTATAAAATGTTGGGATTCCTGATGAGGGTATGCAAACTATTCACACAAGTGAAAACATTTAGCTTACTTATAACACAATTGTTAGAAGTCCATTGGAGCATGCGTAAGTCATCTGAAATCCACAATATAATATTTACATCAACCGTATATAACGAATTCAACAAATATTTTTGATACACATGAAGTACAAATTTGGTAATAACTACAAGCATAAATTGCAGACTTTACAGACAAGACGAAGGACCTCAGATGTACCTTTATGATATAATAAACTCCAATATTGACTGTACAGACCTTCTGAAAATTATTAACATCAACATACCAAACAAACGAACAAGGCACACCTCAATGTTCTTTTTAGACAAAAAAACACTAATGCCACTCATAATTCGCCATTTTACCGATGCCTTACCACGTATAATAATTTGGAAAAGATCAAGTCCGTGGATATATTCTCTATGCCCAGGATCCTTTTCAGGAGCCACATTAGATAGGAATAATAAATTGTCTTGTTGCCAGCAGTGAGTAAACATGAAATGAAATTGCCTAGTTTGATTTTTTTTAGAAATAATGTTTTTCTGATTTTTGACGCATATTGCTCCCGGGCCGCGCTCAAACACTCGGCGAGCCGCAGTTTTCCCAGGAGTTCTTTAGATTAAAGTGGCTACTCTTCGGACAACACAATGTGTGGAATATTAATAGGTTTTCACTCCATTAGGAACGTTATAGCCGTTATAGGACTTCATGTCCAGCTCATGGAGTTGATCAACATCTGACTTTACAAATCTCTAAGGTTAAAATTAATCAATTAATTGTGTTAATTTATACAAAAATTAACGAGAATTACATACTAAACTTGATCGTAACATTTTTTTTATGATTCAATATAGATAAAGATTAAAATTACATTATGATCGAGTGTTGATTTTTACATTTTTAAGGTTAAGACAAGTTAAGAAAGTATTAAGAACATATAATGGGTAGCCCCCCTGTTCATCCCCGGAGCGGCTGCACGTCGAACAACACAAGGAAATATCAAGTATATTTTTTCATACCTATGTGTGGGACAATTAAACGAGATTTTACTGTATTTTTGTTTCATATTATGTAGACGTTAGACTGAGACGAGACACACTATATAGGTAGGTAGATATATATACAGATGGCCGCCATGTGTGAGAACACTGAAGAAACTGTAACGAACATATAACACAAACCACTGGTTGGTGAGACTATGTAGGTATATACATAAACAAGCATAATACATATAACGCCTTCTAGGGGGGGAAATATTATATTAGAGGTCGGGGACGCCCAAGAAAGGGATGGCATGACAATGTGAACGAAATTCTGAAAGACGGAAATGTTAGAAGTGTGAGCAATAGACGTTCATGTATGAGACGATGCATGAATGTGGACGAGGCGAGGGATGCGTGCCAGGATAGTGGCGTTCGGTTCTCTCTGCCTACCCCGAAAGGGGCATGGCGTGATTGTATGTAGGTATGTATGTAAATAGTTTGATGGTTTTCAAGAAGCTTTTGAAGTCACACTTTTTAACAAAAAAATAATATGTCCTTGTCAAAAAGTACATATTATACATCTTCCTCCTTCTTCTTCATCTTTTTCTTCAATGACACTACAGCCCAAATCAGGCTTTGGCTTCCTCCAACTTTCGCCTCCAACCATTCCTGTCCTCAGCTACTGTTCACCATCCGGTCACTTGGTGAAGCTGGTTCGCATCTTTGGTTACTTCATCTTCGCATCTCAGTCTTGGTCTTCCTATCCTCCTCTTTCCCCCCGGATGCCTCATCATCACCCTCTTGGGTACCCTTGAGTTTGGCATTCTATACATCTTAATACATTCCCTGAATTAAGCATAAATGCTTGTGCTATAGGTGAACGAAATCGGTCGAGGCAAGATTCGAACTCGCGACCACTGGATTATTATCCCAGCGCGCTATCCGCTCTGCCATCGACCCATCTTAATACTGTTAGAATTGTTTCATAAATTCGGCAAAAAAAAACTAATAAAAGTACTTATTTCATATAAAAAACTTTATTTATTATGTTCAATGTCAATAAAAAATATATCGACTTACGCCCTAATATATGCAATCTACACGACATTATTTGGAATAAAAAATCTTGCTAGAATAAATACATACAAGGATATTTTTTAATATTCGTTAGTTATGACAACAGTGGCGGATTACCCCATAAGCATATAAGGCGCGCGCTTAGGGCCTTGCAATCTTGCAGTGCCTCAAAAATACATAATTTAAAAATCACATAAAATTTTTTGCTTTTATTTATTGAAAAAATGAATATTTAATTCCATATGACATTTGTATTTTATATTAAAGATATTCCATATAAAATTTTTATTACGATATTATCGAATATTATGTAGCTTTTATTGAAACTTTTTGTACAAAAGGGAACATGCATGTGTGAAAGCTACGAATAAAAAAGAATAATTTATAAGTAGGAAGGATAGAAAGGAAATGCTTTTAAAAATGCGGAAAAAGATAATTTAATTAAATTTTTGACTATAAGTATTGAATTTTTCATCAATGTTTAAAACACATAGATCACGTCGTAGATCACGTCGCAATCGCAAATTTACAGTCGATAGCACGTTTATACGCGTGTTTTCCAATTTTATAATTATTTCAATTATCAATATGAGCACGGGATTTAGCAAAGGACAATCAGATAATGTGCCTTAAGTGTATGAAAAATCCTGTTACTTTTATGGATAATCATAACATATGCACGTCGGAAATTCGTAGTGCCAAAATAGACAGGACAATGTTTTAAAATATAAATGAGAAGATATTTACTATTGTGATATTGGTTGATTGGTGATTTGAAATCAATTAAGTGTATAAGCACTGTACATTGAACAACTACGCATTTTACAGCATTCTTAATAAAATAAATTGCGAATGTTTGGATCGTAATAAAATATTGTTTTAAAATAGCTGAGGCGATCTGAATCTTTTCTAATTACGCGTACAAGTGCATTTCTTTCTGACAATCGGTCAAAAACATTTTTTTAATGATCCCCGTGAACGCCGTCAATTCTTTCCTTATGCTCACAAGTGCTTTGATATCTTTCTGAAACGGTTGGTCTAACAGTTTAAGTATAAAAACCACCGTTAACGACGATATCACAGACCAATAATCTATATACAAGACATAAGCAAACCTTGGTGGCAATATTTTCCAAGATTTATACATATGTATTACAGAGCAATATTATTTTCAAATACATGTTATATTTCCGATTGACAATATTTTACTGCTCATTTATATATCATTGCACGCCATACCTACTTATAAATCTTTCCTATATATCTTATGTAAAAGGAGGATTTTATGTATAAAAATGGAGAGACGAATAAATTAAAATAAAAAAAAATTAGACTAAATTATTTTTTTAAATACCTACTTAAGAGGTTTTATAAAATAAAAAAAAATTAATAAATAATTATATGATAAATTTGAATACCACGAAGTAACCCCCGAAACCATGAATATTCTAAAATAAAGTTGCGTAACGAACCTATGTAAGTCGCTAAGTTAGCAATAAGTGTAAACCATATAACCGCACACACTAATGTTGAGTAATTCACGCCCAACAAAATACATAGCATTGATTACATGTGGAAATCAGAATATTTCCATCTATGGTAAATAGTTATTTTTAATTTAAATAGTAAAAATAACATATTGCTATGATTTCTTGAATTTTTTTCTTATTTTTCGTTATTTTTTTCTAAAATACTCAACGATAAAAACTCATAAGAAAATGACAGGTCACCTAAACCAATACCTAAACCTCAAACATATTATAATAAAATATAATGGTCATCTTGAAAACGCATATTTTTAATTATTTTAAATATATTTATTATTTTATTTATTTAAGATTTGGTACACGGTTATTACGGTTAACACACAATACCTACACGTACCAATCATAACAAAGCAACCGTAGTTACACACAAAAATTGTGTTTACGGTTTAGTTACCAATTAAAATATACACAAATTATTTAGTTAATAACATTATATAATAATAAATTTATAAAAAAGAAAATAAAGCAGTTCTAAAAATAAAATAAAAATATATTAAGTATGTAGAGTATAAAGCACAGCCCTGCTCTCATAATGTTATAGTTATCTTTCGCAATTCTAATCGCAAATTTGTATGGTTGGTAGGTATATTTGCAATTTGCAAATCGCCAAAAGATTCATAAAATTTGATGGCATCTATATAATATTGATATAATATTATTATTGTCCTGACAAGCAAGACTAAACTCGTATATCAAGCAAGAAAAAATGCGCATGCGTAGGTACGTTGTCCTGCGTTGTCCCTTTGTACTACTTGGTAGAAGTTTGTCTGTTTGAAAAACAAATATTAAAATTAAGTATTTGCGCATTTAGTTTTAGTTTTTGGGTGCGATTAAGATAATAAGCGTTTTAGAATTATAAAAGAAAGTTGAAGTAATTTCTATAATTATATATTGGTATCTTGTGTGGACGACACTCATAAGGTGAGATTCAATGTTGTATTTTTTATTCATTATTATTTCGTCATATATTTATCTAAATTAATATTTTACCAATATAATGTATATGCGCCAGTTGTTAGGGTTTGTTTTAAATAAAAATCGTTTGCATGGAGACCATATTAAAAATAATAATTTCAATATTATACCTACTTTTCGTATTTTGTAATAAAAGTGACTCGCATGAGAGAGTTGCATTTGTATGTTTTCTATACTCGTAAATTCATTTGTAAATATAGTTTCCAACCTCTCCAGTATTTCCATATTGGAAAGTATACATTAATAATAAACAAATATTGCCAATAGCTTATATGCTTCATTTGCATTTTTTTAAAAGTTAAGCATAAAGGATTGTGCTATATTATGTGAACGAAATTGGTCGAGGCAGGATTTGAACATGCAACCAATAGATTACAAGCCCAGGGTGCTAACCGCTTTATCACCACCCATTTATAAGCAAATTACTAATGTTTGTTTAAAAACCTAGTCCCTATTATTTATTCTCATGATTGCACAGCATCAACATGGAGTTTTTATTCATGAAAAAGTGGATAGGTAAGTAATTGTTATTAAATTTAGCAATTATGTTATGTTTATTTTAAAGTGTTCAGCAATATTGTTGTAGGTATTTAAATTGTATAATTACAGGCAATAAATATTGAGGAATAGGCAGAAGATCTGATAGTAAAATGACAACTACACAGAATGTTTCTGAAATATTATGCACTCCAATTTCTTTATTATCACAGTCCACTACATCTAAGATGTCACGAAAAAATAGGAAAATAGCAAAGAAATTATCAACTTTTCCCGATGATTACCTGGGAATGATTGAATCGGGAAAACTAGAGAATATTTGCATTGATTATGAATCATTAATAAAACGCTTAAAATATGCTAGTAAGTCATTTTATTTATATATTTGTGTAGAAAAAACCTAAAAAAATACAATTATTAATAAAACTGTTAAATTAGTCCTCCAAACTCACTTCATACATTCAAATATATTAAAAGAGTATTATTTTTTCTTATCAAGAGAAATTTGTTTGTCTTTTTTAATATATGAAGAAATTCATTGATTATTTTTATCAAATTAATGATTTTTTTCAAATATTAAAGAAAATTTTTTCTTTACTATAACATTATTACTAAAACAATTTTTATAAGTAAATCAAAGGACTAAAATGTGTAGTTATAAGAATTGGACTAATTTTGTATGAACTGTTCCTAGGTTTAAGTGTTTTCGTATGTTCATAGTTATTAAAATTAAATATAGGATAGAAAGTAAGTATGAAGATTCATATACATAAAATTTACCATGTATTATTTTTTTATGTTATAAGGGAAGAATGAGTGTCTGAAGTATGAATGATTAACTCAAGGACACTGCCAAAGTATTGATGAGGTACTCAACCCGTTATGCCTGTGTTCAAAGGGTAGGCGATAAGAAGAGAACGGAGTGCAGAGTTCGAGTAGAGAAGGAACGGAATGAAAGATAAAAGATTAGTGTATGTGTCAATGATGTCAATATCACGTTTGCATGGAATGAGGCAAAGCATGTATGTAAAGATAGAAGAGTCTGGTTTTCGGTTCTCTCTGCTTACCCCAAATAGGGAAACAGCGTGATGGAACATATTTAAATGGTATATATTTAAATTATTGCTTTTAAGGTCACCTGTGTCTAGTGAAGATTTATAGATATAAATTAATACTCCTTTGGATTAATAAAGAAAATTTTATAATCTAATAAATAAATTAAAGTCTTGTACATAGTTTGTCCTTTTTTGTTTCAGCTAATTCTGAAGTGGAAAACGAAACATGCCAATGTTTGATTGTCAATGATTATCATTCTCCTTCAGTTGTAACTCTACCATTAAGCAAAATATTCCCCAAACCAAGAAAATCAATCCTTTATAATGAGGATCTACGAAATACATATAAAAATGTAATATGGAATTTCATTTTAAAGCATAACACAATTTTCATTAAATTTCCATTATGAATTTCTCATTTTTTTTACAGTAATTATTTTAAAAATAATAATATTGAAATAAATTAAATTAAATATATTAATTAAAAAAAATAGTGAAAATTTATCTGTGTTAAAAACAACCAATTTTGCTATTTTATATATTGTTAACAATCAATATTTATGTTTAAATGCATTGAAACTTCATTTTTATATTCCATTGAAAGTAATATTTATACATTGATCTTAATGTCATCCTTTTAATGGTAAATTCATCAATTATTAACTACAAATCCTTTTTATTTCCTAAGGCAATGATTCAATTTTGTTTAAGTATTCCTAATTTTCATAATTTTTCAGGAGACAAAATGTACCCACATTTTTTTCACAGTATTTACTAACAAATTTTGATTTGCTTAATTTGCATTAATTTTGTGGGACTTAATATGAATATATTAAGCTTGTAGGCAGTATATTTGAATGAACAAGATCTCATTATTTTAATTAAAATAATATAAATACCATGGATAGATATGGTCAACAATTCCGAGATCCCAAAAAGGCCAAATACTGACAGGAAATTGTTTATAGTCATAAAAATTCTTAAAATTATATATCTGGGCCACATACTCGGAGGAAAGAAGTATTTGCTCTTGCAACTCATCATCGAGAGAAGGCATGGTATGAGCAGAAGGGATATATCATCGACTGGTATTCAGACCGTCGGAGAGCTGCTCCATACTACCCGAAACAGAGAGGCATTCAAGGGGACCTGACACGGCACATTCAAGAAGAAGAAGAAGCATAAGACAACAGAAGAACATTCGTTGAAGTCTACTCTAGAATGATACATAGCATTTGTCGTATCTCGGCTTAATAACTGCAATGGCATTTATGCCAGATTGCCAAAGTATCAATTTGATAGATTACAGATGCAGCGAAAAGACTTAGGTGCTAAAAAACGTCACATAACTCTACTACTAAACAAATAACACTGTCCAGAGCAAGTTGATTACATTTTTTTTTGTGAGTGTTTAATGCTCAATAGCTGTGTTAGTGAAAAGAGCTCTCTGGGAGGCATCACACATAGATAAAAGGAGTTGGACAGAGTCAACAAAGCGGCTTACTATTACCTATGCTTTGGTGTGAGCAGTCCTATTAAGTGGAATGCACTGCCACCAGATGTCTGCAATGCTCAAAAGTAAGAGCACTTTCACTGAAGGACTGAAAACAGCTTTGTTTCGTTGAGTAACACAAGTCTGAACTATTAGCACCCTTGGAATGATCTTAAATCATAAAAATACATAGGTATTATTACTAATTATTATTGTTTACTACCTTTTTTTTTTCAGGTAAATAGACAAGCAAAAATCAAAGCTCTAAAGAAATCAAAATTATCTAGTAAAATGAAGAAATCTAAGAAAGAAAATAATAAATTTTCAAAAGACATAAAAGAAAAAATGCGTGAGTTAATAAATAATGACATCGAACACGATATGAATGAATCTTATTATCCATCCAAGGAAGACTTTTCAAGAGTTCTTGAATATGATGTGTTGTTAAAATCACCGTGTAAATCCGAACACGCAATTTCAGAGCCATGCCTTGAATTGAACTGTAAACAATTTTCAAAGCAAGACTTGGATAAACATCTAGCACAATCTTGGTGCTTTTACAAGACAATCAAAGAAGGCAAATTTCCAGTAAATACAACATACATTGGCTGGGACAAAAATGTCATTCAGGAAGGGGAAAATATCATGGAGAATCAATCTACTAAAAACAAAAAGGTTATTTTTTCAATATCCTATCTTAATACATAAAAACTTGTATCACAATTTTCGTACAATGTGTGTAGAAAATAAAATATGATCTACATAGAAGCCAGTCTGTGGCAGGACAATGTCTACCCGGGCTCACTATTGTTTTCCAACTGTCGATTTGTTCAGGAGAACTTTGTTCTCTTAACATATCGACAATGTATCAAGCCAGAATACGCGAGAATTGTATGGAGAGGTCTACTTTTTTCACGGCTTTTCCAACTTTGAAGTCAAAAAACACCAACTTAGAGGCTTCGCAGCATATATGTTCCATACACGGATTTACTCAGAATTCGGAGTAGAACATTTCGTGTGTCTGTGTGTCTGTGTGTGTGTCTGTGTGTCTGTGTGTCTGTGTGTGTGTGTGTCTGTGTGTCCGTCCCCCCCTTATAACTTTTGATCCGCTCAATTTACAGAGCCTAAAATTTCAGAATATATAAACAATTACAGGCCTACAAAACTTTTATACTCGGAATTTTGAATTTTTGTTTCAGTCAGGGGTTATCAACTTTTGAATTTTTATTTTATTTTTCCATATATCTCAGAAACCATAAACGGTAGAACGCTGAAAATTGGTACAAACATAGACAAATACAAAATCTCAAATTAGTTTTTTCAAAAAAATTCCAGGGTTTCTCAAACATTTTTTATTAAGAAAAATATTTTTTTTATGATAAATTTATGAGTTTAACTGCCTATATTTCCAAAACTTTTACAATTATCGAAAAAAGCCGAAACACCCCAACTAGATAATTTAATTTTCTATAAAAAATATTAACATTGTAGTAGAAGATCTCAATTTTTTTTTAACAATTTTTTTAAAAATTGAATTTAGTGACGACATCGCTTCATACATTTTGTATGGCAGTCGCCTATACACAATATGTAAGAAGACTTAATAGTTTGTTACTTCATCTCCAAACATACATACATACCATCATGCAATTTGCATATTCTGGGTAGGAAAAAGGATCTTCTTCCATACTATCCTATCTTGACATACATACCTACATATGTTGTATAGAAAACAAAATATCTGAAAATATTCAATAATTTGTATCTATGGGTTTATAGTTTGGTACATATTCTTCAACTATACATACTATCGCTATCGACAGTTGGATCTCATGTGTTACATGCAACTAGTAATATGTATCTATGGGTTTATAGTTTGGTACATATTCTTCAACTATACATACTATCGCTATCGACAGTTGGATCTCATGTGTTACATGCAACTAGTTCCAACTGTCGATTTGTTCAGGAGAACTTTGTTCTCTTAACATATCGACAATGTATCAAGCCAGAATACGCGAGAATTGTATGGAGAGGTCTACTTTTTTCATGGATTTTCCAACTTTGAAGTCAAAAAACACCAACTTAGAGGCTTCGCAGCATATATGTTCCATACACGGATTTACTCAGAATTCGGAGTAGAACATTTCGTGTGTCTGTGTGTGTGTGTGTCTGTGTGTGTGTCTGTGTGTGTGTGTGTCTGTGTGTCCGTCCCCCCCTTATAACTTTTGATCCGCTCAATTTACAGAGCCTAAAATTTCAGAATATATAAACAGTTACAGGCCTACAAAACTTTTATACTCGGAATTTTGAATTTTTGTTTCAGTCAGGGGTTATCAACTTTTGAATTTTTATTTTATTTTTCCATATATCTCAGAAACCATAAACGGTAGAACGCTGAAAATTGGTATAAACATAGACAAATACAAAATCTCAAACCAGTTTTTTCAAAAAAATTCCAGGGTTTCTAAAACATTTTTTATTAAGAAAAATATTTTTTTTATGATAAATTTATGAGTTTAACTGCCTATATTTCCAAAACTTTTACAATTATCGAAAAAAGCCGAAACACCTCAACTAGATAATTTAATTTTCTATAAAAAATATTAACATTGTAGTAGAAGATCTCAATTTTTTTTTAACAATTTTTTTAAAAATTGAATTTAGTGACGACATCGCTTCATACATTTTGTATGGCAGTCGCCTATACACAATATGTAAGAAGACTTAATAGTTTGTTACTTCATCTCCAAACATACATACATACCATCATGCAATTTGCATATTCTGGGTAGGAAAAAGGATCTTCTTCCATACTATCCTATCTTGACATACATACCTACATATGTTGTATAGAAAACAAAATATCTGAAAATATTCAATAATTTGTATCTATGGGTTTATAGTTTGGTACATATTCTTCAACTATACATACTATCGCTATCGACAGTTGGATCTCATGTGTTACATGCAACTAGTATATATACTTCTATCTATCTTATTGTGTTCTTTTGTTAAATAGTAATTATCAATTAAAATTTTGATCAGCAGGCTGGCAAGTCCGCACTGGCAGCTCTATTGAAGATTTCATCAAACCTGCAGTGCATAGTTTCTCTTATGCATGACCATATAATAGCATATTTTACCAGTGTTAACACCATAATCCAACTGTCGATTCGTTCAAGAGAATGTAATTATATCGGCAGTTTTAAATCCTTATGTTCCATATATGGATTTACTCAGAATTCGGAGTAGAACATTTTGTGTGTGTGTCCATCCCACCCTTATAACTTTTGATTTGCACAATTCACCGAGCTTGAAATTTCAGAATATATAGATAGTTATAGCCTACAAAACTTTTGTACTCAGAATTTTGAAATTTTGTTTCAGTCAGGGGTTATCAACTTTTGAATTTTTACTTTATTTTTCCATATATCTCAAAAACTATAAAAGCTAGAATGCTGAAAATTGGTATAAATATAGATAAATACAAAATCTCAAATTAGTTTTTCGAAGAAATTCCAGAGTTTCTCAAATATTTTTTATTAAGATAAACATTTTTTTCACATTGCATGCTTCACTGCTTCTTTCCCTTGTTATAAGGTGCATGTCAAATTAATACTTGACAGCACATGTTAGTTGCCCGAGAAGTAATACACAAGATATTACAAAAAAAATCTCGTGTTTGTGGTGCATGTAAATTTTTTTTCTCATCATATTATAATACCATAAATAGACCATAAACATATATATATATATATATATATATATATATATATATATATATATATATATATATATATATATATATATATATATATATATATATATATATATATATATATATATATATATATATATATATATATATATATATATATATATATATATATATATATATATATATATATATATATATATATATATATATATATATATATATATATATATATATATATATATATATATATATATATATATATATATATATATATATATATATATATATATATATATATATATACATTTTCTCATACATATATGTACATAATGTTTGATCACACAATATTAGTTTTTGTATTAGAATCTTGGTCCCAAAATACAATTTATTTTTGTTTTCAGAAACCAATCAAAGTAGAAAAACAGAAACACATAGACTGGTGTTTTGTTTGTGGTAAGAGTAAAGATGACTCCATATCAGATACCTTTATCGAGTGCACTTTGTGCACCGCTAAATTCCATTCAAGATGTACCAATTCAAGTGAGTTGTATTTGATATTCTAATATTTACAGCCTATCAATCAATCACTTAACTAATCAATTAATGATGATATATTTGAGTTGACTAAACTACCTTGCATTAGAATAAGGCTTCTTAGGCCCGAATGCAGACTTCTTCTTAAATTAATAGTAAATTCTGATTACTAACCACGTTTTCATTGCACAGTCGCTCAGTAGAGTTAGGATATCATTTAGCTTCCTAACTAAAAATAAATAAACCGTTTATTTATTGCCATATTGTTACATCACTTTTCAAATAAAAACAATAAAATATAGTTTTTATTTTTACATCAATGATGAGCTTAGACATTTGTTGCATAAGAGTGTGTTGCATAGCATCACAAGATTCGTTCTTCACTGCCCTCTTACAAGCAATCATCATGCAGAGTGAATGTACGAACGCGTCTCTGCGGGAGCTGGTCGACTGGTCTAGTCAATCCACTTCCACTTTATCGGACCAATTTGAGAAGGTTCTGTCACGTTTCGGTGATAAATCTGATTATCAGAAAGTGACCAAGGACCTCACCCAAATGGTGTGTGGAAAAAGGGCGAACATAATAGAGCAGAGGAGGGAGATGATATTAAAGTCAGTGAAGGATAGCTGTGTCCAGTCAGCATTTCGTAGGATTCCTCCCAGTGGAGAATACCTATTTGAAACAACCAACCTCTTCCATGGTTCAGAAGATGGGCGGCATTGATAAATGTCTTCTCAGAATTTCACACTGGACTCAACTAGACTTATAGTTTGGGCTGTAGAGAGGACACAATAAAATAATTCCGAATGCCGTATGCCTACATACAAACACATCACGACAAAATTCACAGTGTGCACTCTCTACGTGATACCCGTTGAGAAATTGATTTAAAAAATATATGCTTAAAAATTGTGAAATCATGACTCTCCACTATTCCATAGTGTGAAGAGTAAAAACATAATAACCCAATCAAAAAAGAGTATTACTGATTTTTAGAAGGATGATCAGAACCATTACTGGGACTACAAATCCAGATTTGGAACCTTCAAAAACTTGTGCAAATTGGGTGTCAAAAAATTGTGATTTTTGACTTCTATCGTTCTTTTTAAACAATATCACCTTAACTTTTTTAAAAAAAAATTAATTTCTTCATCTTTAAAATGACATGTTCTATAGCAAAATTAAAACTAATTTTCGGACAAAACGAGGACTATTATCAAGCTTATTTCATACTACCACTAAGCCACTAAGGTTAGGTTGTTTCAACAAAAGTATCAGTAATAGTATAGTTTAAATAGGTACTTTGATTTCATAAAATTGTTTTTTTAATTTTTGTTCGAGAAGGGAGTCAAACTCCTGCCGGGCAGGCCCGCCTTTTCATGTTGACGATTCAAACCTCGAGCATATATGGCGCTATCATATAGGCGAACTATATGATATCACCAACATATATTTTTATTCATAGACATAATCATTTTGATTGTTAACTCGTGAGCACATTTTTAATGATAACCACATGGTAGGAAACAGTTTTGCATTGTGTAGGAACTGTTACCACACTACGACTACTTGTGACTACTTTGAAAATTCTGTGACCGAAAATGGTTATATGGGAAAACCTTTGAACAAATTTGTAGAACCAGGTAAATTCTGGCTGATAAAATGGAATTTTTAGGCATAAGTTGGAATACTTTTCTGAATGAAGAAGACTTCCAAAAGACAAATGTCAGAAATTAAAAGATTTACTAATAGTTCTCATGACCAGAAAAACTTGTTCTCTCAGAAAACCCCAAGTCAATTTTGCAGTTCCACGAGGAAAGCTAAATTGCAGAATCCTTCAAAGTTGCAGTCACAGACTACTATATCAAAAACCATTCCAAAGATCCATCATCCCACATGCAGCTATAAATCAGATGGAGTGGTGGGTTCAAAACTTGCAAAGAAAGAGTGTTATTCACACTTCAGAATTCCAACACCTTCTGACAACGAATGCATCAGACGCCGGATGGGGAGCAATACTGGACAACAAATTATTAAACGAAAACTCCTTGCAAAGTCCAACAACTTGTTCTAGAAGTATGGAAATGTGGGGGTGGAAAAACAGTTTAACTCAGTGGTCAATGCAGCAAAAGCAATTACTTCAAAACGCATGGTGTAATTCCTATTTGAAATCGTACGCACCTGCATGGCTAAGATGGTACTTATGAGCAACTAAAGAAAAATTAGATCCTATTATTCTAGCGGTAACCACTTAGCTAGCTAGGTTTCTCTCTGACTTGCATATTTAGTTTAAATTGGCACCAAGTACAATTTTACTTCATGAGTCAGTAGTATCGACATCCTGTAATCCACACATGGACAGACGACTCAGCTTAGTGAAACGAATTCTGAAGTCTATTCAGCTTTCAAGGCGAAAAGTAAGAAAACCTCCTATATGGAACCCTCAGAGAGTAATATCTTGGCTGAAATCAAATCCTTCAAAAACATTAATCTTTTTGAAGTGAGTCATAGAGCCTGTACTCTCCTCCTATTAGCTTCTGGATGTCGAGTGCACGATTTAACTTTACTTCAAAACAGACCAGACAAACTCATCTTTGATAATGAGGGAATCTCTATTGCCCGATTTTCCCAAGGCTCCTTAACTTAAAAAATCACATTTATGAACCACTTAGCGCAAAATTGCATTTCACCAAACAATCTTAACCTCGCTTAGCGACGTCGGTGCATAAAATTTTAAGTGGCGGTCTCTAGTGGATTAACCGTTCATAAACGTCACTAAACACATTAGATATTTGGGTTACGATTTCGTCGCAGAGTCGTTTTATAATTGAATTTATCTTTTTTTTGTAAAATTTAAGTTATATTTTGTTTATTACATCATGGAAGATGGCTGGATTAGTGAAATCGTTGTATTGGCAGAATTAGTGGAGGTCGACGAAATAGACATGCTCCATCCGTTTGTCTTGAAGTAATTGCCGTGTTTTTTTTTAAACTAATTCAATTAATTTAGTTTTTTCACTGGGGGTAAATTTGCAGAACATTTTCTTGGTATATCCATAATTATACTCTGCTAAATATGCGCGTCCCGTGTTGAACAATCTCAACAATCAACAAGTGCAAAGCGAATAACAGCCATGACAGCGAGGATATCATAGGATGTACACTGATTTTTTAAACCTAACCTACAAAAGTTTGGTAAAAATAGGTTGGTTAGGTTTGTCTGTAGTTATAATTGCGACTGGCGTGAGCCAGTTGCATTATATATTAAAAAAAGTAACTGAAATATTAAAATAAAATAACTAAATCGGCGTTAATACTAAACAAACTGTCTGTACATGATGTGTCAAAAACAAAAACTGGTGTACAAACTAGGCTATCCTGAAAGCGAGCGCCGCTGGCGCCGTAGGTGGTTTATACTCATGAGATCAAAGTAATGCTTTTTTATAATTAATTTATATATAGAGTAAAAATCGTGAAATTCACACGTTAGAATATTTTAATGATATTTTTATAGATTATATATTTCTTATTTGTATATTTTTTAAAGTAACGTAATCTTGAGTCCATATTCATGTTCACCGGAAACATAATTCTGACATCAGCTTAATGTGGGTGTTATTTATTGGTGAAATGCAAATTTATTAAGTAAGTCACATAAGGATTTAAGTTTCGAATGGGTACTTAGCTGATGTTCCGTTTTGAGGGACCTTGGAGAAATCGGCAGTAAGTGGCCTATTTTTGGTTCAAAAACTGACTCAACTACACACCAGCAGTCGGGCTGGAGAATTATTATGTCTATGTGTCAAAACACAGATCTGGTTTTCTGGATTAAGAAAGTAGGTACTAGAATTTCAATGAGTCGCAGAAATTCTTCAGATACCGAGTCTCTACTATTCATCTCCACGTGTGGACAGCCAAAATCAGCAACTCAAACAATTAAAGGAAGTTGGGTTAAGTCTGTTCTGAAGGACGCTGGTGTATCATCTCCTCCTGGGAGTATACGCTCAGCTGTTGCTTCACTTAATTGGTTACAGAATCATAGACTGAACGATATTCTAGCATGAGGAAACTGGCAGAGTGCAGATACCTTCACCAAATTCTATCAACGAGAAAGGACACAGAAACATCATCTTCTCTGTCACCATTGATTGAACTGTTAGAATAATTATGAAAGCATATAGTCCCATTAGCGTGTAATATTATATACAATATGTCACCAGGCGATAACAAACAGATCTCATTATGGTTTTTAATAACGGCCTGGGAATACATAATAGAAAAGTACCAATAAAACTTATATTATGTACCCCAGCCTTATTTAAAACCAAGGCAATCCCTGCCTGTTGAGATCTAATGAAGCTTCTAATATATACAAAAGCACTTGAGCATGTCCTACTACTGGTGACATGAATTGGCTCCAAATTTGAATGCAAACAGTACTAAAAGGATAGAAAAGAATGACGCTGTCTCAATTTGGTTTTAAATAAGGCTGCGGTACCTACATAATTTAAGTTTCAATGGTACATAGGTAAAACTTTTCTATTGTCATCCCCCTCTACAAAAATATTAAAAAGTATTGAAAAAAAATCTAATTATATCAAATTAAATAAATTTTTAAACAGTTTTAAATGAGACCTTTGCTTAACAGGTATTTTGTAATTATTATTCTCAATTTTTTTCATTTGACAGTATTTTTGTATTCATAGTATAAAACATAAATAAAATAAAACAAAGTTTGTTATAATAAATTATGATTGTATTTAATTTTAACAGAATGTCCTCAATGCACTAATGGTGGTTGTATAAAATTCCATAAGTTGGTATGGCACAAGATGGCTAACTATCCATGGTGGCCAGCGAGAGTTTTAGAGGCATATGAATTGCCAAGATTTTTGGGCTCTCCTCCTACAATCTATCATATCCCGATTAAATATTTTGGAGAAAATAAATACGCATGGGCCGATATCCGCAGAATATGTGAGTTCCGAGCAGGTATGTAATTTAATATATATATTTTTTTCAACTTAGAAGTCGCCTTCTGAGTTGCAACAGGTGTGCTCACCACCAATTCAAACAGAACTTGAAATGAAATTCGAAAATCCCTATTATAATGGACAGTGCTATCTGTTTAAAATGTTATGTGTTAAACAACAGTTTTTTTTAGACTACAATATGCGGGTTACCCTAGAAAATAACCTTTCTACTCTTTTCTGTTATCATCGTTTTGGGGTGTCCCATAAGAACTGTGTAATCGAATATACAACAGGCAAATTTACATCTCACAAACTTCAGTAAAGAGGGTCACCGCCCATTCTGAATGTTGCCTTTTTAGGTGAGACGAGACTGGTGTGGGCATGCACGCATGTTTCGTTCTTCCTTTTGCAAGGTAATGAACATCCGAACACTTGTCACTAGTTGCCCCAAATTGTAGGATATGTTGTGATGGTTTATATTTATGTGTGTATTAACTAAAAAGTAAGACAATACTGATAAACTAAAATTTAAGATCATGTTACCAAATGTGATTACTCTTACTTGAGTTATAATAAATACACGCGTATGTAAATTAATACACTTCATTGTACAAAAATGATAGTATAAGGTATAGATATAATAATACAACTCAATATAACGTGAGAGCAGATCTGCGCCAGGAAAGCTACGATTGCTTCAAAACTCCCACCAATCGTTCCTCTACCGGAATTCTCCCAAACTTCCTACTCAGGTGCTATACACATAGTCGTTTCGCAGGGAAAGTTTAATATATCAATATATCACACCAAACAAATGGAATATTAAAAAATATACATTAATATCCCATAATTTTCATTCCCCTCTTGTTGACTACTTGTTCTCATAATTTTGACTACTTGACTGAACTACTTTCATTATTATTTATTTTTTATTTATCTATTCCTTTTTACAGCTTTATGCCTTTTACACGAATAAAAATATAGTGGTTACACAACATGATTTAAAATGTATGAAAGTATGTAATACAAAACAGAGATAAACAGTAAAAATAAAAAAAATACAATATTGACATACATTATCAATTATCAAGATATTTTTCATTTATATCTTTTTTATGACCAATAAATTTAATGTATGCTTTTCTCGATTTTTTTTAGATTATCTGTGATATATTTTTCATAAGATTTTTCTTTCTTTCAGAAACAGCTATTTTGGCTTCTAATAAGAAGAACTATAGTGCTGTTACGGCGATATTAGAGTACATAGATACTTTGAAGAAATAGGAAATAAATAATTTAAATGCAACTAACATGGGCGCTCGCAGAAAATTTTCTAGGGGAGGCAAAATATTTTTAGTTATGTCCGAACTCTTGACGCTCATGTCACACTGGTGCATTGACCAGGTTTTGCTCCAGGTTGGCCAACGTTCTGTCTCTCTACACTTTATTTATGCTAACACAAAGTTATTTAAAATAAATGTAACATTATTTGATTATTTTCAATCAGTCCAGGGGGGGGAGAGTGCCCCCCTTGCCCCCCCCCCCCCCCCCCCTGCGGGCGCCCATGGCAACTGATAATAAAAATGAAGTAGAAAGTAAAGAATTTATGTACAATATTTTATTTTATTAAAAGTATCTTATAAACACTTGACTGTGGCCATTTGAGTGCTGGACACTTGGATATGACGAAAACATGGGTGCAAAGGACACTTGTGTGCAAGCCCACTTGGTCGTGAAGTACATTTGGTTGCGAGCCCACTTGGTCGCGACTTACTCTATTCAAATATGCTTTTTTCTGCTTAGGAATGAAGTGTTTCATACTAATTTTTGTGAAGCTCTATAAAGATGTGTAGATAGTTGATATTATTTTTTTTAGATACACAGACATTTAAAATGTAAAGAGATATCAGTTTAAAATTATAAATTATTTTCTCATAACAAATATTTATATAATAATACACATTTTTTCTTATATCTAGTAATAAGTATTACATAATACTATATTTTATTTTATTTATTTTATTGGTTGATAGAGAGTTATACAGTCGACACAATTTATAAACAGACAATGTGCATTGCTTTATAAGTGGACCAGTGAAAATTGCATGCTTTATTCAATATGGTAATTAATATTGATTACAAAAATTTCAAATAATGTATAATTAATTTACTAGTACATAAAAAAACACTAAAATAAGACATCTGATAAAATCAAAGTACTAGGAAAGATAGGAGGAGGCAGCTGTCATAAATGCATCGAGTGTATTAAAGAAAGCATTATACACCATGCAAGCACAGTACATATAAGCATTCTGAGTGTAGTTGTTATTACAATAAGGAATATAAAAAGTGCTAGTATATCTGGTTGTTCTGCTCGGACAGTGAAAGCAAATTTTTCTCAACAAGTCTGGGGAATCCACAAAATTGTTGACCAACTAAAACAAATATATATCAATTAGGGTCCTGCGGTTCGCCAGAGTTACCAAATTATGGTATGTTAATCAATCAATCAATCAGTAGTGCTACAACCCATCGTGGGTCCTGGCCTCCTCCAGAAGCTCCCTCCACTCCTCCCTGACCATCGCTTCCTGCCGCTATCGTCCGCAAGTCCCTCTCTGCTCCATCTAACCATCTCAGTTTTGGCCTGCCGACGCTTCTTCTGCCCAATTGGTCTTGTAGCGAATATCCTTTTTAGTGGACAGGTTTCGTCCATTCTCGCTACGTGACCCAGCCATCAGAGCCGGCATATTTTGATGTACTGGGTGACGTGTACATCAGAGTACAACTGGTACAGTTCGTGGTTGTACCTGATACGCCAGGCTCCATTTTTGCATACGAGGCCATAAATGCGTCTCAATATTTTTCTTTCAAAGGTGTTTAACCTTGTTTCATCTGCCTTTGTTAGGGTTCATGTTTCAGCAGCATATGTTAAAACTGGTCGTATGAGAGTCTTGTACAGTTGGACTTTTGTTCTCTTTGATACTATACCAGACTTTAATTGGTTTTGCAACCCAAAATAACATTTGTTTGCTGCTGTTACTCTTCTTTTTATTTCATCCCTAACTTCGTTGTTGTTGGTTATGAGTGAGCCAAGATAGGTAAACCTGTCCACTGCTTCGAAACTATAGTTTCCAACATCAAAGGGCATCAGAGGTGGGCTCGTAATCAATGGGTTGAACAGTAAATATTTTGTCTTTTGTTCGTTAATAATCAGTCCAACCTCCCTTGCAGCTCTTTTATGGCCAATGAAATCCTCTCGCAGTGCTCTCTCATTTCTCGCCATAATATCTATGTCATGGTATGGTAATGGATTCAGCATAATTATTAAAGTTGAGACCAAGGATAAAATCAAAATGAGAAGCAAACTTTCGCTGGATTCTTTCAATTCTGTCTATATAAGTTGTATAGTGAGGATTCCAAATGACAGATCCAAACTCCAAATAACTCCTAACAAGAGTTATAAAGGACCTTTAGGTTATCAACTGATCTTTCTCTCTTTGAGGTTATTAACTGAAACTCTTAAAACAAACCCAAACATTTTATAAGCTTTATCAACAATTGAATTTACATGAGGTTTGAACAAGAGCTTGTTATCCAGGATAACTCCAAGGTCCTTGACCTCAGTAAATCGCTTAATAGCAATTGTATTTAGATTGTTATCTTAAGAAATCGTACCGAGACTGTGACTAAAGGTACATTACATTTTGATATGTTTAATGAAGTCTGTTTTAAGTACAGTATGTAGATAATCTATTTAGATTCTCTGGCAAACCAAGACAATCATCTAAGTTTTTTACTTTTTTGAAAACCTTCATGTCATCAGCAAACAGAAGAAAGAGAGAGTTCCAAAGCATTGGCCTATGTCATTAATGTACAATAAGAACATTTAAAATATTATTTACATAATATTATATTTTATACCTATATTATTCTAAATTATTTGATAGGCACCTAGCTATTATTATTTTACAATCTTTAAGTAAGGTTAAAAAACTATCTACTTGCTTAAAAACTATGCTTAAAAATATTGTTTATAGTAAACATTAACTAAACAAACATGTACTTTATCTTTACAAATATAAATATAATATTCTTATTTATTTTACGAGTTGCATTATATATTGTGTTATAGAGCCATCAATCAGTTTTTTAATAGAATTAGCCGCGACCAAGTGTCCTGCACCCAGATGGTTGCAGCCAATTATAGACTGTCTTATAGTATAGTATTTTATCTCAATATTTTATAGTACCTATATTATCTTTAAAAATATAAGAACAAGGTTTTATCTGTAGATACTTTGTTGTGTTCATGATAATTTTAGTCTGCAGTGTTTACTAACTTAGATAAATCTTTTATATGTTTAGATCAGGGCCATATAATATACAATATTAGTTAAGCCTTCAATGCCTTGGGTCACAAATACAATACTATCTTCAAAAAGTATACTTAATCTCATAGAAAACATAAAGTTTTTTTTAAATATCTCTACAGGTACATAAAAAATATTTCATAATTCAAATTGAAAGAAATTGATGTGTATGATGAGCAAAAACCTTACCCATGAATGATCAAAAGATTGTTAAAACAAGTATTTTTAAGTAATCATATTTAAATACATGGTATATTTTTCTAACATTGACAATAAGTTATTTCATTATTATTAATCTCATTAAATAATCATTTCATGTTTTTAGTTTCAGTTACATCTAAAATGAAAAATCAATATAAACTATAAATCTGCATATAAATAATAATAAATACAAGGAAAAATGTTTATATTTACGCTTATATTATCTTATGCGTGTTATGTATATAATTATATAAACAAATTTCATTAAAATTTAAGCTATCTGGAACCCAATTTATGATTGGTATAAGAGTGGAATTACATTTATAAGTAAAACAATATGAATTCTCTAGACACTGTTCTTTAAAAGATATTTTAAGTATTTGGGGGATAACCTGCATCAAATCCTGATCCTTGAGAGTATCAGTCATCTGCCAATGTTTCACCTGTTTAGCAGGAATCTTTAAGCTCTTTGTTAATAAATTTTCATCTCAAAGATAGTGCGCGCAAATCCGTTTGAGTCAAAAAATTAACACCGAGTTAAGTTTGAATGTATATAGTTCTCTGTAGATGCCCAAAGGAGTATATATAATATACAATATTACTGTAGTAGTTTTAATGTTTATTTATATTTAAAAAAAGCAAACAAAACAAATCCACAAAAATTTGTTAACTCAAATAATTTGTGTTCAAGTGATATTCTGTGACCATTTTATTTATTTTTACTAATCAGTTTGTAACAATATTTTTTCTATAGAATTGTTTAATATGATGTGAACCATGTACTTACTCCAAAAGGTATATAAAACCAGAAATATAAAAAAACAAAAAAATAAATTAAAACTTAACTTATAATCATATACCTATTAATCAATACCATAACATTGAATAATGTGTTACTCTACCATTTATATATGTATTTATTCAATATTAACGTTAGGTAGTCAATGAGTATCGGCAAACATCTTGAGAATATGTTTTTTAGAGGGGGAAATTTTACACATCTATCAACAACAAAAAAAACACAAAATGTATGTATTGCACACCAACGCCATTATTTATTATATTTGCTAGTCGGTCACTGGATAATTTAAGAATTAATAGTATAATTTACATTTTTCACTTAATTTCAAATATATTACATTATTCAATTATAATAATTAGTTTTTCACTAATCAGTTTATCAGAATTAATTGTGCACACAAAAAGGATATATGTAATTGTCCAGTAACAATATTTAAAAATTAATACAAGATAATATATAGTTTCTGGTACCATGAATTTTTCATGTCACTACAATGGTAATAATAAATACTTTTTTAGCGAGGTAAGCCGTTTGGTTTCATGCAGGCATCCTGGGTTCAATCCCCAGCAGAGGAGAAATTTATTTAAATTAATTTCTCATGCAAATATTACTTTTTTGGGATGGATCATATTTATTTATTTATTATGTATGTATGTTTGGAGATTGAGTAGGTATCAAACTATTGAGTAAGATATTGTGTAGTGTTTACTGCCTTACAAATTGTATGAAACAATTTCGTCACTAAATTCAATTTTTAGATAAATTGTTAAAATAAGTTTGAGATGTACCACTGCAATGTTCATATTTTTTATAGAAAATTAAATTATCTAGTTGGGGTGTTTCGGCTTTTATCAATATTTTTAAAAACTTTGGAAATATGGTTAAACACATAAATTTTTCATAAAAAAAATCTGAATTAAAATGTTTGAGAAACTCTGTAATTAAAAAAAATGGGATTTTGTTTTTTTCTATATTTATACTAACTATCAGAGTTCTAGCTTTTATGGTTTTTGAGAAATTTGGAAAAATAAAGTAAAAATTCAAAAATTGATAACCCCTGACAAAAATTCAAAATTCTAAGTATAAAAGTTTTGTAGGCCTATAACTATAAAACATGTGTAGATAAAGCAAGGTCCCGTACTGCGAGAATACTGCTTACAAAACCTCAACTTTTTTTATATTTTTCTCAAATAACTCCCATAATACGACCCTTAGTGAACCTTCCAAGCCATTCATAATGACCAGAAACAGACACTCAAAATACACTCTGTGTATCCGTGGATATTATATACTGAATACTATCCGTAGGTATTATATACTTCTTACTGAATACTATGCTGACAGAAATCAATTCAGCCTGTGTGAATATTGTGTTTTATATTTTATAATGAAATAGAAATTATCCACAGAACACTATCCGTAGGTATTATATACTCTTTGCAGAATAAGTCATAGTTTCCAAGGATGCGGAGGAACTGAGGGTTTGAATGGCTGGTAGGGTCTCGGAGGTGCATGCTCTGCTAGATGGTAGGTACCAGTAAATCCCGAGTAACGCCATGTTACATAACACCAGCAATTCCGACATGCTAGCGTCCACGCCGCGAACCCTGGTATAATAATAGTGGGTCACAGCAGATAGCTGAGAGGTCGATGGCGAGTCTCCGGTACCATAAAACCGTAACCACCCAGCTAAGAGAAGGAAAACCCCGAAAGAAAACCAGGGCAGGGTTCCAGGCCTTAAGGTAGCAGCCCTACCAGGAACCTAGGATACGACGGGTTAATCACCTATCTATCTCAAACAAAATGTTTAAGAAACCAAAAGAAAAAGAAACCGGACTACCATTGAACAGACTCGGCAAACGATACAAGGCTGACGATTTGAGAATATATACTTGGAATGTTCGATCGCTTTATAGAGCTGTAGCTCTAAGGATACTCTGTGACCAACTCTTGGAGTATAGTGCTGATGTATCTACAATCCAGGAGATGAGATGGCTTGGACACGGAATAATGGAGAAGAGAGATTACAGTGTATATTACAGCTGCCACGAAAAACATTATGTATTCGGTACGGGGTTCATAGTTGCTAAAAGAGTCAAGCATCTAATAATAGATTTGACCCATTAATGAAAGAATGTGCATGATTCGTGTAAGGGGTAGGTTCTTCAACCTTAGTATTATCAACGTCCATGCACCTATGGAAGATGATGAGGAAGATAAAAAGGACGCATGGTACGAAAAACTGGAACAAATATATGATGCATGTCCTAGTAGTGATATAAAGATGATAATTGGTGACATGAATGCCAAGGTGGGTAAAGATAACTCAAGGCCTACAACAGGTGCTTATAGCTTTCATGACATCTCAAACAATAACCTTCCCCGTCATAATAGATGGAGTGCAAATTGAAAGAGTAGACAGATACATATATCTAGGCCATACCGTGATGCTTGCCAAAGTAAATCAAGAGAAGACGTGGCCTTGCCTGGGCAGTTTTTGGGAAATTATCATACATTCTGAAATCCCCTAAATACTCCCATTATTTGAAAAAGAAGCTATTCGATGCATGATTCTCCCAGTGCTTGCTTATGGAATGAAAACAAAAGGGAAATGGATGCAGTGTGCCAATAAAATCTCTTTTCTACCAGTGTACCTGACACGAACTCTCCTTTTCGCGTTATTTTTATTTGAATTCGGCGACAAATCCGCAGACCACAAACTAATATTTAAGAAAAATAAAATTTGTAAAAACACATAACCTCGAAAATATGTGACAATTACAGTGACAAGTGAGAATCGAAATTATACACGCGTCGTGTCAACACAGACTGCGCTCACCGATGCCCACATCCCTCGTGGCCAGAGCAGCTGCAAACCGCACCAAAGGATATCGGTCAGGCTCGCTCCACATTGGCGGCCATGTATGTGACACCTGAAGTGCCGAAATAGATCGACGCAGTACCATTCGGCGAGAGAGCCGCTTTCCTGGATCGAAAGGGATGCTTAGTTTGGAAAGTGCTCCAAACGCTGTTGGGTCGCGCTGGACCCTGGAGCAACAACCTGCAGCCTCTTGAGACTCGCTCCGCCGCTGTTCGCTCCCGACAGTCACCCAACCGGCATCAATCTGCCGGTGTCTGGGACCCGAGGTTGCTTTCGCCGATATTAGCCGATATCCTTGCCCCCTTCGCCCATCAACGACGGTCCATTCCGGCATTGACGGTGCATCAGCACGCTCATGGCCGTGAAGAAAATTATGTGCCCCAGGGACCCTATTCTCCAATGTCGCCTATCGATGTCGTATGTGACATTTTATTACTTTCGCACGATTTCTAGAATATGCTATTCTTGAGTCTCACATGCGACATAGTCGAATGAAAATCATTCGAGATTTCGACGAGTGGTATAGGACCACTCGACATTCAATGTCGCATCAATGTCGCATGATTTTATCTGTCAAAAATAGCCGCCATATTACGATTGCCATTGACGATTGACATAGTACATCAGTGAAGTGTGTTTAATCATTGTTTTTCCAATTTCGTGTTTTTTTTTTGTAATAATAATGGCTAGTTTCGACGAGTTGGTTATTCTGTCTATTGAACAGAATCACAATATTCACGGACGACGTAATAATTCCAAAATAGTGGATGCATTCGCACAAAGCGATACGTCTTTCATAAAACACTTCCGCCTCAACAAAAAACTTACAAAGTCCCTTATCGAGGTTGTAACTCCTCATATGTGTTTGCCATCTCGAGCATCTGCATTAAGTGTCGAAACCAAGGTATGTTAATCATTTTTTACTAAACCAATATTTCTCTAATGGGTTTTTTTGTAGACTATCATGAATGAGAAAGTCGAAAGTAAATACTATAAACTTTTGTATTCTTTACATGAACATTTTCGGCGTGAATCACTGGCTTAGAATAGTTCTTCCACTATTTTCATTGTTTGCAAGTGTCCCGTAAGAGCCGGGTAATGGATAACATCTCACATGATTCAGCAATGAGGTTCACCCATTCTGAATGTAGTCCCTTGTAAGGTGAAATGAGACTGTGGGTGAAAAAACTATCTAACGCTTTAAACTATTGCTACACGAGCATTAGAATAATTTGTCGAACGTTCCATTTGTCTACAATTTTACAGATAAAACATATTTTGATTTGAAGATCAAGATTTGACACATTTGGTAAATTTTGAAAAAAGTGGATTTGACGCTCATGGATTCATGTCTTAGCTGATGAAGTTCATTGCGTTTTTATAAACCTACTACATATAATTAATTCATGATTTATATTTTTCAGGTTCTCACAGCCTTAAATTTTCTGGGAACAGGATCTTATCAGTTACCTAGGTGGGAAGCAACATAAATAATAATATATCGCAATCTTCCGTCTCAAGATCTTTGACTGAATTTGTGGATGTACTAAATAAACCAGAAATTTTCAATGCATGGGTTAAATTTCCAAGCACAATCCAAGAGTTAAGGAGTATAAGAAATAGGTAAACTATAGTATTGATTTACTTAAGGTGTGTTGTTGGATGTGTTGGGAAGTGTAGAATCCAAATGGAACAAATATATACTTCAGGTTCGATAATACATACCATCACGCCATATCCCTAGTGTGTAGTAACCAGCAGCATGCATTACCTTCTCAAAGAATCATGACACACACCAACTTTGTCTCACAAAAGGCACTAGATTCAGAATGTGCGGTGAACCTCATTGCTGAACTATATGAGATGTTATTTTGCCCGTTGAATTTTCAATTACATAATAATATGTTATGTGAAATGTTATTTAATAAAATAAATTACTTGTCTGTTACGGGATACCTGAATAAAAAGTGTTAGTTGGGGAACTATTCTAAAGATTCCTCATAGTAACATTTTATAATACAACCAAAAAACAAAATATTTTCAAAAACATTATTTAGATCTAAAAAACTTTTTGTTTCAGGTTTTATAGAAAGTACTATCTGCCAGGTATAATCGGATGCATCGATTGCACCCATGTTGCAATTGTACCGCCAGCAGGAAACAATTTAAATTACCCTGAACATGTGTATGTAAACCGTCAGAGCTACCACTCCATTAACGTCCAACTAATTTGTGATGACTCTTTAAAAATATTAAATGTTAATGCTTTGTTTCCTGGTAGTCTTTTTATAGCTAATAATTATTTTTTTACATAGATAATTAATTTAACAACTCATTTCTTGTATAAATTTGTCAAAATTATTACATACCTTTCATTATGGAAAGGTTGTACATATATGAGTAAATAAAGTGTATTGCATTTACTACTGTTTATTATTCTACCTAAATTAAAATTGGAAGGAAAGAAAAAAAATATATATTCAATGTGGTATAAGAAAACATTTATTACATTATATTGAATTAATAGAGATATATAAACAAAGTTAAATATTAAACGGGAGCATTTAGAAAACTTATTTGAGATACTTATAGAAATGTTACATATGAACAACATAAAAAAATTGTATTAATGACATATTATTACAGATTGTTACTGTAAATTAATAGGAACTTTTATAAAATGTAATTTATAGAAATATAAAAACAAAGCTAAATACTTAAAAGGAACATTTATAAAATGCTGTATTAAAAGACATTTGTCAACAAAGTTTCTATATCTCGACTAAAAGTATATATAAAATTCTTTATGTATCTCTATTAAAACCTTTTTGAAATGTTCCTACTAAGAACTTAACTTTTTTTATAAATCTCTGTTAATACGTTTTATAAATGTTCCTATTGAGTTTTTGGCTTTGTTTTTATATCTCTCTTAATACATTATAAAATGTTCCTATAAATTTACAGTAATAATCTGTTAAGTTTCATTACGAGAATTTTTTTGTTCATACAAGAAAATAGTTAATACATTTTGATCAAATTTTGTTTTGTAAATGAAGAGAAGCGTTAAGACATATCATATAGAAAATTACATACAAGAAAATAGTTAATATATTTTGATCAAATTTTGTTTTGTAAATGAAGAGAAGCGTTAAGACATATCATATAGAAAATTACATACAAGAAAATAGTTAATATATTTTGATCAAATTTTGTTTTGTAAATGAAGAGAAGCGTTAAGACATATCATATAGAAAATTACATACAAGAAAATAGTTAATATATTTTGATCAAATTTTGTTTTGTAAATGAAGAGAAGCATTAAGACATATCATATAGAAAATTACATACAAGAAAATAGTTAATATATTTTGATCAAATTTTGTTTTGTAAATGAAGAGAAGCGTTAAGACATATCATATAGAAAATTACATACAAGAAAATAGTTAATATATTTTGATCAAATTTTGTTTTGTAAATGAAGAGAAGCGTTAAGACATATCATATAGAAAATTACATACAAGAAAATAGTTAATATATTTTGATCAAATTTTGTTTTGTAAATGAAGAGAAGCGTTAAGACATATCATATAGAAAATTACATACAAGAAAATAGTTAATATATTTTGATCAAATTTTGTTTTGTAAATGAAGAGAAGCATTAAGACATATCATATAGAAAATTACATACAAGAAAATAGTTAATATATTTTGATCAAATTTTGTTTTGTAAATGAAGAGAAGCGTTAAGACATATCATATAGAAAATTACATACAAGAAAATAGTTAATATATTTTGATCAAATTTTGTTTTGTAAATGAAGAGAAGCGTTAAGACATATCATATAGAAAATTACATACAAGAAAATAGTTAATATATTTTGATCAAATTTTGTTTTGTAAATGAAGAGAAGCGTTAAGACATATCATATAGAAAATTACATACAAGAAAATAGTTAATATATTTTGATCAAATTTTGTTTTGTAAATGAAGAGAAGCGTTAAGACATATCATATAGAAAATTACATACAAGAAAATAGTTAATATATTTTGATCAAATTTTGTTTTGTAAATGAAGAGAAGCATTAAGACATATCATATAGAAAATTACATACAAGAAAATAGTTAATATATTTTGATCAAATTTTGTTTTGTAAATGAAGAGAAGCGTTAAGACATATCATATAGAAAATTACATACAAGAAAATAGTTAATATATTTTGATCAAATTTTGTTTTGTAAATGAAGAGAAGCGTTAAGACATATCATATAGAAAATTACATACAAGAAAATAGTTAATATATTTTGATCAAATTTTGTTTTGTAAATGAAGAGAAGCGTTAAGACATATCATATAGAAAATTACATACAAGAACTTAACTTTTTTTATAAATCTCTTTTAATACGCTTTATAAATGTTCCTTTTGAGTTTTTGGCTTTGTTTTTATTATCTCTCTTAAAACATGTTCGTATAAATTTACAGTAATAATCTGTTAAGTTTCATTACAAGAATTTTTTTGTTCATATGAAACATTTCTATATCTCGACTAAAAGTATATATAACTTTCTTTATGTATCTCTATTAAAACCTAAATTTTTTCGAACAAATGAATCCGAAAGTTTTTCAATGGCAACAACATGTCTCTCCATCAATGCTAGTTTTTTTTTCATGTATGCTTCTTTGATCTCGATTTTTTTTTGCTAGCTCTACTAGATCTTCTTGCACGCCTCTTCTTCTGGGACGAGGCGTGGTTCTGCTATTGTGTGTTTCTTCAACTGGCGGTATAAGTATTTCTTCTGTTTCAATAAAAGAATCTTCTGTGTCATGATTACCTCCCTCCATAGAACTCTCATTGATATTTTCTCCTATTGTCAGGCATACCTCCGACTCTCTACTTTCAGAATGGCCAACAACTATTATTGGAGTTAACATGTTAACAATGGCCTCTTCTGATTGGGTTAGCTGACTCCCTATGGATGGCCCGCCCCCAGTCCCTCTCCTCTCCCTCTGCACAGCTGCCTCTTTGGACTTGGCTTTTGACCGGAGGTCATGCCATGTCTAGAAAGAATAAAACAATGATAATATTAATTATACAGTTCAACAAATCTTTATAATAAAAACACTTAAAGAATCTTATAAGTAAACACACATATTTTGTACTTTAGGTTTGGACATAATAATACAGTTTAACAAATCTTTATAATAATTTTAAGCATTGTTTTAAGCACTGAAAGAATCTTATAAGAAAACACACATATTTTGTTCTATAGGTTTGGACATTTTAATGCATAAATGTTCAAACCAACTTTTTTAAAATTATTGAGACAAGCCCCCTGAGTCAAATTGTCAAGCACTGTTCGTAATCGCTGTTGTCTACAAAATAGAAAAATTTTCTACAACAGACGGCAAATCCCATACAAAAAAAGGTTGGTTGTTTCGTTGTTTGGCACATGGAATTTGACTTAGCGCCAAGTATGTCAAATTAGGCTCTTATAAAGATATGGTTTCAGTTTTCATTGCTAAGCTTTCTAATTCCCAACCAAATTGAAATCAGCTGTTTACAGTTATTTCTAACTATATTACATGACATGTGGTTTCAAACTAGAACATTATTTTTAATCCTTTTACTTGTCAACACTAACAAATGTTTTTTATAGAAGTACATAATTTTGTTGATTTACTACGTAATTTCTTCTTAAAAACAAACAAACTATATATTCTACTGGTAAGGTTTTCATAAAAACTTGTTTTATAATTACAATAGTATAAAATCACATTTTTCTAATTTAATATAGCTGAAAACATTGTCAATCAATTTATTTAAACGAAAGACTCAAAATCAAAAATACTGCTTACCTTCCGCCAATGTAACCAATCCTTGTTAGCGCCCGGAGGGCGTAGATCAAGGATGTATACATTTTTCGATCTCAATGAAACTTTAGATTCATAAAAATTATGTATTTTTAATTATTTTTAAAATATTATTAAATATTTAAAATCAATTTACAAACTGATATTACAATAACAAAATAAACGTTGTGGCAGGCATTTGGTTTGACCATGCTTTTTTCACAAATTAAAAAAAATAATTCGTCTGATTATATATGTGGAGAAGAACAACATCCTTAAAATGTAGTCTAAAAAATAATGCTATGTAATCATAATTTGATAAAATATAGCATTAAACATGGAGGAAATAGACAACACTGACATTATTAGAATTTTATTTAAAAAAAAATAAAACTAACAACGACAGATCATTGAGATATACAAACAAAAATATTTAAAAATATTTTTATTGCAAAAATATATTTGATCAATTTATTGCATTTTTTATAAAAATTAATCATTTATGCACTGATTTCAGCGCCATATTGGTGGTTCATTCAGATACTAAAAAAATATTAGATTCGAGCCTGCATTTTTTGTTACGCCATCTAGCGATAAGCGGTATATACGATTTGTCCCATACAATAGCTTACTTGACAACGCTGACATCATTTGACCGAGAACTCTATCTTCCTCTTACACACACTCTCTCTCTCTCCTCACAACATGTTGTACAAAAAAAATAAGTACGTGTTTTTCAGCGATGCATAATACACCAGACAAGGCACTTAATAAAAATATATTCTTTATTCATAGCGTTTTTTCCTTCGCATAATAAATGGTAATATCTTTTTATTAAGTAAGCCCTTTTAATACTATTTTAAAATCACTCGCAGACGATTAGATAAGCCGGAACATAATAAATATACATATATTTATTATGTTCAATACTCGTACATTTTCATAATTTATTACATTACTATAGATAGGATTTTTTTAATTTTACGAGTATTGTAGAATAATGACGGAATTGGTGTTAGCCACATTAGATTATTGGTCAGGGAATATTGTATACAGTTTATTTCTGTTCTAGTTTATAACAAAATAAGTATACCTACGCAAATTTTGTACCTAAACTAGTTGCATGTAACACATGAAATCCAACTGTTGATAGTGATAGTATGTACAGTTGAAGAATAAGTACCAATCTATAAACCCATAAATACAAATTATTTAATATTTTAAGATATTTGGTTTTCTATACAACACATGTACCAAGGTATGTATGTCAAGATAGGATAGTATGGAGGTCAGTCCTTTGATCCTACCCAGAATATGAAAACAGCATGATTGTATGTATGTTTGGAGATTAGTATCAAACAATTAAGTCTTCTTAGATATTGTGTGTAGACGACTGCCATACAAATTGTATGAAATAATGTCGTCACTAAATTCAATTTTTATAAAAATTGTTAAGAAAAAATTGAGATGTACTTCTACAATTTTATATATTTTATAGAAAATTAAATTATCTAGTTGGGGTGTGAGTAAATTCTGAGTAAATCCATGTATGGGAACATATATGCTGCGAGGCCTCTAGTTGGTGCTATTAGCATGCAAAAAGTCCACTATGCCATAAAAAATGTACCTTCGTACACGCATCTTGGCTTTATAATGTCGATTCATTCAGAGAATTGAATTCTCATGAACGAATCGACAGTTGGATAAGTAGGTAATGATAGTACAATTTTGTCAACATTTTCATCATTTATTACATTACTAGGATTTTTTTTAATTTTACGAGTATTGTAGAATAATGACGGAATTGGTGTTAGCGACATTAGATTCTTGGTCAGGGAATATTGTATACAGTTTATTTCTGTTCTAGTTCCCTAAAATATTCCCTAAAATAATTATTGTGCTATATGTAAACTACTGCGAAATTCGATGTACTTGGGCCAAGAAGATAAATTTCAACTGTACCGGACGGATGGCAGCCCTAGTCATGCCGAGATCCGAATCTATACTATAATAATCCATCGCGCTAGCCGCTTAGCCATCAACTCGTCTAAACAAACTACCTATTAGAAAAATATATTATACTTAGGTATAAAAAAATATATAAGCAGACGTAGCGAGAGCTCGGTATCCTCTAAAATAAAATATTTTGTGTAGTTCAGCGAATTATGTATAATTTTCTGCCATTTTATTTATGATATTTTTGTATTGCTTCTCTAATTGTCAGCCTCATTACATAGACTTTATGTCTATCTATTGTCTCAAAGATACAGTACAGACTAAAAACTGCTAAAAAACACACAAAGTAGGTATAATTATATGTCAGTATAGGTACCTATTATAGGTAATGCATATAATATACGTCGCATCATGTTCATGTCAATCATAATAGTCTGCTTCTAAAAATTTAAACTACGCGACGCGACGACTGACAAAATAATTGAAATATTCTTATAATAATAATAATAATATAGAATCTTAGAGTAGCATATCGTGTATACTGGCTATACATTTGTAGGTTAGGTTAGGTTTGTTTTGTAATAATAATAGCGCTTTATATATTGAATGATTTCGGCTTATAAGCGAATGTGTCGCTATTATTATTGTAAACTAGCTTTTATGTCCCGCCGTTGGCCAAGAATGTAAAATTGTGAAAGAAAAAGCAATCGTTTTTATAATATTGTCACCCAATTATTTTGCAATATCAGACTATAAAAAGTGGTTTGAAATTTGATTGAGTTTAAGTATTGTAAAATGTTCAAGTGATGGCCACAACCCATTCTTTTTTATATATTGCTATAAAGTGTGAATGAAGTATAATATTTATACAATTTCTGCTCGCATGGACTATGCGTAATGGTTTTAAATATGACTGTTTATCAACGTTGTAAAGAGATTGGTTTGGCCACAACCCCCATTTTTAAATATTATCATCGAAAACAAATTGTAATGTGTACCTATTGAAAATTTAGTAATTTTCGATGTTGGGATGTGGTTAAAATTTGATTAAACAAACGTAGGTACTGAAAAGATCTAGTATTGGTCACATCCCATTCGTTTTTATATTTTTTCATCAAGTGTGCATTATATTTTTGCTCAATTTGACTGAAAGTCTTCATTAACGAAGAAGAAGAAGACTTGAACTATAGTAAATAGTTTTTAATTTGAATATAAATGTTGTGAAGAGTTCAGTAATGGCCACAACCCCCATTCTTCAAATATTAGGTGTTGAAAATTATTCAAAATAGGATGATATAAATGGTTTAAATTTAATTAAACAAAAGTATTGAAAAGATTCTAGTGCAGGTTATATCGTCACATCCCATATCCCATTCATTTCATATGTATTTTCATCAAGTGTGCATATCGTTAATAATATTTCTGCACAATAGACTATTAGACTTAAAACTAACCCAAAAGACTAAATAAAAAAGAGAAAAATAAGTATAAGACTATAAGAAATAGTTTGTATAAAAAACTATTCCAATGGTCTACATAAAATAAGTAAAAATACATATACCTAATAGAAGAATTAGACTATTGGAAATAGATTGTATAAAAGCTCACCCAAAGGTCTACAAAAAAGAAGAAGAAGAATATTTAGACTATTGGAAATAGTTTGTATAAATACTGACCAAAAGGTCTACATAAAAGAAAATGAATAAGACTATTGGAAATAGTTTGTATTAAAACTCTCCCAAAAGTCTACGTACTTAAATGAAGAAGAATAATAATTAGACTAAAGGAAATAATTTTTATAAAAAAATGACCCAAATGTATACATAAAAGAAGAAGAAGATGATTTAGACAATAGGAAATAGTTTGTATAAAAACTGCCCTAAAGGTCTACATAAAATTAAGAAGAAAAAGAATTAGACTCCAGGACCCGCCGCTTCAGGCCCTTCAGTACCTCCCGTCCCTTTAATCCCTCATTACGTCCCTTCCCATCAGGCCCTTCAGTACCTTCCGTCCCTTCAGGCAGTTTTATACCTCCCGTCCCTTCAGGCCCTTTAGTGCCTCCCTTCCCTTCATTACATCCCGTCCCATCAGTCGGTTAAGAAAAGTTTAAATCCAGAAACCATCCTGGAAGAACCGCGAAGAGATGAAAGAACCTTCTTTTCCCAGGATGCTCTACTTAATAGGTAAAATGACTAAATACACGAAGAAGAAGAAAAAAGTTTAAACCCAGATACCTGCGAAGAGATGGAAGGACAGTTGGACCTTCTTCTCCCAGGATTCTCCAACTTGATAGGTAAAATGAGCAAAAATACACGATGAAGAAGAAGAAGAAGAAATAAGTTTAAATCCAGATACCTGCGAAGAGATGGAAGGAAAATTGGACATTCTTCTCCCAGGTTAGTCCACCTTCAAAGGTAAAATGACTAAATAGACGATGAAGAAGAAGAAGAAAAAAGTTTAAATCCAGAAACCTGCGAAGAGATGGAAGGAAAATTGGACCTTCATCTCCCAGGATAGTTCATCTTCATAGGTAAGATGACCAAGTACACGTTGAAGAAAAAGAAGAAAAAAGTTTATATGCAGAACCCGTCCTGGAAGACCTGTGAAGAGATGGAGGGACAGTCGGACCTTCTTTTCCCAGGATACTCCCCCTTCATAGGTAAAACGACCAAATACACGAAGAAGAAGAAGAATAAGAAAAAAGTTTAAATCCAAAAACCATCCTGGGCATACGCTCGACAATTCACCAAAGTTTCATTATAATCGGACAAACGGTTGATAAATAAATAAATAAAATAATTTTCCTATAGGAAATCAGTATAGGTATATTATTGTTGATTTGTAAGTAAATAGTATTAGGTAGGTACCTACCTACAACAAACTTCTAAATAAATTCGATTCCTAACAAATTTTATTTGAATATCACATTCTTTCTGTAGCCATGGAAACGATTCGAACACATAAGTAATATCGAATGGTTCGGATACATTTTTTGAATATGTAGGTACCTACATTGGTTTGTTCGATGCCATAAAAATGAAAATTGTCAGAAAAATCAAATATTATTTACAAATTATGCAATTTTATTATGCCTATATCTTTACTAATAAATAACACATTTTTACAATATATGTCTTAAAACTTGCCGTAATGTCTTGTGTTTCATTTTATTATTTCATAATTACATTTATTTCAAAGGTTTATTATTTTCAAGAACATATTCATTCGGTGGGAAAATGAAATATTGTATGAAAAGATATTAAAATGGCGGCGTTTATGTACAAAAGGCTTACTTTAAAAATAAGTTAAACATTATAATTATACCAAATATTCACCATGTTTTTCACTTAAACGCTAAGTTATACTTCAAAATATATTTTTTTTGTGTAAATACCTACTTCTAACTTTTAAACTAACAGATATTTGCGTGCAAAATGTACACTTTTTTGACAGATATGACTTGGAAAATTTTGTATGAAAAAAATAATTATTTAAATATTTTTAAAATTCAGCATTTTTATCGCATTCTTTTTAGCGTGACACTGCATCAGGTATACTGGTACATGTTCGCACTTAAATTAGATTTTTAGATGCTCTTGGTTTTTCAGAAGGCGTGAGACAAACACACACACACACACATACACACACACACACATACACTAACATTTTGATTGCTTTATTACTTTAGATAAACCAAAACTAACCAAAGAATGAGCATTTGAATTTGATAATAATCGTTGCGTAAAGACTCTTCGCGAGCCTGTGTGTGTGTGTGTGTGTGTGTGTGACATGAAGCGTATTACTTATAATACACACTTACAAGAAACGAAGCATCACACATTGTACTTTGACCTTGAAAACATCGAAACATCGAATATAATAATATTTTTATTTATTTAGCATTTTAATATTCGGATTGGTATTTATATTCAATTCTTATTTATAATATCAAATAATGTTAATTATATTTTATCAATCAGGAAGGTATGCGTATTTGATTATGAATTTATTATTATAATATATAGGTACCTACATAATATTTTTGCAATTCGTTTTTATACATTATCCAATAAAAAACTTTTCACGTTATCCGACAGATAGCGCTAAAACTATTTTTTAGCATTCAACCGAGTATTTTTTAGTTTTGTATACATATAGTAAATATGAATCACATTATGTATAAAATACATAAATAATAAATTAAATTAAATAGCTCTGATAACGCGTTCAAATATTGAAGCAATAAAAATATAATTTTATTCCAAAGTAACACCTGGTGGAAGAAACCAAAAGTTTTCTAAAAAAACTTCCTAAGGAAATTGGTAAATTTGGTTGATCTCTCGACTATTTTACGATTTTAACGCTACTCAATTATAGCGATGGTTGAAATACCCCGTTAAGTTTTTCAGCTATCTCCATCCACCGCATTTTAGCCGTATGCCTTGTGAAGGTATTGGAGAACTTCCCCGATAAAAGTTCTTTTTCTCCATTCATCAATTCCACCAACATGCTTTTTTGTGCATTCGAACAATAATTCATTTTCAAAATAATTCAAAATACACTTGTATTCGACTTTCGAGAGCGTCACAGCAATCAACAGCAATGAACGAGGAACAAAATACAAAAATTTACCATAGATTTTTGACAACCATAGAAAAAATGACAAAATAATGCATAAAAAATATTTCAAACGCATCCTAAATGCTATGTTGCCGCTACTTTCAAATGACATTTCAATGTCGAACGATTTTCAAGTCGAATGATTTCAAGAATAGACAACATACGACATTTCATTCGACATTTTTTAGGCGACATAGGCGTATGCGACATTAATCATGCGAGATTGGAGAATAGACCCCCAGGACACAATAATATTTGTGACATTTTTTATTTCCCTGGTGACAATATTTCGTCTGTTTGTTTTTAATGGTTTTTAATTAATTTATTTTAACGTGTGACGTCCAACATTTCAATTCATCATTTGTGGCGTCCTAATTTATTATTTATTGACAATTTTATTTATTTTATTATGTAACATAATCGTGCCGTGCATTCTTTTTTTTCTATGCCTAGTCAGACCACGATTGCATTAAGTAATATATATTTTTAATTTAAATATTGACATGAAATTGTGCTTCGACCTGACATAGACATTAAAAAGTGAGCTCTACCTCGAAGCCTCTTGGGAGGTGAGTATCATGCCCAAGACAGGGAGTTGTGGAGGATCAAGGGGAGGCCTATGTCCAAGAATGGAAAAAACAGGCTGAAGAACAAGAAGTGCGGTATTTTCGGCAGTTTGGAAAACGGTCACACTGGCTAAGGTTATATTCTCTTTGACACTGGCTAGAAGCGTTTTCCCACGAGGGCCTATACGACCTCCCGTGCCTTGTCACATTGCGCATCCGCCGTTGTCTATTCAAATACTAGCGTCTGGCGACAGATGAATCAAGGGGAAATTTTACGACAGCGAAATAATAGTATGATGTGTACGTAGATCCCATTTATTAAAGGTTCAGTTAGTCTTAATAATAGCGACTCACGTGAGCGAGTTGCTTTATATATTGAATGTAAATTGATTGCAGGAAAATGTTATCAATATCTTTGTCATTAATTTGTAAGTTTATTGTATATTCGCATTTGATCACATTTTTAAAATAAATTATATTTCTTAACATATATTATTATTTACGTAATTGTATGATTTTTAATATTACTTACTTTTTTTTATGTTGAAGTGGATTTTCATTTACCAACATATCAATTTAATAAAACTGCGCCAAAAATTGTACCGATAAAATCTCCGCGCATGCGCAATATGACAGGCACGGGGGGCCGTATAGGCCCTCGTGTTTTGCCTTTGTTCATTCTTTCAGATTCTTTCATTGTCGAGTGTTGTCATAGAATACACTAACTATAGAAGCCAAAGCTACCATACATACTTTGTTCGCCAATACCATGAAGTTTGGGCAATACATAGTACTGCCATCTATAGTTGCGGGTAAAAAATCTTTGGGAAGGCGGGCCCACCCTGCAGGCGGGATATTCAAATTTTTTTTTTTTTTTATTTATTAATTTCCATAATACAATACAAAATATAATATAAAATATAACAACATAAAATATATAAATGGAATTTATTACATCACTAGGCAAAGCCTGTTCTGAGGTAATACTAGGCAATAAGTAAGCAGAAATTTTAGCTATGTGAATTCTTAACATATTCTAAGGCACAAAAAATATAAAAAGTACAAATAATAAACTACAAAAGTACACATTCAAAGACATAAAAAAGTACATATAAAATACAATAGTAGGTATGTATATGAAAAAATTATCAGGTGTCTTTGTGTTTTTCTTAACGTGAGGGTGTGTTTGTGTGTGTGGATATGTGTAAAAGGGTGTAAGAAAAGGTTTTGACTCTAAATTTTAATTATCTTAGGACAAACGTCAAGTCTCTCTCTGACTCTTCCCTCCCTCTCCGAATCAACCAATCGGTAACCAGCTTTCCATAATTATGCCCACTCGGCTGTACTAAGTCCAAGATATCAGACATAACCATATTATATATTTTGGGTGCTAAAAATGTGTAGTGTCTCTGGGCAAAAGTAGTCTGTGTATGAGTCGGTAGCAGCAAATGTCTATTTCTTGTATTAAAGGTAAGGGTGTATTGTGGTATATATATTGCTGGGTTTTTATGTAGTTGGATGACTATTGTTCTAATATAGAGTTGTCTAACATCAAGGACCTTAAATTCCGAAAAAAGCTGATTTGATGGATATCTTAAAGGTTTTCGACAAATGACCCGGAGTAGTGATTTTTGCGCGGTTGAGATGGGAAATAGGTTGGTCTTAGCTAAACCACCCCAACCTATAATCCCATAAGAGACCGACGTTTGTCCAAGAGCATAATACAACACTTTTAACGTATTTATTTAGGTCAAAAATTTCTCTTATATTTCAAAAAACATATATCAAATGGCGAATTTTTTTTGCAGTTATCTCCACATGTGTTGTCCATCGAAGATTTCTGTCAATTGTTATACCAAGATATTTATAACTACTAACTCTAAGTAGTTTGGGGCAGGAGCAGTTTAGAGGAAAATTACAGTAATTATGGATATTAATAGATGAAGAGGACTATTCAGGTTGTTGCCGATTATCTATGCTAAATGTCATATATTTGGTTTTTCCGATATTTAATGTCAGTAAATTATTATCTAGCCATTTTTTTACGATGATCATTCCCTGCTCAGCAACAGAATGCGTTTTAGCCCAATTGTGAGAACTAAACAATAACACCGTACCATCAGCAAAAGAAATTATTGAACCAACAATATCCAATTTATTCATATAATTTATAAAAAGAAGAAACAGCGTTGGTCCCAATACACTACCTTGAGGTACCCCATATTCAATTGGAGAGAATGAACTAATAACGCCACCCAATCTGACCGCCTGCATTTTGTTTCTGGAACCATTTTATAGTCAACTCATTACTGGTTATTTTCCTAATTTTTTTAATTAATATTTTATGTGAGACAAACGAATGCTTTGGCAAGATCTAGATAAATTCCAATACATTTATTTTTTGCATCCAGTGACTTTGTTATAAATTCTGTAACGTTTAAAATAGCATCGTTGACTCCCAAACCAGGCCGAAATCCAAATTGTTGCGCAGTAAGTAATTTGTTGTGATTTAAGAAATGTATTAGTTGTATGTTGATAGCTTTTTCATGTGTTTTCGACAATGTATTTAAAAGTGCTATAGGTCGATAATTTCGTGTATCTATAGGATTACCATCCTTAAATATTGGAACAATATACGAGTTTTTTAGATGATCAGGAAATGTGCCCACAGCAATACTTAGGTTTATAACGTGCGTTAGTGGAGTAAGTATGTTATCTTTTGCAATTTTAAGTATTTTTGCAGATATACCATCGGGTCCTTGCGCACATTCTGTTCGAAGTGATTTTAGGATACTTAAAATATCATTTTCAGTCACTGATCTAATATTAAATGAGTTGTTACTGGGAGAAGATGTTTCTTGTTGGATAACTAATTCAGATTCTGTTTTATTGATATTGTTTAAGATAGTTTCTGTTAATTTTTTTCCGACATCTGCGAAATATTTATTGAGGTTGTTTGCAATTGAATTTTGATCCTCTATTATGTCGTTACCAATTTTCAATTTCTTAATGCATGTTTCCTTCTGATTATGGTTTAGGTTTTCTTTCATTATCTTCCAGACGGTTTTGCTATTATAATTGTCTTGTTCCATTTTGTTTTTATAGTATAGTGCCTTGGCCAGTTTTATTGCCTTGTGACACGTATTCCGATATTTCTTACAGTAATTTAAAAGGCTTATATTAAGGAGAAATTTCAATACTTGTTTATGTAGCCTGTCTCTCTTGTGAATACTTTGTACATTTTATGGTTGTGTGGAAGAAATTGCCACTAGGCAATAAGTCCGCCATTTGTACTAGCTATATATAGTAATGTACAATAAAGTGTTTAAATAAAATAAATAAATAAATAAGAGCATTCGATATCCATGGTTTAATTTTTTTTGGAATGTGTTATTAATTTCAACGTGGTACTTGCGTTGATATGATCTTGTAACGTTGATACAAAACACTGTAAGGGTCAGTTTTATTTAATGTATTTGCCCAATTTTCTTGTTTTAGAAATTCTAATAATATATCATAATTTGTACTTTTAATTGATTTATTTTTTGAAGTTTGACATATCATTTTATCATCAATCTGTACTATAGTCGCATAATTATCTGTGAAAGAGCTTTGTATTATTGCTGCTTTGATTTGGGCTTTCGTTCTTACAAATATATGATCAATGCATGTTGATGTTGTGGTTGTTTCTCTAGTAGGCTTATTTATAGTTGAGATGAAGCCATGCTCATAAAGGAGACAAGTATATTCCTCAACATGACTGTTTCTCTCTAGTATATTTATATTAAAATCTCCTGCAATTACATCATATTTACAATTCGGTAAATGAGTTAGTATTTGATTTAGTGATAGTAAAAATTGCGTAATATCTTTATAAGATAGTGAACGATAAACTGCAAGAATCGTCAGTTTATTATCACATGTAATATTGAGGGCATTCGCATCATTTAGGTTTACAGTTGTACATATTGGGTTTAAAGACTCTTTAGCATAGACCACAACACCATCGGATCTATTAACGTGCTGTGTTGTTTGGAATGTGCGGTACCCTTTAAGACTAGGAACAACATTATTATCTGCCAACCAACATTCGGTAAGTATGAGTACATCTGGATCTAAATAAGCTCCACTTAAAAAAAGTACCAGCTGATCAAAATTTTTTTGAATGCTTCTGATATTTACGTTCAAAATTTTAAGTGTTTTTTCGCTACGTAATCGCCATGTACATTCTATAGGAGTTATAAGTTCCGCTGTCGTTATTAGGCTTTCTAGTTCAACGAGAACTGTCTCTGTGATTGCCATTGTGTATTAATGTGATACTTTTTGAAGTCTGTACAACCCCCAGGTTGATACATAATAATTCACACAATTTTTTGTGTGATTCTCTATAAGCAGATATTGGGTGTATATTATGTATCTACATGTATAGGCTAAATTATGTATGTTTTTGGTATATGTTGTATAATGAGTATGTTTTACGTAAATTATGCAAATAAGCAAAATACAGCCACGATGAACACTATCGACTTGACAAATCCAATGATGTACATTGTGGATGGGTAATGTATTAGAAAAAGTAAAAGTAAATTCTGAGTGTTGGTGTGTAAGTTTTGTGTATATATTATATGTTAAAGAAATTGGTGTTTGAGTATAAATCATTTCTATAAGAAAAGTAATTAAATCAGAAATAAAATTAAGAAATAAAAAAGTATTTAAAAAGAGAAAAACATCAAAACAAAGAAAAATATTAAAACTTCCCCAAGAGAGATATTTCTCCATTGTTGTTTTCTGTTTGAAGACTTTATAGAAAGTATTTTGGTCTGACTGCAAGCTCAAAAAACTCTGGTCTCCAGTCCCTCTCTGGTAAAAGTTCCACATTCTTCTATTATAATAATATAATATAATAAAACTAATCTTGTGTAGAAACATTCATTAGGTTCAAGTCGCTCTGTTCTTTTATACGTAGAATCTTCGAGTCCGGTTTCTCTCTTGTATAAATTCGTCCATTCTTTATCCACACAAAGCGAAATTTTAGCTCCTTTGCTTTTATGCGCACATCTCTGTACAGTATTTTATTTTGAACAGTCAAATGTTCATTATAGAATATTGTGTCCCGATTCTGTGAAGCATTATTCAAGTCTTGATTTGTCACCTCTCCACGCCTAGACTTTAGTGTTGCCAAAAATTGTTCCTTTCTCTGTGTAGATGACATCTTCAAAACTATGGTCGATATTTTTCCATCCTTTCGTGGAGGAGATCGACTAATTTCATCGGCATCACACTCATTGATGATCTGGAAATTCTTCGGTTAAGTTTTCACTTATCACTTTTCGGAACACCAAATATTTATATGTTCTTTGACAGTCGATCCTGCCTGTGTAAGTTTTCCCTGTGTTCATATTCATTTACCCTCTTTCTAAGTTCTCTTACTTCCCCTTCTAATGATTCCTGTTTTTTAGCGTTTTCATTCAGTACATTGATGCTCTTGTTTAGTCGATCATATTCCTGCGACAAGAAATAAATAGATGTTTTAAGTTCATCAGTTTGTGCACATAATGTCTCTTTGAACTTTCTGTACTCCGCCAGTTCGGCATGTAAAGTTCTGAAATCTTCACGGAGTAGTGTGATTTCATTATAAATTTCCAAAGTTGTTGGGTTGGAATTAGGTGTACTGTGACTACTAGTTGGAGTATTCTTTTGCTGTTGTGGACTTTGTTCTGGAGCAACATTCAGCAATGAGACAGAGCTTGATCGGGATCGACAGGGATCCACCTCCGAGGCCAATCTTGGATCGTCCCTCACGCATGTGGCACACTTCCATTGGTCTCTCCTGATACGAGACATTTTTTTAAAGTTGTCCTGGGTTGTGCCAACGCAGGAGTAATGGTATGTATGGTAGCATCGGGAACATTTGAGCGACTTAGTCCCATAGGGCCCATGGGACACAGCTAGCTCAGCTAATTCAATTGTAAATAATAAGTTTGTTCTATAGTGTGGGAATGAATACCGTGATACGCCACTGTACCCGTCACTGTACGCAGGTACCTACCTATGCAGGGCAGGTAACAACACAATCCAGCACAGTTACATTCACTCTTGTTATCCCGAATTACGTTAACTGATGCACCTGATGTTTAAATAAATTTCGTACTAAAAATACTTAAAACGGTCACACTGCTGATTAGCTTTCCATAAATAACATAAAATCTCTTCATATGATATCGCCATTGGCGATTCATTTTCAACGCGTTGAATTTGTTAACTATATTGCCATATAGGGAAATCTGTTCCCATAATGCATTAGTAAAATTATAATATAACAGTTATTTGATGCTTTTTATTATTCACAAAATATAGATGTATTCATTTTTTTATTTAAAAACTATTTCGTAACTAAAAAAATGTTTTTAATACCAAACTAGCTACGCCCACCTCCACCCGCTCCGCATATGGGGACTGAAAACGGCCCCTTCGCAGAACGCTAGTGAGAATGACAAAGAATGCATGGCACGAAGAGTAGCTCTAGAAGCTCCTCTAGACTCGTGGTCTCGGCACAATTGTGCAAAAAATAACAATCAACGTCGGTGAAGATAATATTCACAGACATGGATTGTCGCGAGAGTGCTTCAAGCCTGTGACTGTAAAACTGCAGGCATCAGAGAGTTGACCAAGGACACTCTGGAATTTCATTTTTTATTCATCAGATAGAAGGGCACTATAGCCATGGCAAAACAATTTGAAGGCTGTAAAGTTCTTCTTAGAGACCGCTAAATCCGCATGCCCAATAGGACCTTGAAGAGGCCCACGGACTGCAGCGAGGAGCTCCGTTCTGTTGTAGGACACATTTGGGTGAGAGCATTCCCAGATGATGTGCTCTGAAGTTCGGTCAGGGTGATGGCATAACTGACATGAGGACGAGTTTATAAGGCGGAATCTATGAAGGTAGCTATTAAAGCTGCCGTGTCCTGTAATAAACTGAGATGTCCAGTAATCTGGGCCGTTCCAAGATTGACGAAGTCTAGCCCTCACATCAGGGAAAAACAAGAATGTTGTTCGTCCCACGGGGCTCAAGCTCCATCGAGCCTGCCAAGAGTCCAGCAGGGCATGGTGATGCGGTTAATGTTTCTGGATGAAATAGGGCCTTCGGGGGGGATGAAGCCGAATCTCACCAATTTCAGAAGACTGTCGTTTCATCAAATGGTAAGAAGCGCCACGCCTCTGAGTTTCCAAGTCCAACGGAGTCAGTCCCGTAAGAATAGGGAGAGAATCCGTCGCACATGTTATATAGGCTTTGGATAGGGCCAAGAGTGCGAACCTTTGGCCAAAGAGCAATTTCCTGCGAATGTATTGAAGACTACAAGATTGTGACCAACAACCCGAAGCATAACATGCAATGCCAAGAAAAACTGCATTGTAAAATACCCGTGCTGTGGGGAATTTCAGACCCCAATTGACCCGAGATATATGGGCAACTTTTGCAAGCAGTTTTTGCCTTATCAACAGTACTGCTGACATGCTGATTAAAAAACAGCCCCCTCTCCAGAGTATCTCCATGACATGTAATATGACTCTTGAACATAATATTAGTCCCCAAGAACTGAATAGTAGGTTGTCTTTTTAAGGCACCTTTTAGCACAATACCAAATGTCTTTGTTGGAGCAAACGCAAAACCAAACTATAATACCATACTATAAAAAAATAATAACATAAAAACAGGCGAAAATATTTTTTACTTGTGGTTTCACGATGAGTAGCGCCTCCTGAATGGTGCGGGCCGGAACTAAAAATGGAAAAAAGAGATAGAGATATATATATCTTAGCTGGCGAGAATTATTTTTTCTTGGCTTACGGCAGCTTGCGGCTGCGCGTCTGGCTGAGTGTTCGAGGTCTTGGCAGGGCCCGCAAGCCTAGAACAAATAATTTACGCCAGAGAGACTGAGATAGACATATATCTGTCTGTCTTTTTTTCCACTTTTTAGTGAGGACCGCACTTCTCAGACGGCGCCACCGGCGGCACTCATCGTTGATACCATTAGTAAAAATAAAATTAAAAATTTACGCATGTTATTTATGTTATTATTATTTGTTATAGTTTGGTATTAAAAAAAACATATTTTTTACTTTCGAAATAGTTTTTAAATAAAAAAATGAATACTTCTATGTTTTATGAATATTAAAAAGCATCAAATCATTATGTTATATTACAATTTTACTAATGCACAATGGGAACAGATTTCATCATATGGCAATATTTTCAACGCGTTGAAAACAGTTGGAAATGAATCGCCATTTTTGTTTGACCTTTGTTGTCATTGCTGCTGTCGTTAAATTTTATCGAATTGTGTTAAAAAATGGAAAACTTGAAGAAAAAATCCCAATCCCATTGCTAATAAAGTGTCGGTTCGTGTAACTCAAAGGATTTGACACAAACAATTCCGTTTTTCGTCCATTCGAAGCACATTCTTACGATGGATGGATCATTTTATGTTGAAATGAAGAACTGCGTCACGCTGAAGTAAATAAAATAAGTGTGTTATTTGTTGTGTAAAAAAGACAATGTAAAATTTAAAGAAAGAATCCCATTGCTATTGTAGTGTCGGTTCGTGTAACTCAAAGGATTTGACATAGAAACATTGTTACGATGGATGGATTTTTATTTAATAACAACAGTGAAAGTGTTTTAAATTGAGCTAATTAATTATATTTTCTATTTTCACTATACAAGTTATTATTGTATTAATATATTTGTGTATTTCGTCATATGTATATTGTTTTTATTACTAATAAAAAATAAAAATAATGTTTTTTTTACTTAAATAATTTTACCTAAATTAATTATTCATTGCTCCTTTGTGTATTGTTCTTCATAATGCTTGAATAGCTTGAAAAAAATATGTTATTCAAGCATTATGGAGGATGAATATGCAAAGGAGTAATGTAATACAACAAATAAATAAATAAAATATTCCGCCTGGGTGGTCCAACCTTCCCAAAGCTTTTACACCGCAAGTATAGATGACAGTAATGTGTATTGGCGTACAAAGTATGTATGGTGGCTTGTGTTCTTTAGTTAGTGTGTTCTATGGTTAGTGTCAGTTAGTTGGTTAGTGTGTTCTATGGGTCTTGGTCGGTCGAGTTCAGTCGAGTTGGTCGAGTTAGTTCTCTGCCATAGAACATATTCTCTGCCATATTATCTGCCTCGTTGTGGGGTTATGGTTAATTTTGTATATTATTGATCAATTTTTCTACTATCGATTATTATATGAAACTGTGATTATTATACAAATATAATTATGTATTATGTTTTTTCGTGATTATGATTTAAAAGTGATTAGGTGAAAGACCGCAGATATGTCTAAACAAACAACTTTACCATCTACGATAAGTAAGTTATATTTTCTTTCATATAATTTTCAGTGACATTTATATCAATTAATTTCTTATAAATTTGACATTCGTAATATTTCATCACAGGTTTATTAGAATTAGCGCATCATGAATACCAAGGAGGAGATTACGAAGCAGCCGAGTTACATTGCACACAATTATGGCAGCAAGAACCTACAAATACGGGAGTGCTGCTTTTATTATCATCAATACATTTCCAATGTAGAAGATTAGACAGATCTGCACACTTTTCTGCGCTTGCTATAAAGCAAAATCCTTTACTCGCAGAAGCATACAGGTGAGTTTATTTTTCATTATTGTATTTTACATCCCGTGACCTTTAACGGCTTTATCTTACATCGCATTTCAATTTTGCCTATATTATACAGTTCTTGGAAATACAAACAGATCCAAAAATTATAGATGAATGAGGGACTTGACAGCCAAGAACACATTTAAATGTCTTGTTAAGGAGAGGCTGCGAAATTCAGACCAAGAATTATCGCCGATTTCAAAGAAATTGGGAAGTTCACTTAAATAAATAATTATGTTCCAATAATATCCCCGAAAGAAAAAAGCAAAAAATTATTTGTCTTAAAAAAGTATTTTAATGCTCCTTGGACGACCCAGTTCTTGCTTCCTGTTACTTTTCACATACTTTATCCAGAAACTGTATGCACACTTTTACCTACTGAATCTAGCAGACTTATGGCTCCATAGTTTTTTTATGACTAGTTTTTTGCAGTTGAGCTTCAATCCTTTTCTTTTAAACAACGAAACAACCACTGGATTTCTCCAATCTGTAGAAGTGCATCCACCTTTTCAACATTTGAAGAAAGGAGTTCCAGCCCCTGTTTGCTGATACACTTTCATACCCATTAGCTTTTCTTGTTATCACATGTTTCATTCTTAACACCTGCTCTGGCGTAATTTCATCCTCACTTCCATTTCATGCTCTCTGACTTATGCAGCCACTCTTGCGGCTATTGTGTAACTAATTCTAAATGATCAAATATATAGTATTTTAGTTATTACTTTTATTAGCTTGATTATTTTGTGTTAATTTTAGCAAATTTTTTTGTTTCAGTAATTTGGGAAATGTTTATAAGGAACGGGGTCAACTACAAGAGGCTCTGGAAAATTACAGACATGCTGTCAGATTAAAACCTGACTTTATTGATGGTTATATTAACTTAGCAGCTGCTCTGGTTGCAGCTGGTGACATGGAACAAGCTGTACAAGCTTATGTTACAGCACTGCAATACAATCCAGTGAGATTTTTTCTTCTAAATATTTAAAGTTAAATGATATTTATTTGTTAAATTAATGCAGTATTAGTTGTACATTCTTTAAATTTCATGAGAGATCATAACACAAGTTTGTGAAATATTGTGTAGTTAAACCTCAGAAGAAACTTGGTGCCATTTCATTTCAAAGAAAAATGTTTCTCTTTTTTTACAGGAGTTATATTGTGTGCGAAGTGACCTAGGTAACCTTCTCAAAGCACTTGGACGTTTAGAAGAAGCAAAGGTAATTAAATTACTTCAGTATTTTATTAGTAGCGCGTCTTTTCAAAGTATTTTAATGAAACTCACTCTCACTTAATGACCTACCAATTTACAAAATGTTCAAATGCTTTCAAGTCATAAGAATTCATTTTATTGAAAATATTCCAAAAGTTTTAAATTTTAAATTTTTTTTCTGAATTTATAAAAAACATACCCAGGATTCTCTTTACATGGTGTGGATGCATTCCGCACAACACCAAAAAGTATTATAGCACACCTTTGCATAGACATTACATGCAAGAGGTGTGGGAAATGAATACAAGCCAAGTATTTACTGTTTCACATTGTCAAAATACCTAATATGTAACATTTTTATAAGGGAGTCCTGTGTATACATTCACTCAGGTGTATCAATGCTTCTATTTGTAGATACAATAATGGGTCATTTGGTGAGGGAAGGCTGCGCTTTTTTTTACTTGTTACTACTAAACATTCATCTTCAGATCTAAATGGCATTTTAACATGTTGATAATGTATAAATACTTTCTAATACACACAAGTCACATCATCCTTTTTATTTTATCAACTATTTTTTTAAATGCAATAATAACTCTTTCTTTGGTTTTAAGTACTCAAGACATATTCAGATAAGATGAATGGTTAGTAATAGCAAAATTATTTCACAAAAAAATTTACATTTCATAAAATATGTTTTTGAACACGACTTCAAAGAATTTGAGCCAAATATATATTATATTTGGGAAACAGGTTTAAATCAATAGTGCCTATTATTATTCAAATTCCTTATCTATGATTTAATACTTCATACATATTTAGATCTGGGGGGCAAGTCTGATCCAACCGGCGAAATTAAAACCCTCGCGATTACCCATATCATGGATATAATAATTATATGGATTTCTATAATATTTTTAGATGTCATAGAACTCCATTTGATAATTATATGGGTAATCACGACGGTTTTGATCTCGCCAGTTGGACCAGACTTGCCCTCCTGAACAAATTTTACAGGAAGGAATATTTGATGAAATGAATAGGCTGTAAGAATCTAAAGATAATTTATTCCCGATGTGAATTCATTTTTTAAAACATTAATATGTAAGAATAATTGTACCAACTCAAATGAAAATAATATGCACAAAAAAACATTGGTGATATTATGAAGTAATGCATTGTGGATTTCTACTAATACTAAACAATTGCCCTATTATCTGCAAGGTTAAGGAATTATTGATGAATTTCAAGTGTTCTTTATTTTGCTTAGGTATGTTGTATGAAACTAATTTATACCTAAGTAGGTTGAGAAATATTTATTTATTCAATTCATTATTATTATTATTATTATATAACAGGCAGGCAGGTATGGGCCTGTGTAATGTGCATCCAATCTGTTTTTACATTGATTGAGTGTTCCAGCACTCACAACTTTATCTGGTAAACTGTTCCAGGCATCCACCACCCTGTTGGTCAGGAAGTGCTTCCTTGGATTCAGGGAAAAGGATGCTTTATTCAACTTTAAGTGATGGCCCCTAAGTTGTGGATTGTGATTCATTGTAAAAAAGTTATCAAAAATACTACAGTGATAATAGCCATATAAGATTTTGTATGTCTCCATCATATCCCCACGGTTCCAGCAGAGTTGGGATTTGTAAAATTTGCAGCATTTCTGAGTATTCCAGACCACCCATTCCAATTGGCGGTTTGGTTGCTCGTCTTTGCACTTTCATGTGCAACAAAGTCCCCCAAAGCAGATTTATTTCCAAGGTAATCTCTTCCAACCAACCCAAGCTATGTGATACCTGTAGTAAATATGGTACAATATTAAATAGACAGACTGATAATAGCAACGAGAAAAGGAAGGAATAATTGAAAGACACAGAAGGAATATCGTTCAAGAATTATTTGATATTATAGTATTATAAAGTAATTTACTTCCTGTTTCTTTAAGGATCTGTTCTTGTTACTGCCAATTATGTGGTAATTGTAATCTCGTACCAATTACGGACACCGTATTGCCATCAAAATTATGTGAATCTACTTACGACTGACGACAGGTTGCATATTTTTTATGACATACCAAAGTTTATTTTGGAAACACTCTGCCTTATCTTTGTTTTTGTTTATTTTTTTTAATTTTGACTAACTATCTCAAACATTAGTTTAACACACCCAATAACAAGTTGCCACATTCCGGAGACTTGTGATGTTTATCGCCTCATAGACAAGGATTGCACTCTGGCATCAATTTCAATCGATGGCAGAGCGGTTAGCGCGCTGGGCTAGTAATTTCAGTGGTCGCGAGTTCGAATCCAGCCTCTACTGATTTCGTTCACCTATAGCACAAACATTAATGCTTATTTTAGGGAACGTAGGAAAATGTATATGTACTTGTTTAACAAGGGCATATTCATTTTTATATAAAAAAAAATGCGGCTGGACCACATCAAAAATATTTTTTCTTTTCATTCAAAAGCAACATTATGAAAAATGATAGGGTGTGTATTACAAAATTAATAAAAAAAGGATATTTTCTAACTGTTGATTTGTTCATATTTCTCTTAACATATCGACAAAGTATCAAGCCAAAATATGCGAGATTTGTATTTTTCATGTTTTTTTTCAACTTTGAAATCAAAAAACACCAAATTGGAGGCTTCCCATCATATATGTTCTATATTTACTCAGAATTCAGAGTAGAACATTTAGTATGTCTGTGTCCACCCCACTCATTACTTTAGATTCGCTCATTGAACAGAGCCTAAAATTTCAGAATATAACTAGTTGCATGTAACACATGAGATCCAACTGTTGATAGCGATAGTATGTATAGTTGAAGAATAAGTACCAAACTATAAACCCATAAATACAAATTATTTAATATTTTAAGATATTTGGTTTTCTATACAACACATGTACCTAGGTATGTATGTCAAGATAGGATAGTATGGAGGTCAGTCCTTTGATCCTACCCAGAATATGAAAACAGCATGATGGTATGTATGTATGTGAGATTAGTATCAAACAATTAAGTCTTCTTAGATATTGTGTGTACGCGACTGCCATACACATTGTATGAAGCAATGTCGTCACTAAATTCAATTTTTATAAAAATTGTTAAAAAAAATTTGAGATGTGCTAATACAATGTTAATATTTTTTATAGAAAATTAAATTATCTAGTTGGGATGTTTCGGCTTTTTTTTGATATTTTAAAAAAAAATGGAAATATAGGCAGTTAAACTCATAAATTTATCATAAAAAAATATTTTTCTTAGTAAAAAAATGTTTGAGAAACCCTGGAATTTAAAAAAAAAAATTGAGATTTTGTATTTGTCTATGTTTATACCAAATTTCAGCGTTCTAGCTTTTATGGTTTCTGAGATATATGGAAAAATAAACCAAAATATCAAAAGTTGATAACCCCTTTTTTATTTCGCAATTCATGCAGTTTGGCGGCGACAACTCGGGATGAATGCACTGGTGCGTTATCGTGGTGATACAACACCTTCTTTTTCGCCAAATGCGGCCGTGTCTCCTTTAATTTTTTGTCGAAGCGGTCTAATAACTCACTGTAGTATTATCCAGTGATCGTTCTTCCTTTTTCTAAAAAATCCATGAGGATGACACCCTTTGCATCCCAAAAAATCGTCGCCATGACCTTTCCGGCCGATGGGACCGTCTTCGCCTTCTTTGGATCAGATTCACCGGCAGAAATCCATTGTTTTGATTGTTGCTTCGTTTCAGGTGTGTAATGATGAATCCAGGTTTCATCAACGGTGTCAATTCGACGCAAAAAGTCCTTCGGATCTAGCTTAAATTGCTCCAAACACTGCTTCGAAGTTATCAGCCGCATCCGCTTGTTGTCCACCGTGAGCAATAGCGGCACCCATCGGGCTGACAATTTTTTCATCGCCAACTTATGTAAAATATTAATTGCCGTTCCGACCGACACTCCTACGGTATTTGCTACTTCGCGCACTTTCGTTCGTCGATCAGCGAGAATCATGCCGTGGACTTCTTCAATGATTTCCTCAGTAACGTCTGCCGGTCGTCCTGGTCGCTGCTCATCAAAAACGGATGTTCGCCCACGTTTAAATTCGTTGAACCAAAATCTGACAGTTGTCATAGATGGCGAAGTGTCCCCATAAACAGCATCCAACTTTGCCTTTACCTCGCATTTTTTCCCATCCAAAAACAAAAAGCGAATAACCGAACGATACTGCTCTTTTTCCATCTTATCGAAAATCACGAAGCATGTCTCACTCGAATGACTGCCAAATCCAAACTAACCTATCAATCAGTCTGAAATTTGTTTTGGCATCGTTTGATAGATGGCAACACACGATGATAACACCAACTTCCCTCAGGAACGTCCTCTGTCATCAAACACGGGTACTTATTGAACCGCCCTCGTAGTATAGTTAAAATACTTTGATTTCAGCATAAGATTTCAATGAAACAACCAAAAGTACTGAACAATTTTATGAAAACAAAGTATTTTAACTATACTTTTACTTTATTTTTGTTCGGGAAACACAGCCTAAGGCTGCCTGTCCATTGACTCACTGCTAATCTCTGCTCCGCTCCATCAATAAAAAAATATGCAATCCTATTGGTTAATATTTCTTCGTTTCTCCGCTCCACTGCCTCGCTCCGCGTCAATGGACAGGCAGCCTTAATCTCAAAACATACATACATACCATCAAGTTGTTTTCATATTCCAGGTAGGAAGAAAGGACTGAACTATCCTTAATATCCTATCCACATACATACATGTTTTGTATAGAAAACAAAATAACTTAAAATATTCGATTATTTGTTTGGTACATATTCTTTAACTATACATACTATCGTCATTAACAGTTGGATCTTAAGCTTTACATGCAACTAGTTTTATGAAATATACTTCACAAATTAAAAACTAATATTATATACTTACATTCAATTATTATTTTAAGTCAAAAAATCACAAAATCTCACTATTGGTTTTGAAAGATTAATCCTACAAAACAAATAGTGTCATCTGCCAATCGACAGCAGCAACAGCGGAGAAGGGCCTATTTGCCTCTGATAACTCGGTTTCATATATATTTTTAATTTACCCTATCCGGCCAATTGGTACTGAATCCGGTTGACGTCTAAGAATGTCAGATCCGGTTTTCTTGATTGCAATCTCTACTCACAGATTTAGACAGTTAAAAACTATGCCTCCACAGGGAATCAAACCCAGAACCTTTCCCTCGGGTTCAGATATCTAACCAACTAAGCTACAATTTAAATTTTATCAGTGTTTTTATATAAGCGGATGTTGCATTTTTTATTTTTATACTGTAGAACTCTACAAGTAAAAAAGTTATAAAACAAAAAAACAAGTAAGTGTAGGTGAAAAAACAAGTTAATTGTTCTACTTAATTTATGCCTATTATTAGGATAACTGGTGCTGTTGGTGTAGATGACAGATAATTCCCATGTATACCTATCCTCATCTTCCTGACATACCAAACATCATTTTTACCTACATCCATACATTAAGTGTGGCAACAATACTCTTACCCCTTCTCCGCGCGAGAATAGGCCACATTAGTTTGAATACTCATTTGGTGCTGTGCACTTATACAAAGCCTATAGATGAACTCCGCGCCGTGTATATACCTACTATTAAAAAACATTCACGGCATTCGCATGTTTATTACAAACCAATAAAGTGAATATTTGCTGAACCAGTGATGAGAAGGAAAGATGAATAGCTGGCACAGTATGTCCATGATATTCAATTTTTCCATCTCCTATCGTCGTTATCGCACTGGTGCCTTGTGAGGACCTTTTCAACTCTGCATCATAAGCTCGACAGCCCTGGGTGGGTTTTGGTTGAATCCAGCAATCTCTCATTCTTGCCTTTCTGAAGCCTTGGTTTTCCAGTTTCTAATTTACAGAATGGATACATCAGCGCTGACAGTCTATCCATCACTATTTTGGCCTTCCTGGTCATCTTTTTTGTCCTTGCAGTGTAAGAGATTGTGAGGTGTTTTACTGGGTTGTCATCATCCATTCTGAGTATGTGACCAGCCCATTTCAAGCGGCTCACCTTGATGGCACTGATCACATTGGGCTCTCCATATATACCTTTTCAACTAATAAAAATTAAAATAACAATAGGAATATAATTTAAAAAGTTAATTAATTTCATAATTTTTACATGGTTAATTTATTATAGAAGTAATCCAGCGGTCGGGAAACCGGGGTAAATTAACCCGAATGGGGTAAAAATGTTTCTTTTTGGGTAAGGAAATTTTTCTAGTTTGCTAATCATTAACGTGTTAATATTTTTACAAACTTTATCAATTCAGGTGCTACTTATATAAAAAAATCTCAATTTTGAAGAAATTGCATCTAACATGAAGCAACATCATTTCTCCAAAAACTGAAAGGGAAACCTGAAAATCTGAATTTTTGTTTGATCCAATTTGAGAATTTTATTTTGTTTGTCTATTACATATGTACTTACTATTTTCATGTAACTTTTTTTATTTTCCGTGCAAATTAATTCAATAAATAATGTTTATTTAAATAGAATGAATAAATGAATGAATACATTGATAGTCTTCTTTTCAAAATGGGGGGAATGGGTAATATTGACTTACGCAAAAATATTTTGGGGTAATGGTTAAAAAAGTTCCCCGACCGCTGATTTAATCAGTATAAACACTGTCTCAATCACTAAATAAAAATTGAGGTATGTGCATCTACATACTAAACAGACAAAACCTATTTAAGTTACCTATCATTCTATATATCATCCATCAATAGATTGTGACATTTAATATAATAGGTACCTACAGAGTTGATTTCCTGCTCACACAGCACTACAGAGAGACACAGTGCGAGAAAAAGACATCAAAATCCACAATTCCGCTGTTACATTTATTGCAAGTTGCCAGGTCGATATCAAATAAAAACATTTTTTTCTTTTACAAATTTAAAATAATCATAATATAAATTAACAATTATAACAAATAGTAAACAATTCAACTAGCAATTTATATAAAAATACAAAGTAAAAAAACTAAATAGTAATACACACCAATTTATAAACAAAATTAATAGCAATAAATAATAAAATTAAACGACAGTTTGATACCGGGGGGTAGAAATCTGGGTAGAAGTCGCCTTCCAGATTTGACTCTCTCGCAAGCGGAGAGTACAAGATCCTGACGCTTCCACCTTCTCACCGTGCCGTATCGTAATGACAAGGGCTCACTCCAGTAATAAAAGAATTTTTTTAAAGTTAATTCTGATTTTTGTTTAATTGCAGTCGTTGAAAACAAATTCAAGTTAAAATAAAATAGACATACAAAAAAAACATACAAAATACAATAAATTTGCAATTTCGATCCCAATCGCAGAATACATAAAAAAAACAACAAATAATATAATGGTGCGTAGACATGGCCATGACGCTACAAAAGGAACATACATAGGTTACACTTACGATTATATAGTTTTTTCAAAAATAAAATGTTCGTTGGTTTTCACTTGAAGTTCTATTTGTTTTTCACTTGTAATTAAAATTCACTGTACCTTGTTTGCAGAGGTCAAAGTTAAGTTCGCGGTGCGACTGTTATTGTCTAGGCGCCCGCAACGTTCCGCGGTTCGCGATAACGCTGGGCGCTCGTTCTGCGCAATCTCCTGGAAGATCGCGTTGGCTCATTCCGTGTTCTTCGGTGCGTGATGTCCACTTATGTAATCGTTCGGCGCTGGATATATTTTTGAATTACTTCTAATTCATTCTTAATTAAATTAATATCCTTATCGATTAGGCTCGTAAGCCCTAAATACGTCCCCACACTGCCATTTGGTCAGATGGATGGGTGACTATATTTAGTCTTTTCTTATTCCCACACTGCCTCCTGGGTCAGATGAATGGTGAATAGAATTTTCGATATCGACGAAGTCAACTTGGTCTTGCCAAGGCCCGTAGGCGAGACTGGTTATTTATTTAACTTGAACTCTTTTTTTCTATAAAATTTAAACTCGACTTAAGCTACCGAACGATAATTACGTAGATTCGACTCACGGATTCTTTTTTTAAAAAATGTTAATGTTCTTTTAAAAATAACTTTGTTCTTAAACTCAAACTTTGGAGGCGGCGGTCAGGGCGTAAGCCCTGACCGCCTCACACGGTCCTCAGGCCCACTAAAGACTTCGACTGTGTTTCAACTAGACTTGCTACTGACTCGACTATATAATGCTCACTGATTACTGACCCTTACTGACTCTTACTCACTCTGTTACTGATTGTCTAGGTAGTAGGATTCTACCTTATATAATAAAGGTACCCCTGTCTCGAAGAGAGGGGGTGTACAGGGGTATAAAATATTCAAAATGTTTGCACGCAAATCATTTTTGCATATTTTACTAAAATTAACAATAAAAAAAATATTTTAAAATTAACAATAGCATATTTTGCATTCTGCGTGGGATCGAGACTAACATAAATACAACAAATTACTCTAATTAAATTAATTAACCCTGGCCACGTAACATTTTAGCTGGTACAATCGGTGACAGTGTTTTCAGTGTTTAAACCGTTTATTTTGAAGTGAAATTATATTGAGAAGTATCACACGCGCAATTCCGTCAAAATTCACACTCGCGAGGGCTGTATGAAAGCACTATTGCGCGATGTGTGACATTTATCGGAAGTGACGCGCGAGATACAACCAACATGGAAAAAAAAAATGTTTTTCGTGACTGTCTTGAAGTAATTTTACAATGACGAGCGTCAGACACTGATTTATCAAAACTCATACTCGCGAGAGCGTATTAAAGCCCCTAACGCGCGATATATGACGTTTATCAAAAGTCACGTGTCCGGCGCGTACATTGTAAACATTTTCATTGAAAGGTAAAATTGCCTAACGCGAATATATCCTTTCGCGGTTTACACGTTTGTTTCTTTCGGCAACCAGATCCACCCCGGGAATTATGAGCAATACGGCATCAGTGAATTCGTCGGTGGCTAGACCCGGATTGCGCAAAATCAACCTCCGTGTATCTCGCTAGAGGACAATACGACGTTAGAGCAACAATTGAGAAAAGAGACATAAAATTAACGGAAATGTAAAACTGAAACTATTTATTTTGAATATTTGAAACCGGATTTAAAACATCTGAAAGCACCATCGGCTGGGATTTACATAACGATCGATGAAGGTTAAAAGGGTTCGATTTTTTTCAGGTAGCCTGAATCTATATTTGAATAATAAACATTGAAATATTTAAGTGCGGAAAAATCCAAATCTCTGAGACAATAAGTTGCTGACCATGTTTTATTGCAGAACCCAAATAAATGGTCTTTGCGCGGTATTGAAAAAAAGGTTATTTTATGATGGTGATGTATTATGTTTTCGAACTGGGTACAGATTAAAAGAATAAAATTATGAAAGTTAAAACCGAAAATACCTGAACCAACAACAGAATTAATATATTTTTAAATATTTACGAAGGCCAAGGTTAATAACAATAAAAAATGTTTAAAAATTATAGTCGGGGCTATTGTTAGGGAAGACAATTGATGTCACCAGGGTACCACCAAATATTATACCTGCATCAAGTTAAATAACAGAATAAATAGAAAATTACAATCAAACAAAATTCCAATAAAAAAAACATTTTTTTACAAATTTATAATAATAAAAGCCGACCGCCGTGGCACAGTTGGTAAACCGTTTGGTTTCTGTGCGGGTGTCCTGGGTTCGATCCCCAGAAGAGGAGAAATTATTTAAATTGATTTCTCTCGCTAATATTGCTTCTCTGAGCTGGAAACACTGGTTAGTTGGAAGAAATTGCCATTTGGCTATAAACTCGCAACTTGCACAGGATGCAAGGAAGTGTTTATATTATTATTATTATAATAGAATAAAAACACTATACCAATCGGATATAAAACATTTTTTTTAGAAATTTAAAATAATAATACTGTACTAAAAGCAAAATACCATTCAAATTTTTTTTTATCATAGTGTCATGTGGATGCGGACATTATGAATATTTCGATTTGTGTGGTAGATTTTGTGTTGTCTTTTTTTTTAAATTGTGTTGTTTAATACGAGTTTTATGTTTTATTTTTACCTTTTTTTTATAATGGCCCAGAGGCCATATATGTAAAATATAAATATAAGGCCATATATGTAAAATATAAATATAATTGTAGGTGGGGGGAAGAAAAATGGTACTATTTTAATCAGCGGTCGGGGAACTTTTTTAACCACTACCCCAAAATATTTTTGCGTAAGTCAATATTACCCCTTACCCCTATTTTGAAAAGAAGACAATCAATGTATATTTAAATAAACATTATTTATTGAATTAATTTACACGGAAATTAAAAAAATTACATGAAAATAGTAAGGAAATAAAATTCTCAAATTGGATCCAACAAAAATTCGTTTTTACCCCATTTGGGGTAATGTACCCCGGTTCCCCGACTGCTGATTTAAATGGTTTATTTTTTTACATTATTCATATAATATACAATTACGCTGTGCTTGTTTAAGTGTATTATATTTTGTACAATATTTTTTATCAGCGGCCATATCTCCGAAACTAGATTCCAAATCCAATTTCAATCTACACTTAGAACTTATCTACCTGCCAACTTATTATCTATTATAAATGAACATTCTAATCACGATTACAAAGGAAGGTTCTTGGCTTGAAGTTAGGATTGGATTTCAAAGTCAAGAGTTAGGCCGCTAATCTTAAACCTAAATTACATTGTTGTAAGATATTTACATAATACAATGTGATTTAAATTAAGATCGAATTAGTTATATTCGATGGACCCCAATCGTTAAATAAACTAAACTAACTGATTTGGAAGGAATATTTAAATTTATTATAATATGTTTTATATTACAATATATATATTATCCTCAAAAGAATTAATTATTTTAGTTGTTTAACAATGGGTGCCTTATATAATGAATCTCTTTGGTCTAACAAATCTGGTGTTTTTTAGATAATGATTGTTGATGTTTATTTATTTGTCTTTGGAGAGAATGAATATAAATTAATTAATTACTTTACAAATCATAGACATTTAGAAATATATAGACAAAATAACTCAGTATTTTGCTATTTCATAATAATAATATACTATTACACTAAAGTGTGCATCCTACTTAGAGGACTTGAATAATTCATTTTGTAACATCACATTTTCTTCCTTATTTTTTACAAATCTTGAAATTCTTCATTACTATTAATTTTATATTTCTATGACAAATAATTAACTATCACATGATAAACAAATCACCCGCTTCTTAAAAAACTTAATGATAAATGTTTTTTTTTGTATAAACATTTTGACCATATAATTTTTGTTAATTTTCAGATTTGATTAAGTAAACCTGTTGTGTTTTTAAATATTTTATGTTTCAATTATAGCCCAAGCGATCTGCATAAGTTATTATAATATATCGGTGTATGTCTGAGTCAAGTCAAGATTTATAAACCATCAGAATATTTGCTTCATTTCAGAGAAAACAATGTAACAGTGGAAATGCAGTCTTCAAAAGTTATTCTACAGGTGTTGTAGACTGATCACAAACATAATGTCAATGATTCGTTGGATTAAAATTGAGGTTTCTAAATTATCAGCTTATCGACTGTAAATATGTTAAACATTTTATCCCGTAGATCAATTTTTATGTGATATTGCCATGTAATAACTACAGTACTATTAAAAAATAATTTAAAATTGTTGCAGTAAAAAAAACAGATACATTTAGTTATTTAGTTTTTTTTTATATTTATCCAAAATTAGCCATGAAAAGCATCATGTAGAAAATATAATTGAATCAGAAGCTACCTAACCAATCATTTTGGGTTAAAAAAATTCAATTTTAAGACATGATAAATATACTAATGCATATCATTCACTTTTTGTGTTTTATATGGGTGTTATAAACACCGTTTCAATATTTTCAATTTTAGAGATGGTTAAATATGAGTCATCCAATATTCCAATGTAATGAAATGAGAGACTTTTATCTGGAATCAGGACACTTCTTGTAGTGAAGGTGACATAGTATTTTATTTTGTGGGTTTTTTATTTAACCTATTTACAGTCGATTTCATATGAGTTAATATTTTCCATTTTTTTGTATGAATATTCTTTTATGTTTCCTTGATAGGTAGTGGCTATACTTTTGAAATTTGTCAGTATCATGTGGTAAGATAATGTTTTCTGTGTATTTGAGAGAATCTTATACACTGCTTCTTAGTCAATTCTTTCTATTTGTCTTCTTTAAAACCACATGTGATTCTTGATATTGCATCATAATGTTTCATCTTTGAATTCTCTATTTGTTTTCGTCCCATCCATTTTTCTCACGATATCTTTTTATTAGACTAGCTTTTTGATCGGTGATATTTAAATGAAATGAAATTAACCCAATTTGGTAATGATTGAAGTAATAATTTAAAACAACGTCTATAAATTCACAAGTAGATACATTTTGAACTTTTTGTTAATTATCTGTGTTTTTGATTCTATCCAAAGAGAACTTTCAGCCGATGTTTTCATGTACCATCAAATAAGTATGGTGCTAATTTTCAAATAAATAATCATTGGTTTCATTCTTCTATCATTTTTTTTGCTTGTTTCCATTTGATCAGAATAATTTAACTTCATAATTGTCAATCAATGCTTATAGATTGTGTAATAGTAAAGTGCGTTTCACTTAAAAGTGCAATTTGTGGTTATGTTGGTATGATTGCATTTGGTGTTGCTATACGTCAAAAACAGGATATTCCTTACAAATAGGGAATTTATTTTCTTTCTGATAAATCTGCACAAATCATTGATAAAATAAGTTTATTTTGTTTAAAATAATTATAAGACATGTATCATCCTATCATATTAAACTCAACATTATATTCTTCTAAAAATTCTTATTATTAAGTTTCAAATATGAGATTAGAGGAACTTAATTTAAATATGGCATCATTATTAAGTTTATTTGACACAGTTTGTTTACTGACAGTCGCGCCAGCATTACCATGAAGTGTAATTTTAAGTGAAAAAGCTCAAAATAGTATAATTTGTTTAGTCCTTTTTCTTCTTCTTCATTTGATGTGTCAGGTTCCCCCAACGTTGGCTATTACTGTGGTTAAGACCGTCCTATTCTGTTCAAAACAGGTTCTCTACTCGACCCTATTTGGTACTTTGTTCAGTATATTTTATCTTGTCCATTATCTATTTTGTTTGGATAGAGCAGGCTTATTCATTTTCGATTTAATTATTTTCGTATACATATATACTAATATGTATAATATGTACACACAGTGATCGTACTGACATTTTAAAAACTGACTTAGTTAAAAGCCACTACTTTCATGGGTATGTCTAGGACAATGCCATGCTTTGACAATCACAACCAGAGGGTAAGAGGTATATCAACTGTAAGTAAATGTATTAAAAATAAATAATAAGATTTTTTTTAATATTTCTGTTGTTATAAAATGCTTTTGGCTTAAGCGTAGGGCTGCGTGTAGACAAATACAGATTTCTGTAATGTATACAGTATTTTCATAGTGCGTGATTTCTTTCATATGAATCTACTGATCTGTTGCATAATAATACATGAAAGATGTTTTTTACAATGTATTGTTTTCTAGAAATATTGATGATCACATTCATATAAACTTAAATTAAAGCAGTTAAATTAAAATCAATTAAAATTTAAACAAATCAATTTAAACTTGACAAATCAATTTAAACAGAAATCAATGTTTGTATTTATATTTCAATTAAGACCATTGCAATTTTTTTTTCAAATTAATTCGAGATGGTAGATGGAATTTTATTCATACTCATATTTGTGAAGAATGAAACAATGGTTACCGGAAAAACAATAATACTTATAACTTTTTTGTTATAGACTGAATCCGTATCAATTCAACCACCCGTGGCACCCACCAACTCAGATTTTGATGAAACTTGGTAAGTTTAATCCTTTTACATATGTAGGAAGATCTGTATTATTATTTTTTCTATCATTGGTATGGTTCTGATTTTATATCCCCTCAAAATTTTGGCAAATATGGATATTTTTTACAATTCTGAGATTAAAATGAATATTTCTACTCTTATAAAGTATGAGGTTTTCAGAAATATACACCTAAACATTAGTTATGAAATTGTATATAACAGGTTCTTTTAGTGTGTATAATCATTTTTTGAGCACATAATATGATTTTTCACAACTGAATGATCAAAAGAGGGACAGGGACAATTGAGTATTCTTGTTTCTCATTTTTAGTTCTTAAGGTGTGTTCTATCATGTGAAAGAAAAAAAAGTATCAAAAAGCACCGTTCGCACTCCACAGTAATCATTGGTATTGTACAAATTATTTTTAGAATTCTCACTAAAACACTCCACTAAATTATATTTATAAAGATATTGTAAAATTGATATTGCTCCATCGGCGTTGACAAAATCGTTACAAGAATAAAGAACACGCAATTCACTTTAGTTTAACTGTATCCAAGAAGTCATACACATTTGTAGTTATAGAAAATTTGTCCTCCGAGAAGAATATTTCCAGAACTGTTCATAGATTGCTCCTTTTTCTTCGTACCTAGAATTAATACTAACTGAGTGAACGTAGACACATGGGTTGTTTCATCGGCTTGAACTGACAAAAAATCGGTTTCAGAAATTTCTTGTACGGTTTTCTCCTGACAAACTTTTGAAATTGCATCTAGTAAATTTTTCATAGAACTTCTGACGTGATTCTGCTTTGCTTTGTGCTACTTTTCTTCTTGCTTCTGCCTTTGCCTGTTTGTATTTGATGTGATCTTCCTTATTTTTTGAATTTTGCCAAATTTTGAAATAAACTTTCTTGGCTCGCACGCTTTCCTTAACCTCATCATTCCACCACATTGGGTCCTTATCAGTGCTTGCTTCTTTCCTACACAATTTTTCAAAACTGGACCACATTGTATTAGCATTATCATAATACATGTTTTTGTGCCTGATTAATTAATTCAATCCTCTATTGAGAGTTTTTCTAACTTTATTTATTTTTACATTGCATAATAAGTGCACAATCAAAACTTTGACTAAGTTTTAGATTCTTAAATTTGTTTCATTTGTTTCAAACGAGTATAATTCATATCATCGCTTATGTCATTCCTGTTTCGCGCTAGTCAAGTCATACAAAATATATGGTGCGATGAACCACAATGTTTGTACTTCAGTGCAAGTGGGGTACAACTTGCTAAAAATTCTCTATGCCTGTGTGGCCTTAATTTAGAGTTGTTTGTAAGAATTATATACATACTATAAAAAAAATGGAAACGTACAAAATATTATATACCAAAAAAACAAAATTGACAAACTATTAAAGAAGATGGTTTGCGTTCTGTTCTTTCTGCCTACCCCATAAGGGATATAATGTGATGTATACATGTAAATTTTCATACTTACATACCATCACGTCATGTCCCCCGCGGGGTAGGCAGAGAGAACTGTACGCCACTTATTTCTATCTTGACACACATACATCGCCTCTTTGGCATTCATACATCATCTTATACATGTTCATCAAAATATAATAAAAATATATACATAAAAACCTAAAATTATGGCCTACTAAAAGTATGGCATTTGACATTCTGTTCTTTTTGTCTACCCCTTATGGGACATGTAACGATGGGAGAGATAGAAATGTTATTAAAAAACCTTGGACACAAGAACATGAATTCATGCCAGTGAAATATTCTCTGATCAAGGTAAAAACAATTTATGGAAAGTGTCTAAAAAACACATTCTTTTATCTTTCACATGATAGAACACACCTTAAGAACTAAAAATTGAGTAACAAGAATAATCAATTGTTCCTGTCTCTCTTTTGATCATTCAGTTGTGCAAACTCATGTTATGTGCTCAAAAATGACTATACACGCTTAATTACCTCTTTTTTTATAATTTCATGACTAATGTTTTGATATATATTACAGAAATCCCCATACTCTTTTTGATAAAAGTATATATCATTAGAATCTATTGAAGAATACGAGAGATATTAATGTGTGATTATGAAGGTGAAAATTTCATTTAAATCTCGGTATGAAAAAAAAAAATTTCGCCTAAAATTCTTATGATGTATGAAATATTTTAATAAAACCATACAAATTAAATAAAAAATAATAATACAGATCTTCCTAGCTATATAAAAGGATTAAAATCACCAAAGTTCATCAAAATCTGAGTTGATGGATGTTGAAATTCATTTTATTTGTTGAAATGAAATGAATTTATATAAAAATGCATTCCCTCGATGTTGCAAAGGTCTTTATTTTTAGATTAGATTAGATTTGTTTTCAAAGTTATGTTTTATTCTATGTCTTTGGAATTGCCAGTCATCTAAACAAGATGACAAATAAATAATTTCACACTGCAATAATTTTGCTTGGTGTTTTTAAGAAAATTTAATCATAAATTATCACATAATTTTAAATGCCTGGCAATTCTGTACTTTTATTAATTTCTACGCTTTATTCTTGTGTGTTTTTAGTTTTTACATGCGCGTAGGGTATTCTGATTAACACATGTTATTTAAAAATGTTAATATCATATCATTCTAAGAAATATTCAAATTTACATTAATAACTGTCAACAATTGTGCAGCGTTTGAATTCTTAATATCACACACTATTTAATCAACCTATTAAATTATTTCAGCCATTAGTTATATCATCATCAATCAATTGACATTTGATTGTTAGAAAACAATGAAATTGACAACTGAGATATTTTTTACTAAGGTGCACAGTTGAAATTGTTTAATTGTTTTTCTAAAAATATATAAGGCTAATAAGTTTATTGTTTTATAACATGTTTTATTTAAATTCAACACTAATTTTTCTTTTTTTCCACCATTACTACCTATTGTCCACCCGGCAGGCATGTTACTTGAAGTCAATTGAGACACAGCCTAACTTTGCTGTTGCATGGAGCAACTTGGGATGTGTGTTCAACTCACAAGGAGAGATTTGGTTGGCCATTCATCATTTTGAAAAGGCTGTTGCACTAGATCCAAATTTCTTAGATGCATACATTAATTTGGGCAATGTGCTTAAAGAAGCAAGGATTTTTGACCGGTAATTCATTTTCTCTTTGATAATACTCATAATTTTTATTATACATAACAAATAATGTTTTTGGCCTATTTAGAATTTTCACTGAATCACTTTGTATTTTGAAGAAAAAACTAAAGAATGAATATTTATCCCTGATCACCTAATTCCGATTTCCTCTCCTTGTCCTTACCCTATCCTTTTCTCTTTGCTTTGTAATATTTTCATTTTTTTCTGTTGTAATTGTTTTCTCAGTGTAATATGAATTTTCTGTTCTTTTTTTGCTTTCATTCTTTTGTTGATGTACATTCACAATTTTGTCTTACTTTGTAATCCGGTTGGTTGGAAGAAATTGCCTAATGACGATAACCTTGCCAGTGTGCAATATATATTTTCTTCTTTCAATTTCAGTGCTGTAGCAGCTTATTTACGTGCACTTAACTTATCCCCCAACAATGCTGTGGTACATGGGAACTTGGCTTGTGTTTATTACGAACAGGGACTTATCGATCTGGCCATTGATACATATCGCCGTGCCATTGAATTACAACCCAACTTTCCAGATGCATATTGCAATCTGGCAAATGCTCTCAAAGAGAAAGGACAAGTCGATGAAGCCGAAGATTGTTATAATACTGCTCTGCGATTGTGTCCATCACATGCAGACTCACTCAATAACCTTGCCAACATCAAGAGAGAACAGGGTTTCATTGAGGAAGCCACCAGACTTTACCTCAAGGCATTGGACGTTTTCCCAGAATTTGCAGCAGCTCACAGCAATCTTGCATCAGTACTGCAACAGCAAGGTATCCCACTTTTTAATTACATATCGACAATGCACTCTCTATGGATAAACACATTTCTTCCATAGTCAGACAAAGTTGTTACTTTCTCAGACAACTTAGACCTATTCGAAGGTGTCTCTCGACAAATGCTGCTAAGGTCCTTATAAATTCTTTAATTGTTTCCCGTGTAGATTATTGTAACGCCATATTAGCACACCTACCGCAATACCAAATCCATAGAATACAACTCATCCTCAATGCAGCAGCCCGTTATATTTACCAGATTGATCGTTTCTCGCATATCTCACCAACACTTCACAAACTTCATTGGCTGAAGAGTCCAGAACGTATAGAATTTAAAACATGTCTCCTTGTCTTTAAAGCACTCAATAGCATGGCCCCGGAATATATATCGGAACTTTGTGTTCCATTTTCACCTAACAATAAACAAAGTACGCTAAGATCAATGACCCAATCCAATAAAAAACTAGTAGAAACCAATCTCACAAATAAGCCAAAATACCTACATCGATCTTTTGGCGTTTCTGGACCAAAGTCATGGAACAATCTTCCAATGGATATAAGATGTGCCGAAAATATCAATGAATTCAAGAAGAAATTAAAAACTCATCTTTTCCGCAAGTCGTATCCAGATTGTCCTTCATCCGTTCAATAATATTATGTGTAGATACTAAATATTATGCCAGTTTACTTTGAATCGACTATTTTTTATAATTAATTTCATCTGGATTATGTAACAAGATTAATTTGTGATTTCTAGGTATCTTTTAAGTTTTATATTTCACCATTTTCAATGTGTTAGCTATAGGACTAATTTTAACTTAATTTTAACTTATTGAATTTTTTAAAGTTTAATGTTTCACCATTTTCAATGTGTTAGCTATAGGACTGATTTTAAATTATTTTTTTGCAAACTGAAAGCGCCCTTGAGGTGACCACGGTTGTCACTAAACGGCGCTTTATAAATTGTCCTTATTATTATTATTATTATTAATATTTTAGTGTAAATATAAGAAAATTCAAAAACACAACAATCTCACTATACTGGCACATCCAGTTATCTGGCACTATTGATTATTTAAAAAAGAAAACATTGATTTTATTTAATACTAGTTTTAATGTCCCACCGTTGGCCAAGAATGTCTATTTGTGAAGGAATAAGCAATCGTTTTTATAATATAGTCACAAAATTTTTGCAGGCTGTGAAAAGTGGTTTGAAATTTGCTTTGAATAATTTATACAAACTTGACTATTTGTACATATGTATGTCCCCACTAAACAACACTCAGCTCCCTTACACCTTCGTCTTATAAACATCATTTTATCAGAACTCGCATTGTTATTTCACTCCACTAAATAGGTAGTCTCAATAGCCAATGAGAGGTTGTAATCCCTGTAGGTGCCCTGAGTTCCTAGTTCTTCTATAATATTCCAACTTTGTCTCTATTGAGATGTTAAAAAGTTTGTCCAAAAAAAAAGATTCAATACATTAAACCATCAAAGTTGGGTAATCAGTGAAATATGTGCAGGTGTGCATTGCCTTATAATAGAATACATAACACAAGTGTATCATGTCTCACCTAAAAAGGCACGACATTCAGAATGGGTGGTGAACCTCATTGCTAATCTATGTAAGATATTATTTATTATGTTGTATTTTCAATTACCTGGCTCTTAAGGGAAACCCAAAAATGATTTTATAAAAGAGTTGAAACTATTCTAAGCTGATGCCTCACTGCTAAAAATAATTTAAGACATATAGGCCCAGTATTTCAGTCGGCCCTTAGGAGTTTAACTCAAGTTTAACAAAAATATTGCGTATTTCAGTACCTAATCTTCCCTTAAATACGTCACTAAACGACAAATATTTAACTCAACGATTCTGGCGGATCGCGTGTCTTAATCTTGAGTTAAGTATTGTTTCTAGTCTTTTTCGCCAGGTGGCGTACTAATCGCCGCACGCTTTAATGTTTTATTTCATTTTATACTACAAATAACTATGCATAATAATTATAATCATGATTTATTTTTGTTGTTAAAATAAAAGACTTGATATAGAAGTGGTTCATGTATTTAATGTTTTCTTTTTTACATAATTTTGATGTATTGCCTGACAACAAACGAAATAAACTGTCAGCCATAATGAAACGTCAGGCACGCAACTTTATTTTTGCGATGTTTTTTCATCCCACTTTTTAAATTGATCCATCCTGTTTCTATATATATATATATATATAATGTGTATTCTTAAATTTTCTACATAAGACACTATTTTACCATTATCACTTAGTTCCATATCCATCTGTAAAATGTACATACATTTTGCATTGAAGAACTACGTACGTAGTACATATTCAATGACATTTTTTCACTACAATGTTTGATTTTAATTAAAAAAAACATCGATCGGTATAAAAAATTGAAAAGTAACATGCTGTGTAATGAAACAAATAAAATAATGTGTTGTTATAATAATAAAATAATATTTAGTCACAGCTTCGCGTCACGTATCATTTAAGGTTATTACAATTTTGACAGATGCGTTATAGACAATAACCATAGAAAAACGTAAAATATATCTATAGTTGAAGATTACGTAACTGACGTTTCATTTTGCACTGAAATACGCGAATGAAATTTAATCTTCCCTAAACTTTTAACTTGGATTACCAAATCCAACAATTTAAGGGCCAACTGAAATCTCGGGCCATAGGTGTTAATAATTTCAGTGTTCAGGGGGGGCCCTCAATTTGTAAAATGCATTTATTTATGACTGTATTTTATCTGTTTGTAGGTAAATTGAATGAAGCATTGATGCACTATAAGGAGGCAATTCGTATTCAACCAACTTTTGCTGATGCTTATAGTAATATGGGCAATACATTAAAAGAAATGCAAGATGTAAGTGGGGCTCTACAATGTTATACTCGTGCAATACAGATAAATCCTGCATTTGCCGATGCCCACAGTAACTTGGCAAGCATTCATAAAGATTCTGGAAATATTCTAGAAGCTATTCAATCATATCGTACAGCACTTAAATTGAAACCTGATTTCCCCGATGCCTATTGCAACTTAGCACATTGTCTTCAAATTGTATGTGACTGGACAGATTATGAAGCAAGGATGGGGAAACTAGTCAGTATTGTGGCAGAACAATTGGAGAAAAGTCGGCTTCCATCTGTACACCCACATCACTCAATGCTGTATCCTTTAAGCCATGATTTCCGTAAGCTTATTGCTACTCGTCATGCAAATTTGTGCGAAGAGAAAGTATATGTCTTACATAAACCTGCATACCATTTCTCTAGAGAAATTAATGGTCGTCTGCGAATTGGATATGTTAGTAGTGACTTTGGTAACCACCCAACTTCTCACCTCATGCAGTCAATTCCAGGAATGCATGACCGTACAAAAGTAGAAATTTTCTGCTATGCGTTGAGCCCTGATGATGGAACTACTTTCCGTGCCAAAGTAGCTCGTGAAGCAGAACACTTTGTTGACCTATCAGTAGTCACATGTAATGGACGAGCAGCTGATATGATACATGCTGATGGAATTCACATCTTAGTTAACATGAATGGTTACACAAAAGGAGCACGCAATGAAATATTTGCCCTTCATCCTGCACCCATTCAAGCAATGTGGCTGGGATATCCTGGCACTAGTGGTGCACAATACATGGACTATCTTATTACGGATGCTGTCACCAGCCCATTAGAACTAGCTGATCAATATTCTGAGAAACTGGCATACATGCCTGATACTTTCTTTATTGGTGACCACAAACAGATGTTCCCACATCTGCGAGAAAGAATAATTGTAAGCGAAGGAAGCTCCTCTGCTGTTGTGGATAATGTAGCAGTTATTAACGCTGCAGATCTATCTCCGCTAGTAGAGAACACATCTGTAAAAGAAGTACGAGAAGTTATAAATACAAGTTCGTCCCATCCAGTTCAGATATCTCACAAGGTAGCTGAGTTACCAACAACTTCACCTCTTGTCACTATGATTGCTTGTGGTCAAATACAGGTTTGTTTTTTATTTTTATTCAATAACTTTGTGAAGGAATAAACAATCATTTTTATAATATTGTCACACAAAATTTCAGTAAGATAGGAAGTGATTTAAAATTTGATTAATATTAAGCAATGTAAATAATTCAAAGTTGGCCAGCCCATTCCTTTGTATGTAGTATAAACAAAATTTCTGCAAAATCAGACTATGAAAGTGTTTTAAAATTTAATTGAATTTAAGCATTTTTAAATGTTCAAGTGTTAGCCATAGCCATTCAGCCCATTCATTTTTATATATTTATATATTGTCATTGTATATAAACCGACCCAAAGATCTACATAAAAGAAGGGGAAGAATTTGACTATAGGAAATAGTTTTTATATTGAATGTGTATTGAACTTTACCAGAAATAGTTTGATAATTTTCCGATAGGAAATCAGTATTTTGTTGGTTTGGTACCCAATATATTTTTTGAGCAGATAGGTACCTACATTGTCTTGTGTTCAAAGCCATAAAAACGAAAATCAAATATTGTATGACATATTATGCATTTTTATTATGCCCATATTGTTATTAACCATTGAATTATATGTACTACGTACTAGAAGCGGCATGTTCATATGAAATATGTAACCGATGAGATAAGTCAAAAGAACCTACTTCATTTCGTAGCGGTTTAGTATGAAACAAGCGTTGCTATCGTAACGTTGTGTCTACTTCGATTTAAGATTGTCAAAATGCCTAGTTGTATTTTCAGATATTCCTTCAATACTTCGAAAAAAGTGGATAAAAATGATGTAATCACATTTCATCGGTAAATATTGTTTATTTCAGCGTATATTTAGCTCTTATTGTTAATTTTAAGCTGAAATATTAATTTATTTACGAATATAAACTAGAAACACAACGAATGTCATCTATATTTGTTCAGTTTCTTTGACAGGTACAGTCACTTAGCAAAAAAGCACAAAACAAACGTTATAAATGTACGTATATTACAATACTTGTTAGTTTTGCGCTTTTGTGGATGTGGCTTAGAATTATATTCAATCGTTAAAATGCATGTACATTCGCGTTTACTGCTGAAATCAGGGATGCCAACAAGTTGAATTTCATAATATTATGTATTAAGTAAAACATTTTTTTTTAATAAAGAACCTATTGGTCTTCGTGGCTTAGTTGATTTGATATCTGACTACAGAGCCGATTCGGGTTCGATTCCCAGTAGAAACACAGTTTTTAATTGTGTTTCCAGTCTGCATATGTGAGACGATAAATATATACCAGAATGTGGCAACTTGTTATTGATTAAGTATCAAATTAATAATTGACATAGTAACTGTTAGTTACTCGAAAAGTAATACAAAATAAAATAAAATTTACCATCAAATCTTAAGTACTCTCGCGACAATCCATGTCTGTGAATATTATCTTCACCGACGTTGATTGTTATATTTTGCACAATTGTGCCGAGACCACGAGTCTAGAGGAGCTTCTAGAGCTACTCTTCGTGCCATGCATTCTTTGTCATTCTTACTAGCGTTCTGCGAAGGGGCCGTTTTCAGTCCCCATATGCGGAGCGGGTGGAGGTGGGCGTAGCTACCATCAAATCTTACTTAAAATTTACCATGTTTTTAGGCTTCCACATAAAGTCATGAAAATTCCCCAAACATTGACTCAAAAATGGTTTGGGAATGCTTAACAAAACTTAATGAACTAGGCAAGAATAATAAGGTCTCCCTGCTCTGGGTACCAGGGAATGTGGGCGTCGAAGGAAATGAGCGAGCTGATAGACTCGCCAGGAAGGGTGCGAGAGAGCATCTGATAGGACCAGAGCCATTCTACGGCCTAGGAAATTCATATTTTCAGGCAGAAGTAAAGAGAATTACGGAGAAAGTGAGATCTAGCTACTGGATTGAACTCCCGGGGCTCAGGCAGGCTAAGGACCTGCTCGGTAATTATGACCGAAAAAGGTCCAGAACATGTTTGAGCCTCGGCAGGAAAGCCCTAAAAAGTCTGACAGGGTTCCTCACAGGCCATTGTAGACTTGGGGAACATCTGCGGAAAATAGGACTAGAAGAAGACGGAACATGCAGATTCTGTAGGGAGGGGGCGGAAACGCCACACCACCTCCTCATGCAGTGTGTTGCAGTGACACAAGTTAGAATGAGGACCTTGGGCAGGCCCCAAATGGACATTGGATCCATACGCTCATTGAATCCCCTGCGAGTCCTAAACTTCCTAAGAGGGCTAGGACTCGAGGGGATGCTGTAACAGGAAACCCGGTAAGCAAGTAGGGGGGAGCGCAAAATATCCTAAAGGTCGCAGTGCATAAGAACACCCTCTAATAATAATAATAATAAAGTCATGAAAAAAAAGAGAATTGGATCAAACAAATCCAAATCCAACGTAATGAAGAAACGTGGTAAACATCAAAATATACATCTGTTTGTTCTGCACATCTTAAAAAGGAAGACATTTTTACGTGTCTGAAAAGGGGAGACGATATTTAAAAAAATGCCGTTGCGTGCATCCAAGTAAAACTTGCACTTTTGTTATTATTATGTCTTATTAAATTCCATATGTATTTCGTGTGGATTATCGTTATATTGGTATGTGTAAGTATATTTTTAGAACCGAAATGATGTTATTTGCAGTCTAGTTCCTACAGTTACACCAATATCAATTTTAATTGTTTTTTTTTTTTATTTCATTGTAAAAAATGTTTTTATACTCTAAACTTTCCGAATACAAATAAGATAAAATATAAAAATAAAAAAATAATAATAAGTGTCTACAGATATCTTGATAATTTTCGACAGAGTTGTAAGGGAGGGGGGGTGGCAGTTTGCGAATTTACCGAGCAACAAATAATTTTTTTTGTGTTACGCAGTCCACGTGATTTTACAAAATATTTATCGATCATTATACATACAATTATAATAATGAAAAATTGTGACGAAAAAAACAATTTATATACAATTATTAATTTATAAGAGAATATGCAACTGACAAAAATAAATACAACTTTTCCATCTCAAAAGGACCATGTTCAGCTATGTTGCAGGAGGGCAAGCCCCCAGCAGCTGATTTTCAGAATGATACTATCTCTAACATATGTACTACCATAGGCTTTAACCTACTTTTGTGACGCAACCCACACACGGGCGAAGAAGTTTTACATCGGAGAGAGAAGAAGGCCAAACGAAAACTAACTAACTAACATACTACATTAAACATTTAAAAACAAATATAGTCATACTGACTAAAACCACCATGTATTTCTAATTAAAATTCTAAATTATATAAATAACATTCGATGACAACCCTTACCGTAACTGCACATCCAAAAAAAGAATGGATTAATCAATCACTAATGTGTGTTTTTCTTACTCTATATTTTAATTTTTAAGTTCGAGAGGAATGGCACAATGAATCTGTTATATTCACTTACTCTATAGAGTGTAAATTTGGTCGGTGATTTTCAATAAATTACAATGATTAGAGTTCTTAATTTTTCAAACAATTTAACAATTGTTTTGCTGATGCACTGACACATGTCTTGAAGTAAAATATGTATATGGGAGTAATATTCATACAATTTTCGTCTCAATCAAGTATGTATTTACTGAGATATGAAGGATCATAATTCGGTATAGCATGAGGGCATGTGTAGATTTTGCTCGGAGTTTAGGCAAGTTGTCGGTGAGCATCTATACATGACGCTTGTCTTAAAAAGGTTAATAATTAACGGACTTTTACCATATATATTATATCTTAACACGTGGTAAGGTTTGTGTTTAGTTATTATTGGGACTCGCGTGAGCGAATTGCATTATACATTGAGTGAATATTGATTGTAGGGAAATAAAAACTAACTAACCAAATTGATAAAAGTTGGAATGATATTCACATGTAATATTATTATTTTTTATGGTATTATAATACAGTTTATAATTCAACTCGCTCACACGATTTTGTAACATTTTTCAACGCTCTAGTTTATCTACAAAATCAATTTCACTTCCTCTCAGAACACGGGTTGCCTCATCGTTCAAATACTGAAAGAACACTCTGTATCCCAATACACTTCCCTTTTCACCACATCTTTTTCCGTACTAACAGACCGACTTTGGAATCATATCCCATGGCAACTTCGAGTTTCATTACACTTCCCGCTTTCAATAGAAATCTAAGGAATCATTTCCGTACGTATAACATTTAAATTTGTCTCCCTGTCTCCCCCTCTCCTGTCCCCTCTTTTTTTATCGTGTTGTTTTTATATGTTTTATCATATATTTTATTCATATGTCATAAGTGGTACATGTCATAAAAATAATTTGCTCCACCAAATATGAATATGGCTGGTTGGAAGATTTTGCCATTTGGCAATTAGCCCGCTTTATGTGCACAGAACCTACCAGTTTTATCACTTATTATTTTTTATGTAGAAATTTTTCACGAATATATTCGGTCATCTACGCTTGATGATTTTAACTGTGGTTTAATATTCAGTTTACTGTTGCAGTTGACGTATAGACGTTTAAAATAAAAATACACTAAATATTTTTCTGTTTTGTTATCGTATAAATCAAATTTTTATAGATATTATGTGTGTAATTTGTGATTTAATAAAATTACTGTAAAATTACTAAATGATAAAATAGGTACTTGTGAAATCGGACATTTATATGAATTTCTTCCTTCATTTTTTGTAATTTAATTTTTTTGGCGTTTCCCGGAAAAAGAACATTTTTCCCATCATCTGTATAATATTATCTATCTGTAGACAAAAAATCAACAAAATTGGTGACATAGGCCACTTGTAAATAATTACCTGATACCATGAAACATTGATTTAATTTATTAACCAATGAATATGTTTATCAACAGACATCTGTGAATGGAGTCATGGTGCAAAATGGTCTGGCGACCCCACAGACCAATAACAAAGCTGCTACGGGAGAAGAGGTACCACAGAGCATCCTTGTCACTTCCAGACAACAGTATGGCCTACCTGATGATGCTATAGTTTTTTGTAATTTTAACCAGCTCTATAAGATTGATCCAGCTACACTCTCCATGTGGGCTAACATATTGCTTAATGTACCAAATTCAGTTTTGTGGCTGCTGCGTTTTCCAGCTGTTGGTGAAGCTAATATTCATATTGCTTCTCAGCAATTAGGTATGTAGTTATAATGCATTACGGACAAAATAGAAGAAGTTAAATTTCATCAGCTATTTTATCATTATGCCGTCAACCTGCTTCATAAATATACTCAAATCTATGAATTAATTGCTGATTTAAACTTTTTATTTCAGGTCTTCCTACTGGCCGAATTCTGTTTTCTAATGTAGCGGCCAAAGAAGAACATGTCAGAAGGGGTCAATTGGCTGATGTTTGCCTTGACACTCCTCTATGCAATGGACATACCACAAGTATGGATGTTTTGTGGACTGGTACACCTGTTGTCACCCTACCTGGAGAAACTCTTGCTTCAAGGTATAAAAAAAATTTCGCTTCTCAATAAATATAACACCTGCTCAATGACAAGATTGTGTTTACATTCCAACAACTATTAGTTCACAGTTGTATGTTTTTATAGTTGCAGTTTCCTCCAAGATTTCCAAGATGAGGTCATGACTTCTTTTACTTTACAAGATTATAACAATATGGTCACTATATGACAATAAAATATCCACTGAAATCTATTGAATCTCCACAGGTCTCAAATACAACCCCTATATTCTCAATCCCATACAGGGCAATTTTTTTTCGCCCTAAAGTGCACATGTCTATTGGCATAGATCGCTCCGCAGCGTATTGGAACCTCTCGAGAATTTTCGGATTCTTTAATTCAGTGATTGATGACAGGTGGAAGGACCATATTTCAATATACACAGATGGTTCAAAATCTTCTAACGGAGATTGTGGTGCAGCCTTCTGTATTCCTAGTTTAAATATCGAGGAAAAGTTTAAACTTCCCAAAAACACTTCCATATATACAGCGGAATGCGTAGCTATGAGAGAGGCTTTATCAAGAATTCTTTCAATGTCTATTCAGAAAGCTGTAATCTTCACGGATTCTCTCAGTCTCGTACAAAAACTCGTTAAAAACAATATCAGTGACCCCCATGATGATTTATTTTGGACAATTAAGTGTTTACTGTTTGAATCCTCAGAATATGGATATCAGTTGGAAATAGGATGGATACCAACTCACGTGGGTATTCCAGATAATGAACGGGCAGATCAGCTGGCTAGAGAAGCGTGTTCATTAGGATTAACTCCCCAGTGTTTTCTTCACACCCTACTTGAGAGGATGGTACACCTTGACAAAAAAGTGAGAGAAAAATGGCTGGAAGACTGGCAATTCTCTACTAAAGGAGCCCATTATAAAACCTTGCAAGATCATATTTCAAGAATTCCATGGTTTTATGGTCAAAAACTCCCTAAAATTGACATCTCCCTACTTTGTCGCTTAAGAATTGGCCATTGCTCCTTGGCATCTCATTTATTTAGGATTCAGGTTGTTCAATCCCCAATATGTGAATGCGGTGAACAGGAAGAGAATAGTGATCATATTTTCTTTGAATGTAAATTATTAAATAGAGAAGAATTTATGTCAGAGATAATAAAATCATGCACTTCATATCCTGTTAACTCTAAATTCCTTTTGTCATTGAATGATGTAAATATTAATAAAAGTATAGCAAATTTTGTTGAAAATAAACAATAAACTCCTTTGAAAAAACTGTCCCCAAGTCTTGGAATTTGTATATAGTTTGTGTGTATTTATTTTATGTGGGTATTCCGTATGTTTTCGAATTGTGCCGACCTGATTGTTTTCCGTTTTTATCATTTCGCCTTTTTTAACTAAGAAATTATTATTTGCACATTTTTACGTTTATTTTTGTTTGATTTCATAGATATGTAATATTCCCTAGAGTGGGACAAGCATTGCGGTGGGTGTATTTTCAATGTTTGTCACCTACTACAATGTTTGTCGTACTAGGAATTAGTGGCTATATCACTCAATATCGGGTGGAAGGCCAGAAATTAATTAAAAAAAATAAAATATCCAGTTCATTTCAAATATAAATTTATACCTACCCGCTATTTGATCAAAATTTCTTGTTGGTTAGATATTTATTATTTACCAAAATTATTACAGAGTTGCTGCTTCGCAACTAAATACATTAGGGTGCCCAGAGTTGATAGCAAGAAACAGACAAGAATACCAAGATATTGCCATCCAACTAGGAAATGACAGAGAATAGTAAGTAAAATGATTAATTTACTGTCTGCAAAACTACATAATTACCTATGCATCCATAAACAATCAGTCAATTCATAAATTGATTTTTTTTTATTTACAATAATACAAGTTTGAATAACAAATAAAAAATATATACTTATTCTTAATGTTAATATATGCGCTAGAAAAATATAAATACTGTTTAATGATTCGCAATATACATTCTACAACTTTCTTATATTAAAAAAAATCATACAAGATATTTAAAAAGATTTTTTCTTTTCCATTTTTTTTAATATTGTTTTTTTTTGGATTCTGATAGTCATGCCAGGCATAAAGACATGTATGGCTCGCACTCCACTTCTCGTTATATCAGAATTAACTACAAATAGGTAATTAGAATTGTCAGTTTGTATTTGGTTATTATTTAAAAAACGCACAACACAAATTTAACTATGAAAATAATGAAAGAGTTGAATACATGAAAAGGTATAGATAACAAAGTGCAAATTCTTTCAAAAAGTATAAAACATAGGCTATTTATAAAAGTCAACATTTGTATTAAAACAGACCTCAATACTGATTATTTCCTTTTTACAACCGTAGTCTCATTATTACCAAGTTTGACTGTATATATGAGATAAAAATTATATCAGTATAAAATATCACTTCAATATGGCTTTTTGTTAAGCATTGTCAAAATGGATTATTACTTTCTTAGAAATTGAATAATGTTCATTTTTTTTCCAGTTTGAAGACGATACGAGCAAAAGTTTGGGCACTTCGTGAGGAGAGTCCTCTATTTGACTGTAAACATTATGCTAAGGGACTTGAAAAGGTGTTTGGTCGCATGTGGGATAGATATTCCAGACAATTACCACCTGATCATCTCTTAAACACACCAAATAATTAAGGCCCAAATTATAGAATAATTCTCAAGACTGTTCTCCAAATGTGTCATCTCAAGACCATCTTGACATCAAGGCTCCTTTTGCCCCGTTGGCTCGGACAAGTTTGTAGAATGGAGGATAACCGGGTCCCAAAGAAAGTATTGGACACCTGCCCTAAAGGAAGAAGAAGCAGAGGGAGACCTAGGATGAGATGGCTGAACGATCAGATAGACAAATTAGAGGAGACTTGCTGTCCACACCGGGCTGTAGCGCCATTGCTGATGATACCATTTTGGTTGATAATGTGTGCTCAAGTTTGAGAATGGATCTATAATTCGGGCCAAGACTTCATTCCTTGTTAATACAGTTCCATGATATTTTAATATGCACTATTGTACATATTTAGTATTTAATAATTAAAATGACCGATTGATTCTCTACAATATTATGATATGAAATATTGTAGAGCATGTTTAATTTAAAAGTGCACTTTGTCAGATAAGAAAACCGAATTATGATGTCATATCGCCAAATTAAGTTCCTATGAAACCAAATGAGAAATTAAAAGAAAAAAGATTAACGACAAATGAAACAAATCTTGTATAATTTTGCAAATGTGCAGATTTATCAGAAAGAACTTTAACAAATTAATAAAAAAAATTACACTAATTGTAGGGAATATATTGTTTTTACATAACACAACCAAATGCAATGATACCAACATTACCACAAAGTGCCATTTTAAATTAAATATACCTACTCAGTAATTCGGTGATTTTGTAAAAACATTTGTAAAAAGGTTATTTGGTAAAATAATATTAATTTTGTTTTTTTTTTTTTTGTAAAATAAAATATAGTTTGTTAGTGTAAGTAGGTTATGATATAAGATATATTGCAATGTATGATGATTTTTTTGCAGGAATGTGATTTTAATTATGAGAATTTTTTTATTTTTTATTGCAAATATTACATAATATAAACAACAAGAATTTTAATCAATTATTATATACTGATGAATTGAGAATTTACACACTTTTGATTGCTTGTTGTATGTATCATGAATTATTAATATTTTTTTGTAAAATAAAATATAGTTTGTTAGTGTAAGTAGGTTATGATGTAAGATATATTGCAATGTATGATTATTTTTATGCAGGAATGTGATTTTAATTATGAGAATTTTTTTATTTTTTATTGCAAATATTACATAATATAAACAACAAGAATTTTAATCAATTATTATATACTGATGAATTGAGAATTTACACACTTTTGATTGCTTGTTGTATGTATCATGAATTATTAATATTTTTTTGTAAAATAAAATATAGTTTGTTAGTGTAAGTAGGTTATGATGTTAGATATATTGCAATGTATGATTATTTTTATGCAGGAATGTGATTTTAATTATGAGAATTTTTTTATTTTTTATTGCAAATATTACATAATATAAACAACAAGAATTTTAATCAATTATTATATACTGATGAATTGAGAATTTACACACTTTTGATTGCTTGTTGTATGTATCATGAATTATTAATATTTTTTTGTAAAATAAAATATAGTGTGTTAGTGTAAGTAGGTTATGATGTAAGATATATTGCAATGTATGATTATTTTTATGCAGGAATGTGATTTTAATTATGAGAATTTTTTTATTTTTTATTGCAAATATTACATAATATAAACAACAAGAATTTTAATCAATTATTACATACTGATGAATTGAGAATTTACACACTTTTGATTGCTTGTTGTATGTATCATGAATTATTATTTTTTTTTAAATAAAATAAAGATTGTTATTGTAAGTAGGTTATGATGTAAGATATATTGCAAGATTATATATGATGATTTTGATGCAGGAATGTGATTTTAATTATGAGAATTTTTTCATTTTTAATTGCAAATATTATATAATTTATACACCAAGAATTTTAATTAATTATTATATACTGATGAATTGAGAATTTACACACTTGATTGCTTGTTGAATGTATCATGAATTATTAATATTTTCATTTATTATGTGTACCTATAATTATTATTTTTACTAATTTACATAGTAATCAATTTTTGGGATTTGATGAATGTGAGTGTCGTATTAATTTATTATGAATATTAAATTTTGAATATATTCATTTATGGAATATATAATTTACATGATAATATTTTTTTGGGGGTTTTAATTAATTTATTTTCACAAGCGCACTTGAGGTGAAAACACAAAAATGGCGCTATATAAATTATCCATTTACTATTATGGTTTATTAAATTTTTAAATATATTCATTTGTACCTATAAATCACATGACAATCATTTTTTTTATGAATGAGTGAATTATTTATTTACAATTATGAATATTAAATTTTGAATTTATTCATTTATGGTGTATAATTTACATGCTAATCATTTTTTTGGGTTTGAATTAATTTTATTCTATTGTTTATTTACACACAATAAAGATTTGATATATCTTGAATATATTCATTTATGAATATATTCAAAATGAATATATTCATTTATCGCCCGCTTGCACCAAACATATTTATTCGTCTTAAACCGGCTAAACTCCGAATAAACCTCGGTTATTGCGAATAGCGTCTTGCGCCAAACTTTTATTCGAAGATTAAGCCGAATAAACTTAACCCAACGGATGGGTCGGATTAACTTTAACTATTCATGTTAACCAGCTATCTGTCAATTGACATTTCGTTGTTATTATCATTACATAGGTTATATATTTTGAAAATTGACTGCCGATTGCCAAAGACTAATTATTGTATTTGTCATACGTCATTAACTCACTACTTTATTAACGGTATTAAGACATGGCATTCCTACTGACTGCGCGTTGTTTGACAATTTAATTCGCTGTTGTAACGCGTCCCGTGATAGTTCGTCTTCCCACGCTGTGAATCTCTTCATCGCAGATTTAGCATCCATATTTATAATTCAATTTTAAAATGAAAATATAATACTTTACGTAAAATTAAAGGTTTGTTGACAGTGGTTGACAAAGAGAATATAACCTACGGATAGTGGTTGACAGACGACGAGGATGAAAAACAATAATATAACATGACAGTTAACCACAGAAACATCGCAGAAACGGCGTACGTATCGTGTATTGCTATATAAAAAAAAACAATTGCGACGGAAAATGTCCAAATGAGTAGTCATCTACCTGGCAACCCCCGAATAGCTAACCGACGGTTAAATTCTGTTGGTGCAAGAAGTTATTTTAAACCCACGGTTACCAAGTTAACTATTCGAGGATTAAGACGAATAGTGTACTACTTTGGTGCAAGCGGGCCTATGGTGTATACCTATAATTTATGCCATTTTTTGGGGTTCGCATGAATATGAGGGATATATGTTTTTAAAAACAATTATTGTTGGGTCATTTTGATAATACCTACCTACTATTGTGGGTGTAGGTGGTTTTTTTTTTGTTACATATCTCATTCGATTTAAAACATCAGTGGGAGCAACATCAGTTGCCATTTTTTTTCGCATTGTTACATCAGTAACCATTATAATTTGTTTAAAAAAGTTCTCATTCATTTTGTACCATATTTGTATCATTAGAAATCTGTGATAGTGAATTTGGGTGTAAGTTCACAAAAAGAAGCCTATCCTAATTTCTCTTCCAACTCCAATTCCCGAATTCCTTTCTCCAAGGCTTCGGTGGATTGGGATCTGCAAGAAGGGTAAGTGCTACCAAACTGTAGTTCTGATTTGTCCGTAGTGTTGATTCATTTATTTGCAATACAGTCCACCATTTAACATACAATTATGATTGAAGGAATTATTAATTTTTAATCAATTTTGAAAGAATTATTTTTATAATCATTTCATTTATATCTATAATTTATTTTAATGTTTTTTTTTTCATTGAGTTTGCATGAATTTGTGTTTTATTTATTTACAAACAAATAACAAACAATTTTGAATATTTATAAACAATGTTTATTTTGTTTGTGCCTCATTAATGCTGCTTATAGAATAATAAATTTAGTGTGTATTTATGTATGAAATCAATTTATTTTTTCACTATATTTAATAATAAATCATGAAAGATAACAAACAGTACAGTGTTTTATGTAAATATTTTATCTATTGTAAACTTCAAAATTACTAAAAATTTAAACCAATATTTCTACACATTCAAGTATCAAGTATGTACACCCATGTTAATATTACAATTATTGTTATATTATTTGATTTATACAAATCATTGTAATAATTATTATTTTTTTTCTTTAATTTTTAAAACCTCCTTAATTATTCCTCCAAATTTTGTTTTTTTAACAATAAAAACATAATAGAAAAGTTAATAATTATTCAAAATTACTTAATATATACTAGATTTCTCTTTATTTATATTAAATACTAGCTGAGAAGCATCGCTTCGCTCAGCTTATAAGCTAGGGCTTTCAGCCAACATTTTACCGCTGCGCGGTAAATGGCTGCCTTCGGCGGTTCATGCAACAAATTGAACCGAAGCTTTTATGTTAGGTACTTAAAAAATATATTTGGTACAGTGTTAATCAACACATGGTGAACCTCACAATGTCTAGTGGACTCCACAAGGTGCAGGCTTCCAGTCCATTACGAGTTGTTTTTGCGGCCACTCCGCATGAACACATGGCCCCAGCCACACGCCCCATGAAGTTGCCAAGTCCATGAAGAATTGGCCACGTCAACCTGAGCACCCGCAGGAAGAACGAACACTTGCCCTTAACCGTGAGTGCCGTGAAAATATAAATTACTCTGGATGCTACAATTTATCGACCTGCATCTTCCCTTTGTGTCTCATGGGCATATTATGATGAGTAACAGCACTCTATTCTCCATCATCAAAATATAGTAATTTTATTTACCTCATTTTGATTATAGACATATACCTAATACCTAATTATATTTTAGTTTAAATTTAAACATAAAAAATTAGATTTGTAGGCCGGTACCTACTTCTGTTTTGAAAATCAGTAAGTTATGTTATTTTATTATTCTTCAACATTTATTTTATATAAATAATATCAATTTATTCAATTATTTTTAAATAAGTATTTTGTTTATTTATGTTAGTCCAATTAATTCAAAATTTGGGTTGCCCATATAGAACGAATGCGTTTTTAAAGTTGTAACGTGCACAGCATAGGTACATTATTTTATAATCAATAGTTGTTGATAATATTTCATTTTGATGACCTTTTTATTATTTTGATATTATTCTCATCGGAAGAAAACTTACATTTTTAACGCATTGCGGCGCTTTTGTGATGTCATTCAAATAATATATATATATATGTTATAATATTTTTATCTCGGTTTTCCTGTGTCAGTAGGTCTTGACTAAGACCATTTGTCTTCCGACGTTTCGCCTGAATATCACCAGGCATTTTCAAGGACTCAACGAAAAGCACGCGCGCGACACACGTCTACTCACACTGAAAGCTCACTTGACGGTGAGCTTTCAGTGTGAGTAGACGTGTGTCGCGCGCGTGCTTTTCGTTGAGTCCTTGAAAATGCCTGGTGATATTCAGGTGAAACGTCGGAAGACAAATGGTCTTAGTCAAGACCTACTGACACGGGAAAACCGAGATAAAAATATTATAACATATTTCACCCGTGAAAACATCAAATATAACATATATATATATATATATATATATATATATATATATATATATATATATATATATATATATATATATATATACATATATATATATATATATATATATATATATATATATATATATATATATATATATATATATATATATATATATATATAAATATATATATATATATATATATATATATATATATATATATATATATATATATATATATATATATATATATATATATATATATATATATATATATATATATATATATATATATATATATATATATATATATATATATATATATATATATATATATATATATATATATATATATATATATATATATATATATATATATATATATATATATATATATATATATATATATATATATATATATATATATATATATATATATATATATATATATATATGGTTGGATAATTTATATAGCGCCGTTTTCGTGAAAACTCACCTCAAGGGCGCTCCATACTCCATAGTTAAATAATAATTAAATTTCAAGACCTGACAAGAAAGTAGAAGGTATTTAAATATTTTGTAATCTTATATATTTTTTAAACTGTATTCCTGTTTTACAAAATTTCGTAGAAATAAAGTTGTATTTTGTATAAATGATTTTATATTATGTTTCCATAAGTTTGAAAATTTACCGATAGATGTCGAAAACCAACCATTTATATTCCTTTATATATTTTTTCATATTTTTAAAAAAAAATTTAGGCATTTCCACAAAAAAAGAATATTTTTCTCGTAATATGTATAATAAAATCTTTAAACAAAAAATCAATATAATTGGCGTTGTAGGCCACTTGTAAAGAATCACCTATTTTGACAGCTAAATCGAAGAAACAATGCAAGTAAAGCAAATCTGACCCACAATACAAAAGGAAACAATTGTTCCCTCTCCCTATGTAGGATTTTATTATTTCGTGCCTTTTGAGCTCTGGCTATGATGGGAACAAACAACTTTAGGCATCAGTTGGCATTATAATAACCGTAAGGATATATTCTCATAAAGATAAAACAATTCACATTACACCGCAACACAATTACGAGACGACACGCAGGAATTTTCTCATGACTCCAAAGATAAACACGACATTCGGACAAAGACATTACTATTATTTAGCTCCAAAAATTTTTAATAAGATAAAAAGTGAAATAACTGACATACAGTTGATGAATAATTTGAAACACAAGAAAACAATAGAAACATGGATTAGAAACAAGGGCATTATATACTGCGGAAACATGATCAAGCTACAATAGTTTATATTTTATTTTTATAATAGGTATATTTTATAACAAGTTTTAGTTAAATACAAGTTTAATATTTTTCTGTCAGATATAACGCAAAAAAAAAAAAAAAAATCTGCCACCTCGGTACAGGCTCAGCCTAGTGAGGTGGTATATACCAAATAATCCTATAAAAAAAATGTTTCATATAACTTATTTAAATTGTACTTTTTTGTAATATTTTTATTGTTTGTATATTGTTATATTTTGTTTGGTTTCAATAATAAAAAAAAAGAAAAAATTTGGCGACTCGGCCAGTAAAGCAAAAAAGCATTCTATAAGTCTTATTATATAACATTTAAACATACTTTCTTTTGAAAATAACATAAAAAACATATTAGCTCGCTAGGCTTTGTAGTTTTATACTGTTTCAAATGTTATATTATAAAAATGTAATATTATAAGATTTTTACTTTACTGTAAAATTGACGATTTTGACATAGTAAGGTTTCAAACGAAAGACAGACAGACTGACATGAATTTAGCCGTGCATAAACATGTGCAAATCCAGAACGACAATCTTACGAGGTCTACTTTATTTATTTGCAGATTGAAATTATTTTTAATATTATATATTAATAGTTTTTATAATTGGGTTAGGTTTTTATAAATAAAACACATTACTACTGTCTTCAATTTATTACTGAAAAATAAAACATTAAAGAATTGTTGGATAAAAATAACAGTTATTTAAATTACAAAGAATTCTTATACTATCACAAAATTAAAAATCGATCACTGTAAAAAAAATAGTAGTAAGTTAAAAATAATGTAATTCTTTAAAACATGAAGTGAAATTATAGTCCTAGTTATAAGAGGTATGTTGTAGGATATGAGATTTAGGTATTAAGTTTTTTTTTTACATCCTTGAATGATTCCCAAATTATCAATCAACTGGACACAAGCCAACATGAGCATCGCCAAAAGCATTAGTTGGAAGAACTTTGACATTGCTTGACTTGTGTTGGCGACCACGAATAGATATATTCCGAATACATCCTGTGAAACCTTGACGAGCTGTGGAGCCCTTGAGTGTTTTAAGACCACTTGAATGTCCACCAATGAACAATGCAGACTTCGTATTAGTGGATGCTTCGCCTCCAATGCCAGGATTACCAAAACTGCCATTGACACCAATTGATATTACATTCCTTGATTTCAATACTAAAACAAGAGACAAAAATAAGTACACCTCTAAAATTCTAATTTATTTACAATATTTCTTTTATATAAATAACCAACTTCAAAAAAAGGAGAAGATTATTATTTACCACATCTGATTTAAATTATTGTTTCATTAGAAAGGGGGTACCTCATGGGTGGTCCCACAAAATTTGATCTTGATCAAATCATCAAACTCTTAAATTTGCAAAGGTATCAGAAATATTATGTCGTACAAGATAGACATGGGTGAATTGATACCATGTGAACCGATTTTTTGAAGTCAGATTACTAATTCTATACAGTACCTTGGATGGAGTGCCAGTTGCCATCACAAAGTATATTCTGATCTCCTAATATATACTGAGCTGTAAATGGACCCCTTTGACTGTTGACTTTGGCCAATATAGTATTGTTGACAATCTCCACAATGAGATAGTCAACTCTGCCATGCACACTTAGCAGCAACCCCTTGGCAGTGCGAGCTTTCACTTCCATGGATAGTTCTAGTTCAACAGCTACCTTGAACTGTTGGAACAACTAAAACAGAAAATTTGTGTATTGTTAAAATGTAACTTGTAAACAAAATATTTTCTGCTATATGAAAATCATGAAAATAGTTATATAAGATTCTAACAGAAATAGTAGTAATTACTATATGAAAATCCTGAAAAAAAGATTTTTAGAGAACTCGTTGGGACCCTCCAGTCTGGCATATCTATAAGTTGGGATGCGTCTCTTACAAAATCGTCCTACCATTACAACCTCATTCTTCTAACCTTTCTTTCCCGACTTGAATTTTTAAATGTTTGTAAATAATATGTAAAGTATTGAATATTTATTGATTGATTAAAATAAAATACAACCTAATTATTTGGATAAACATATCAATAAGATATGTTTATTCAAACATATCAATAAGATGTGTTTGGTTCAGAACCATTTAAATGATTACTTAGAAGAATGCTATTGAAGCAATATAAGTTTATTTTGACAGATTTCGCCTGACTAGATTTTATTAAATTGTTTATACACTAGTTGCATGTAACACATGAGATCCAACTGTCGATAGCGATAGTATGTATAGTTGAAGAATAAGTACCAAACTATAAACCCATAAATCCAAATTATTTAATATTTTAAGATATTTGGTTTTCTATACAACACATGTACCTAGGTATGTATGTCAAGATAGGATAGTATGGAGGTCAGTCCTTTGATCCTACCCAGAATATCGAAACAGCATGATGGTATGTATGTATGTTTGGAGATTAGTATCAAATTAAGTCTTCTTAGATATTATTATGTATAGGTGACTGCCATACAAATTGTATGAAGCAATGTCGACACTAAATTCAATTTTTATAAAAATTGTTAAAAAAAAATTGAGATGTACTTCTACAATATTAATATTTTTTATAGAAAATTAAATTTTCTAGTTGGGGTGTTTCGGCTTTTTTCGATATTTAAAAAAAAATGGAAATATAGGCAGTTAAACTCATAAATTTATCATAAAAAAAATATTTTTCTTAATAAAAAATGTTTGAGAAATCCTGGAATTTTTTTAAAAAAACTAATTTGAGATTTTGTATTTGTCTATGTTTATACCAATTTTCAGCGTTCTAGCTTTTTGGTTTCTGAGATATATGGAAAAATAAATCAAAATTTCAAAAGTTGATAACCCCTGACTGAAACAAAAATTCACAATTCTGAGTATAAAAGTTTTGTAGGCCTATAACTGTCTATATATTCTGAAAATTTGGGCTCTGTAAATTGAGCGGATCAAAAGTTATAAGGGGACCGACACACAGACACACACACACACAAAACTCACATAAAATGTTCTACTCCGAATTCTGAGTAAATTCATGTATGGGAACATATATGCTGCGAGGCCTCTAGTTGGTGTTATTAGCATGCAAAAAGTCCACTACACCATACAAAAATTTCCTTCGTACACGCATCTTGGCTTAATAATGTCGATTCATTCAGAGAATTGAATTCTCATGAACGAATCGACAGTTGGATTATTTTGGCTGTTTCTATGCAAGGGTGAACAGTTAAAATATATATAAATAATTTAAATAGGGAACAAAAAAAGTTGTTAAGACAAAAAGAATTGAACCCATCACCCGTATAAGGGTGTATATGACAAAAAAATTTTTGAGAAAAACACATTTTTTTGATAAAAAAGTTAATACATTTGTACGCCTAACCGCTAACTTTCATAGACAAAAAAAATGTTTTGGGTTGCCATTATAAGGGAATAATAAAATAATTTTACGTTGTCCTGTGATATAGAACCCTTTTCTGTTAAAAAAGTTGTTTTTTTACCAAATGTATGATATAGACCCTTATACGGGTGATGGGTTCAATTATAGATTACCATTCTAGATAGACCTCTAGTAAAACATTGACTGTTACTTGTATATAGACATATTAATCTTATAAAATTATATTATTGTGAAAATTGTAATAAAAAGTTTATTGTAAAAAATCAAGTCATTGAAAAGTCAAACCCCACCATTCAAGAAAAGATATCTCTGTATCAGAGAGATATCCCACAAAATATATTATTATTCATACAAAAATGTTATTGCAAGTCTCTTGTCATAGTTTTGAAAATCATTGTATACCTGTTTTCCAAATTTGGTTTTATGGCCAGCATAAGGATAATTATTGGATAAATTTTGTGAAAAATCATTTGAAAACCAAATTTTAAATATTTCTAAACAAGATATTCAGTTAGCCGACTCCTAATTCTCGATACTTCTCTTTAAGCTCTATGAATTTTCTTTGTCAGTCATTCTTTATTCATCTGACCAAACCACCAAAGTGTGTTTATTTCTGATAACAATTTATCTTTCTTAAATTTACACTCAGCTCATAAATAAATATTACTAAATATACAACAAAATTAAAAATCATTAATATATATTTTTTTAAGTTTGAATATCTTACTTTGATGTAACCACCATGACCACCGAAGAAGTATCCTTCCTCCATATTTTGACTACAGGAATATGTTCCCACTTTTTGTTTGATGTCAACTACAGGCCTGCCACTCATCTCGAGATTTCTCAGGCATCCATTGAATGATGAATAATAATCCTTTAATATAAAATTAATTTCGTAAAAATGATTGTGAAATTATAAGTTAATTTCATGGTTAATTTAGCTTACGAAGCAAAGTCATGCTTCGAGAATATTGAATATTGGAATGTACATATTTCAAATATAATATAATAAGTTTACAATAACTAGCGAAATATAATCCATTTTATTCAATGTCTGAACTATAAATTTTTTTACACTATTATGGCAACACTTTTGAAAAAATGTGTGCAATGTAAACAGTATGAAATTGGGTTCAACACACCCAAAACTAAATGGTCTAAACAAGAAAAATCTTTTTTTTTGCCTAGAGCAATTGTAGTTTTCATGGAAAGATTTTATAATGTCACCACAATAATTTATAATCGCAGTACAAGAATAAAAAAAATTAATATTCCTAAGTTTTGTGCAATATGACGTTGTTCTTTAATGTCATTTTATTGAAATTAAATAAGATTAAAGTATGATCTTACTAATCCGGCACTATGGGTTATTAGAAAAAAAACCATTGATATTATTAGATTTGTTTTGGTTTTTATCAATCCTATTGATTTTTTTTGTATTGCTTTACGGTCAATGAGTTATTTTTTAAATACAATCCAGTAATCCATTTTCTGCTAATTTGACACTCTTGTGGCTGTTTAATTAGATTATTAAGTTTGTATTTGTATTTGTTTGTATCTGTTGCACTTGTTATGTAACAAGGTCTGGAAAACTGGTATCTGGCCGAAGGATTGGACGGAGTCTGTTTTTGTTCCACTGCACAAAAAAGGATCACCTGCCAAATGTGACAATTACAGAATGATTGCTCTTATATCACACGCCAGCAAAGTTCTATTACACATTTTGAATAAAAGACTGAAACACTATCTTGACTGGCAAATACCACCTGAACAGACTGGCTTTGTGAGTGGAAGGGGAACAAGAGAACAGATCCTGAATGTGCGACAGATAATTGAGAAAAGTAGGGAGTTCAATGCACCAGTTATTTTGTGTTTCATCGACTATAGCAAAGCTTTTGACTGCGTCAGATGGAGTAAGCTGTGGATGGTGTTGGATGAGATGGGAGTCCCTAAGCATCTTATACATATCCTAAAAAACTTGTATGCAAATAGTTCTGCCTCAATAAGATTAAATAATGCCTTGTCCGCTACCTTCTCAGTCCAGAAGGGTGTCCGCCAGGGATGTATACTGTCCCCTGCTCTTTTTAACATATACGGAGAGTATATAATGAGGAAAGCTCTGGATGGTTGGGAGGCTGGATTCAGCATTGGTGGCAAGAAAATCTCCAACTTACGCTTTGCAGACGACACAACTCTAGTAACCACAAACGAGACCGATATGAAACAACTTTTGGATCGTGTTGAGAGGGAAAGTTTATCACTCGGTCTGAGCATAAACCAATGCAAAACCAAACTGATGGTGATCGATAGAGCATGTAAACTTCCCCCAATAAACTCTCCAAACCATCTTGAGATAGTACATGACTTCACATATCTGGGTTCCAACATATGTGACACCGGTGGTTGTGAAGCGGAAATAAAAAGACGCATCGCCATGGCAAAGGGAGCACTGGGAAAGCTCACAAGAGTATGGAAGGACAGGACCATTACGAAAACTACGAAGGCTAGACTCATCAGGGCTCTGATATTCCCGATGTTCCTTTATGGCGTGGAAACATGGACACTTAGGGAGTCAGAGCGAAAGAGGATCGATGCTTTCGAAATGTGGTGCTGGAGGCGTATGCTGCGCATCCCATGGACAGCCAGAAGAACCAATGTGTCAATTTTAGACGAGCTAAGGATTGAGGATCGTCTATCGACGATATGTTACAGACGTATCCTTCAATTCTTTGGACACATTTCCAGAAGAAAACCAGACTGCCTCGAGAAGCTTGTTGTGATGGGCAGCGTGGAGGGACGGAGATCTCGTGGTCGCTCACTGACCAGATGCAGCGATTTGGTTAAGTCCACAATGGGGTCATCGGTGACTGGTGCTCTGCGTTCAGCCCAAAACAGATTGGCATGGAGGCGGGCCATACGTGTGGCGACAGACTACAGCCGCTATCCTCAGTCATGAGGAAAAGGACGATTGATTGATTGATTTGTAATATAATGAAACAAATTACCAAGAGATTGTATTTAATTTCTGTTGTGGCGTTGGCGAGTCCTCCGAAGAAGAATGGTGGTTGCATAATAATGGAATTTGAGGAAGCGGGAGATGTTCCTTCCGCTACAACCTCTTCATCAACAATCAACTTTCCTGCCTGTTGATCTCGGCTGAACACTACATTATGCCATATTCCATCATTGTACTCTTTTGTAGAGACTAACCTCAAAGGTCCTGATCCACAGTTGAAGGCAAAGTGAATCTAAAATAATAAAAATATAACATGGTAAATGCTGGATGACAACTATTTGGGTATATCAATTTGAATTCTATCTGGGAATTGTTAGGGTGAATATTGACTAGTCATCTTGATTGGATCTCTTATGACTTCTACAGTTGAATTAATTTCTAAGGATAAAAAACAAAATAAGTTACCCTTTCATGAACCTTTAACCCTTTGAATGCATAAATCGACTTGTCGCCCAAATTCTTTTCCCCATTCGACGTGTAAATTTACTAAAGTCCATGGTTTGTAAAAAACGTTACCTTTGGATGAAAAAAAAAATATATTTAAATAAATTTTTTTGAGCCCCCCTCCCCCTAAATATAACATAACAACTATTTTTTAGTGTATTAAATCAAGATATTGATGGAAAAAAATTAAAAGGAATTTTATAGAATACTTTATTTTTTCGAATATTCTTTTTTAATTGCATATACGCAAACATTGGATTTTTTTCCCTTTCGGGAGTCAAATAATATTTTTAAAAATTTGCATTTTTCAGATCAAATTTTATTTTTTGCTTAACGCATTCAAAGGGTCAAACACCACTTAATAAATTGAGCAAAAAGCTTTATAGTCAACTTGTTTGTTTTTCATTAAGTGTCACAAATTTTAAGCAATATCTTATTGACTATTTGTGGCCTGACACTTTAAATTTTTTTGACAATGCCTTTGCTATTGTTAATAAGTGTCGGATTTCAGTCAAGCCGCAAAGAGCTTTGGACAATGATCATATTATGTGTCAATATTTTATTGATACAATAATTGATGATGATTATAAAGACACGAGTATATACGACAGTTTGAATTAAGAGTTGAAGAAAGAATCACAAGAAAAGTCCGTAATATTTATTGTTTGAAATGATCATGTGTTAGAAAAATATTGTTGCGAATTTGGGTTGTAGTACAAGAAGTTCATAAAAGTTGAATTCAAAATAGAAGTGAGATATACATTGTGACAAATCCCTTTTCATAGATATTTTTCTCCTCTATTCCTATTTCTTACAGCACACTAAATATTCAATATTTTTAAATAATTATTGAATATTTTTAAATTATATCAGGTTAGGATTATTCAATATATATTGATGCATCAAATTCACTCGATGTTTATAATACGATAAGCTAATCCTGATTGAAATAAAGCTGCCTTTACACTATGGGATATAATAATACATATACATTGGAAAGAACATTGGAAATAAATTTTGTAATAATTAAATTAATAAAAAATATTCACACACATGACCTTTTTTATATTTTTTTGAATAAACGACACAAAAGTACTCCAATTTGAGAAAATATCGATGCGATGTTTCTAATCGATACATCGGGAAACATCAATGTTTTATTTCTAACCAATACATGGGAACATCAATACACAGTCTCGATATATTGCATCGTATAAAAACATTGATGTATTATCTTAGTGGTCATTGATGTATTTTCCTTTTTTTAGGTCAAATTTAAATTAGTAACAATAATCTTATACTGGCTGATATTTTAAAATCAGTACACATATTAACACTTTTATACCCCTACATACAGGCGGACCTCAACTTTCGAACGTTCGACTTTCGCACAATTCACTATTTCGCTCATTGTCGCGCTGTGGGGTAAAGATATCCCTCTTCCGCTCGCAATCACTAATGTCCTGCTCACACCTGTCACTTTACTTGTGTTGCTAGCTAGGATATGTTTAGTCTTGCGCGGGAGCGCATGCAGGCGGGTCGTGTTATGCGTTTTGCTAATATTTTATTCAATAGAAATATTTCACCCTAAAAATGAGTGAGAAACGGAAAAAACTGCAGTGTTGATACGAGTAAAAAGAAATCAAGAACTCATAAACTTCACACAAAGATGGAAATTATTAGACTTTCTGAAAGCGGTGAATCTTTTGTTTCAATCGGACGTTTGTATGATACAAACAGGTCTTCAATATGTTCAATTTTGAAAAATAAAATTAAGGAATACGTTCAAAATTGTGGAAATATATCTTTAAAAATTGTTTCCAAAAGATACGGCATAGTTATGGATGAAATGGAGAAATCTTTGTCATCATAGATCAATGACCAACATCAAAAAGATGTCCCTCTGAGTACTTCTATTATACAAGCGAAAGCTCTTAGTTTACAAAAAGATTGGAAGGCTAAATTGATGCTAAGATTCCACCATGGTTTTTCAAGCAAGTAACGATTGGTTTAACAATTTTAAAATGAGGTACTCTTTTCATAATATTAAATTTACTAGAGAATCGGCTGATGCGGATAAAGGTGCTGCAAAAGAATTTATTTTATTTACATACAATATAATATTTTTTTACTTCCCTCTCCTTTCGAACATTTAACATTCGCACACATTTTCAGGAACCAATTATGTGCGAAAGTCGAGGTCTGCCTGTATATCATTTGATATAATAATGTTTGCCATATTGAACAGATAATATAGATTAAGTACCTTTCCATCCTTCATGTAGAGAGCAACAAAATCTTTGTGATTAGCGTCATCTGCATAGAAAATAAGTCCCCCATCTGACGTTGTATTAAAATCTACAGAGAAATCAAAACTGTTCTTGTACCTTGCAGGCAGCTTTTCAAATTCAATTCGACTGTCAGACTTTGCACCTGAAAAAAAAAACCTCGAATTTATAGTTTTTCATATAAAATGACACAAAAATAAAAAACAAATGTTGAAGAAAAAAAAAACAAAAACAAGCTTGAAGTAAAAAAATAATTTTAAAAACTTTGCTTGAATAATAAAAAATACTCACCAAAACGATAACCTTCATTGAAATCACCATAACCTTTACTGAAGTCATAACCGCTACATTTAGGTTGCGGTGGTGGAGTTCCAACTTTAGCAGTTTTGTCATCTTTATCTGTTGCTTCAAGTCCTGACTTGCTTACACTCTTACTCAACTTTTCATCTTCTTTCCATTTACTTACTACATGTGGTGTAGTCATTTCAATATCTTTGACTTTGTCAACTACTGGGACTTGAACTAGAAATGTAACAGGTATAATAATATTTATGGCAGAATCATTTACAAAATATAGGAAAAGTACAATTAAAAGAAAATGGTATGTATGTGGCCTATGGTAATAGAAAGTTAACTATGTGATAGAGAAATTCAACTTAGTAGGTACTCAGTATAAAAATACTTTCTAGAAGACACTAGACACAAATGTTGCCTGATTGAAATCAACACATTTAACAATTTAAAATTGTATTTTATTATCGTAATAGTACACAATACCTGGAGGTTTTGGTTTAACAGGTCTCCTAAATCCTGGTGTGGAGTGTGGTGGTTTTATTTCGTCCACCACTCCTATTCGTTCACTTATTATAGGTACTAAAATTAAACATAATATAAATAAGAATAAAAATAAAACAAAACCAATAATAAAAATTGTATTTATAACTAATGTAACAAATATTAAGATTGTATAAATAAATAAATAATACCTACTTCGAACTTAGTAATCTATTTTAATTCCATTGAAAAATAAAATTGCTTTAAAAACAGTTGTTAAGTTGCTATGTAAACAGGGTATGATGGCATTTTTGTCATTTGGGCTCACATGAAGTTTTATAATTATTGACAACAAGTGTGGAAGGACAATTTCGGTACTTCATTAAGTACACCAGTGGTAAAAGGTTGATTGTATTTTTGGTAGTGCAATTTTTTCCAAAATTAATATTAAATAAATAGGTATTTAAACCATATAAACAATAAATTAAAAAAAAATGTATTAAAATCACAGTATATGTTTACAAATCATTTTTTAATTAAAAAAAAAAACTGCGCCCGTTACTGACGATTGATAATAATTAAGTTCAAACAAGGATAAGTTCACATTTGAATAAGTCCCATTTACTCGCTTTTAAATTTACATGGTAATCTTTTTTACGTGGTAATGTTATTTTACAATATATTTTTTTAAAAGAATGAATATGTCCTTGTAACAAGTACATATTCATTCACCGCTCTGTCATCGACAGATGTCGTGAAGAATGTATGGGAGTATAAATCATACATTTTTTGTCTGAATCTAGTATAATTCTACTAAAATGTGTAGGTCTAAAGTTGTGTGTCTATAGGTGACACTCTTATTTTAGGTGTGGAATAGGCAGCATGTCATGTACACATGACGCTCATCTCTTTTAATGTGAATGGCTAATGTATTAGAAAGCGAGATAGAGGTATACATTCTAAGTACATCTAAGATATAATAAACTCGGTGCAGCGCACGAGTCTGTGGAATAAATTCAGTATTAATATCGCTATCTCACATGCTACATGACTGTCTTTGTCTCTTCATACATACGCTATAAAAAAATATATCAATCTTGGTGCATTTTGAATATCGCATGCCATGATAATAATATTTGTATTATGGTATATTACATAATATTATGTTGATTGAAAGGGTATATATTATAATAATTAATTTGTTTAGAAAAATAACAGTAATAAATTAAAGCGTAATAATATATTTAAAACATATTTAAATATTAATATACCATTTAAAAATTGGTAGTGCAATTGAACCAATGCACTTTGTATAGAGTTGCCGCTGGTCTACACAATGAAATGAAATACAACATTTGTTTCCCCACGCTTAGCTGTCAATAATTGCGGAAATTCTTGAAATCTCCATACATAAAAAATGGCCAGCATGCATTGCCTCAAGAATACATTATAAACATTAATATTTCAATAAAAAATTCAGTAATCAAATGTGGTTTCATGATTCACAGTAAAAAAACTAATATTAGTGTAAATAAAACAATGATTTGAGTATAAATGTTTTTGTCCATCAATAAGTTGAATAAATTTATATACCTTGAGTTTTACTGGCATCAAATCCACCAATCTTGGCTCTTTTGGAGCATTTGCCCAAAGCCTCACCATATTTCTCTGTAGCATTGACAAAGTTGACAACAACATTATTAACAGTAACATCAGCTAAACAACCAGCAAAAGATTTCCTACTGGCTGTACCCGATGGGGTAATAACATAATCTGATGGTACACCACCAATATATAAGGATTCTTGCATCAAATGTAGTTGGGGTGGAGGACTGTCAGACCTATGAGCAAAACATATTGTTATTTAATATACAATCCAATGCAAATTGCTACAAAGGTAGTTGTAAGAAAAGTAAAAAAGTAAGGTAAAATACAAACCCATAAATATCATAATCATCAATGACAATTTTCAAAGTCATATCATTATGAGTTACAGTGACAATATGCCACTGGTCATCATTGTAAGCAGTGGTTCCAGTTGTTATTTTTTCTTTTTTACTGATGACGTTCAATATGCCATTGACCATAGACAGTGATATAACTGAGGATTGGTCTCTATTTGGAGCATAAAATATTAAACCATCTTTAGCAGATGTTTTGAATCTGACACTCAACTCAAATTTATTTGATGATGACACATTAGGACCCTTTATAAAACTATTTGGTACATCCTTGTCAAACGACACCAAATTATCAAACTGAAAACATATAAATAATTGATTAAATCAAATTTATTTTTATATGAAAAGAATGGTACAAAACTAGCAAACATTGATCATAAATCTTAAGAGACTAAAAGTAAATGTTGTGAAGGTTACATAGGAAACTTGGTAATCTGCTAATAATAGAATATTAATTTTGATTTTCAAGTTATCAAAATTTTTAAATTCAATTCAAAGAATGATAAATTAACTTAATTTTCATTATTGTTTTGTGTATAATGTACTACATTAAATGTCTGAGTTTGCTTCTCCTGACATAGGATATTCCAAGTGGAAGAGACTAAAACTAAAAAAATTGCATTCATAATTAAAATTTATAAATAAGATAAAAGAAATATATATTTTGATAATAATTCTCGATAAATCTGTACCTTGGCAGGGCAACCTGGTATAAGGCCAAAGGCTTGCAAATTTTGGTTCAGGTCCAATGGTTCTCCAGTTACATGAACATTCTCGATACATCCATCGAAGCCCTGGTTAGTAACTTCAATATAATTGTGTTTGCTTGGATAGCCTCCAAAATACATATTGCTTGTAACATTTAAAATTTCATGATACCCGGTAGCGTTATTTGTATTTTTAATAACTTCATCTATACGCAGTTCTCCTGCTTTCTTTGATCTTGTAGCAACAAGTCTATGCCACTTTCCATCGTTGTATGTTTCAATAGTGCCGAGTGTCAGTACAGGACTGTTCTGTGCGGGATTGAGGCGGAACTATGGAAAAATAAAAATGATTAAAATTAAAATATTACAAAAATAATTGTTTTTTCTTTGTTCAATATCAAAAGTAATAGTTGATTCTTAAATCTGATGTGTCTGTTCAATAATTTTTATTTAATTAATATAATTTTAACATTTTCATCTGAAATAAAAAAATAGTATACCTAACAAAGTTTATTCAGTTTCATAAAAAATATTAGTTCTTACCTGTACAAATATCTTTCCTCCTCTCATTTCAATTGAGAGGAATGAGCTCTCTATTCCGACAACCAAGAACAACAGACCGTCATTTGCAAATGTCTTAAAGTTAAGGTCTATGCTGGTATATTCTCTCATATTGTATGACTTTGTGTCAATTATTACATATCCTTCACCATTAAATTTATATGTATTGCTTAGCTGCTGGTTAATTAGAGAATCCCTAAAACAAACAAAAATTTTATGAATAAAACAGTCAATTGGAAGTAATAAATTATAGAAAGAAAGATAGATACAAAACACTGAGGGAAAATATATGTATAGGATCTTAGAGCTCAAGATTTTAAGGAAATATTAAAAATGTAGGCAACACTATTGTGAATATATCAATGTCATGTTAAGTCCTTGTTTTACATATAAATTTGCATGTACTGACTCGACGTACGAGACACACGCCACTCTTCTATAACTACTGCTATAGAACTAACTCATCTCTAAACTCACCAATTAACAGAATCCTCACCACTTACAATAAGCATCAAAGTACCCTTCAACTTGATATTTTTCATAACTCGCCAAACCAATACAAAAACTTACTGTTTAATTTAAAATCAGCATAGTAAGACACATTTTACACACCTCATTACACATTTTCACCCACTACACATTCACATCCCAGTATGTTATTAATTATATGAATTGATTTGCCACATGTAATTGACACTAGGTAGGGATAGTTTAAGAATTATATATAAAGCCTACTCATTGTAATTTTTTACCTAGTGTTGTTTGTGTACAGTTTAATTATGTAAATAAAAAAAAAAATAATAAAAGTGATCATATTTTTTTACCTCTCACGGGCTCCTTTAATATGACCAACGGTTGCATTTTCAAAGTTCCATAATCCAATAGGAGTATCTCCAATCATCACCTCTTCGATTTCTCCTTCAAATGATGAGTAATGTACCCCATCTTGGACCTTGTTCGATGTTGGGTAGCCACCAACAAATAGTTTAGAATTATCCTTGTCTAGATTGAAAATGCTATGTGTACCAGGAAGTGTACCTTTTGTTACATATTCATGTTTGCCATCCTTGTCTTCCTTTAAAATTTTTAAATCCACATTCTTTCCAACTCTACATAATGAATTAAAAAACATGATTGTTTATTCTCTTTGTAATATGCATAAAATAAAACAAACTAAAAATTAACTTGTTCATGCAAAAATATTGTTGAAGAAATATTACATAGTATTATCATATATATTACATTACATAAAGTATATCAAAAATGAAGTTGAGTAATATTATTTTTCAAACTTCAGATATTCTAAATATAATCAACTTTAAATTATAATAAAATATAAAATTTCTCAAATTATTGAATATACTTAAACATTTTTAACTAGATTTAACTTTTTGATCGTCAGTTCTTGATGGAATTCCATTTAAATTAATTAATATTTTTACTAAATAAATATAAAAAAACTTGTTTAGAATCAATTCCACTATTTATTTAACACCACTATTTATTCAAGACTAGATTTATTTAAGATTACAACCTACAAATAGTGGAATTGATTCTAAACAAGTTTTTTATTTTTATTTAGTAAAAATATTAATTAATTTAAACATTTTTTTTGTTTCAAAATTGATCAAAGAGCAGTCATTTCAATTTATTTATTTTTTAATTGGTAGTATCCACTGCAATGATACATACATACATATATACCAATAAAAAAATATTGATAAACAACAACCCACCTATCAACAATGACTTGATACCAAACACCATCGGAAACAGTTTTGTTACTGACAATTTCAATTGGTCCATCTCCAATGTCAATAGTGAGGGTTGGATGGCCATGCTTTATTTCTAATGCCATGAAATCATCCTAAAAAAGAAAAAAAAAACACTTTATACATGCAAAAATACATAATCAAAAAAATAGGAAAATAAGGAATAATTTGATTTTCTCCGTAGAACATAATTTAAAAAAAATATATATCACATTGTTTTCTAATAATTATTATTGAATACCTAACCAACAAAATATTTCATCTAATACAGAAACTTTGTCTTTTTGCTTTGTTGGTTTACGTGCAAATTATCCCCTTCTTGTAGAGGTGGGGGCGAGAGGCCTGCCCGCAAAATCTTTATATTCCTACTTCAAAGACCTGGGTCTCCCTAGAGGTAAAATAAAAGAACTTTTAGATAGGGTGGTAAAAGCAGCATTGTCCGCATCATATTGGATTTGGTTGTGCCGGAAAGTGGAGTGTTGGTCGGAGGTTGGTGGGTGAGTGGTGAGCGTGACTTGAATCATAAAGGGGCCCCTTAATCCCGCATACATGGTCGCAAGCCCATGTGGCTCGCTTGTTCTGGCTGGTACTCTGGTAGCCTGTGCTCGTGACTGAATTTGTGAATCCAGTGAAACCACGATTGTCTTTCTCTTTCTTTGTATCTTACTTTACCCTGTGTATTAAAACTTCAATTGTATCTAACTTTACCCTGTGTACTAAAACTTCAAATGGGTTAAAAAAAAATGAATAGAATGAAAGAAGAGGAGTGAGTGAGTAAAATAATAAAATTAAAATAAGTAAAATAATAACAGTAAAGTCTTACAGTCTTTGTTTTGGGAAGCTTGGTACCATTCAAGTTGCCTAAATACATGAGGATGCCGTCTTCATTTTCAGTTTTGAAGTATGCAGAAACATGCATTGATGTACCGAGTTCTTCTACATTTGGTGGTGGTTTTAATTCCACATTAGTCTGCATATCAAAGTTCATACCAACTTTGATACGATTGGCCACCTCTTTTGCTACAGCAATGGCTTTTCTTAATTTCTCCATATTCTTATTTGCAGCCTTCATCAAGTTTTCCAATTCATCCTTTTTCTCCTGCACCACCAATGTTTTGTTTGCAAGTAAAGGACTGTTATCTAAAGCTTGACTCACTGAAAATGTTGTAAACAAAATAGAGTAAAAAGCTATTAAAATACTGTTTTTGACCAACAGAAAAAAGTAAATTTTTTTCTACACGTTAACTCCGTGCTTGTTTGTCCAACTCACTGGTGCAATGTTTTTATGTTTTTTAATGGTATTTAACAAGATTATTATATCAATAATGGCCCGGTATATGACTTGGCCCTGAAATCGTTGGATTTAGCAATCCAAGTTAAAATATCAATAATGGCCCGGTATTTGACAATATGAAGTCAATCGGACTTATAGTTTGGGCTGTAGAGATACACAAAAAAAAAACAACGTAAATGATGAAATCATACGAGAAGAAATCAAAAGTTGTCTATGGAAAACTTATCAGCCCTAGGTCTATGCACTTTACAAATATGATGTAAATATGAAATCGATAGGACTTATAGTTTGGGCTGTAGAGAGGACACAAAAAGGATAATTCGTACACCGTATATCGTACTCCGTACATACAAACACATCACAACAAAACTCATAGTGTGCACTCCCTACATCAATGATACTCAACCTTTTTTGTCTTCGGGCCACATACATATATTTGTAAAGCAACGCGGGCCGCAACACTATACTGGTATGACGAAAAAAATCATGAAACCCCCCCCCTACCTCCAATTTTTTGGAAAACAATTTGAGATTTTAAAAATCATAAACTGAAACAAAATAATAATAGTACATATCACTTATCATTACCAGCATACGGTTCCTTAATAATTACAATAGTGAAAAAAGTAAAACTCAAAAGTAACATGTATCCAAGCATTTATTTCAAAATTAGTGTGATTTTTGGCATTGAAATAAATTTTCAACAATTTTAGACAAATCGGGTTTATAATTGCTGCATGCTACCCTCAATACGTCATCATGGTGAGAATCGGGTGAGAATCAGTAAGTCGATACGTTTTTTTACACATTTCATTTTGGAATATTTGATTCACAAAGATATTTTGATGCAAACAATGTGAGGAGCAGGAAAGCACATTTTTTTACTGCCTTGTATTTTTCAGGAACTAATTTCCAAAAATGGATGTACTCCTTTCCTTCTCTTTTTTCTTCAAAAATAGCTTTTACATTAGTATCGTTCTAATCTCAAAATATACAAAATATAGAATGCCAGATATTGTAAACCATATCCCTGATAATAAATGTGTTTAGGGCCGCACAAAAAGGCTTGGCGGGCCGCAGGTTGAGTATGGTTGCTCTACATGATACCCGTTAAGAAATGGATGTAAAAAAAAAATACGCTTAAAAATTGTGAAATCATGACTCTCCACTATTCCATAATGTGGAGAGTAATAATTTACATAAATATGTAGTACCAAATCTACATAAAAACACATTGTATCATAATTACGTATTTTGTTTATATACTCCGTGATTCTCCTGATTTCAGCACACTGGAGATTGGTTTTTTAAAATTCGCTATAACTGACATATTTGTACATTAATTTATGTTTTTCTTAGCTTAGATTGTGTAAAATGTGATTATTAAGCCCACTGCATATAAAGGTCCTTTTTTTATGCCGCCCAAAATAGTCTGTTGGACAAACAAGCACTGATACAACTTACTGTATCATATTTTTCCTTTATACTATTTTTCTTTAATATAAGGAAAAATAACATTTTGAAACATGCTTTAACACAATACATTAAAATATATAGGTAACGGGTGGTTAAATTTCAATGGCCGATGTTCAATGTGAACCACACCTAAACGTCAAGTTTTTTTCTGCATTTTATTTGACGTTTCTCAATTTCAGACTAACTCAATTTGAACCATGTGTATCTTTATACACAATCGAGGAACGCGTTAAAGTTTCGAAAATTTCGAAGAAAATCATCTTCAGTGATGAGGCACATTTTCACCTCAGTGGATTCGTCATTAAGCAGAATTGCCGCATTTGGGCGAATGATAATCCAAGAGTGATTGTCGAAAAACCAATGCATCCACAAAGAGTGACTGTTTGGTGCGGTTTATGGGCTGGCGGCATCATCGGGCCGTATTTTTTTCCAAAATGAGACCGGTCAGGCAGTTACTGTGAATGGTGTTCACTATCGTGAGATGATAACGAACTTTTTATGGCCCGAATTGGAAGATATGGATGTGGACGATATGTGGTTTCAACAGGACGGTGCCACTTGCCACACAGCTAACGAAAGAATGGCTCTTTTGCGCGAAAAATTTGATGGCCGAATAATCTCACATCGCGGCGATGTCAATTGGCCGCCAAGATCATGTGATTTGACACCGTTGGACTTCTTTCTTTGGGGTTATTTATTTATTTATTTATTTATATTCGGAAAACATAATTTGAAAGAAAAGGTGTACGTCATTAAGCGAGCAACAACTCAAGAGCTAAAGGATGAGTTAATTCGGCACATTAACGACATAGAACCTCAATTATGCCTCAGCGTCATCGAAAATTTGGACCATCGGATGAAGGTGAAGGTATCGGCCATTTGGCCGATATTTTGTTCCATGCATAATTGAGCCATACCAATATTATCATAATAAAAAGAAATGTCAATAATTTCCTAAATAATTTGTGTTTTATTCAAAATCAACATCGGCCCTTGAAATTTAACCACCCTTTATATTTGTGAAATAAAATCAACTGGATACCATCACCTGTACAGGTAAACCGCAAATGTCTTCTTCTTTTGAATAGACCTTCAGGTCTGTTTTTTAAGAGGCCTGCTCTTCCTGCGAAGTGGACCCCCAGCTATCCCTCCATCTTTTTGGCGGTCTACCGCGAGGGCGGGTTCCGTGAGGCTGATTGTGAAGCACGATATGAGGAAGTCTGGTGCTGTCCATCCTTTGGACATGACCATACCAGTCCCTCCTCCGCTGCCTGCTCCATCTGATGATATCGTCAACCTCACATAGTTCCCTTATTCTGGAGTTCCTCACTCGGTCTCTCAGGGTTTTGCCTGCAATAGCTCTCAATGTCCTCATTTCTGAAGTCCTCAACATTTGTTTGCTTCTGACTGTGTCTGCTCGTGCCTCTATACCATATGTCATCACTGGTCTTACGCATGCTTTGTAGATTTTCACTTTGCTTTTAATGGCCATATCCTCATTTTTCCAAATAATGGATTTTAGGGCGCCCGAGACTGCAGCTGCCTTATTGACTTGGCTCTGAATTTCTTCGCAGAGGTCAGCATCTTCTGTTATGTCAATTCCTAGGTATCTAAAGGTATTAACCTGTTCAATTGGGTTGTTGTCTATAGTCAGATTGCATGCTATGTGTGTTTTTGAGAATGTCATACATTTAGTCTTATCAATTGAAATTGCCATGTTGTATTGTTTGCAGGCGCGATGTAACCTGTTCAGCATTGCCTGTAGGTCATTGTTAGTTTCGGCTACTATAATAGCGTCATCGGCATAGCAAATTACATTAACAATTTCCTTCCCCATTCTGTACCCCAGCTGGGGCGATTTAATTTCCTTGATTAGTTCATCCATTATTAGATTAAACAGGAATGGGCTTAGACTATCTCCTTGTCGGACACCTGTCATTATAGGGATTGAATTGCTTAATTCGTTGTCGTTTCTTATCCTTGTACTGCTTCCCAAATTTATATCTCTTATGATGTTTATTAATTCTGGAGGTACATCCTTAGCCACCAACATATTAATAATATCCTTGAGTTGTACTCTATCGAAGGCCTTCATTAAATCCACAAAGCATACAAAGGCAGGAGTTTGGTATTCAATTGCCTTCTCTTTTATCTGTCTTACGATAAATATGGCATCTGTAGTGGATCGGTTCCTTCTAAAACCTTGTTGTTCTTCTCTTAGGGTAATATGTGTTTCTAATCTTGTCTTAATGATTTGTGTGAACAGTTTTAGTGTTGAGCACAATAGGGATATACCTCTATAGTTCTCTGGTTTTGTCTTTTGGCCTTTTTTAAATATTGGTACTGTAATGCTAGTCCTCCACTCTTCTGGGATTTTTGTCAAGTGTATGATTCTATTGAATAATTGATGCAGTTGTTGTGTTAGGCTGTCACCAGCATATTTAATTAGTTTGTTGCTTATGTCGTCTATACCCGGCGTTTTCCTATTTTTTAATTTGGCAATCGCAGTACGTATTTCATGTATACTGATTTCATTTTGATACGGACCTTCAACATATGGGACAGTTTCTTGTTTATCATCTTTATATAATTGTTCAAAATACTTTTGCCATTGCTCCGTTGGTATCTTTTTTGTTTGTATGAATTCATCAATTGGCTTTCTTTCTTTCCTCAACATTTTCCAGACCTTCTTCTGTAATCCATGAAGATCAAACTCCATATCCTTCGTAAACTTTGTCCAATAATCTCTTTTTATTTTTCTGATTTCACTGTTAACCCTGTTTCTAGTTTCCATATATTTAGTTCGTTCTTCATTGGTTGGATTACTTTTATATTGTAGGTAAATTTTCCGCTTTGTATCAGCCAGTATTTTAATGTCATTTGTAAACCATGGTTTTGTATTAGTTGACTTGTTTAAGTTTACGCTTCTGTGTCCTAGTGCCTCTGCCGCTGCATTTCCAATTTGTTGTTTAATCTTTAGCCAAATTTCATCCACTTCGTCGTTTTCTTCGATTGGATTGTTATCTGTTTGTTCTGATATTCTGTTTTTGTATAGTATTTTAGTACTTTCATTTTGCAGTGATTCTATATTTGTTTTCTTGACTATCTTAAGTTTAATGTTTTTTTGACAGGGTCTTTCAATATTCATTTTGCACAGTACAAGGTTATGGTCCGATCCGATATTAGCTGAGCTGAGTACTCGAACATCAAATATTTGTGTTGGTAGGATTTTTCTATTTGTAATGATATAATCGATCACAGATTTATCTCCTCTTGTGTTATTGAATGTATATGTATGTTGTATTTTATGTGGGAAAAATGTGTTGTTAATTCGAAGTTCATTTTGAGCGCAAAAAGCAGTCCGCAAATGTATTTATTTTTATTTTATTTTATTTATATTTTATTTTATTTATATTCAGGAAACAAACAGCGTTACAAATTTTATGGTATGGACAATAAAGTTATAGCAATTATGCCAATAATGTGTTACCATGTAAGTAAAAAAACAATAAGTATATAATAATAATAATAATAATAATACATTTATTGAGCAGAAGAAGTTACATACAAATACAAGATATAAACAATAAAATAAAAATAAATTAAAACAACCTCTCCAACTCAAAAGGACCATGCTCAGCTATGTTGCAGGAGGACAAGCCCCCTGCAGCTGATTTTCAGCATGATCCTAATGCTTACATATTTTAATTAAAATTTCAAAAATGCCCCAAAACTATAACAAAACAAAATACTTACATAAATCAAAAACGCACTCATATAATACATAATACATACACACATTGATACATATAAACCCACACACACACACACATTCACAAAAACATCTTACATACTTCACACTATGATTGCGAGGCCAGAAGCATCGCTCGACATTTCTTCTTAAAAATGTGGATATTTTCCACTGCTTTTAGTGGTGGAGGCAAGTCATTCCAGCATTTAGTTGCAGCGTATTTGAAGCAACCTTCAAATGCTGCCCCTCCATGTCTAGGAATGAGCAATAAGAAGCTTCTGGCTCTCGTACCATAGTTGTGAACACTTTCAGACCATTCCAATCGTTCGAACAAGTATTCAGGTTTCTTATTTTGGACGACTTTATATATCTGACAAGAAAGGTGAAGTTTCCGCCGGTTTGCCATGTTCAATATTCCATTTTCAGCCAGATATGGTGAGACATGTGCCCTGCGGGGAATAGAGAAACAAAATCTGGCGCAAGCGTTTTGGACTCTTTGGATTATCTGTTGATGTTTGGTCAACAAACATGGTCCATACACTGTATCACAGTAATCAAGAATCGGCAGAATAATGGCTTCAGTCAACAACTTTCTCAGATTCACGTCAAGGAAGTTGCGTATTCTATATAAAATTTTAAGTCTGTAATAGCAGTATTTAGCCTTCAAACGAATATGATCTTCAAAACGAAGGTTGGCATCAAAAATTAGACCGAGATTCCTGACATTCATTTGTCTCTCTAATACAGTGTCATTGATAAGAAGTTTGAAAGATCTTGCATAAAAATTATTGAAACTTTTGACCCGCTGCTTAGTGCCAAATATAGAGTACTGTGACTTTGCAGCGTTTAACACCAAAGAATGTTTTTTTGACCAATTGTAAATGTTTTCAAGGTCATAATTTACTTTTTGGGCAGCGTCAGCAGCATCATTTGGAGGAAAAGAAATATACAACTGCGTGTCATCGGCATATAAGTGAAAATTACAGAATTTAATATTATTGGATATGTCAGCAGTATAGATAATAAATAACAGGGGTCCTAAAATGGAACCTTGCAGAACACCACGATATATATTTTTAGTGTCAGATGTTATAATAGAGCCGTCCAATTGAGTACAGTTAGTTCTCTGTGTGCGGTTAGCAAGGAAGTCGTTAAACCATTTGCAAGCTTCAGCATCGAACCCGTAATACTTAAGTTAATACAAAAATTTATAAAGAATATGTAGAAGAGAGTTGGGAATAGAGAGGAAAGATAGAGTGCAGATAGAGAGGGATATGTGTTGGTGTGATTATATATGAATATTTAATAATTGATAAGTTTTGATTTGATAACATTTATTGATGAGTTGAATATATCTAATTCGTTTAGGTGCATATTGAAGAAGTGTGATGCACGGTATATGAATGATGTTGTTTGGCGTTCGTGTTACAGTGTGAAAGGTTTAATGAATGTTGGAATCGGGTTGCTCGAGTGGGAACCCGAAGAGCTATTCGTTCAAGCAGTTCCGGGCAATCCACGATAGAGTTGGCGATTTTAAATAAAAAGACGGCGTCGGAGATATTTCTACGGTTTTCCAATGTGCTAATTTTAAAGAACTCGACAGAATCTGAGTAATTTAGATGAGTTCGAAAGGATTGAAAATCAAGGTACTTGTTATGATTTGTTATCTTATTTGAATTTCGCGCCATATTGTGGTGGCGCTAGTGTTGTGTAAGGGGAGACATCTGGTGACAAAATTTGCAATTATTGTCAAGGCAGGAGATTGTTAACATTTTTTCGCTCTCTCTTGTCGGAGCCTCCAAACCATCAACATGTGTTCAAGAAGTAAAGGATAAACACAAATTCAGTTTTTTATTTTTATTCAACCAAACCACATCAGTACTTAAGGAATCTATTCTGGATTTTTTCAATTCTGTGTATGTAGGTAGAGTATCTAGGATTCCAGACATGTGATGAATATTCCAAAATGCTGCGTATGTTATAAAGCTAGTACAGATATTCGTATAATATGTACATTGTACAATTTTTTATGTGTATGGCCAGCATTATGTTTAAAATTTTAAAAAAGGAAAAAAAAACAAAGAAAACCTGTACAAAAATAAAGTTGAACAAAAAATACTTACATTCCTTCTTAATAAGCCCTTTAGATTTGATAATATCATCTATATCCTTGGGTAATTGTTCAGCTTGTAATTTACTGGATGGCGGAAGTATCTGTGAAAGATCATTCATTATCTCCTTTACTTCTTGAACTGTTTCATTGACCTTCTGTGAATCTTTCTTTGCATCGTCTATGAAGGGATTAAGAGATGAAACTGGGATACTTTTTAATGCTCTGAAAAAAAAACAAATGACCTTCAACATTACAAAATAACCATATTATTTTTGTAAAAAAAAAATAATGAATGAATAAAATAATTGTGGATGAATGGAACTATTTTACATTTTTGACAAAAAATAAGAGAGCAAGCAGGGTGCGGTGGTTCAAGAATATTACGAGGAGACCTCCACAACCTAAGCTCTAAATATCGCCAGAGAATACAATAATCATTACCAGGGAGACGATAGAATTGGCTCTAGTAAAATACTGTTTCATTGTTTCAGATCCTTACATATACTTCAGAAAGAAAGTTACCTAATCACCTTCAAAGTATACATATTATATAATCTTCATAACCTCTACATATTGTCATGTTATTTTATTAAATAGCATGACTTACCTCCTCTCAGAGGAAAATTGAAAAAAGGACAATCCATTTTGTAATAAAATGATAAAATTATCGAGTTAAAATTATGCTAATAGGCAGAATTTTTTTGTCTGCGGGCAACCCGATTAGATAATCACCGAGCGGATACACCGGCATGTCCTTTTTTGCCAATTTTTACTAACGCGAGGTGACGTGAAAAAAGAAAAAAATGGATATCACTTAAATGGGCAAAGAAAGCGCTGTAGCGCTTAGAATAGTATAAGAAAACCATAAAAAAGGACTAGTTGGAAAATGGGGTTAACGTGTCCCCATAAATTCCTTTCCACTAGTTTATATATATTTAGTATATAATACGATAAAATGTATTATGCAGACTAAAGTTAACCAATATCATTTCTCCGACAATCAATAATTTTGAAGACAAGTGGTTTTTTTAGAAGCAGCGAAATAATGTACGAAATTGAATCAAGATGGCGATGAGCCGTTTAGCATCAAAATACAGACATTTTCTGTGAACTACGATGGCGGATAATCTAATCTTGTTTAACTTCATGCAGTTATGATAATATAACATTCTTTAAATATGAACTGTTTTTATAATTTTGTAAAACGTAGATTAGCGGCAACCATTTTTCTTGCATTAGTGATATTTTGTATGTAATAACACAAGTATGTAAATTTGGCCAAATAATTAATATGATAACTTTTGATTATTAATAATGCTTTGTTGGGTCAGAATTGTACTAAGCTAGATTTTTCTTAAAGGGGTAATTTTGGGTCTTTTAAAATGTAATAGAATAAAAAAATGTATATGAGGGTGTAGTAATATAATTGTGTAAAATGGATAATTTTTATCTCAAAACAAAATTAACAGATTAATCAAAATAAAATATAAATTGTTGTTATAATTCATGGTTTGCATTTATCTCTCCTCCTTTTGACCTTCTGATGATCTGACAGGAAATAATCGAGTATTTATAATAATAAATTACATTTATTTTGGTATGATGGGAGTCTTTTCGATAGACTTCCCTTCATAGATTTCTTTGAATAGGAGTAAAATTCCCTTAGGGCAGGTTGAGACCCCGAGATTTCAATTTTTGGTAGTTTCTTGTGCAAACGGCTGGCCGGCCGGTGGTGCGGGTTCGAGTCCGGGTGGGACGAGGCCCTAGGCCTCTTCCACCATGACTTTAACCCTCACAATATGTATCACTACCATCATCTTAAAATAATGAAATAGCTATCAATATACAAATTAATATCCTATTGAATATGGACTTAGTATTTAAATTAATTTTTGTTTATGGTTGTCATATCAATGGGTGACCGGACATATATTGTAAGTCCACTTTTTAGTAAATTTGAGTAATGATACACATTTTGTAGAGTTCAAGTTTGTCTGATCTATGAAAATATAGTAGTTCCATACGCAATACAACAAGAGATGTAGTCAATTTAAAAAAGAATATTAAGTGAATATACTATCATTGTGATCTGAATGTTGAATTTTTTCAAAACTATCAATAATGGCCATACAATATATTATGTCCGGTTGTCTAAGTCTATTTAATTACATGGAAAAAAATATTAAAACTGTATATTGTATGTGAGAGAACAAAAATACTTACAAAACAACAGCATTAATATTATCATCGGATTTCCTATTAGTCTCTGATACATTATTAACAGCATCAACAGCATCTTGTAATTGTTTTTGTGTATTGGCTTGAACATTCTGGAGTAGATTCAGGGCATCTTGATGCAAGTTGGTACTGTCTGCCTTAGACATTGCCACACGGTCATTCAGTCCTCCAGTCTAAAAAAAATCAGAAAGTAATAGAAGATTAAGCTGAAATATTTTATTTGAGGTCCTTTAATTTTGTCCAAACATTTTTATATTGTTTGGGTGCAATGGAAGGAAAACGACTCAGGAGGGATCCCCTTGTTGGTGGAATATCCAGAAAAAAATAATAACTGGTATATCGGTAACTTTTTTTTTTTTTTTTTAACATGTCTACGTAGGGGACGCCAGCTATTAGGATTTGGGTCCATTTTACTCTTCCGAAGAGGCGCACTACGTAGCGTTGGGAGGGGTTTGCAATCTAGAAAAGAGTTTATTAATTCGGATTTTAAAAAGACCCGGGTTGTACGAAGATGGAAACACAGAATTCGGAAGATCGTTCCACAGTCGGGCTGCTGTGTTAATAAAGGAGTTCGAGAAGCGACTTGTTCGTATATGTTGAAGGTCCACTGTGAATGGATGCTGCGATTGAGTGAAGCGAGTGACTCTGTTGCGAGTGGGTGGAGGAGGGACCAAAGATGCAAGTTCTTCTGAGCAATTCCCGTGGTAGTATCTATAGAATAAACTTAAAATACCGACTCTGCGTCTGTGTTCTAGTGATTGCAATCCATCAGTCAGTGATGGATCATCAATCAGACATATAGCACGCCTTTGGACAGCGTCGAGGGTATTCAGTAGGTATTGGGGGGCGCCACTCCAGAGGTGACTGCCATATTCAATAATTGTGCGTATTTGCGCTTTGTAGAGTATACAGATCTGGGTCTTAGTAAAATATCTGCGCGCTCTATATAGTACGCTCAATTTTTTGGAGGCGAGTTTCACCTTAGCTTCGATGGAGCCCTTGTAGTGTAATTGGTTCGTTATAGATACTCCAAGCAGGTCGATAGAGCTGCTGTTAGGTAGGGTGCTTCCGTTGAAAGACACTTGCAATTCATTGGGGTTTCTCTTCGCAGAAATTAGACAGGCTTGGGTTTTTGAGACGTTAAATGAAACAAGATTACTTTCACCCCAGGTATTGATTGAGTGGAGGTAACTATTTATTTTTTGATGAAGGTCTTTCCGGGCTTCTGATATTTCACTCTGTTTAGGAGGTTTGTCAAAAGAGAAATTGTCATGGACTGTGCTGTCATCAGCGTAACAGTGGATGGGGGCGCGTAAGAGCAAGTCATTTATATGTAGGAGGAATAGGGTTGGAGATAGAATGGACCCTTGAGGGACTCCCGCATTAATGGAATGGGGAGAAGAAGAGCAACCGTCCACTACAGTTATGACTTCGCGATCTTTTAAAAAATTCGCAATCCAAGTACACAGAGACTGGGGTAGTCCATAAGAAGGGAGTTTCATTAAGAGACCTCGGTGCCAAACCCGGTCGAAAGCTTTAGAGATGTCAAGGGCGACAGTTTGAGCTTTTCCAAAGCGTTCCATAACTCGACCCCAAACGGATGTCACATACGCGAGTAGATCGCCACAAGATCGATTTCCACGAAATCCATATTGGCGGTCGCTTAAAATTTTGTTTGCTTCGAGGTATGTGATCAACTTGGTGTTTAGTACCCTTTCCATTATTTTGGAGAGTACAGAAGTAATAGCGATGGGTCGGTAGTTAGATGGGTTGGAGCGATCACCTTTTTTGGGAATTGGGTGGATGACCGCTTTTTTCCAGTCACATGGGACAATACCAGTTTTAAACGAGAGTTTGAAGAGTTTAGTGAGAACTGAGGCTAGTTCGGCGGAGCATTTTTTTAACACAAGAACGGGAATTCCATCTGGTCCATTAGCTTTGTTAACATCCAACCCTCGGATGGCGAGTAAAACCTCAGAGAAGTTAATCCTTACTTCTTTCATTTTAAAACCACAATGTGAAACTGGTTGAGGAATTTTTCCTCCGTCGTCAAGGGTTGAGTTATCTGCAAATAATTTACCGAGAAGATTAGCTTTGTCGGTGGCAGAGTTAGTAATGGATCCGTCATGGTTCGTTAAAGGTGGAAATGAAGATGTGCAAAAGTTCTGACCTATGGAGGTTGACAATGACCAGAATCTTCGGCTACCGTTAGGGCATGAGGAGAGTTTTTGACTTATATGTTGGTCATGGAGTTTTTTAGCCTGAGGACAGAAGCGTCTGGAGGAGTTTTGTACTGGATGCAAAAATGCATTTCCAAGATAGACATGACCTTTGAGAATGAAGAGCATGATTAAGATGTTTACATAAAAAATGGTGATATTATATATGTATATAATTTTTCCTAATAAAGTATGTACATACTAGAGCAGTGGCATTGGTAATGGCATCAGCTGCAGCTTTTGAGGCTTCCCTGGCAGCTGTGATCTCTTTCACAATATCTGGATAGGCAGAGGCTCCACGCACTGCATGTTCTGTTTGTGAATTATTCTTTGTTGTCTCGTATAGCTTATTCAAACGATCAGCCTAAAACAAAACAAAAAATATTTTATTTTATGAAACTACTAACAGACCTGAAATTTCTTTTATTAGGAATCTAAAAAACAGTGATCACTATTATAATAGGAATGCCATCAATTCATATAGTATAAAACTGAGATATTTTTGATACATATGTGGGTACCCTAAGGACCACTGCCGGATTGTGCTATTGCATCGCTATTGCGCTGGCGCATAAACCATCGGCGACCAACAATCCGAATGGCATATTGCATCAATCCAAAATACCCTTACACATACATATATGTATAAATTTTTGTAAACGGTTAATATGAAAAAAATTGGGATGCTCATGTTGAAATATTTCAATATACAATACCTCCCTGTGAATATTACTAACCTTGTATTGTAATACTCTTTCATGTTCAATAGCCTGGGTGATAGTGTCATTCAGTTCCTTCAACTGTGAATCTCTCTCCATAAGTGTCTTGTTCACTTGGTCGTTGATATGAAATCCTTCGTTCAGTTCTCTTCCAGCAGACTCAACAAACTTAGAGGCTTCCTCCAAGGCATACGAAGCATTCAACAGATATTCTCTTGCCATATTTAAGTCCATGTCTGATTCCTTCTTTTCAGAATTTACAATAGCAATTTTGTCATCACTATTCTTTTGGTCAATACTGAAAAATTACAGCATAATTAATTTATTTTTGTGATAATTATCTAAGTATACTTTAAATATGAATAAATAATGCTAAATTTTAAAATGTAGCAAAATGAATGCTGGATCAGGTCAGTCCAAATCAAAACATCCAGCAGTGTCACCCGTGATCTGATATTATGATTTTTTTTTTTATTTGTATACTTTTTAAAGAATATTTTTTTGAAATTCGATAAATTAAAAAAATATCAACTAAATCTGAGACCATGGGTGACACGGCTGGATGTTTTGATGTGAACTGACCCTGCCATATAAATATCATTAAGAAGAATGTAACATAACAATGAACTATAAAATAAAAAATGTGGACGTAAAGGAGAATACAAGATAAAGAAGGATCATCATCATCATTGATGCTACAGTCCATTATGAGCCTTGGTCTCCTTCAGCATTTTTTACTATTTAGAACGGTCCATGAATGCCCTGAGGTGCTTTGGTGTAGAATGAATGGCTGACCAAAAGAATATAAAATGGTGTAAGAAATGGAGTTAATAGCTGGGACCTGCCTAGAAAGGGACGGTATAGTCATGTAAATGACATTCTGGAAGAGAAAAACATAAGAAGAAAAAAACCACAGACGAACACAAATAAGACAATGTATGAATGTTGATAAGGTGATGGATGCGTGTCAAGATAGAGAAATTTAGCATTCAATATTTTCTGCATACCCCATAAGGGACAATGTATGTATGTAATTTACATGATTCAATATCAAGGAATTATGTGGTTATTATCAATACCGATTTTTTTCTGTGAGTTTTTTGGCTTGATCTACTTTTTCATTGGCTGTGTTTGCATATTTGATAATTTCATCCAAGTTTTCATCAAATTTCGAAATTTTGCTAGCAAGCTTTTGGAAGGCCTGAAAAAACATACATAAGAACATTAAATAACTTTAATTGATAAAATAAGTGTATTTAATTTGAAATAATATTTAGGCAAAATAATATAATTTATTATAAACATACTAAAAAAACTTTATAAAAAATATTGACCTTATTCTGATCTTCAACTGGCTCTAAAAATGCTTCCATTTTTTCCAGAAGCTTTTTGGCATTATCTAACATTGCTGCAGAATTGTTAGTTTGAGGAGACAAATCTTTAGCTGAAAAAATAAGGATTTAAAAATAGAATTTGTAAATTAATAGATTTAGTTATAATATAAATAAATTAATGACATTAATTTTAAATAAAGTTAAATTACACACCCTTACCTTCACAATAAATTACTTTTATTATTCAAATGTTTATTTGAAGATTTCTTTTAATAGTTTAATCTTATCAATGTGTTTTATTTATGGTGTTTATATGAAAATTGTAACATCTACACAATTTACGTAGCGAAAATGTATTTACTTTTAAAATATTGTGAATACGTATTGTCACAGAACAGAATTTTACCTAGTGAGGTTATAAATTCTATTGTACTATTTTTAAGAAATATTGTATTGATTTTTTTGTGTTTATGGAAATAAAAGTAATAAAACCTTCATTCCCAATCATATTGTATAGCTTTAATACCTTTTATATCTGAGAGGATTTGCTTGGCTTCAACAACAGCGCTATCTATTCGAGGTAATTCAGCAGTTTCAAGGCTGTTTGCTAGTCTGAGAACATTATCCACTGTTGAATAAGACTTGATTGCTCCTAATTCAACCTCTTCTAATACATCAGTACATTGCTTCACCAACTCACTAGCTAATCCCTTCAACTTCAATCCATCTGCCATACTGTAGTTAGCCTAGAAATCGAAAATATTATTAAAACATACACACATACATACCATCACGGCATCACAATGTGGGGTAACAAGTGACGGGTGTGCATTACCTTATAAAAGGAAGCACGAAACATGTGTGTATCCCTGCACATCAGTCACATCTCAACTAAAAAGGTATTGCATCAGAATGGGTGGTGAACCTCATTGCTGAACTATGTGAGATGTTACTTCGCCTGTTGTATTATTAGAAATATAAAATTAAAAACATAATATCATATATTAATAGAACTCTTGAAGGCAGTTGAATCTTTAATTTTGTTACATGGTATAAGTAGGTACTTGATTATGGACTCACATGTAGTGTAGCAAAATCAGTGATTCACTCACTAAGATAAACATAATGTCCAAATGTCAAGACAGTATTTTGAGACAATTGTGACTACTATTTTTTGGTTGGTGAAATGCGAAAAAATTGAGTGATAAACTTTAAGCTATGGATACTTAGTAGTAGTGGCTTGCGAGGGGTCCTTCAGCTGAGTATGCCCAAAATACTACATCCTCTATTCCGGAATGGGACACTTGACTACGGCCACTTGGGTGCGGGACACTTGGCTGCGGCGGACACTTGGTTGCGGGACACTTGACTGCGACGGACATTTGGCTGCGAGCCCACTTGGTCGCGAATTCAAAATATTTTTTTTTGCTTAGGAATGAAGTGTTTCGTACTGATTTTTGTAATGCTCTTTATATATACCTATGAAGTTGATATACAAGTATAAACAGACATTTAAAATATAAAGAGATATATTTAAGTTTAAAAGTATAAAGTAAAAACAAGTTTAAGTGAAATTATTTTTCATACTAGGAGTATAAATATGAAATACTCCTAGTATGAAAAATAATTTCACTTAATAAACTTGTGAAAAATGATTTAAAAATTGCATTTAAAGCCCTGGCTGCATCAGCAAGGAATATGGGGTTGATGGTAAACGAGGGAAAGTATATGCCAGTGCATGAACGTCAAAAACCGCCAGATTTGCGAGTCGACGATTACAAATTCGAAACTGTTAGCGAGTTTGTGTACCTCGGTACTATGGTGACAAGTGACAACAATGTCTCAACCGAAATTAAACGCCGAATAGTGTCCGCAAATCAGTGCTACTATGGGTTGCAGAGGCACATGAAGTCTCGTCACCTCACCAGAAAAACGAAAGTCCTCCTCTATAAGACTAATTCGGCCAGTAATCTCATATGGATCAGAATGTTGGGCAATCGCTAAATCTGATGAAACAGCCCTGGAAATTTTTGAGAGGAAGGTGCTGAGGAGGATCTACGGCCAGACTTGTGACAATGGAGAGTGGCGTATCAGGCACAACTACGAATTGTATGATCTGTACAAGGAGGCAACCATAGTGACAGAAATAAGAATAGGAAGACTCAGATGGGCTGGACACGTCCAAAGAATGAGCGAGGAGGACGTCCCAACACGGATCATGAATGGTGCACCGGGGGGACGAAGAAAAGTTGGAAGGCCGAAGCTTCGATGGCTGGACGGAGTGGTGAAGGATGCGAACAACATCGGCGTCCATAACTGGCGCAATGTGTCGCAGGATCGACAGTCATGGAGGCGGGCTCTGCAGGAGGCTAAGACCCGACCTGGGTTGTGGAGCCACAGATGATGATGAAACTTGTTTTTACTTTATACTTTTAAACTTAAATATATCTCTTTATATTTTAAATGTCTGTTTATACTTGTATATCAACTACATGATATATATAAAGAGTATTACAAAAATTAGTATGAAACAATTCATTTTAAAACGGAAACAAATATTTTTGAATTCGCGACCAAATGGGCTCGCACCCAAGTGTCCCGCAGCCAAGTGTCCGCCGCAGCCAAGTGTCCCGCACCCAAGTGTCCCGTACCCAAGTGGCTGCAGCCAAGTGTCCCGCACCCAAGTGTCCCGCACCCAAGTGGCCGCAGCCAAGTGTCCTAGACCGCCTCTGTTCAGTTAGCCTCCATATCCTTTCACCTATTTTTTTTTTCTCCAACTCCTGTATTGTACTATGCACATAGCACAATTTACACGCATTGAGTGAAAGTGGGAGCAAATAATTCAAATTGCATTATGTTCTAAATATTTCAATTCTATTATTAAACACTTTTTTTTGTTCTAAATATTTCAATTCTATTATTAAACACTTAAAATATTTTGAATGCGACCCTTTTCAAAAAAAGTTTTTAATGACTAACTGTCAATATCAATTGTTGGTTAAAATACATATAGTTGCTCAGAATTATTCAGAGTCATCTATGAAGTATCTCTTACACCATAATCACAACCAAATTTACTAACAGCAATTGTTTTCATCCATTATTTGTTCATAGATGTCATGATATATTAATCAATATATTATTGCTCAAACATATTTAGGCAAAGGTTCTTTTTCTTATATTTGAATATTATTTATGAATTCCTTAGAAATTATACATACCATTATTTAAAAATCTTTCTGAAATTCCTAACAAAAATATACAAAACATTATTTTTAAATCTTTTTTGTACTTGCATTTTTAAAAAGAAATGGAATTTTTAAAATATTTTGAATTATGCGGTTCATAACCTTGATTTTTGCATAAATATCAAATGCTAAAAAATAATGATCATTTAAATAGTTTATGAAATTTAATTAGAAACAATAATAATCACTGTCCTTTTTATATATCCCGACATTTTTAATTCAAATGATATATTCAATATTATTTGGATAAAAAAAATTCAATATATTTAGCGCCAAAATCTTGGTGCTATATACATATATCTCAGTTAATATATGTATGCGCTAGAAAAAAAATTGTAAAATATTTTTCTTAAAAAATTTATTTTTTAATTAGTTTATTTTTATTTTGTCATGCCAGGCATAAAGGCATGTATGGCTCGCACGCCACTGCTTAGTAGGTTATAGGTTTGATGAAACTTGGTGAAATTGACCATAAGAACATTGAGGACATATGTTAATAAATGGATGAATTATTGATGTTTCTTCATCCCTACAATATAGAAGACAGTACTAGACAATATCTGTGTACAACCTCTAACACAATATACCACATTAGCCCAGTCTGTATATCACAACATGTAAGTTTGACTTATGAAACAAATATATTTTGATACATACATAAACACGGGTAAAAACCAGGTTTAAATATTTTAATTATTATAAAATAATAATACATCAATAAATAAAATAATATCATCTGATTACCTTCCGATCTAAGTACCTAGTGTCATTTTCTAGGCTGTCAATTTTGCTATTTAAGATTGTTAAATCAAATTGGTGAGGGTCAAGTGATTTAATTGACGGAGCAAAATCCAGGGCTTGATTCTGGATATAAACCAACCTCTGAGCTGTGAAAAATCCTGATGCTTTGTTCTGAAAATGAAGACATGCTTATATTGATACTTTTTTCTTCTTGTTAAAAATAAAGAATACAATCCCTCATGAAACTAATGTCAATAAATAAAATTTTTACCAATGGTAAGTATAAATTTGAGATATACTACTATAATGTACAAAATTAAATTATCTAGTTGGTGTGTTTCGGCATATATCGATATTTTCAAAATATTTGGAAATATAGGTAGTTAAAGACATAAATTTATCATAAAAAATGTTTTTCTTAGTACAAATTTTAAGCGTTCTAGCTTATGTGGTTTTTGAGATATATGGAAAAATAAAGTAAAATTCAAAAGTTAATAACCCCTAACTGAAACTATCTATATATTCTGAAATTTTCGGCTCTGTGCATTGAGCGAATCAGTGAATCAAAAGTTATAAGGGAGGACAGACACATACACACGCACGCGCACACGCATGCACGCACGTCGCACACACATTAAATGTTCTATTCGAATTTCTGAGTAAATCCATATACAGAACATATATGCTGCGAAGTCTATAAGTTGGTGTTTTTTGACCTAAAAGATGTTGTGTATCTTGCCTTGATACTTTGCCGATAAGTTAAGCAAAACAAATACTCAACAAATTGACAGTTGGATAAATATTTTTGTTGCAAATAAACAAAAGAGTTGAGGTTGGATTGAAATTAGGTCCTGAAGTAGTTATATTAACTTATTATAAAACAAAATAACCTTAAATAACAAATTAATTTCACCACCTCTGGATAAAGTGCTTGATAGCTAATCCATCAGACAAATTTGACAAAAATATATTATATCTTGGTGCCAACTTTATAAAAATATGTATTATGAAGTTGGCATCAACTCATTATAAATTTATCTTATAGATAATTGTATAGAACTTTATCTGAAAATGGTGAAATAGCCTGTAAGGGACAATTATTTTAGAATAAAATTATAATATAATATATATTCTAATGTAATATAAGGTATGATGTGTTTACCTGGAAATCATTCATGACAGGTGTAATTAGATGATTAAGTTGATCTGTTGAATCCAGAAGATTATGAATGCAAGAATTGCACTCTAAACATCCACTTTTTTTAACAAAGACCCAACGATAAGGACAACGATCACACTTCTCTCCGGTGACACCAGATAGACACTCACAGTGGCCTGTCTTAGCATTACATCCAAAGCCCTCTGAATATTCTGTATTACAGCCACAAGCTAAAACAATATTTACACATTCCATTTATAATTAAGTATATGTAATGTATTTTTATACAAATATTTATTTTTTCTTTGGCCAGTCCGATTTCATAAAAAAATCAGAAAGATATTAAATAAATGTCTAACAACTATATTGAATATAAAAATCAAAACACGGAGACTCATTTCCAAATGGGTACACTAGTTGCATATAACACATGAGATCCAACTGTCAATGGCAATAGTATGTATATAGAAGAATACATACCAAACTCTAAACCATTAAATCCAAATTATTATGTTTTAAGATATTGTGTTTTCCCATAATATTACAAAACGTATATGTCAGGATAGAATAATATGGAGATCAGTCCTTTTTTCCTACCCTGACTATGTAAACAGCTTGATGGTATGTATGAAGATTAAGTATCAAACTATTAGAGTCCCCGTAGAAACAATGTCATCACCAGATTCATTTTTACAAATAGTTTAAAAATTTCAAGATCTACTGCTATATTGTATAATTGTTTTATAGAAAATTAATTTATCTAATTGAAGTTGTTTTGGTGTTTTCGATATTTTTAAAAATTTTGGAAATATAGACACTTTAACACATAAATTTGTCATATACAATATACACCATACAAAATGTTCCTTCTTTCATTGGCTTAAAACTGTTGATATGTTAAGAGAAATAAATTGTTTGGAATAAATCGACAGTTGGATTATCACCAATAGTTAAATGAAGGAGAAGACTGAAAAAGCCTCATGCTACTTTTAAAAATGACACATGACACAAAAAATGACACCTTAAAAATTATTGTCATTATATTTTGATTGAATTTGGTTTCCTTCTTTTCTGTACCTATATATTGAAATTTTATATGAAATAATATAATCCATGTAAAAAAAACTGATAGCGTGATCAAGTAATTATACAAGAAAATTAAAACTCACTGATACATCCTGTATTGGAAAAGTTCCAGAATCCAGAGGCACACCGGTCGCACTGACTTCCAGTGACACCAACCTTACACTGACATTGTCCAGAGGTGTCATCACATCTCCTAGAGTGTGATGCTTCGGAGCAATTGCACGGTGTACATCCCTGGCCAGACTCAAAGCCCCAATGTTGATCCATGCAGCGATCACATTTATCACCCTCTACACCTTCACGACAGACGCAACGTCCAGTGTAACTATCACAGTGATCCATGCCCTTATCCGCACACAGGCAAGCTAAAATATATTTATTTCTTAAGTACAAATCATTATCTATGTAATAATATACAAATGTATTCTATGCAAGATTAATACAGTCAATATATCTATCCCTCTCTTTCGATCAACGTAATCAACAGTAAAATCAGTTAAATTACCCTAAAATCGGAGTATTGCGTCATTTCATGTACAAAATCTACTAAACCGTCGATTAGCAACAATCATCGCTAGGCATATCCTAATTACCTACCTATTTGTACCTAACTCTGATATAACGAGTAATTTTGATAATGAGAAAATTTAGTTGTCCCTTGTATTTGTTATAACCAAGTTCAACTATATAATATTAACTTACCCTGACAATCCTTAAGTATAATAGCATCTCCGAAAAATCCAGGTTCACAAAAAGCACATGCAGCACCAGCAGTATTGTTCAAACACTTCAAACAATCACCCGAAACTGTGTCACATGATTCACGATCTTCCGTATTAATGTTTCCTGAACAATTGCAAGGCTTACATGTCTCATCTGTAAAAAAAAATTAAAAAAATATATATCAGTCTAACAATCGAACAGTTATTTTTTAATAAAGTTTGAAATAAATCAATGTGTTTGTTTTGTATAAAATACTATTAGTGAGATTGTACTGTATAATATGTGGGTAAGTCAGCGAACATTGTTTCTAAAAAGAAAAAATCAATCAATTTTTAATTATTCTTAGAATGTCATACATAATATCCTAATTAAGATTCTTTGATACACCCTATATATTGGATATTATACAAATTATTTATCTAGGTATTATAAAAAATCTTCAGTAAAACACCTTAAATATATTTACTAGTTGCATGTACCACATGAGATCCAACTGTCGATAGCGATAGTAAGAATAAGTACCAAACTATAAACCTATAAATCCAAATTATTTAATATTTTAAGATATTTGGTTTTCTATACAACACATGTACCTAGGTATGTATGTTAAGATAGGATAGTATGGAGGTCAGTCCTTTGATCCTACCCAGAATATCGAAACAGCATGATGGTATGTATGTATGTTTGGAGATTAGTATCAAATTATTAAGTCTTCTTAGATATAATGTATAGGTGACTGCCATACAAATTGTATGAAGCGATGTCGTCACTAAATTCAATTTTTATAATAATTGTTAAAAAGTAATTGAGATGTACTTCTACAATATTAATATTTTTTATAGACAATTAAATAATCTAGTTGGGGTGTTTCGGCTTTTTTCAATATTTTTAAAACATTTGGAAATATAGGCAGTTAAACTCATAAATTTATCATAAAAAAAATATTTTTCTTTATAAAAAATGTTTGAGAAATCCTGGAATTTAAAAAAAAAACATTTGAGATTTTGTATTTGTGTTTATACCAATTTTCAGCGTTTTAGCTTTTATGGTTTCTGAGATATGTGGAAAAATAAACCAAAATTTCAAAAGTTGATAACCCTTGACTGAAACAAATATTCACAATTCTGAGTATAAAAGTTTGATAGGCCTATAACTTTTTATATATTCTGAAAATTTGGGCTCTGTAAATTCAGCGGATCAAAAGTTATAAGGGACGGACGGACATACACACCCACACACACACACCACACACACACACACACACAGACACACACACACACACACAAAACTCACATAAAATGTTCTACTCCGAATTCTGAGTAAATCCATGTACTGGAACATATATGCTGCGAGGCCTCTAGTTGGTGTTATTAGCTTGCAAAAAGTCCACTACAGCATACAAAATGTTCCTTCGTACACGCATCTTGGCTTAATAATGTCGATTCATTCAGAGAATTGAATTCTCATGAACGAATCGACAGTTGGAAAAAAAACCTGATAGTTGTCCTAATGTGACAGAGAACATTATTTATTTCCAGAAATCAAAATTAAACGACAATGATTATTTCAAGAACTTCAATAAATACAGGAATCTACAATAAATTTATCGAAATTATTACTAAAGGAATCGATAAAAATCATCAAAGTAACATTGTCAATTTAAAAAAAAACGTACTTAATATCTCAGGCTGCCCGTAATATCCAGAATCACAAGATTCACATCGAGGTCCATAGTAACCTTCTTTACATTGGCAAGCAATATTCCTTCCATCTGGGCTCACCTCGCAGCTTGTTGCAAAGCTGAAATATTATTTTATAATCTTTAGAAGGAAAATGTAACATTCCGCAATACACAATATATTACGTTTCTAAATAAGTGCAATAATTTTATACACATTGTACAAAAAGATAATTACTTGTTAGAATCCACAGGTAGAGGACATGCACATATAAGACAATCTTGTGGTGTTCCGTACAAAGCATTTCCATTATATCCCTCAATACATCTCTCACAGTGATCACCCTCAGTGTTATGTTGACAATTCTGAAAAAAAAACAAACACAAACAAATTTTATAATGGTTATTATTTTAAGGGTAGTATCAATACAGGCGCAGCAAATGGAGCACATCAGACAGATTTTGGAATTCCTTGTATAGAAATTCATAAGTGCGTCCACTGATCGGCATCGGATGGAGCGCGTGCATCAGATCGTCGGAATGCCGATGATCTGATGCTAGGAGAGACATAAATTCGATTGGATCTGTCGTTTTTGTATATGCATTTTCTATGGTGATGTTATATTGCCTTTTTTACAGAAAAAGTTATTTAAAATTAAAATTAAATGACTTTTTACATTTTCATCATTTTTACGTAGTTAGGTAGTGGAAGTATCTCAATCTCCACCATAGTATTTTAGAAAGTTATATGTATGCATATATATACTTATATGTATGTATGTATGTGGGTATTTTTTTAGTGATATTATCAATCAACAACTAGAAAACTTCAAAGGTTAAGAGGCTATAGTAGGCTATACATTATATTTTGAAAATAATTTCCCTAATACCCTCAAAAGATACGTCTTTGAAATAAGGAACAGTTTGTATGTACATATTTAATCTATTGCATGATTTTTTTGAAATTTGAATTTGTTTAATACTTTTCTTGTAAAATTAGTTTTAGTAAAACCCTTTTTTATTTTTTTATTGTAAGTAACTAAAAAACTACAAGGCCTACGAAGTATATTTTTACTTTATTCGATAGAGAATATTAAAATCTACCGGCTGAGTTTTTTATTTTTATAATATTTCAATAACTCTTCTTTCTATTTAAAAAAACCTCTAAATTTTATCATTTTTGCACGATAAAATATTGTATATCAAGTGATATACAATATTTTCTCGTGTTTCATACATTAGAAGCTAATTTAGTGTGCATTTTTGCGTACATCCGTATATCCAGGGTATACTAGGGCCTTAAATATTCTGCATATCACTTCCTTTGCGACCAGTGAGTAACTTAGGTAAATATAAAATAGACTTTTTAATGTTTTATTATGTTATTTTTCATTTTTTCGTAAATTTTCCTACAAATTTTGTCACAAATGAAACATCAAAATATGTACTTTTTCATATGCAAATATTTACATGAGACATCGTGATTTGAATATATCTCAAAATAAATGTAAAAGAGTAAGGAAACAAGGAAGTAAAGGCACCTACAAGGATAATTAATCTGGCTCAAGTGTATATGTACCAATGAGCTATAGGTATACTGGAGTGCTAGTGTCCATACAACAAAACACATAATTTTGTGCCGATCTTGTGTGCGAATATAGCCGCTGCAAGTGGGATACGTGTCTCTTTCTAAGAATCAATTCATATAGCGTTTGGCTGCCAGTTGGTGTGTTTTCCTGAGTTTGACGTGTTGTTTTAAGTCTGTGTTTAGTATTATTTGTTTTTCTTTCTACAGATTAAAAGAAATAAAGGCGATGGTTAAATGCTGCAGCTCCTTTGGATGCCAAAACATTTGGTATCCTAACAGCGGAATTTATTGTCATGGGTTAAAAAAAACTTTACAATGGCGTTCTCAAAGATTTTACTGTAATATCAACAATATTTCAACTATTTGTATTAAAATATGATCTACGTTTTAATGTTTGTTAAAATACCTACAGTAATTTAAAATTTATGTAAGATTGTGTCATGAATTTATGTTTCGTAAATCTCAATTATGCCATTATTGCTTCCAAATTCCTCTACAAAGGCCTGATGATCCACGTCCATTGTCAGAGTGATTAAATTATTTTTTATATTAATAACAACATTTGGCATTAATTAATATGGTCTTTTGCTTTCATTATTTCTTGTATTTCCAATTTGTGAATTTATTTAATATCATAATATACCTTGGAGGAATTAATATACACTCTTTTTTTACATTCCTATTATTACTGATAATTAATTATTACTTGCATATATAGCTTGTGTTTATTTGTCATACTTATTAATATGCTCTGGTTTACGTTTCAATTTTTCTGATAATTATTTCAATTGAATGAACAGTTAATGACAAGATATTCTCAGCGTGGGAAGGAAAAATGTTAAATACAGAAATGATCTCAAAAAATGCAAATACTTGTAAGTAGTTATAATCTTGGTTTTAAAAATATATGGTTTCACATAAATGTTCTAATATTCTGAGTTATGAGATGTTTCTGATAAGTAATTTGTACTCATATAATATGATAATCTTTATATTACTTTTACTATATATGAACACCCGATTATGTATATTTTTCATTTGATTGAATTACATCATTAATTATCGGATAATCTCATTCTATTCTTCAAAATTACTCATATATTGTATGAAGTGAGAGTTCTAGAAAGAGATAGGAATGCCACTTGTACTGTGTGTCTCTTTCTACTACCTCGGCACAACATTTGAACAACATTTAGCACTCCAGTATACCTATAGCTCATTGATATGTACATACTTTATGGGCCTTACTATTTGCATCTTGACTATAATCTACCCAGTTTAAGTTTACAAGGTCTTTCATATTGCCGAAACTACATAAGCATTGGATTATAGTCATGTTTTAAATAGTAAGTAAGACCATTTGTTTTTGTATAATATTCATTGAATTTCTGTATCTAACAAATTTGTTACAAGTTGTATAGAACGCTACATTCATTTTCATATTCAATAATATTCTATGCAACTGCCATTTGTGTGAGACCGTAAAAAAAACAAGCATATATGCTAAGTCGGGGTATTAAAATATTTTATTATTGAAATCATTCAACTTACAAAACATATTCCAGTGTTGACATCACAAGTGGACGCATGGCCATTACACTGACAGGGCATGCAGTAACCTCCGTGTGGTCCACTCTGTACTCTATAGAAACCATCAGCACACTCCTCGCATGACCTCCCCTGATAGTTAACTGTGCACTGACACTGTTCGACAGATGTGGCCTGACTCATATTACCATTGAGTAGGCTGTTTGATTCCACGCCATAGTCCAATTTTACGTCTTGCAATCTAAGGAAAAAACAAATTTTATAGAATAGAAATCCTTTGAGCAACATTGAAAATTAAATAAAAACTGAAACACCATTGACTACAAATTATAAAAAATAAATATTTCTAGATTATTTTAATAACTAGTTTTAATAATAATTAATTTGAAACAAGCAACATATAGTATTCACCCATAGCCTCCGACCCCTAATATGTCTTACTACACTTATTATATTCGGTTATTTTTTATTCTGTGAATTCATAATGTGAATCTATTGATGTTTTTAAATAATTATGTTACTTTTTTAAAATTATGTTGTACTTTTAAATTATGTTGTTTTCTATGTTTTGTATTGTGTGTTTATATTTATGATGTGTAAATTATATTGCTGTATATATTCAAATTGACGATACTGTAATATACCTAACAGCAGCCCCAGAACAGGTAATACCTAGTGGGGCGTTGTTGATCAATTTATATATATATGCATGTATTGTGAGAAAGAAAGAATAAATAAATAAAAAAAATATAAAAAACATTTTGAACCAAATTTATAATAAATGAATTTTTACTAAAGTGGCTAGTTTTCGATTTTTAAAGAATGAAACAACTATTTTTTAAGTGCTTGCTGTATTCTAAATGAAAATAAAAAAATATATACCTTGTAATAACACTCGACTTCCAATATGTAGCTCGGATGTAAAGTCCTTTTAGATTTTTCAATGCTGTCATTAATCTTTCTCTTGTAGCTGGTAGTCCAGTTAATGTTGTGAATTCTGATTCCCTTATAATTAACTGTTTAACCCAATGTGTAGATGCTGGTGGTTGCTCGATATCTGTGTGAATCAAATACATGTCACCTCCCTCAATAATCACATCCCCTTGTCCAACAGCGCTACCAAATGGACCAGTCGTATAAAAGATAGAATACTCAAGTTTTCCTCCATATGATGCCAATTTATTTTCAAGATATTCTGAAGGTGCTGAAAAGTAGACAACACTCTGCATCGAATCATCATTTGTTAATTCTACTCCGATAACAGTTTCATTTTCCATCTGAGGTGGATTATTGTGTTGAAAGATAGTTATATTTTGGTCTATATCAATATTCACCAAACCCCAATCTTCCATAGATGAAATCTGAAAAACAATGTTATTTATTAGGTATGTAGTAAAAACTTTTACTCTATATGGTTAGAGTCTCAATAGACTGGACAGCCAAATAAAAATATCAAAAAAATAATGGCAGGAAATAGTGTGTGATACTTAGCACATTCAGTAATGAAAATAATAAGTAACAAAGCCAAATTCACAATACAAATGTAGTTCAAAACTTGAAGTGCACAAGTGTGACTTAGACATGGCAAAAAAAATACAAATGAGATAAGATTGCCACATATAATTTGTAGTAAGACAATGTATAAAGAATGTCATGATAGAAAAATGTGGCATTTGAATTGGACATGATGTGATAGATTATTTAATAGGGTGGAACGAAACAAGAACGAAAGAAATATAAATTTGAGAAGATTGGAGATTATGAAATACTCCAATCTTCTCAAATTTATATTTCTTTTCAAATGTGAATGAGTCCATAAAGAGAACATACTGAAATATAGGTATAATAATCAAATGGCAATACCTGATACCAATATAGATCAGCACTGTCACATCTTGTAGTTTTTCCAAAACAGAAACATTTTGTGCATCCCAACTCATTGTCATTTTGTAAATCGAAGGAACCATCCTTGCACAGTTCACAATAATTCCCATTCACATTTTCCTGAAAATATAAATAAATTATACATGACAAAATATGATGCACATTTTTTTGCATGTATAGATCTTGAAATATTATTTAAAGGTTTACCTAAAGTTATAATCAAAAAATATTTAGGAATAACAGCTACATGAAATATACATTAACAGTCTTACTAATAAAAGTGTTGTAAAAGTCAAATGACCGTGTAACACCCGTGTAGGCAAAAAAAGTTACTAATAAACGTTGTGTAGCAGATAAGTTGTTTAACGACTGTGTATTAGGGTGGAGCGGTCAATGTATGAAAAAAAATTTTTTTAGAATTACGTTTTTGCGTGGTTATTTAAAGTTGCCAATACACATAAGCATTACGTATGTAAAATATTTTCAGAAACAATCGATTAGAAGTACTGCCCCCAGGCTCTCAAAGTTTCAAAAAAAATCAAAAATCTTGAAATTTTCATTAGATCATTGTAAACCAAATTGAGTGACTTTCCCTCAATTTTCAACATAAAATTAGAAAAGAACATAGACAAAAATCCACGTGAAACACCAAACGTTACATTATGATTGCGACAAGCCTTTAAAATATTATCTAAAATATACATATATTTGGTGTAAAAGAAATTAAGTGTCACCTCTTGTTGTATGGAAACACCTAGAATTGAATGATCAAGTTCTTCTATGGGGATGATTATTGAAGGAAGATGTGAAACTATTAATGACATGCCGTCGATATCTTCCATTATATCGCTAAGTCTACTAGAAACATCGTATTTGTCAGTTGCTAGAACATTGCATTGTTTCGGAGTTACTGATAGAGCTCCCATAGTGTCTGCCATGCTCCAAGACATTGGTTTTTATTTTATTGGTTAGTAACAATTGAAAATCGTGATAATATTGTTGATCGATCCAAAATTCGCCGAGTGCGAATGAAGACAAGTACATCTTTAATGGAGAATAGATCGACTGCCTTTCAAAATTATATTGGTATTTCGTTTGACAGCAGAAAGGATAAGAGTGAAACAGCCGGGGTCTCAATACCTAGGCCACATATTCTTAAAGTCTGGGAATGATAGAATAAAAGCCAATAAGTTGTTCACGTTTTTTATAGAAAACTCAATTAGTTTGACAAAAATAGTGGCTTTTGGTTGAGACGGAATCGCCGTTAACACTTGTTACAAAACTGGAATTATAAAACTGCTTGAAAGCAAGCTGCAATGTCCACTTTTGAATTGTTTTTAAGACATCTTTTTGAAAATTTAGACGACACCACCACGGGTCCTAAAAACTTTAGTGGTCCATTAGGAAAGGCACTAAATAGCTGTGAGTGTCTTCCAGTCAAGACATTCAATGCAATAACATCTTGTATGCCAGATATAACAAAGGCCCGTAACGATTTAGTACAGACCAATTATATCTTTTAGAATTGTGTCAAGCAACCAATAAAGGACAGTGTGAAGAAAGACTGGAAAGAATGTCACTCAAAGTGGCTTACCACGGCAAATAATATTCTTTGGCTATACGTTGCAACTGAAAACTCATCTGAATATCTGAAAATACTATCAGAATTTGTAGTAAATGTCTACGCTCCTATGTGGTTCCGTATTAAAACCCAGCCGAGTTGTATTTATGGAGCCAAACATCTGTATGAAACCATTAAGCTCTCACGAGACCTGCCAGATATCCTGAAATTGGTGATAGATCCCGTGAAACAGCGAAATATTTTTTTTTGGCCATTGTGAAAATATATTAATAAGAAAATTTGCCCTTTGAAGATGCGTGATCGTCATATTGGTTTTACTCCTTTGCGAATATTTAAATTAGTAAAATTCGACATTGTTGCCTGAGATTTATTCGATCTTATACACTAGGCAAACCCTACGGAACCACCACTTACCAAAATTGTTCCCAGAGAAGTAATTTCAGAAGCCTTGGAAGACAATACTATAGTGGATTCCGAAATTTTGTTGGTTTTTCACAGGATCCCATGTCATACGCAAGCAACCGAAAGGTGCATAAAGTTAGTGACAGAATCTTACTTAGCAGTCTGTGGACCAACAAGAAGAGAAGTTTGGATCAGAAATAATTTGGAATCATGCCATAATATGTCCTCATTCAATACAAAAAATGAGTACAAAATTGAATAAATTTTAATATTTTGTCAAATCCATATTGTAAGAACAAATTCTAATTTTATTTTATTTTTAGTTTCATTTAGTGTCTTTACATCTTATTAACTAATAAATTGTCTTATTTTAGTAAAAAAAACGGTTCGTTTATTATTTTTTTTATTTATCTATTGACCTAATTTTTTCCGTTGTTTTGAAAAGTTCAAGGGTCTTGGGGCAGTACTTCCACTAATTTATTTTAATTGCCCCCATAATAAGTATTGACGCTGACACCGAGATGCAACTTTCCCGCGATACGCCATTTCTAATTTCTTAAAAAAAGGAAAAAGCTCCACCCTACTGTGTATCTTTCATACAAATTTTATACAATGCTTGCACACCTGTCCAAAGGTAGTTTAGCAGTGTTTTAAGACAAATTTCATCTATCACAAATCAAATTTGATTTTAATATGCATGTTTCTACTGATACATCTTGGAATAATATGACAAAACAAATTTATTAATTATTTTATTTTCGATTATTGCGCATTTTATGAGCAAAAGTTGCCAAAAATTAGCTCCTTTATAATACCTGTAATGGTGTTCGCTTGGGTATTTGTATGATTGAATTATTCTTAATATTTTCCATATTCCTATTTTAAAATGTGAAAAACAAATGAAAATATTAAATATGAAAACGACAAAATTAGAATGGCAGCAGGGGGCTCTGCGCATGCGTAGGTGCGAACCACAACATTGTCGAATTAATTTCTGTTGCAACTACCCAGTTGTTATATAGTGTTTATTAGTAAGATTTTTTAATAACTGGTGTACGGGTTTTACGTGGTGTGTAACTAAAACACTGGTCAACAGGTGTGCAGTAGATTTATATTAGTAAGATTATAAGTATACTGTTGGAAACTTTCAATAATACTTCTTCAGAACTAGGTGCTATCCTCCGACTGAATTTGATGATAGTCCACAAGAGTATTTAAATCATGTTGGCTGTTTGCACTATCTTATTTGCTTCTCTTTTAATACTGTTCTCAAATTATGTACTTGTTTTAAGTAAAAATAAACAAAAAAAGTGGTAAGGTGAAGAACACATACATAATGTAATCTTAATATAGAACCGGGATTTACCTGAATATTAAAACTGTTAGTTCATAACTGTATAGTTAACAACATATAAATAAGAATGATAATATTGTTCTAAGTATTTTTAAATCAAAACAAATTGTTTGTGTTCTATATATATTTTTTCCTGTACCAGGACGGTTGATAACTAGGCTTTTATCAATTGACAAATAGACCGTCCTAGTAGAAACACAATCAATTTGTTTTGATTTAAAAATACATAGTTTAATGGAGTTCTACACCTTAAATAATGTCAGTATTGATAATTTAAAAACATTAAAAAATACATCACAAATTATAGGCGGACAAAACTAACACAAATACTTGGTATTCAACAATAACCACATTTATAAAAAAAATTATTAATAACATTTGTAAGTATGCCGTATTGTGTTTGCTATGCTCTTTGAGTAACATATAAAAATATTTGATTTGGGAAGCATGTGATTCATATTAACTACACCAACATAGTTAACTAGTCTCTTTTCTATGGTTCTCAAACGAAAATGGCGTCAGAGATTGGATTTAAGACAGGTATTATGGCAGACATTAGGAACTGGTTGATCTATTTTGAGCCCATATGTTTTTTGAGGTAATGATTGTGAGTGCAGAATGTTGAGATTGTGTGCCTATTTGATGTAGAACGGGAACAATCTCCTGGTTCATAATTCCTCATATTGTCACTAAAAATTGTAAACTGATAGCCCTAGAAGAGGATTTCCTAGTTAGGCAGCAGTGATCTACTTATTGTTGTTGTTGTAAATATGCTGTGATTAAAAATAAAATAATAAATAAATAAGTAAATAGACAATATTGTTTTTATACCTTGCAATAACATTTAGCAGTATTTGGGTCACAAATGTCAGGCAAAGTTCCCTTGGTATCACATTCACAGGCCTCACAACGAGGGAACGAGTAATGACCTGGTGAGCATTCATCACAAGTGCGCCCCACTACGTTGGGTCTACAACTAGATAAACAAAATAAAAATGTTTATTTTAAAATTCTAACAAAACATGTCACATTGAATGGTAGCAAACACTTATAACAACTTAATATATTGATATACTAGTTGCATGTAACACATGAGATCCAACTGTCGATGGTGATAGTATGCATAATGTAGTGTGACTGTGGAGCAAATAACCAGACTGTCCAACATCTAGTAGAGGAGTGCCTGACGAGGAGATATCCGGGGGGATGGATGGATATCCATGATGCAACCCCGGAGGCCGTAAACTGGCTGACTGGATGGGAACCGGGGCTTTGAATGGCCGAAATATGACGCAGTCGATGGCGTAGAGAAGCCAATGCCAAACAAAAAGTAAAGTAAAAGTAGTATGCATAATCAAAGAATACGTACCAAACTATAAACAACACAAATTAATAAATATTTGAAGATATTTTATTTTCTATATAAAACATGTAGGTATGTTTGTCAGGATAGGATAGTATGGAGGTCAGTCTGTTTTTCCTACACAGAATATAAAAACAGTATGATGGTTTGTATGTATGTTTGGAGATTTAAGTATCAAACTATTAAGTCTTCTTACATATTGTGTATAGGTGACTACCATACAAATTGTATGAAGTGATGTCGTCACTAAATTCAATTTTTATAAAAATTGTTAAAAAAAATTGAGATGTACTAATACAATGTTTTTATTTTTTATATAAAATTAAATTATCTAGTTGGGGTGTTTCGGCTTTTTTCGATATTTAAAAAAAAATGGAAAAATAGGCAGTTAAACTCATAAATTTATCATAAAAAAAATATTTTTCTTAATAAAAAATGTTTGAGAAACCCTGGAATTGAAAAAAAAAACCAATTTGAGATTTTTCATTTGTCTATGTTTATACCAATTTTCAGCGTTCTAGCTTTTATGGTTTCTGAGATATATGGAAAAATAAACCAAAATTTCAAAAGTTGATAATCCCTGACTAAAACAAAAATTCACAATTCTGAGTATAAAAGTTTTGTAGGCCTATAACTGTTTATATATTCTGAAAATTTGAGCTCTGTAAATTGAGCGGATCAAAAGTTATAAGGGGGGGACGGACACACACACACACAAAACTCAAATAAAATGTTCTACTCCGAATTCTGAGTAAATCCATGTATAGGAACATATATGCTGCGAGGCCTCTAGTTGGTGTTATTAGCATGCAAAAAGTCCACTACACCATACAAAATTTTCCTTCGTACACGCATCTTGGCTTTAATGTCGATTCATTAAGAGAATTGAATTCTCATGAACGAATCGACAGTTGGATTAAGTAACCAAATGTGTTATGTTATGTTAAGAACATTATTTTCCTATAGAGTATATAATTAATTTTCACACACACAAAAAAAACGAGTGGGTTGTGGCCAACACTAAACTCATCACACATTCTTTTTTTTTCCACACGTAAGCGTTCATTTTTTCTTCTTGAAAGGTTGACAATCTCCAAATGCATTTTTATGAAGTACATTTCTATTAGATTCTTAAACAAATATGATTCCCAGAGGTCAAAAGTTTTCACAATACACCATACACACAAAAACACGTAAGCTTGACGTAAGCTAGATTCGTTCAAGAGATCTTCCCATAGTCCGATCTCTTGAACGAATCTTAAGATCTTCAGTGGGCTGGCTTCTCTGATTTGTATTTCATCAGTGATGTGAGTGCCAAATATTCTGGCTTTTGTTCGCATCAGCGGTCCACAGAGCAGGTGTAGCTGTTCATGTTCGTCTAGGCAGAATCTGCATAGATGCATGTCTGCTAAGTTCATTGTGCATAGGTGTTCATTTAAAGGCAGATCATAAATTTTTACTCTCCACACTATGGAATAGTGGAGAGTTATGATTTCACAATTTTTAAGCATATTTTTTTTTACATCAATTTCTCAACGGGTATCATCTAGAGAGTGCACACTGTGAGTTTCGTCGTGATGTGCTTGTATGTATGCAGGGCCGGATCTACCCAATTTGGCACCTGGTGAACTAGATCCAAAGCGATTTAGATTTTTAAATGCTCTTAGTTTTTCAGAAGGCATGAGACAAACAAACACACACACACACGCATACGCACATGCACACGCACACACTAACATTATCATAGCTTTATTTATTAAGATTGAAGCAATGAATTTTAATTAGAAACACATTAAAATAATAGATTTTATTAAACCTAAAAAAATCTTAGCCAGGGGGATAAGTCCAGTCAAACAGTGAAATCAAAAACTTCATGATTAACCATATCATGGATATAATTATCATATGGAGTTCTATCATATCTTAAGAAATTATAGAACTCCATAGTGATAATTATATTCATTACATGGGTAATCATGAGGGTTTTGATTTCACCGTTTGACCAGACTCTCCCCCTCCCCCGGAATAATAAAAAATAATAATGCTGATGATCTTACTTGCAGCTTCCGTTAAGCAAATTGCATTGCATCTGATAATTCTCTACACCATTCTCATTACAATTACATGCTTCACATCCAATGAGGTGATCAAATCCATATGTATTAGGTTCACATTGATCGCATTTCTCTCCCATCACTCTCGTTGGACACTGACATTCACCTGAAATTTAAACATAAAATTTACACACATTGACACAAAGTTTGGCGATGTTCAGACATATAAGCATTTTTTTTTTACTTATTTGAACCATATAAGTAGAGACAAAACCATAGAGTATTTCAGCAGCAATCCCATACAAACTATAAGTTTGAAACATGCTTAATGAGTAAATTTGAAAATATGCTTTGTATTATTTCTAGCATTCGCCACAGTACTTTCTGCTTGCTATGACCTCCTAATTAATTACTACCACATAGAACCGTCATGGACGAGTTCTTGTCAATTATCAAAGACGATAGCTTAGCGTGGCATAGAGTTGTAGTTACATGTTTTTGATACTCAAAATAAATATCTTTGGGACTACTTTAAATTTTAATCGCCCCATGATTGGCTGCAGTAAATATGATCCCATATAGTCTGCAGTTTGCAAGTGGTAATCTTCCTTAGACTGCTCCATACAGTTATGTATATAAAAACAGTAGTTTGACACGCATTATTTTATGTAACACATATTTTGTTAATATCTGAATTATTCAATAATTTTGTGTTGGTGTATTGAAAATAACAAAATTAATAAGTGATTACTTGATTAATTTTCGGGATGCAAGAATGTGTGTAATAATGTATATTTCATACAAATTAATTGACGAGCCGTAACATATGACATGATACACTATAGAAATCCGCAGCAATGCAAAATGCAAGCATATTTTGTTAATAGTTTATCTTCAAATTTACCCATTGAGAATGCTTCAAACTAATAATGTGTCTTTGGGGACCTCCAAAATATTGATAATTATAATGATTAAATTTTACATGACAAAAATTATGTTTCTAATTTTTAGAACATTTTTTAGAAGTGTTATATTTTTGGGATTAATAATTTTATACATATTGTTAGCTATATATTTTAAAAGTGGCACCACTCAAATTAGTTACTCAGTTGACTGCCAGAGCGATGGTTGCACCTTGCCTTAACCTATCACACGTGCCTGCTAGCGCAAGCAAGGATAATATTGCCAACTCAGCAGTTGACCACACTAAACAAAAGTTGTAACTTCGAACTTATCAACCACTACATTTCGTTCGATATTAATATTATTATACTTATATTTGTATGTGAAAACATTATTGTTAACAATATAAACTATTTAAATTTTAGCCCCCCTGTAGATTTTTAAGCAAAACATGTTTTTTTGTTCAGATCTGTACCTGTAACTTTCTCGCAGACCGCAGTAGAAGGACAGTCACATTTCTTGCAGTTAGGGAACCCATAGAAACCTGTCTGGCATTCATCGCATTTCCTGCCGATAACGTTGGGCTTACAGTCGCACTGTCCACCAAATGGATTACATTCAAAGGAATGAGATCCTCGATAGTCACAATAACACGGGGATGCTCCGTTATTGAAATCTGATGTCAGAGAGAAAACTGCATCTCTGCAAAACCCTTAAAACACAAAAAGAAGAAACATTTAGTAATAAATACATGGGTTTCTCTCTACACCACAATAATAAAACTTGTGCATTTTATTTTAAAACTGTCAAAGGAAAGTAACGAACAACACATTTTTTTATAATATAAACAATTTAAAAGCTAAAGATGCAGAAGAAAATTATAAAATTTAAATGAAAAAATATCACAGTACAATACATATAGTATCACATGACATCAGGTCATATAAAATGTTAAGTACATTTCTATTCAAAGCATGCAGTACCTTCCTGTGTAGTGTTGACGTAGAAATGATTATTTCCACATTTAGTGATAAACTCTTTGGTCTGATCGAGCCTGTTTTCAGTGAGGATGGAGTCCTTGTAGGAGACAGCTGGTGTGACCATCAAATAGTCCAACCAAACCCCTTTGCCTTTATTTTCCTAAAACAATTGATATCAAAATGATGACTTCTCTTTTGAACATCTCATTAAGACTAATAAAATATTGATAGTATTGATATCTAATGTACCCAAATAAAATACTAAAAATACAACCTTTGATTTTACATACCATGAAGGTATGATTATTTTAACAAGATTAAAATAAAATAAATTGTTGGAAGATATACGGTTGAAGCAATTAAAAAATAAATGGTCAAGAGTCTCCTCCTCCTGACCATATTCACAAAGTGGACTGTTAATAGCATTAATTTTGTAAAGGTGGGAAGCAACAAGACAACAATTCTCATACGTGTAATACAAGATATGAGAATTAACTTGCACATCCCCAATCAATATTTCATAAATAATGTCAATTCAAAATTTTAAATTAACAAACATTATTACTTAACTTCTTAAAGTCAAATAACATCCAACTTTAATTAATTTAATTTTAACAAATTCAACCAAATCATGATATTTTTACCAAGGCAAAAAGCACTCTCTCTAGGGTGAATTGCCATTAAACAAAAAAAAAAGGTATGATTACCTACATATTTTATAAATGTGTACAACAAATTGGTTTTCATGACATGGAGCACCAAATACTATCAATGAGTCTTATAATACATTTGGAAATCAATTTCTCACGAAAGAATTATTTATTTGCACATTATGGTACCTAGGTACTTGAAATTAATTTAATTTAGTATAAAAACATACCGTTAATGTTATCAAGAAATTCTCTGTGAGACTGAATAAATTATTTCCATCCTGCATTTGAATTACAGATCTGCAACCAGAATTTGAGGGGCAATGTTTGATTGGCAGTGTGGCTTCATAGATCTGTCCATTTTGGATTAATACTTTTAACTCTGATTCTAAAAAGATTACAAACAAGATTAAATTAAAACAGCAATAATTGTAAATTGTTGTACCTATTTATTATATTTTCATAAGATTACGAATATGTTTCTGCAATTTATAAAAAACATTTTATCTGAAAATAGGTTTAAAATAAATACAAATTCCAATAAACTTATAAAAACTGATATCATTCTACAAAAGTGAAAATGTTATATTTTCTATCAACGCAGCATGTGGAATTTAAGCTTGATTTAAATTACCTGGATGATCTGGTTGGTAGTACTGAACAATAAATACATAATGTCCTGGAAATTGCACTTTGGAATTAATATCAACATCTTCAGATTTGAGATAAATAAGTTGAGTCGTGTTGTCAAATATGTTTCGAGGACGTGTCTTAGTAGCAACATCCAGACCTGCTTCAAATTCAATCTAAAAACAAAGTTAAATCTTTGAATAAAATATGTATTATGAGAAACATATCTATACAAATGTATGAGAATGTTAAATTCATTTGTTAGTAAAAAAAAATATTTTATTTATCTATGAGCAATGGATGTAAACACTTTTTTTTAGCAAATTTGGTTATGAACCAATGATGCATGGAGATAAACTTCATAGATGTCTCTAAATAATACAGGCTACATGTAATATTAAGAATATTGTTGGTAAAAATTAAATCGATCAAAATTATTTATTGTTAAATGAAATACTTTACAATGGAAAGTTCATAAGGAATTGACTTATAGATGTGAAAAATGAATGATGGGTATTCTAATGTTGACATCTTCAATGTATAGGCTGCATTTTTTACTTATAAATTCAATTACATATATTTATTCTTATATCTTGTACATATTTTTTGGTGGATTAAACGAATTTGACAATCAATACAGAAAATTTTGTTTCACCTAGACTATGATGCAAAAAAATAATTAACTCACAGGAGCACTTGAGTACATTACGTTAAGAGAAAACAACTCCCAGTATGACAGATGATTGAGTTGTATTACCTTCTTAGAATCAGGAGCAGGAGGGAACTCCGCTTGAAGACAGGTGCCATTCTTGAAAACACAGACAGACTGAGGCTTAATGTAATCCAGATGCCACTGGTTGTATGGTATTACAACAATCGACTTGATTCCAACATTTGCACCAGGCTCACCCTAAAAAGTAAATACACTGTTTCAAGAATATATCATTAAAAATATTCTGAATAATTTAATAAGATTTATGTGATTTCATCGATGATAGATAAATATATAAAACACGGTATACATCAAAACAGCAGTTGTCATGTCAGAACATAATGGATCTAGTGGCGTTACTCTTGACACTGAAATCTAATCCCAATAATAGTAATTAGAATGTACACTTATTGTAATAGTTATAGAATAAATGGATAACAAGGCATTGAGTAGATAGGTACCAAGTGTAGATTAAAATTGGATTTGGAATAAGTTTCGAAAGTAAGCCGCTGGTCTATAATAAAATGAAACTATAATTTTAATAGGGTTCTTGCACAATTGCTACCAAAAAATGTTCTTTGGAATTGGCTGATTATGCTGTGAATACGATTAACTTTATATGTATACATCAAATTTCAAACAATATTAGAACGAACCTTTAAAGTAAGTCCCACAAAATTATCTTGTATATTGAATACATGCACTCTGTGACTTTGGTCTGTGAGGATTCGCCGACAGGCAAATGTGTAAGGACAATTGTCCAAGGTGACTTTGGACATTTCAGTGGCAAGATTACCCCTGACTGTCACTGTGATGGCATAAGGATGGCTATTTTGAAGCTCTGGTGGGGTAACATACTCCAACAGCATCACATGTGGTCCAGTCTTAGTAACAATCAAGTCCAAAAGTAGTTCATTCTGCTCTTCAATCAACAGGGGTATTTCCGTATCTTGCAGGTTCTTCAATTGCTGAAATTCATAAAAAAAATGTTCATTAATTTCACAATGTATCTTTCAAAATGAAATATTAACCGTCCAGTTATGGAACAAACAAAATATTAAAAAGTTTTACTCTGACTCTCATACTATAACATAGTAGGTAGCAGAGAGTAAAAAGAAACATACCAGTATACCTATATAATTCAATTTCCCCGTACAAAGGCCATTTTAATGCTGTTATGCACATATAAATATGCAATTACACTTTTAAAATATAACAGACTTTTTTTTCTCTAAAGGTTGACAATTCCTGAACGTATTTTCGAAGAGTACTATTGTATAAAAAATTGTAACAAAATCAAAAATCTTGATTCATGATATATTTCAATGAAAAATATCACTTTAGTGGTGGTATTTTTCAATGAGATTTTGCTCTGTACCACGATTCGAAAAAGTGAAACAGTTTTTTATGCAGAACCAAATTTCTATACTGGTATAAATCACCTGAACTAAATATAACCAAAAACTATTGTGATATTTCTTAAAAATGGCTGTCTGAGATTAATTGTGAAATTAAAACCAACATGATCAGCGCAGAAATTCGTGTTTGGTTTCATAACTGAAATGAAGCTGCCAAAAATTAATAAATACTATGTCTGTTAAAAAAGCTGTTACTAATTCATTCATTATTAAATCTACATAATTATAGAAATTTTCTGTGATATCTACCTGTTCAAATAAATTCACACGGCACTGTACAGTATAAAAACATGCATTTTTTTATTATTTATTCATTGGATTTCCTCTTCGTATATTTTTTTATTGTAATTCCTCAAGAGTCCAATCTGTAGCAGTGCCAACATAACAATAATTATTAGAAGTGGATTGCATTATTTGGATGTTTTTTTAAGTATTGTATGGGACAATCATTTCCATATCATGCATAATAAACAAGACAATACAAAAAAGAGTTAATTAAAAAAATCAAACCTCCTTATTGGTGATATATTCTGTGATGGGAGATCTAACACCATTTCTAGGTGCGAAACCTCCAGCACCTTTGACTGTGTCAAACCATGAAATATTAGGATAGGCAAAGTGGCGGCAGAGTCCATTGTCACCAACTACACACACAGACTCTATATTGTGACTTAGTATAGTTGCTTCATAGTATGCGGCTGGTATGAATGTAAAGTAATCCTGAAAAATATTTTTTTTATGTATTTAGAAGTATAATTTAATAATAAAGTCAAAGAATCTAATCTAAGTTTGAATTTTGCCTCAACTGATTGTATTTAGTTTGTCGATTGACAATTTTATTCTTGATAGAACTCCATTGTATGTAGATATATTGTGAATTTTTTTTTTTATTACTTCTCAGGCGAGTAACGGGTACTATGTTAAATATTATTTTTACACGCACCCAATATTCTGTAAGTAGCCACATTCTGAAGACTTAAAATATTTATCGTCTCACAGATCCAGACTGATAACACAATTAAAAATACGATCTTTATTTAGGCTTTCGCAGAAAGTTGTAAATGATTTGTCACTTTCTCGGGTACGCCATGTCAATGTCGTATGGTTCCAGATGGAATTTGTCTATAACTATCAACTGGAAGTTGCCAGTCATCTTTAGAAAAGTGGAGGTTGCTTTAGATGTCTTCGATTGCATCAAGGATACACAATCCCGCCTGGAACCATACGACATTAGCGCAGAGTACCCGAGAAAGTGACAAATTATAATTTTTTTTTTTTTTTATAAAAAATGAATATGTCCTTGTTAAACAAGTACATATACATCTTCCTACGTTCCCTAAAATAAGCAAATAAATGCTTGTGCTATAGGTGAACGAAATCGGTCAAGGCAGGATTCGAACTCGCGACCACTGGATTACTAGCCCAGCGCGCTAACCGCTCTGCCATCGACCCATCTATATATAAATATAAAATACACTTTTGGATTGCTACAATTTAAGTATATAAAAATATAATTACCAAGTAATATTTCTTATCAGCCTTGAAGGTAACAAGCCAATTGCCTGGATTCATAACAAAGGGGGAAGTTGTTGTTCCTTGGGCACCAGAGACGGTCACAAATTGTGGGCTTGTTGTCGGCTTAAGCAACACATTAAACCTACAAGACATTAATAGCAAGACATTTATACAAATTATAAACACAATAGTCACATATGTATCAATTCAGGATAGGAGTATTTTCAGGTTGAGGTCGCTGACGAACTACAATGGTTAAAGTGACTAGTTGAAATCGGAAAGATATCGTACATTGTGATTGTGTGGACCACAATGTAAGGGTATCTGCAAATATCGTAACACATTTCAGCAGAGAAGAACGCGGGGTTTGTGTAACTAGCATCCAGCAAAAAAAAAACAAATTTGCTATCTAAGCAACCCATATTATATCTATCAAGATATTTTACAATAATATTTTATATTTATAAATATAAAACATTGAAAATAATATTTAAATTTTAATATTTTATTTTTATACAAATATTTTTTTTATCAGCTCTATAGGAATTGAAAATAATGTATAAAATTGCATACTATGATCACAGTAATACTAGGTAAGTTGCATTATAATATTAAAAGATCTATATAGGTACTCTTTTAATAAAAAAAATCATGCTTACGATTGTTCAATTTCATTGGTATTTTCTGGTGAAATTGTGATTTTTCCAATGATGGGATCAGGATTTGGATTGACATAGTGCATCACCATGCGATAAACAGAAGATTTGTATATCTGAACATCTTGTACAATTTGATTCTGGAATCATATAAAACATCCTTGGGTCAATATTGTGAGTCATTTAAAGTAAGTCATTTAAGTCATTTAAACTGGTACCAACTAATTTATCTAAAATATTTGAGGGGTAAAAATGTAATTAAAATATGTTAGTCACAAATATTAGAAAAAAAATTAACAGGACCACTCTTTAATAAACATTTCTGTTGTTAAAAAGGACGAAATTTCAAAAAAAAGTAAGCTAAGAATTTTTTTGAGAGTGAAAATTTACAAAATTTTATATTAAGAGTGTTTATAAATACATAGTATGTCCTATTCTGATTCGTCTAAGTTTATTCGTATGAATTTTAGTATATGAGAAATGTCAAAAAGTTGACTGCATTTATACGGGACTCATTGCGTCACACCATGCGGATAAAATCCTTTTATCCATGGTCGCCCGTTGGTTACAGACGTTTTCACACTCTGAAACGAATGAGAATAGGACATATTGTGTACCTTAATAATAAACACTTGCAATTGGCTAGTTTACTGTCATTACTTGGCAATTTCTTCCTACTAACCAGTGTTTTCAGCACAGAGAAACAAGAATTGCGTAAGAAATAATTTTAAATAAATTTCTCCTGAGGGCTCCATGCAAAATGAATGGAAATAGAAGTAGAAATATACTTTGGAATGTTAGATCATCTGCTCATGATTCATATTATACTGACTTGCAATGAAGGTAAGAAGACTGCATATCCCTTCCATGAGAAATTTGGAAAGTCCTCTTGGGAGTAGTTGTATCGCACGGGATTCCCTGATGGAGTAGTGGCATCTTCCGCTTCGTATTGATATTGATGTAGAGTGGGGAAGTAATGTGTGGAAATAGGTTCATTACAACGCAGGCCAGTAATGCGTGGTTTGCAAGTACATTGACCACTCTGTTTGTTGCATACTTTTGATACAGAACCACCAACGTCACAACCACAATCTAAAATAAAAATATATTATAGGTATATAAACCAAATTTTAAGATTTTATTCATTGCTCTTCTCGAAATCATTCAAGTTTTCTATTGTATACAATATGTTCCAATGATTTTTTATAAATATGAATCTGATCAATAAACATGATTTCAAAATATAACTAACCAACACATCCGAAGATATTTCCTTCAGACAAGTTGTAAGATCCATCTTTACATTGTCCACAATTTTTATCATCCACGGAATATTTGCAAGTGCATTGTCCTGTCTTGGTGTCGCATACTCCAATGCTATTCTGTGTACCGGAGATGTGACATTCACAATCTAAAAATACACATACAAGATAAGAGAAAAAATAGATTTTTAGAAAAAAACAAATGATACTGCCTGCGGTTTTGTTCTATTTTGCACATCAAATGAACCAAAATGATTATGCAAGTGAGACTTGAACATGGCAGAAGACTCTTGAAAGTAGAATATAATTGAAATAAGATCTTTTAAGAGAAATACCTAGTAACAAGATGATGTTGGGTGAGAACATAAGAAGATAATGTAAAATAAAGTATGATATAACATATTAACATAATTAAATTTTATTTGTAAAATAAAATCCTACTTATGCAAGGATCATAATATTTTAAATTATGGTATTATTATCAAAAATGTAACACGAGGTAGGTTGTATGAGAAAGAATAGGCGTGATGACAGTAAGAAAAAATCCTAAAAATTATGATTTTATAAAATAAAATATGTTATAAAGATTTGAAAAAATATATTGATTTTCATTTTAAAAGAGCGAATAATATTAATATTATTAAAATAAAAATACAAAATATTATAGTCCGCCATTTTATGAGAAACGCCAATCAGAGCGAATCAGAGAGCATGACGTCACGATATTGTAGGTTCACGTCTTCTTACTGTGTTCTACAGATAATATAGAAGTAAACTTGCTGTGTTCTATGGCAATATACGCATTCACTGTCGGTCTGGCCTGTGTTTATTTTGGTGTTATCGGTGTATGTAATATTTAATCGGGATTTTAAGTGTGTAGTTAAAACAATAAAATAGCAATGGAACAAGGATTCATCAAAGCAAATAGTTCAAATTTGCCGAGAATGGATCTTTTGATGGTCGGAAATTTCTTTGCGTCGAACAAAGACTTTTGCTCATCAGAATTTCGAAACGTAAAAACTTCCATGTAAGTACTTTATTTATCTATAATTTAACATCTCGAAAATCGATAAAAATATGCACCTGTAAGTACTTTATTTATCTATAATTTAACATTTCGAAAATCGATAAAATATGCACCTTTTTCTCTACTATGTGTTCATAAGTTAAAAGCATACACGGGAAACGTCGTATGATGGCTTATTTTGACGTTTGGACATTCATGAAGTTCTCTATAATATGCTTATTACCTAATTAATGGTAAATGAATTATAATATTGGCAGCAAAGCGTGGGGGAACAAATACTTCATCAGTACTTCATTGTAAAAGCGTAATTAATAAAATACCGCATTTGTCATTCCACGCTTAACTGTCAAAAATTACGAAAAACATTACAGTTTAAACAAAACAGTCATCATGCTTGCCCCGAGTACCTATAGATTAAGATTATGTTGTATAACACGAATATCTACATAACTGCTCACTTATTGATTTTATTTTTAGGTCCTCACGGCCTTCTTATGGTGATGACGCTATAAGTTATGTACAACTTAGACGAGATGGAAAAATGTGTACAGTGAAATGTCAAATTTGCCCAGAACATAAGGTTCGCGCTAAGTTATATGCAGTGACATTGATTGTGGATGAAGAAGAAGAAGAAATCATTTCTTCAAAATGTCATGATTGTATTGCTTCTCAAGGGGGCTGTAAGCATGCCGTAGCATTCCTCATGTGGATTCATCGCAGGAGTGAAGAGCCGTCCTGTACTTCCGTAGAATGTTACTGGACGAAATCAAAACTGTCTAGGGTTGGCACTAGTCTGAAATTTATGACAGCCAAAGACCTATCAAACGGAAGTCCTAGCTTGCCATCGAATACCAAGGTACTAAAGAAATTTTTAGAGATTGGAAAAAAAAGAAATATCGATAACTGTGAGTTGTTCAAATATCAACCAGAGTATATTGTTGAAGAAGTAAAAAGTTTATCTATGCATCAACTGGTACTTGAACACAAAGAGAAATGTTGTGATACATTTTTGGAGAAGCTAATTCTGACAGACGAACTTATTGCTAAGATTGAAGAGGTGACCAGAGGACAACACCAAAACAGTATTTGGTATGAGTTAAGGTATGGAAGAATAACAGCATCTCGAGCATTTGAATTCAGTCGTTGTAAAACATATGATGGAACGCTTGTGTCCTTAATTATGGGAGGAAAAATTCCAGATACACCAGCTATGAAACGTGGGAGAATATTAGAAGATGAAGTGCGCAGAACTGTCTCCATTAAACTGGGAAAAAAAATAAACAAGAGTGGTCTTATGCTTTCTAAAAAGTACCCAATGATAGCAGGATCACCCGATGGAATCTGCGAAGATGGTATTATTGAAATTAAGTGTCCCATGAGTGCAACGACCCATCAAAATTATATTAAAGATGGTAAACCTACACAAAAATATAATGCACAGATGCAAATACAGATGTATTTGACCGGACATCAAAAAGGTTACTTTTGTGTAGCTGATTATAACTACACCGAAACAAAGAATGTAGAAATTTTGTGTGTGATATATGATGAAGAATACGTGTGTGATTTCATTGAAACTTTATCATCATTATGGAAAGTTCATATATATCCATTGTTGTACCAAAGTGTATTATAGGTAAATAAAATTCAGAAATGAATAAAAATATATTTTTTCAGACCTAATATTATAGTGAAGAAAAATATAACATTATCTTCAGAAAAGTAATGAACTATAAGTTAAAGCTCTTTAAACATGTAATATCAATATGAAGTCAAATTTGCAAATAAATTTCACCTGCAATGTATATGTATATTATATAAATATATATTTTTTTCATTAAAAAAATCTTATTATGAACTTAATTTTTAACCGATGGTGTATTTTCCTATTAATGTTGTCAAAATCTAATTGCAGTTTGGTGTAGATTGTTTATGTTGCATATATTATTTAAACAAAAATAGATTAGCTTTATTTTCCAGATCTTGAGAGCATTTTGAATGTTTTGAGACCTAATATTATTGTGAAGAAATATAACATTGCTTTCAGAAAAGTAATGAACTATAAGTTAAAGCTCTTTAAACATGTAATATCAATTTGAAGTCAAATTTGCAAATAAATTTCACCTGCAATGTATATATTATATAAATATATATTTTTTTCATTAAAAAATTCTTATTATGAACTTAATTTTTAACCGATGGTGTATTTTCCTATTAATGTTGTCAAAATCTAATTGCAGTTTGGTGTAGATTGTTTATGTTGCATATATTATTTAAATAAAAATAGATTAGCTTTATTTTCCAGATCTTGAGAGCATTTTGAATGTTTTGAGACCTAATATTATTGTGAAGAAATATAACATTGCTTTCAGAAAAGTAATGAACTATAAGTTAAAGCTCTTTAAACATGTAATATCAATTTGAAGTCAAATTTGCAAATAAATTTCACCTGCAATGTATATATTATATAAATATATATTTTTTTCATTAAAAAATTCTTATTATGAACTTAATTTTTAACCGATGGTGTATTTTCCTATTAATGTTGTCAAAATCTAATTGCAGTTTGGTGTAGATTGTTTATGTTGCATATATTATTTAAACAAAAATAGATTAGCTTTATTTTCCAGATCTTGAGAGCATTTTGAATGTTTTGAGACCTAATATTATTGTGAAGAAATATAACATTGCTTTCAGAAAAGTAATGAACTATAAGTTAAAGCTCTTTAAACATGTAATATCAATTTGAAGTCAAATTTGCAAATAAATTTCACCTGCAATGTATATATTATATAAATATATATTTTTTTCATTAAAAAATTCTTATTATGAACTTAATTTTTAACCGATGGTGTATTTTCCTATTAATGTTGTCAAAATCTAATTGCAGTTTGGTGTAGATTGTTTATGTTGCATATATTATTTAAACAAAAATAGATTAGCTTTATTTTCCAGATCTTGAGAGCATTTTGAATGTTTTGAGACCTAATATTATTGTGAAGAAATATAACATTGCTTTCAGAAAAGTAATGAACTATAAGTTAAAGCTCTTTAAACATGTAATATCAATTTGAAGTCAAATTTGCAAATAAATTTCACCTGCAATGTATATATTATATAAATATATATTTTTTTCATTAAAAAATTCTTATTATGAACTTAATTTTTAACCGATGGTGTATTTTCCTATTAATGTTGTCAAAATCTAATTGCAGTTTGGTGTAGATTGTTTATGTTGCATATATTATTTAAACAAAAATAGATTAGCTTTATTTTCCAGATCTTGAGTGCATTTTGAATGTTTTGAGACCTAATATTATTGTGAAGAAATATAACATTGCTTTCAGAAAAGTAATGAACTATAAGTTAAAGCTCTTTAAACATGTAATATCAATTTGAAGTCAAATTTGCAAATAAATTTCACCTGCAATGTATATATTATATAAATATATATTTTTTTCATTAAAAAATTCTTATTATGAACTTAATTTTTAACCGATGGTGTATTTTCCTATTAATGTTGTCAAAATCTAATTGCAGTTTGGTGTAGATTGTTTATGTTGCATACATTATTTAAACAAAAATAGATTAGCTTTATTTTCCAGATCTTGAGAGCATTTTGAATGTTTTGAGACCTAATATTATTGTGAAGAAATATAACATTGCTTTCAGAAAAGTAATGAACTATGAGTTAAAGCTCTTTAAACATGTAATATCAATATGAAATCATATTTGCCTTTAATAAATCTCACCTGTTATATATTATGTACTTTTTTTCATTCAAAAATTCATTATTTTGAATTTAATTTTTAACCGATGGTATATTAATGTTGTCAAAGGACAAGAAATTCTTGTTGTATATGCATGTAGTTAGTTATATTTACCTATGGGTAAGGAATAAAATACAAACATGATATATTATCTTTAGAACAGGTTTGAATAAGTATTTTTTTTTTATTTATAAATATATTAATAAAAAAGATAACAATTCAAATATGTATGTCAAATACCAAAAACACAAATATGTATGTCAAATACCAAAAACACATAAAAGCACACAATTAAAAATATATGTAGAGACGAATATAGGAATGAAAGAGAATAAATACAATTAGCTATTTAAAAAATATATAATATTATAGATTCAAATTTGAGCATAACATTGATTATGAAAATAAACGCATAGTTATAAAATACATAAAAGTTATTCACAGTAAAAATAGTAAAGTAAATAAAAGCATATTTTTAGCGACAAGTTGTGAAGCAAAAAAAAAACAATCGACAGTAAAATTGAAACGTAAAAAAGGCCCATTATTAATTATGACAAATAACAGTAGCACAAGTAATAAATACAATAAATAATTATTTGTAAAAATAGAACTGTAAAACAGAGCACATTAATAATTATGACAAATACAAGTTATAAATGCAAGTAATAATAATTTAATTTATTTTATTTTATATTGCTTCTCTGGTAAATAACAGGTACTATGTCAAATATTAATTTAACACGCACCCAACAAGTTTTCAGTAAAAATAGAAATGTAGAAAGAGTTTTTATTATGATGGAAAATAATAGCACAAATTATAAATACAAGAAATAATGACAGTAAAAGAGCATATTAATATTAATGACAAATGTTGTTATTAATACAAAAAATAATTTAATCACTCTGACAATGGACGTGGATCCATTTGGCCAAGACAAGAAACTGGATGCAATAATGACAGGTTTACTAATTATAACTCTACACTGAAAGCTATTTCACACGATAAGATGAAATCAAAAGGATATATTGGTGTAATTATTTTTATTTTTTAGGTAGCAGTGTTACTAAATTAAAACTCACAAATACTTCCCCCTGATTAAATATAATGAAAATTAAAAAAACAAGTACCAGTGTACATTGCTTATTTTCCTCCTGCATTTTTTGACTTAGCCCAGATTTTTGTGATTTTCTGTATAACTATTATAGATGTAGCGTTTTTTAGTTCTGTATAATAAAACAGATGTATGAGCTCAATAAATATGTGACTTTTCATTTAAATCATTGATTAATTTACCTTGTAGTATATTTTTTTAAATAATATAAAAAAACAATAGAAAAAAAATGAAATAAATTTGTATTGAATAAGAAATTTAGTAGTTTTATTTACTTTATAAGAGAATCTTGCAAATTTATTAAACCACAGGCAATTGTAATAATATCATCAAGTAATTTGACTAAATTATGGTTTAAACATGCATGAGGCTTTAACATGGCAAATTCTCGTAGGCGGCGTATTACTCTCTCGATATGTATTCGCAAACTGGCAATTTGTTTAGTTTCCCTTGCTTCATTTTTTGAGAGTTTGGCTCCAGTAACAACACTCGGAGGTCGTACAAGTTGTACTCCCTGCTTACGTAAATGTAGCTCTACATGCTTGAATCCTCTATCAGCCATCACACACATACCTGGTTGCAAACACTTTAAAAAATCACACGATTCAACTAAACATGTATCTGTTATTCTCCCTCCATAACCTGGTGAAATATAATTTACCAAACCATTTGGTGTACAGGCCACAAGATATTTTATGGTGTTGGCTTTTTTATAGTCCGACCATGAAAGAGCTTGATTGACAGTCTTGGAAGGCTTTTGCACCTCTATTTCTAAGCAGTCAATAATGCAACTCACATTATGATACTTGTGCCTGAAAGCTATTGGCAAATTCCTTTTTGTGATTTCTTTATTGAGTTGCACAATAAAAGGACGCATTACACTTGCCAATACAGGAACATTTTTTAAAAATATTTTGCTTGCATGTGTCGAGTTCAAGGAAAAATCATAAGCGAGTTCTCTAAATGAGCTATTCAATCTAATCTTTTTTAAACACATTAATACATGGTTAGCAGGAATACTTGTCTGTTTTTCAATTAAGTCTATTAAGTAGTAGCAGTCTATAGGAATTCCAATGTAAGTACGTGGATTTTTCATAATTTTAATCACTGTATATTTAAGAATATTTGATGCCTCTTGTTTTTTTTCAGCTTCAATTAATTCACTGCAGTCTGAAGCACATTCTTGGGAATATTTGGTTGATGACGGTGTATATGAAATATCAGAATCTGATTGAACTTCCGTGGTACATATTTTATTGGGAGCAACACTTTTAACTTTAAATGGAGAAGTAGAAACAGACTGAAGATTAGATTTCAATGGTGATGTCATATGGCTTACTAATCTATTTTCTGTTTGGATGGCTTTACTTCTTTTTTTTTTTGCTATGAATACTTGTATTGATTTATCAGCTGTTTTATCTTGTAGATCTTTGGCTGTGTGCAAAACTGAAAAAAAAAATTATCAATAATAAACTTTTTATGTGAGTAAATATTATAGTTGGATTGCACTGCTGCACGTATTGCGTTACAAAGTTTCTACATTGGAATATTGTATCGCAGTCAATATCATGCCTCTCCCTATGTTCCTGCATGGAATGACAGGTCGATAGATAGATTATAGTTGCACTTATTTTTGCATCTGATCAAATAATAGGTCACACATCTACATAAGCAAATATTGTAGAGTTCAGAAACTTTTCTTGAAAAAAGATATGTACATGTATCTTACCTGATCTGTCAGATGAAGGTTCTACATGTTTTGTAATTGTACTTCTTTCTATTAAATCCTTTTCACTTTCTTCAACTGTGTGCAAAACTGAAAAAAAAAACTTATCAATTATAAATTATTTATGTGAGTAAATATTATAGTTGGATTGCACTGCACATATTGCGTTACAAAGTTTCTACATCGGAATCATAGAATAATAATAAAACTATAGAATACTCATTCCCATACAATAGCTCGCTGAAAAAGTTAAGCCGTTTTATTGACCAGCTCGTGTCAATATGTGTATGACTCTGCTGGTAGACATTGTTCGTATAGTATACTCGTTATGACTGCGTAAATAATTTTGCAAGCAGTTAAAAAATTCCCTATTTGGAGAACGTATCACGTAGACGGCCAAATGATTACTGAACGCTCGTAGCAAAATGTTGACCAAATTAGTCAACATAAAGCAGTAGCGTTTACTGCAGGCTAAAGAGTATTCTATACTATTATTATTCTATGATATCTCCCTATGTTCCTGCATGGAATGACAGGTCGATAGATAGATTATAGTTGCACTTATTTTTGAATCTGATCAAATAATAGGTCACACATCAAAGCAAATATTGTAGAGTTCAGAAACTTTTCTTGAAAAAAGATATGCACATGTTTCTTACCTGATTTGTCAGATGAAGGTTCTACATGTTTTGTAATTGTACTTCTTTCTATTAAATCCTTTTCACTTTCTTCGACTGTGTGCAAAACTAAAAAAATAAATTATTTAATAAACTATTTATGTGAGTAAATATTATAGTTTGACTGCACATATTACGTTACAGAGTTTCTACGTTGGAATATTGTATCGCAGTCAATATCATGCGCATCTCCCTATGTTCCTGCATGGAATGACAGGTCGACAGACAGATTATAGTTGCACTTATATTTGCATCTGATCAAATAATAGGTCACACATCTAATCAAATATTGTAGAGTTCAAACTTTTGTTTGAAAAAGGTATATTATGTATCTTACCTGATCTGTCAGATGAAGGTTCTACATGTTTTGTAATTGTATTTCTTTCTAATAAATCTTTTTCACTTTCTTCAATTAGCATCATCCTTTGTTTCTTCAGCATATATTGTCGTTTTGTAGTTGTAGTGGTAGATGTTCGTTTCCTTCGATCTGATTGGCATTCAAATTTTTTGGGAATACACCCTGGTTTCATACGCACTTGCGACACTGAGCCCATCACAAGGTATTGAATATAGTTCTCCATATCATTTGGCAACTGAAACAAATAAATGACTCATAAAGTAAACCGTGGTGGATAATAACAATAAAGAAATGAAACCTAACCTAAAAAGTTATTGTCTTTATTAAGCGTCATTTAGATAATAAATAAATTAGCTGACAAGATTATTAGATATACGTATTGTTTATAATATATGATATAAAGTAAAAACTTACATCAAAATGGTCTTCACAGAAATATAGTGGAGAATTTTCACATACACTTGCTGTGTTTCGTCGTGCGAGATTTAACCACTTATTCCTCGTTTTTTTTTCGCGTGGGACGAAAACAAATACCTTATTAGGTGTTTTTATCGACGTGTTTGTACATTGAGGGACCGCACACCACTTATACACTTTTGAATTCATTTTAAATGCACAAATCGTCGAATTTACTGCTCGAATACATACAGTTGATACGCAGTTTACAATACCATGACGTCACTGACAGACGCCATTGCACTATAAGCGTTTTTTGGTGTAAATGTCAAATTTGATTTTGAAATGGCGATTTTTGCTACTAAACCTTTATTTTATGTAGAAACGTATATATATTTGAAAACAGTGGATGCGTAAAAACATCGTGGGATAGTTTCTCAAAATTAGTCATCATGCCTATTAGCAATAGAAATCTCTGCTGGAGTATGAGATTATTCGATCAAGTTAAATCAAGAATTATATTTAATTCAATTAACATACCAATGCACCCTTGAGGATTGTATTGTTGCAGATCCCAATAGAGTGGTTTACATTCATCACATATCCTTCCTTGAACACGTTCCTTGCACTGACAAAGCTCTCCATCAGGCAATGAACCACATCCTAAATATTGTATGAAAAAAACATATCCTTTAATAAATAAACAATAAAATTACCAATAGCATATAAAGTATAATGCTATTGAAACTGTAAGAAAATGTAATTCTCCTAAAAAATTAGTCATTAAAGATTTAGGTTACTAATCTCGCAAAATACTAAGGTCCTCATATACAAAACTCTTCTCAGACCAATTCTAAATACGGAGTGGAATGTTAAGCACTGATTAAAAAGGACGAAAATATGTTATTGGTATTTGAAAGGAAGATATTAAGGAAAATCTTTGGCCCAACTAACCGTGGAGGGGTCTGGAGAATACGGTATAATCATGAGCTAGAGGCAATGTACAATGAAACAAATGTAGTCTAATTTATTAAAATTCAGCGCTTACGTTGGCTTGGATATGTTTGCCATATGGATGATGACCGTATTCCTAAAAAGGTATTTGACACCTGTAGAGAAGAAGTAAAGGCAGATCTAGGTTGAGATGGCTGGACAACATGTTGTGGAGGGATGGAGACGATTTCTGGAGGAGGCCAGGGTCCGTAGCAGACTGTAGTGCCAGTGATGATGATGAAAGACTTAGGTTTCATAGACAATTACACCAAATGCAGTGTCTCGTTTACTTATAAAACAAAACTTATGCTATTATCCACAAATCATAATTTCTCGTAACTTCACAAATCATAATCATAATACTCACCAGCAAATGAATCAATAACTCCAGCAGGATCACAGTTGCATTCCTCACATGTTGGATAGTTATAGAATCCTTCTTTACAAGAGTTACACAGCGGTACATCAAAGTTTCTCTTGCACTGACATTGCCCTCTAGAGTCACATGTTTCACCGATGGCACCAATAGCATCACAGTTACAAGCTGTAAAATAATATACATATATTTTTATTCAGTTTCTATGATGAATATTATTAGAAATATAATTGAATCAAACATAGTTATGATTCTTTTCTCATAATGAGTTCATAATAAGAGCCTGAGTATCTCAATGGTTACATCATCCTAACAACAAAAAATATATCATAACCTTATATTATATTGATTTCCCAGTTTCTCTAATCAAAGAATCATCTAACATGTTTTTCTCTGTTGAGATATAATAATTACACTATAACCCTTTAGATAACTTTTTTTATTTGCACGACAGCTTAAGCCAGTTACAGTGCGACACCTGTTTGTTATCCTACTGAATATATTTTTTGAATTGATGAAAGCCACAAAAAATATGTCAGTTTCAACAGGTTGACATACTATTCTACTACAAATTTCTTGTTTTACTACCCAAAAATAGTGAATTTTGGTAAAATAGAGAAAAATTATTTATAGGTGAAAAATTTCTGTTTTAGTATTCTGAAAAGGACCTGAAACATCTCAATTAGAAGAAACTGTAGAGATAGAGGTAAAACATTTGAAAACACAGTATTTACAGAAAAAAATTATATGAAGTAACTTACGCAAGCACTCGGTATAGTTGTAGTACCCAGGGGAACACTGATCACATTGCTTTCCTCCAAAGTTATATAGACATGTACATTTTCCATTAGCATCACAACTGTTTGTAGTTGAACCAATACTGGAGCAATTACATGCTACACAAACTCTTTCCCTGCCTCTTAAAATACTATAATACCTGGAACAAACAAACATAATGTATTTAACAAAATTCTATAACTTATCTTTGATTTTATTGTGGATTCAGGGTTCTATAATTACAAGTTATCTTATATTCATTGATATTTTTTGCCTTTTAATTAGGATTCGCTGTTAAGTAAAAGTAAATATGGACTAATGGTATTATAAAAAAATACGCTTAAATTTTGCGAAATCATGACTCTCCACTATTCCATAGTAGTGGAGAGTAAAAAATGCATTGAATCTCAATAATATCGTATATGTCTAGATGTCCTCTTATTCATAGTTTACATTTAAAGTTCATCGAAATACTTAACTGATATTCAAATGCTGCATATTAATATTTTTTTATAAAATCAACGCTTAGTTTTTATTAACTCTTCATCATCAAAAGTCTCAATCCTATGGATTGGTTTGCAGAAGAAGTCTACATCTCGCTTTCCACTTCTCTCTATCCTGTGCAGCCCTTTTCAGCTCAACATATGTGGCGCAGTTCATGTCCTCGCACACCTGGGCCAAATATTCCCGTCGGGGGCGCCCCCTGTGGTTTGTCCCCTTATAATATTGAAAATTGATAGCTGACAAACAGTAATTTAAGAATATATTCAATACACAGTAATATTTTACCCTGGAATACATTGATCACATCTTTCTCCGCCAAAACCTTCTTTGCACATGCACGTACCAGTAGTATCATTGCAGATAGATTCTACAGTGCCACTTGTATCACAATTGCAATCTGGAAATTTATAATTTAATTTATACAAAATTCAATAAAATAACAACTAAAACATATTGAACTATGAAATATAGAGGAAGAACAAATAGGTATCAAGCAGGAAGTATTTTTACATTCCAGAACATCTTTATATATAAAATTCTTCTGTACGTGTGTATGTCACTGAACTCCTTCTAAACGGCTAAACCGATTTGAATGAAACTTTTTAGGTGTGTTTATGTGAGTCCCTGAATGGTTTAGATTCACAAAAAGGAATTTTATACATTAATGTAGTAAAAATATCAGACATTGCTTTCGATATGTCATAATATTATGCAATGTTGGTTATGCCATTAAAACTTAGAGAGAGAGGGGGGGGATGATATACCGTGATAGCGTGTGGTATTTTTATGTTTGTCGATCCAGCTAATGGTGGTTATTCTGAAACGACAAAACCGATTGACATCTGGGATTATCACAATACAAAAATGGCAGCTATCGTCTTTTTTGACAGTGGGTTATTCTGAACGCACATCTGTTGGAATTGTTGACTGAACAACTGTTGATATTGAAACAAGCGGTCAAAGCCTGTTGTTTAGATTACAGATTGACTCGGTTTGACTTTTTCTTCGACAAATATTTAGATATTCGCTTAAAATGGCACAAGAAAATGCAGCGTTGGCTTTAGTTGAATATTTAGAGGAAAATGACAGATTGGAAGTAGGATTTTTATTCATTAACAGCACATTTGTAAAACTTTTAAAAATGAATTATCGATGTTTTAATTTTGTTTTATGGTTTTGTTCTAGGTATGCATATAGTAGGTATTTATAGAAGGAATTTGAGAGACGTGACAAACCCATTTGATATTCCTGAAATTAGATTTATTGAAGTAATACAGAGTTGACCGAAATATGGCGAGATTTTTAATCAACATCATTAAATCTCATGTCTGTGGAAATACAAAAAGAGCTATACCAGTCGAAATAAAGGTTCTCACAACTTTGAATTTCTACGGCCATGGATCTTAACAAAAGGCAGTGGGTCAAGACATAAACGTATCAATGTCACAACCTTCAGTGAGCCGTCACATAACAGAAATAAGTTACATTATCACATTTAGACATTGTTAATGACATTTTAGACATTATTAATGAGTAGATGGTAGATATTTATATAAAATAGTAAATATTGAAGCGCGTAAACAACGGTATTCGCATGTGTTCGAATGTTTTGAAGTGTGAAGCACAGATAAAATAGAAGTGTCTGAAGACATAATCTGTGGTCTGAAGTTAGTTACGATTGTTTTTGACCATAGACAAGGCAATTGCATGTTCAGAATTACCAAAACGTGTACTATTGCGTGACGATTGATTTGACAAACAAAAACAACTATTGTGATTGGATTCTTGTCGATACAACGGTTGTCATTTCAGAATAACCACCAATAACTAATAACAGGCAAGTCAACGTTCGTGCAGGACAACGTCTGTCGGGTCCGCTAGTTACAATCATAAAATTAGTACACATTTACATAATGCACTCATTTTTAAAGTAAGTAAATAAATAATCTTAACTAAATCTTTAACATTACATAATTTCTAAAACTTTGCAACCTGTTATGTGTCAAAGCCCTCTCTACTTAGGGTTCATAGTAGCCTGTAGTAGCCAATGATTTATTTATTTAAATTAAGAGGAAACATACAGCAACAAATGGCATACAATGAAAAGCTCAATACAATGGTGATATGAAAAAATAAAATTTATATTTTAATTGACTTACACAGGCAATTGGGGTAGTTGTAATATCCATGTGCACATTGTTCACATGTTCGTCCACTGAATGATGACTTGCACGTACAATTACCAGATTCTTGATCACAAGCTGATGTCAATGATCCAATTGAATTGCAGGAACATTCTACAAAAAAAATACATGCAAATATAAGAAATGAAAATAAAATCAAATACACGGTGATTCGATGTATGGGATACAATTGTCACAAAAAATCTTTAAAATGGTAAAAAATAATGTGTTTGACGAACATTTTACCAATTTTACAAAAGTGAATGTACAAAACTGAATGTTAATTTACAAATTTTACAAAAGTGAATGTTAATTTGTACCTACTGCTCTCTCTAATGAACCTTTAATTGCATTGTAGCTCAGTGGCTGCTGAAGATAGACCCACCTCCCATTAAATTATTTACTTACAATGAGCCAGAAAATCAGCTCCTGAAATATCGGTATCTATAGTGGAAGAAGTAAAAAATACATATAATTGTAATTCGTAACAAAAATACCTTTACATGTTGGAAAACTATAGTACCCATCAGAACATTGCTCACAATACATTCCAGCGTAGTTGTAAATACATGGACACTGAAACAACACAAACAATTTAAGATTACATATTTGAAAGTAAATTTCATTTACAATGCTGTGAAACAGTTGTCAACATGTTGCATTACAAACAAATGAACAAATTAATATATTTTGAGCAATCTTACAACCCTGCTTTTATTGAAGCACAGTTTTAAGATGGATAAAATGATTTTATTTTCAATACGAAATTGTACATATAATGTTTATTCAATTATGTTTTTAATATTAAACAATATAAGTTTTTGGAGGATTTAGGTATCATACACAAAGTAAGTGATTTTTAATAAATGCAATTAGCGATTGATTGTAAAATATAAAACAAACAACAAAAGAGTATGGGGGCCACGAAATCCTTGATCAAAAATAATATTCAAATTAGTGTCATACCTTCATGATTCAAATACATTATTCATAGTTTTGTCTTTTAAGTATATTTATTAAAATAAGTAAAAATGTTAGTCCTATAATCCAGAACATGAACAACTAAATCGCCATAATCAAATATAAATCAACTTACTCGGTCTTGGTATGGTTCACAGTATCCATCTTGGGTACCATTTTGATTGCAAATACAGGGTTTGCAATCGGGATAGTCATAATACCCATAACTGCACGAGTCACATAGCGGAGGTTGGAACTCTTTACGACACTCACATTGTCCGGTACCTTCAGCGCAGTTGCCAGTAGAGTTGCGATATGAACAATCACAAGCTATAAAAAATGGCATTATTTACTAAGTATAACGAAAGAGCTTTGGACTTATTTAAGACTTAAGGCACGGGAAAAAATAAAACTTTAAAATATTAAATTGCTTTAACACTCCCTTACACGTTGGCGATTTTACTGACAAATTGCAGTTTTTTCCAACATTTCATCCTTGTGGCATGTTTTTATTGACATTTTATATTAATTTGAAATTATAAATAAAATTCTTCAGAATGTGGCAACTTCTTATTAAATGAGTGCTAAATTAATACTTAACATGGTAAAAAAATATTAAAATAAAAATATAACTTTGTTTATTTCCACTTATTTATTTTTATTCCACAACTAGTTTCAAGAACTACTGTTCTCTTCTTTAGGTGGGTTTATTTTAAAATCTGAGTATTCATAAGATCAGTCGGTATCATTGATGTCCTATAATTTTTATGGTAATAGAAGGTTTATTGATTTCATCTAATAGATATAAAAGTTTTAGATATGGGAGGGCAAATATTGTTATTTTAATATTTTTTTTGAAATGAATTTCCAGTGTAAACGCCTCTACCTTAGAATATTTGTTAACATAGTACCTGTCAATTACCTGAGAAGCAATACAAAATAATAAAAATTATAATACACACACACACGCACACGCACACGCACACGCGCGCACGCACGCACGCACGCACGCACGCACGCACGCACGCACGCACGCACGCACGCACGCACGCACGCACGCACGCACGCACGCACGCACGCACACACACACACACACACACACACACACACACACACACACACTAAAAATGGTTTGAAATGTCATCTTTAGCAATGTAGGTTATAAGAAAATTATTAATATTTTCTGAATTAATTTTCTGGAATATCCATCCTGAGAAAGAAACAGTCAAATGTTTTGAAACCATTCGATTAAAATAACTCATTTGTGGTTTAAACAAAGTCAATTAAATAATATTATTAAAAACATTATTATGATGCAACAACTTTCACATAACTTCTTTATTTGTATACACTTAGGATAAAAGCTAGCATACTTAAAAATAGTAAGTTTTAACTCACGTTGACAGACATCAGTTTGATTCCAATATTTTCCCTCTGGTCGATAGAAAGTCGGTATGCATTTATTACAGTTGATACCTTCCGTGTTGTGTTGACAATTTTTACATACTCCACCACCTTCTAACTTTCCATGTATATCCAAAGATAATCCCTGTGCGTCAATATCTGGATCGTATGAACACTCGGTAGAATGATTGTGACAGTTGCATGCTGAAAATATAACTCCAAATAACACAGATACACACATAAACCATACAAAATTAAATTAATTTGGAACAATAAGCCTTGAATCATAAAACATTCAATTATATCGGACTGTTAATTCTACAAATCAACAAGTAGTTTACTATCCATCAATCCTTAATTTTAGTGAAATTAAAAATAAAAATACATGTTAATCCAGTAAACCTATGTTCCATCCTCAATAATATTGTCACCAAGCTGGGACAATGCCACCTAGAGAGACAATTCAATAACATTCATAACATTGCGCCATGGACATCTCAACGTTCAGTTTTCAATATTATATAGCTATGGATCATATTTCAAAGACAATTACAATGTGTTAAGTTGTTATGTATCTTGCAGTATTGTGCAGTGGTGAATAGTTCTCATTTCATGGTGATAATTTCTCTTGTCCTGTCCTACCCAACCAAGGAGGTAAGTCCCGTCAAACAATGGAATCAAAACGCTCATGATTACCCATATCATGAATATAACTATCATAAATATGGAGTACTATAATATCTTAAGATATTACACAACTCTATAAGATAATTATATCCATGATATGGGTAATCTTGAGGGTTTTGATTACGTCGGTTAACCAGACTTGCCCCCCCAAATTTATTCATAAAATATACCGTCCAGAGCCAATAGCAATTTCAAATTAACCCCAACATAACATACCTATCACATTATTAAAGATTATTTGAGTATAACAAAATAAAACTAACGTTCACAGACAAATCTTTGCCAGACTTGTGACTGCCTCCACGCCTTCTGCTGGAAACCTGGACAACAGTAGGCACACTGTGGACCACAGGTGTGATGCTGACATCTACACTGAAGCTTATTGGGATCATGGGGGTCAGGAATATCACAAGTCTCTGCGTGACCATTGCACATACAACGTCCTCCAATGCTTACATCTTTGATTGAATAGAAATACTGAAAATGAAAACAATGAAATAAGTCAACAGCTGATATATTTTAAAAATGTGTTTTAAGGTTAGAAAAACTTACATACCTACATACCATCATATCATGTCCTTTACGGGTTAAAAAGAGAACACCGAGCCCCATACTCCTCTATTTAATAACACATTCCTGGCTTCCTTTACATTCATCTATTGTCTTATAGATGCTCGTCGATTGTTCAACCTTACGTTTTCTTCTTTCAAAATATCATTCTCATAGTCATGCCATCCCTCTGGCGCGATTCCTGCTATTTACTCCATCAAATACATCCATGTTTATTTTTTTGGTCAGTCGTACATCGTTCATTCTTTCAATATACCCAAACCACCTCAAGACATTCACTTTCATTTTACTCATAATATCCTTCTTTCCCATCCTTTTTTATTCTATTACTAGTGAACCCCCGGCAAACTTCGTTTTGCCTGCATAATTAAAAATCGTCCTCCATAACCACCCGTCGCTTCAGACTCTTCAATACCTCCCATCCCTTCAGTACTTCCCATCTCTTCAGTACCTCCCGTCCCTTCAGTACCTCCCGTCCCTTCAGTTACTCCCGTCCCTTCAGTTACTCCCGTCCCTTCAGTTACTCCCGTCCCTTCAGTTACTCCCGTCCCTTCAGTTACTCCCGTCCCTTCAGTTACTCCCGTCCCTTCAGTTACTCCCGTCCCTTCAGTTACTCCCGTCCCTTCAGTTACTCCCGTCCCTTCAGTTACTCCCGTCCCTTCAGTTACTCCCGTCCCTTCAGTTACTCCCGTCCCTTCAGTTACTCCCGTCCCTTCAGTTACTCCCGTCCCTTCAGTTACTCCCGTCCCTTCAGTTACTCCCGTCCCTTCAGTTACTCCCGTCCCTTCAGTTACTCCCGTCCCTTCAGTTACTCCCGTCCCTTCAGTTACTCCCGTCCCTTCAGTTACTCCCGTCCCTTCAGTTACTCCCGTCCCTTCAGTTACTCCCGTCCCTTCAGTTACTCCCGTCCCTTCAGTTACTCCCGTCCCTTCAGTTACTCCCGTCCCTTCAGTTACTCCCGTCCCTTCAGTTACTCCCGTCCCTTCAGTTACTCCCGTCCCTTCAGTTACTCCCGTCCCTTCAGTTACTCCCGTCCCTTCAGTTACTCCCGTCCCTTCAGTTACTCCCGTCCCTTCAGTTACTCCCGTCCCTTCAGTTACTCCCGTCCCTTCTGTTACTCCCGTCCCTTCAGTTACTCCCGTCCCTTCAGTTACTCCCGTCCCTTCTGTTACTCCCGTCCCTTCAGTTACTCCCGTCCCTTCAGTTACTCCCGTCCCTTCAGTTACTCCCGTCCCTTCAGTTACTCCCGTCCCTTCAGTTACTCCCGTCCCTTCAGTTACTCCCGTCCCTTCAGTTACTCCCGTCCCTTCAGTTACTCCCGTCCCTTCAGTTACTCCCGTCCCTTCAGTTACTCCCGTCCCTTCAGTTACTCCCGTCCCTTCAGTTACTCCCGTCCCTTCAGTTACTCCCGTCCCTTCAGTTACTCCCGTCCCTTCAGTTACTCCCGTCCCTTCAGTTACTCCCGTCCCTTCAGTTACTCCCGTCCCTTCAGTTACTCCCGTCCCTTCAGTTACTCCCGTCCCTTCAGTTACTCCCGTCCCTTCAGTTACTCCCGTCCCTTCAGTTACTCCCGTCCCTTCAGTTACTCCCGTCCCTTCAGTTACTCCCGTCCCTTCAGTTACTCCCGTCCCTTCAGTTACTCCCGTCCCTTCAGTTACTCCCGTCCCTTCAGTTACTCCCGTCCCTTCAGTTACTCCCGTCCCTTCAGTTACTCCCGTCCCTTCAGTTACTCCCGTCCCTTCAGTTACTCCCGTCCCTTCAGTTACTCCCGTCCCTTCAGTTACTCCCGTCCCTTCAGTTACTCCCATCCCTTCAGACCCTTCAGTACCTCCCGTCATCAGTAGGTCCCGGTCATACGCTCGACAATTCACCAAAGTTTCATTGCGATCAGATGAACGGTTCTCAGGATAGTCCACCTTCATCGGTAAAATGACCTGATACCCGATGAAGAAGAAGAAGAAGATTTTTTTTTAATCCCGAAAACATCCCGGGCATACGCTCGACAATTCACCAAAGTTTCATTGCAATCGGATGAACGGTTAAGGAGCGCATTCAACACATACATACATATATACATATGTAGATACAAACATTCAAATTTATAATATAGATATATTGTTCTATTACAAAATCTTCTTAGTGATCTCATTTCTACAGCATTTATTCTATTTTCATGTGTCTTTTTTCACGTCCATGTTTTATTAGCATACATCAAAGTAGGCACTACAATTGCATTATGTACCGCAGTTTGGGTTTCTTTTGAATTTGGTCGGATATTACTGGTCAGAGAGCTTCGTTTATTCTATTACTTGCTATAACTCTTCTTTCAATATCTATATCAGGTATTCCATTCCGTTGATACATACTCGCCAAAGTCGCCAAGTATAAATATTACTCTACTTTTCATAGCCATTCATTCCCTACTTTTATCATACATGCAGTTAAACTTTCAGTTTTTTTTAATACCAAATTCTTAGATTTACTCACATACATTCTCAGTGCATTCTGAAGGCATCCTTCACACACTTTATTCACTAAATACTGTAACTCATCCGCACATTCATGATCATGATAGATATTAGTTTCTTTGGATCACATAATTTTTCAATCAAGGTGTTATCTTTTTATGGGAATATTCCCTGTGTAAATTCTAGATAAAATAATTCTTACTCTTCTTGTGACGGTATTGTCTTGCCTCGCCACTGACATGAGATGTCCGTAAAGTGTTTTGGTTCGCAGCAAACGCAAGCGCACATTGGTTGCTCTTGTCCATTCTTGTAAAACAGATGAATTGAAATAAGCATTAGCAGAGGGACGATTGTTCAACAGTGAAATTGGTATCTGAAAAAAAAAACAATACAAATAAGTTAAATTGTCACAATAAATCAATTCATAGCGATGAGCAGTGAGTCATTTTTTTCTCTTCTGAGGTTCTTTTTACAATTGTACCTAATAATACTCGATTGAATTTAATTGGCGTTTCTAGGGATAACCTAATGACAGTAAACTCTTCTTTGTTGTATAGTTGTTGTTAAATATCTGGAGCCGTTTCGCAGAGAAGGGGGGCGATTTGCATGTATACCAACGAAGCAAAAATACACAAACTTGCGCTCTGCGCACCCGGAAACCAGGTTCAAGATATTTGGCGAAAACTATACAACAATTGAATAAATAAATTAAAAAAAAAAAACAAAGTAAACATTGATAAAAAAAGAATAATATATTTTTAATCAGGTCAAAAGACTCTGAATTTAAAAATTGATTAAGAAAATAGACCTGCGAATTTCGAAATCCTAGTTTTTTAATCCCTTCATGGGGAAATCAATCAATTTCAAAACATTGAACAAGTAAAACACATTTAAAAATAATATTATTAATTAATTATTTGAGATAACAAACTTCTTTACATACATGGATTCATTTATTATTAAATCGAAATACCAATGAAAATTGAATGTCATGTCTTCTTTTATGCATTCTTTCTTTTGTATATTCATTAAATTTCTAACTTTAAGACGAAAATTTTTGACAGCGCGCTGTCAAAAATAGTGTTGCCAGCTGCCACACCAGCTGCCATCTATTAATATGGCCATATAAATAAAATATTTACGACAAAATTTAAGAACATTTTTTGAAATCTGATTTATTAAATGTAATTTTTATATTCAATTTAATACAAATAATTAGTTTAATAATTGTGTGAGGTAATAATACTTGCAACTTGTCATTATATAATTTAAATAAATCAAATATACATCTTACCTCACCACCTTCTAATGGCACAATCTTGGAATATTCCGTGTTGCAAATAACTGAATCATCTCTTGTAATAGGAAGCAAACTCTCCTTTCCGAAATAAGTTTCACAATCACTGTAAATAATAGTAACGATTTATATAGTAAGTATATACATATCTATAGATATATTTAATAATTTTTAATACAGATTGTGTTAATTAAAGTAGTGAATGACTTGACTGATCGCTCTAAGAAGCATCAAGACCAACCTTTTCAGGTTTAGGATATTTTGTACTTTGTAGAATTAACATATGTACATATAAATTTGTTATTAGCAATGACAATAATTTGACATTAGTCGTAGAGCGGGGCGATTTGCACAAATACCTACCGAAAATTTGCACTATACCTACGCAACTCACGTGACCTTTCAAGTTATTTGCTGATAACTATACCATAATTTGTTTGCATTCACTGTGTAAAATATAAATTTTCACTGGTAATTTTAATCAATACTGTGATTATGTAGTCTTTAAACATCATGGCTTTAGTTTTGCTTCGAAAAATGCATTTTTATGAAGTAGGTAGATTCCCAGAGGACAAAAGTTTTCATACTACACCATCCACAAAAACATAGTAGGTATGCACTCTCTTCATGATACCTGATCTCTACATGAGAATCGATGTAAAAAATTGCATTAACAATAGATGAGCATGTATGAGACGATGCAAGAATGAGGCGATGGATGTGTCAACTGTCAATATAGAAGAATTTGGTGTTCGGTTCTCTCTGCCTACCCCATGAGGAAGATGGCACGAGAGTATGCAGATGTAGATGAATACTAATAGATTCATAGTGGTGGATGTAAGAGTAGGTATTCATTTACATCAAAGATGATAGAGTAAAAAAATAAATCAATAGAAACACATACAATATCCACATGAATTTGATAAATCAATTTTCCCATAAAGAAGCTATTGTACTTCAGTTATATTATAATTTTTTTTTATACAAACATAGATAATAGACCATAGATTTTTTATCTTAAGATTGACAATCCCTGAATGCATTTTTGAAGAAGTTTATTTATATTGAATCTAAAATTCAACATAATAAAAAATTCTCAATTATCTGGACCGTGAGAGTATTTTGAAAATTTTGACGGATGAATTCATAGAGAAGAAATTTATTGTTTTTGATTTCAAGGTATTATAGTTTTCGCCAAATATCTTGAACTTTTAGCCGAGAAGGGGGGCGATTTGCACGTAAATCAACGAAGCAAAAAGACACAAATTTGCGCTCTACGCTTTGGCGAAAAATCATGTTTTGATTTAATTTTTATTTTAATTTTAAAATGGTATAATTTTACTGTATTGTATAATTTGACTGTAGAGTAAATATATAATTGTATTGTACGAGAGCGCACACATACACTGACAAAATGTTCTACATTTTTGTGTAAAAATAATATATTCTAGTGTAAAGTTTAAAAAAAAACTAATTAAAAAAAATACTTTTTTCAACAACTACATAGGTTTATAGAAAAATATTATTAACTTTCTGAAGTATTAGCTGTCGCCAAACATCTTTAAAAATCACGTGGGTGCGCAGAAGACAAATTTAGAGTTTTAGCTTGGTTGTTTTGATCGGGTGTGCGTATGGAGAAATTTCAAGATGTATGGAGAAAACAACTATACTGTACGCCAACACTATTTAACTTTATGTTGACTGAGAGATCTATGTATGTATACATAACGTCTTTATAACAATAACAAGACTGAAGAAATTAAACTAAATAGGTAATTTTTTTATCGTAGATTTCATGACTCACGATTTTAACTAAACTTTTTTTGTAAAAAGTATGCAACAAGTACACATACATCCTCATATTTTCTAAACAAAGCAAACGCTTGTGCTGTGTGTGAACTAAACATATCGAGGTAGTACTTGATCCTAGATCCATTCCATCTATAATATTACCACAATAACCACAATATTTCACTGAGGTAGAGGTACTTATTAAATTATATAAAACATAGTAGGTATACAAAAAAACATACCTTGCTGAATCTGAAAAGTATTGCCATGTGACGTAAGTTTTTCCGTAATCTGATGATTTCTCCAAGGCCCAAAGTCCAGGACGTGGTGAATTTCCCATTCTGACGAAGACGTAGGCTACATGAAATTCCTGCGAATATGGATTAAATTATCATTTCGCTTATACACAAACAAACTTTGTAAAAAAAATATATGGATCAATAAGAACGATAGAGCCGTTTTCGTAGCTTGGTACACCACAATCAAAAGGCGTCCCCTTAATTTTTGCAAATCAGCTTATTTTTCCTAATATCTGGTGCTCCAGAATTCATAGTGCCTGGCGCATCTGCATCATTGAATCTCCCTATAGACAGCCCGTACACAGTCAATCTGGATCACGATCCGTGATGAAAAATCAATGATCGCGATCCAGATTGACTGTGTAATTGATTGATTGACGGGCTGCCGTTCCATATTAATCTGGATCGTGATGACTGTTTTTGATCACGGATCGCAATCCATATTGAATGTGTAGGTACGGGCCGCCTTAAAAATTAAACGCTCCAGACAACCAAACATAATATGTTTATGATTATGTTAATATGTTAGTGATATTGACCATTTTTTATAATAAATTGATTCGTTTGTGTGGAAAGAATGAGTTTTTGGCAGGAATTAGCCAAATAAATGGCATTAATTAGGTTATAGCTTACATTACCATCTTTGTTTGATATACTTATCATAATCTCGGCGAATTTCTGAGTAGAGTATGCCATTAGTCAGATCATAATAATAATAATAAATTTTATTATGGTGACATCAACGTCAATATAAATATCAGAGTAGTATTAGTAGTAGTTGGTATGTACACAAATACTATAATACATTTTCAGTGTACATCAGCCGACATCACAATGTATCAAACTCATATAGGTACTTACTGCCCGCCCCCAGTATCCTCGAAGATAAACTCCAGAGAAAATGGACGAGATAAGGTGCTAACGTCCGCTCCAGATAACTTTACATTATGCCGTTAAAATAATTATGAATTTTATTATCATTTTACATAAATATCCATTGAAATTTGTAAATTTTTCACAAACGAGAATATAATATAATTAACAACATTATCAATGTATCAACATCGACTATTGTAGAGAAACGATTCAATTTATATACTTATGTCTTGTTTTTAGAATAATGATATGTACTCTTCATAACCAATAAATTCGTTGTTTAAGAATGCAGTCATTGAATAAATTGATGCAGTCACTCCAAATCAACTATATTTTTACAGTACCTATCCAATTTTTAATTAATTGTTTTGACAAAAAAAAATAAATATAGTTAGGAAGGTATTCCCCGGAAATCTTAAAATCCTTATATGCAACTACATACATATCTACTAACGCAATGACGATTTCAAGGATTTGAACTGAAAACATATTTATTGGATAAAATATCAGACGCATTTAAGAGGACATATGACGCTAAACTTAGTGACTAAAAACATGATATATTAAAACCGCCCAATGCACTATGAAGTTACGCGTTAGTAAGGGTAAATATCGCGTGCGTTAAAAAAGGTTTATACGTAATTTAAATTATCGGAAACCCCAAATTTGTTGATTTTTTGCATTTTAAGAACAAACCTTAGTTGAAATGAAAAAACTTTATCGGTCATTCACTCTTTAAGCGTATAAAATATTTATTTCTCTACGACACATGGTTATGGAGTAATTTAACAAAAATGCTGTAAAAAAGGATATTTTTAATAATTTATTTATGGGAATTTAGGCTGAATTTTAAAATTGTGTGACGAACATTCACTAGAGAAATGTTGAAAAGACTTATACTATTTTTTCTAGAAACACACTTTTTAACATATTATAGGGATTTGATTTGAAATTGAGTTGTTTAGGTTTATATGGCCTTAAATGATTTGATCCCATTTTACGTTAATAATTAGATTTCAATTTTTTTTAACAAAACCCCCGAAATATCATTAGTAAATTTTTAAAACAGAATGGAAATGTACAGATGGGCACCCAAAATTCTGAAATAGAGACCATGGGATATGAAAAGGGGAATAGGTAGGCCGTCCTCAGAAAACATGGACTGATGATATTGTTCTTGTCGCTGGAAGCAGACGGGTCCAAAAAGCCCAATAAAGACGAATGGAAGTGCTGATAATTCTTTAAATTAAATATTATTTTATAACTAAAATCTTCTTAAATTCAAAGTTTTACAATTATTTTTTGTTCAAAAGGTTTCATAAAATTTCATATTATTTAATATTCAAACATTGACTTAAATAATATATAGAATCATACCTACCTAATAGTACATATCTCGAGCTCTTGGATAAATAAAATGTCATTAAGTGCATGAGTTTTTTTACAATTATATGCAAAATCGCGGACAATAGTTTACTAATAAGTAATATATGCATATACAGTGGTACCTCGACATACGAGTGCCCCAACATACGATTTTTTCGAGATACGAGCCGGGGAGCGAGTGATTTTTTGTTTTGAGTTACGAGCGAAATTCGAGATACGAGTTCGGTTTAGCAGGTCGGCCGGTAGATACAAGAGTTACAGTCACAGCAGCATACGGAGGTTATGCAAGAAATTGGTTTCGAGGAGTCAGAGGAGGAGGAGGTTATTTCTACAAGTGATATAAAGGAGATCTTAGGAATGTGGGAGAGAGTTTCACATTTCGTGGAAAAGAAACACCCAGAAAAAGATGCAACAGGTCGTGCATCTGATCTTTTTAATGACACTTGCCTAACTCATTTCCGGAACATTCTGAGAGGGAGGAAGAAACATACCTCCTTGGACATTTTTTCTAAACGGCCTACAGGTGAAAGCGAGAAAAATGTACCAGACCAGTGAGGGTATCTAATTTATTTCTTTACATTCTATTTTTTGTTTTTGTACAATAAATATTTGTCATTTATTAATACGTTTTTATTATTCAAAACCACGTAACAAAAAAACTGGGGTGACATTTTGGGGGTTGGAACGGATTAATGGTAGATCAATTGTTTTGTATGGGGAAATTTTCTTCGAGATACGAGTAATTCAAGATACGAGCAAGGTTGCAGAACGAATTAAACTCGTATGTCGAGGTACCACTATATAGTTTTAATAACTTTCAACACCTCTTAGAATTTTTAACTCGCAACTTATTGATATAACGATATTAATAACGATATTGATAACTAGATGACCAAGAAATGTTTCAAACAAAATATATACACCGCTGAATTAAAATGCGAAAAAATTCCGCTAAAGCCAAAACTGATGTAAATTTCAAAAACTTTTTTGATATTAAACTTTTTTAATTCTTCCAATTTGTTTCAATGGGGAGAATATCATTTCGTATAATTTTAGAATATATTTCTGGATATTATCTTTTATTTTTAAACAATTCATATTTATAAGGAAAAAAATGATAACCTCTCATGATCTTTGCGATAAAAAATATAACCGAGGATTGGGAAACTTGAGAATCATTAATTTGTGTCAACTAGAATAAAAATTACGTTAAACAAATTATACCATCACCTACATACCGTGGCCCAAATATCTTCAAAATATGATTATTCTATGTTTCTACTTTCCACTGGTTCCCAAAGTTACTGCATCTTCCAAAAGTGGGCAAAGGATTGCTGTTTGAATTTAGTGCTCCCGAAAAATAAACAGATATAACCTGCAGAATGTGGCAACTTGTTATTGGGTGCTAATTAATATTTGACATAGTATGTACCTTGTTAGTCGCCGAGAATCAATATTAAATCAAATAAATAAATATCTACTCGAAATGATTGACGACTGTTTTTGACTAACATTGAATCCAACATCAAAAAACTTTTAAAAATGTATCAGGCTCATTACGAAGCTCGAAATTAGCAATTGTGTATTTATATTTTTTTGATTAATTTATAATATACCTATATCTCAATTTTTTTAAACTTTCTTATGCCACCGGTACATAAATTTATTTAAAATTGTGCATAATATCATTTGAACGAACACTTATGCTGAATTTCATAGTTCTTTAATGTAACAATAGTACCTATTTTTTCATAAGAAAATATAATAATTTCATTTCGAAATTTTTACGGTATAAACGCTTAGGTATTCGGAGATATCAAAAAAAGACCGGGAACCTGTGGAAAACACTCATCTTTTTTATGAATAGAAACGTACTTTATTACACCCAGAAATTGACAGCTTTTGACAAAAAAATAGAAAAAAATGTCCTGTGTTCTGGAAATAAATGAACTGTAAAAATATTAGTTTTTAAATAGTATTGCATTATACTTTGACTATAAGTACTATTCATATTTTCTTGTAGGTATATCATTTTTATTGATATGACGTTATTTTCCTAAATCAGTAACTAAAATTATAGACTTTTAAAAAAGATTTGAGCAACACAGCTATTAGTTACTATGACAAAATTTTGTAATTTACAAGGTTTGATTAAACTATTATTTATTTGTATATATCATTGTCAATTGTGATAATGTGTGAATTTCGGTTGTGTTGATATGACAATACGTGTAAGATTAGGATAAGTATAAATACACATTACCTAATGATAAAATGTGCCTGAATTTCAAAACTTAAAGCATTCAATTTTATTTATATGTATATTATACATACCATCTCGTTATGTACATAACTTATGAAAAAAACAAAAAACCACTCATTTTGCAGACATTTGTTTCCTTATTTTTATTAGTATGCTATATATAATCAAGTAAACCATAAAGAACTTTTTTTTATATAAAAATAATTAGCCTTAAGATTAAAGTTTTCATTAAACCGATGTAACTTGTAGTTTTGCTATAATGCATTCAATGTTCGCCCCAGATATTGAGATATAATATGTAGGTACCTATTACAAAATTGAAGATAGTATATGCATATCTTATTACAGAAAAAGGTACGCTTTCATTTTTATAATCTGCATTATATTGCATGCAATTATATATGTATAATTTAAACAAATTAGTTACAATATTAGTTTTAGTATAGAATAATTCAAGGTTGGGAGAGATACCAAGACACTATAAGAAGTAGGTAGATATATTTAGGGTTTTTTGTAGATTTGAATTTATTATTTTTTTACAAAAACAACATATAACAGTAATGACTAAAAATAATGTTTTGGTATTGAATATTATGTAATTTTATGACTACACCATAAAACGCAAATAAAATAAAATAGAAAGAAAATATCATATGTTTATAAGATGCATACCTATTATTAGTACGAAAAGCTAAGAATGTGGATACAATAACTCGAGGGTACTCCCCTCGTTTTCTGTAAAGTTTATTATAGGAAGAGGGAAATAGGTACCTACATAGAAATGTATTAAAAATAGAACTTGAAATGGTTGGAAACTAGATTAGTTCTTGCTGCATCAAGATTCCAAGAACCATAATATTATCCATGCACCAAAATAAATTATAAAACTAAGATCATTTTAGATGTAGATATTTGATGTAGAATAATTCAACGTTGGGAGAGATACCAAGACACTAGTAGAAGAAGTAGTTAGATATATTTGATTGTAGATTATCTATTTGAGTTTCATAGCTATGAGTATTTTGAATTAAATTTTCACTAAATCAAGCATACTTATGTAGTAGGTTTTAATATAGCAATTATTTGATTTTGTGTAATAACAAGAAAACAAATAATTAAGTGTTTTTTTTTGCTTTTATAATAATTTTAAGTACTATCGCGATATGTTCATGGTCTTTTCTAATAATTCGTTTTCTGATATTTACATACCATAGGTACCGCAATATTATATGTAGATATGCCTACAAAATAAACCATTATAAAATACAATTCGTCTATATTCGTATCGTAACAATATTATAGGTACAAGTTTGAGCAAATAAAAACATCATTCTAAATTAATTTGAATACAACCCTATTAAAACTTATTGGCATAAGCCTAAGAGACAGAATAAGAAATGAGGAAATTAGGAAAAGGACCAGAGTAGCGGACGTCATGGATCGCGTAGCTACATTGAAATGGCAATGGGCGGGACATATTGCTAGACAGGAACCCGCAAGATGGACCCCTAAAATATTGAGATGGAGACCTTGGGAAAGTAAGAGAGGCGTCGGAAGACCTCAAAAAAGATGGTCTGACGACATAGCCGCTGTGGGGGGTAGAAATTGGCTGCAAGCAGCAACCGATAGAAGGAAGTGGAAGAATATGGAAGAGGCCTATATCCAGCAGTGGAAGACAGAGGGCTGAATAAGAAGAAGAAGAAGAAAACTTATTGGCAGAACATATTGAGAATGAAATATAAGCTGAATCATAGTCTGAAATTCTGGAAAGGTATCGATACAATTTAGAACTCAATTTTGGTGTATAATATGATCAATGATTATAATTCTTCTTCTTCCACTTTTTGTAGATCTATGATCTGTTTCTACAGGTCCTTGGACGAGGATGTCCAGCTTTCCCTACATCTCTTTGATGGTCTTCCCGATGGTCGGCGTCCCTCTGGTTTCTCGCGCATTACAATCATTGGCAATCTTATATAATTGTGACTATAATATACCTATACCTATCTGTTATGTACCAAGTGATTCATTTTTAAAAATGCTCGAGTAATTTAATGTCAAATTAATTATTTTATGTATTTTTGCTATTCTGAAGATTAAATATAATGAAGGAAGTTTAATAAGATTAAAATAGCAAAAAACATCGCTATTGTACCTATTATAAATTTGATATAGTTCAAAGTGACATATTTTTGTTTTTAATGACTTTAATGTTCATTCGAAATTTGATTCGTCTTCGGAATTGAACCCAATGACTATTGAAATAATTAAATTTCCCGGGCGTTATACATGTATGTATATCACTTACTGAACAGAGTAATCAAAAGACCTAACCAAACTTTTGAATAGAATAAGTTGGTTAGGTTTGTATGTAAGTTATAATGCGACTAGCGTGAGTGAAAATAATAGAACATCTCAAAAAAAGGCTCAAGAAATTTGCCATAATATACTTATATTATGGCAAATATAGATTATCTTATATAGATTGTTCGACGATCACGTAGGAATATTCATAATGACCAGCCAGTGAGATAAATACGTACATAATGAAGTTAAGATAATAATATTAATCATATGCCCCGATGTTTGTCATTATTCATAATGCCATGGAATTATAAATATTACATATAAATAATACCCTCATTGATCACTTGGTCCATAATATTATATATATATTTACAGAGACTGTCTGACGGAGAGATAGTCTTTTTGTTTTATTTTTTTATGTAAGTATACTTACTTATAACGATACATTATAATATTAACTATTCATTAAACCGATATATGGAATTTAAAGTATTTGTTTTTTTTACTATTGGTATACTTCGATATTAAAAAATGAAATATAGATATTCTATTATTTTCGTATATTTTCGCAAATAATAATAGCTCAGTCAACATAAATTAAATGGAGTACGTGTTAATGATATCTGGAGGGGATTATGGACCATTAGGGCCCGCTCACATTGGATACGAATTTGGTCGTACGTAAACGTACGACGCTGGTCGTACGAATCGAGTGCGCGCACTGGCTCGCTCACATTGGATACGAATTCGCATCGTACGTATACGTACGATACTGGTCGAGTGCACGCACTGGATACGGCTTTCTACGATTTTTGATACGAATTTGATCGTACGTCGACGTACGATGCTGGTCGTACAATTTTCTTTATTTAAGATTTGGTACACGGATAACAAACAAACAATACACATAAACATAATATCAATCACAACAAAGCTACCGTGCATACAAAAATCCCACAAGGCATAGCCTGTCTGTGGGTTAACCATTTTTTTTTTAGATAAAAATGAATACGTCCTTGTTAAACAAGTACATATACGTTCCTACGTTCCCTAAAATAAGCAAATAAATGCTTGTCCTATAAGTGAATGAAATCGGTCGAGGCAGGATTCGAACTCGCGACCACTGGATTACTAGCCCAGCGCGCTAACCGCTCTGCCATCGACCCATCTAATTTTATTTCCATTTATTTATTTATTCATTTATTTAATATTTCTAATAATAATAATAAATAAAATAAAGATATTTTTTAACAGATTTTTAATTATCTCAATAGAGAAGATTTACTGTAGGAGAACCGGGAAATCAAGGCACCTACAGGGCTTACGACCTGTCATCGGCTGGTTTACGTGATCACTTTATGCGCTTGCGCAACGTTCACCAATTATGACTTTTTTAATGAGATCCCTATCAATTCAATTTTGAAAGTTCTATATATTGTAGTACTGAAATTCTTTTCGCTTGAAAATAAGGAATTTTTACTACAGCCATCTATGTGTGACATTATGAACAACATTCTTATTATTTTTATTTATTTTTGTTGTAACGCCATCTATTGAGAGAATTGTTTTTTTTGGAGGTGACAAAAAAAAAATATTCGAATAAAATAAATAACACATGAAGAGAAATGTAAAATAACAGTTTATAAAGATAGAAATACCAAATCATAAAAAAATATTTAGTTATTTGAATTTGGATCAAATTGCATAACGTAATCAGAAATCCCATAAACATTTATGTCCAAAAACCAAATTAACAAAATTTTCTGTATCCATTTATGTGTAATCAAAGTACGAACGGAGCAAAATATCCAAACAAGTTTGGATCGAATTCGTATGTCGGAACTATACGCACGTCAACGTACGACTAACTCGCACCCAGTGTGAGCACTCTCATAGTGCTCAAAGGATCGGGATTATTCGTGCGTTTTCGACGTTTTCGTACGTATTCGGACGACTGAATTTCGTACGAAAACGCATCCAATGTGAGCATGTCCATGATCGAACTCTGACGTCGTAACAATACGTGCGTATACGTACGACCACAGTACGACTACGTACGACCACGTACGACCAACTCGCATCCAGTGTGAGCACTCTCATAGTACATCAAGTATCGGGATCGTTCGTGCATTTACGTACGTTTACGCACGAGCGAAATTCGTACGAAAACGCATCCAATGTGAGCGAGGCCTTACTGTGGGACTACAAAACGTCAGATTCATCAGAAAGAATTGTTAGGTTGAAAAATACCATTTTACACAATTCGCAGCAAATGTGTAGTTTTGATATACACTGAGAAAGATATGAATAAAATAACCAAAAAGAATTTTGGTGTTGAATTAATATTTTTTTTCTCGATGCATTTCCCACACACATACAATAATATGTGCTTTATGAAAAAATGAACATACGCATTTCATATTAAAAAATAAATTTCAAGCTCTCATTTTATATTTGTATTTCGCAAGATAAATCAGCCGCTGTATTAGAATAGCAAGTATAAAAAAATAATTTGATCTTCATTATTCAATAATTCACTCACTTATATATAAAAATGTTTATAGCCAAAAATATCAAAAATATCGCTCGGCAAATAAATGAGATGAATAATTCGGCATTCTCATTATTCGTTATCTAAATTTTTATTCATTAAAAATACACTGACATTGAATATTTGCTACCTATACCAAAAAGTTTATGTTCTATTTAATTTTTTTTTTTACGTATAAAGATACAGAAAATTTCTTAAACCTAGATGAGAACTTAAACTGATTCACTAGGTTAAGAACTTGTTTTGAAACAGTTTATTTTATACAATATTATGTGTATAGATGTAGAGTATAAATTTAGAGAAAAAAAGTATATAAACATTAAATGAAGCATAAAAAAATCCGTAAACTCAATAATATTGTTTAACAGATAACTTAAAGGAGTTAAATTAAATTTGCTAAGAACAGCTCAACAAAATAGAATTGGGAAGAAAATAAATAGTGAAATAATGAAGTAATGAAATATAATAGGTAAAGGAGGGAAGGAGAATATGTAGAAAATAAGAGAAAGTTATATCACTGCTGTAGAAGATCGTACATAGGTAAATAGTGAAATAATGAAGTAATGAAATATAATAGGTAAAGGAGGGAAGGAGAATATGTAGAAAATAAGAGAAAGTTATATCACTGCTGTAGAAGATCGTACATAGGTAAATAGTGAAATAATGAAGTAATGAAATATAATAGGTAAAGGAGGGAAGGAGAATATGTAGAAAATAAGAGAAAGTTATATCACTGCTGTAGAAGATCGTACATAGGTAAATAGTGAAATAATGAAGTAATGAAATATAATAGGTAAAGGAGGGAAGGAGAATATGTAGAAAATAAGAGAAAGTTATATCACTGCTGTAGAAGATCGTACATAGGTAAATAGTGAAATAATGAAGTAATGAAATATAATAGGTAAAGGAGGGAAGGAGAATATGTAGAAAATAAGAGAAAGTTTTATCACTGCTGTAGAAGATCGTACATAGGTAAATAGTGAAATAATGAAGTAATGAAATATAATAGGTAAAGGAGGGAAGGAGAATATGTAGAAAATAAGAGAAAGTTATATCACTGCTGTAGAAGATCGTACATAGGTAAATAGTGAAATAATGAAGTAATGAAATATAATAGGTAAAGGAGGGAAGGAGAATATGTAGAAAATAAGAGAAAGTTATATCACTACTGTAGAAGATCGTACATAGGTAAATAGTGAAATAATGAAGTAATGAAATATAATAGGTAAAGGAGGGAAGGAGAATATGTAGAAAATAAGAGAAAGTTATATCACTGCTGTAGAAGATCGTACATAGGTAAATAGTGAAATAATGAAGTAATGAAATATAATAGGTAAAGGAGGGAAGGAGAATATGTAGAAAATAAGAGAAAGTTTTATCACTGCTGTAGAAGATCGTACATAGGTAAATAGTGAAATAATGAAGTAATGAAATATAATAGGTAAAGGAGGGAAGGAGAATATGTAGAAAATAAGAGAAAGTTATATCACTGCTGTAGAAGATCGTACATAGGTAAATAGTGAAATAATGAAGTAATGAAATATAATAGGTAAAGGAGGGAAGGAGAATATGTAGAAAATAAGAGAAAGTTATATCACTGCTGTAGAAGATCGTACATAGGTAAATAGTGAAATAATGAAGTAATGAAATATAATAGGTAAAGGAGGGAAGGAGAATATGTAGAAAATAAGAGAAAGTTATATCACTGCTGTAGAAGATCGTACATAGGTAAATAGTGAAATAATGAAGTAATGAAATATAATAGGTAAAGGAGGGAAGGAGAATATGTAGAAAATAAGAGAAAGTTTTATCACTGCTGTAGAAGATCGTACATAGGTAAATAGTGAAATAATGAAGTAATGAAATATAATAGGTAAAGGAGGGAAGGAGAATATGTAGAAAATAAGAGAAAGTTATATCACTGCTGTAGAAGATCGTACATAGGTAAATAGTGAAATAATGAAGTAATGAAATATAATAGGTAAAGGAGGGAAGGAGAATATGTAGAAAATAAGAGAAAGTTATATCACTGCTGTAGAAGATCGTACATAGGTAAATAGTGAAATAATGAAGTAATGAAATATAATAGGTAAAGGAGGGAAGGAGAATATGTAGAAAATAAGAGAAAGTTATATCACTGCTGTAGAAGATCGTACATAGGTAAATAATTTATAATTTTCGCGTCTAGCTGGTATGGTATAGTTTTGGCAATTAACTTGAGAATTTTCGTCGTGGAAGGGAACGATTTGCACACACACCAAATAATACAAATTTGCGCTCTGCGCACCCCATGTGACATAATCAAGATATTTGCCGCTAATTGTAGTAAAGTAGTTAGGAGCAAAACTTCTTGAATAGGCGCGTCACGTGTGGTGCGCAGAGCGCAAATTCGTGTTTTTTACTTGTTTAATATATGTGTAAATCGCTCTCCTCCACGACGAAAATACTCAAGTCCCTTCCGGAAACTGTAGGTAGGTAAAAAAAGCATTGTACAGTGGGGCAAGTCTGGTTGACCATCGAAATCAAAACCCTCCATGTTTACCCATATCATGGATATAATTATCATATGGAGTTCTATACTATGTTAGGATATTAAATAACTCCATATGATATTTGTATCCATGATATAGGTAAACATGGAAGGTTTTGATTTCGACGGTTGACCAGACTTGCCCCCCTGATTTCATACTACATTAATGCTATTATGCAAAAATGTTCTTGTGTAGGCATAGAAAATATCGCAGGTTTGTCAACATACCTACTTTTTATAGGGTGGCTTACTTTTGTTATAAAGATAAGATAGTATTGTGTAAGACTGTCAACATTTTAAAGTTCAATAAGATCCTTATCAATACCGTTACGAATTCATTCGACCAAGGTTTGAATACAATCATTATGTTATTTTAAGGATCGGATTTGGCGTTGACATTGTAGTATGAAGCTATGAAGTGCAATATAATATAATATATGTATAATAGGTAGGTACATCATTACAAAAGTAGTCTGCGGGCAATAAAACATTAATTTGCTTTGAAGAGGTACCTACATAATAATATGGAAGAAATACTTTTTTCAAACTATGAAACCAAATTAATCCAACCTTTGATAATATTTCTGCTTTTAATACTTTACCACCAGTACCTATGCATTAGATCACATACATTTACACCTTCCAGCGTTTATAAAATATTCAAATTCTTTATTGATTTTGCATGGTATTACCTATTGGCTGTTACATTTATCTCAAAACTCGCAGTGCACAATGCAATATATTACATATATTAATTTGTCCGGACGATATACATAGGTAATGTATGCAAATAATACCTACAAGACGCATGGAAATAGGATTTGAGTGATGCAAATGAGGTCCTAAAGATGAATGTTTGGTTATACAATGTATGGATAGAAAATAAATTTAAATATTCGACTATTGTACAAGATTGAATTAAACTAGTTGCATGTAACACATGAGATCCAACTGTCGATAGCGATAGTATGTATAGTTGAAGAATATGTACCAAACTATAAACCCATAGATACAAATTATTGAATATTTTCAGATATTTTGTTTTCTATACAACATATGTAGGTATGTATGTCAAGATAGGATAGTATGGAAGAAGATCCTTTTTCCTACCCAGAATATGCAAATTGCATGATGGTATGTATGTATGTTTGGAGATGAAGTAACAAACTATTAAGTCTTCTTACATATTGTGTATAGGCGACTGCCATACAAAATGTATGAAGCGATGTCGTCACTAAATTCAATTTTTAAAAAAATTGTTAAAAAAAAATTGAGATCTTCTACTACAATGTTAATATTTTTTATAGAAAATTAAATTATCTAGTTGGGGTGTTTCGGCTTTTTTCGATAATTGTAAAAGTTTTGGAAATATAGGCAGTTATACTCATAAATTTATCATAAAAAAAATATTTTTCTTAATAAAAAATGTTTGTGAAACCCTGGAATTTTTTTGAAAAAACTAATTTGAGATTTTGTATTTGTCTATGTTTGTACCAATTTTCAGCGTTCTACCGTTTATGGTTTCTGAGATATATGGAAAAATAAAATAAAAATTCAAAAGTTGATAACCCCTGACTGAAACAAAAATTCAAAATTCCGAGTATAAAAGTTTTGTAGGCCTGTAACTGTTTATATATTCTGAAATTTTAGGCTCTGTAAATTGAGCGGATCAAAAGTTATAAGGGGGGGACGGACACACAGACACACACACAGACACACACACAGACACACACACAGACACACACACAGACACACACACAGACACACACACAGACACACACACAGACACACGAAATGTTCTACTCCGAATTCTGAGTAAATCCGTGTATGGAACATATATGCTGCGAAGCCTCTAAGTTGGTGTTTTTTGACTTCAAAGTTGGAAAATCCATGAAAAAAGTAGACCTCTCCATACAATTCTCGCGTATTCTGGCTTGATACATTGTCGATATGTTAAGAGAACAAAGTTCTCCTGAACAAATCGACAGTTGGATTATATTGAGTGTGAGATCAGATGGTACAGTCACATAACAAAGGAACGATTAACACAATATATGTAACAAAGCAAGGCTGATAAGAGCAGTATGAGATACGTAGAGTTTGACCAAGAAAAAACTGGCATGAACATTTAATTACATTAACAAATTCAGACAAATAATACAAACGCATGTATAACGCAGCGCATGGTGCAAATAAAGCGAAAAAATGTACCTATACAAAAATGTAAAGGAAATAAATTAAAATAATTGAAACAATAATATAAATATAGAAATAGCCGCAACGTACCTATATAGGTATACCTAAGTACATATTATTATTGAAGACCCGAAAAAGGTATGTCATATACAAAAGGAAAACAACATAACAATGATAGACATAAAATGATTTATTTACAAAGTTTTATATATTTTCGCTTAACATAAAGACAATGAATGCAGGATGCAAGCTAACTGACATAATATTATTATCAAAAGCTAATTTGTTTATGTAATATTAAAACGAATGAGTTTTGCGGTCACAGCCCATCCATTTTTTTTAATAATCTGTTTTGATTATTAGCTAACGTCACAAAATATTCAATACCTAATTATTAGTTTTCGAATCATTGCAACAATATAAGTTGTTCATTCAAAATGTTGTATTAGGACACCATAATCAGAGCTACAGTTTTCTACAGTATTAGGCGTCTGGCGCAGGGGTAAAAAAAGGGTCCCTAAAAAAATCAATCGATGAAATCAAATTCAACCTTACCTATATAATGTTTCAATTCCATTGTTATTTTTTTGTAATTCTCTCGGATTCATTTACATATTATATTTGGCGCCACGGATTACTTTGCGATTGGTAGAACTGCACCATTTTGACCTAAGGTTGGATGCGGCCCTGACTATATTGATACATCTGCTTTAAAACGAATTTTTCATTGCCAAATACGTGAGTGCAAAGGATAATATTAGTATATTATTTAAAATATCATTACCTGACCCAGGTCGATAGTTAAGTTGACTTCGTTGTATTTCATTCCTCTCGAGAGTGGAGGACTTTGCCACCAAGTTTCCATACCATCGACAGCATACTCCGGCGGATGACGCTTTGTTGGATTGTTGGCGTCACAGAAATCACAAACCTGAAATTAAACACAAATATTCAGTTCGTATATAACCTACAAACAAAGATTATTCCAACACATCTAACGCATGCGGACAACAATAGAATTATTGCTAAAATTGTAAATATCCGCTAACAACAAAGGACTACTTGGAAGACCTGCGAAGAGATGGAATGAGAGTTGGACCTGCTTTTCCCAAGATAGTCCACCCTCACAAAGAGATCACAAGACCTAATACACGATGAAGAAGAAGACCTCAATATATTTTATTATCAAATGAAACCCTCATCAAGCACAAGATTTAATTATTTTTGATGAGGTAGATACTACAATATTTACTATAGTAACATCCCATATCGAGTAGCCTTACTCTTGAAACTCGAATCCGATCCCGATTTCAAATTTTCATTTAGAACTTACCTATCTGTCGCCTGCGTATATTCAAATGAACGATTATTACTATTAAAACATACCTACCTACCGCATTCATTCTCCGTTACAAAGGTAGGTAGGTTCTTAGCGAGTCGGATCGTATTGGGATCGGATTTGCAGTGGAGAGTAAGGCCTCTGTATATTATTAAATTTAATATTAGATAGTAATAATTCCAAGAATAATTCATTGTTTTGTTACTAGCAGGAGTACATGAAACATGAAATCAATGGTAGGCAGATTAAATAATAACAATAATTTATATTATTCTTATTTATTATTTATTATATTTATTTGTTTATTTATTTATTTAAGTACATATACGGCCTCTAGGCCATTATAAAATAAAAGTTAGAAATAATACATAAAACTCGTATTAAACAACAATTAAAAAGAAAAACAACAGAATAATTAATTAATACACAATATTCATAACATTATTCCGCATCGACCTGACACTAGTTAGTGTAATCTATGCCTGACACTACTACAGGTACCTACAGAGTTGATGTCCCGCTCACACAGCACTACAGACACAGTGCGAGAAAGAGACACCAACTTCCACAATACCGCCGTAACAATTCTTTTAAGTTGCCAGGTCGATATCAAAATAAAACATTTTTTCCTTTTACAAATTTAAAATAATAAAATAATCATTATATAAATTCACAATCACAACAAATAGTAAACACTAAACAATTCAATTAGCAATTTATATCAAAATAAAAGTAAAAAATCAAAATATAATATACACTAATTTATAAACGAAATTAATAGCAATAAATAATTGAATTAAACGACATTTAAATAACAGAATGAATACTAATTTACAATTAAATCAAAATAAGACAAAATTCCAACCATATAAAACATTTTTTTTTACAAATTTAAAATAATAGTACTTAATAGAATAAAAACATTTTACCAATCAAATAAAAACATTTTTTTTTACAAATTTAAAATAATAGTAATAGAATAAAAACATTTTACCAATCAAATAAAAACATTTTTTTACAAATTTATAATAATAATAGAATAAAAATACTATACCAATAAAATATACTTACAACATTTTTTTATTTAAAACTAGCTTTTATGTCCCGCCGTTGGCCAAGAATGTAAAATTGTGAAGAAATAAGCAATCGTTTTTTATAATATTGTCACCCAATTATTTTGCAATATCGGACTATGAAAAGTGGTTTGAAATTTGATTGAGTTTAAGCATTGTAAAATGTTCAAGTGATGGCCACAACCCATTCTTTTTTATATATTGCTATAAAGTGTGAATGAAGTATAATATACAATTTCTGCACGCATGGACTATGCGAAATGGTTTTAAATATATGACTATTTATCAACGTTGTAAAGAGATTGGTTTGGCCACAACCCCCATTTTTAAATATTATCATCGAAAACAAATCTATTGAAAATTTAGTAATTTTGGATGTTGGAATGTGGTTAAAATTTGATTAAATCATGTACCGAAAAGATCTAGCGTTGGTCACATCCCATTCGTTTTTATATTTTTTCATCAAGTGTGCATTATATTTTTGCACAATTAGAGCGATAGACTTAAAATTGACACAAAAGTCTACATTAACGAAGAAGAAGAAGACTTAAACTATAGTAAATAGTTTTTAATTTGAATATAAACGTTGTGAAGAGTTCAGTAATGGCCACAACCCCCATTCTTTAAATATCGTCAACGAAATCAAATATGAAGGTGTTGAAAATTATTCAAAATAGGATGATATAAATGGCTTAAATTTGATTAAACAAAAGTATTGAAAAGATTCTAGTGCAGGTTACATCGTCACATCCCACATCCCATTCGTTTTTACATATGTATTTTCATCAAGTGTGCATATCTCATATAGATATGCACACTTGATATCATATATAGATATATTTTTCCATTCTTATAATCAATTCCGGGAGAGGGTTAGGTGCGAGTGCGGACGTATATCATAATGACGAAAGGTGTTGTGACATACCATAGTTTCTCTACCTCTCACATTCCTCCACTTTTCTTTTTCTATTCCTACAGTTCCTCCCCCATCTCCGTCATTATCCTTGTTGCTTTTGTTATGTATATATTTTTTTTTAGTTTTTTTTTATATTTTTTTTTAGTTTTTAATAGGTATAAAATATTAATATTTTTTCAGAATCAACTGTAAATATGTACTTTGTGGACAGTTTTTTGGCCTTGATTTATTATTCATTGTTTTATATTCATATTAGTTAATGATGCTGTTATTGTCCCAAATAAACCAAATAAATAAATAAATAAATATCGTTAATAATATTTCTGCACAATAGACTATTAGACTTAAAACTAACCCAAAAGTCTAAATAAAAAAGAGAAGAATAAGTATAAGACTATAAGAAATAGTTTGTATAAAAAACTATCCCAATGGTCTACATAAAATAAGAAAACATACACAAAATAGAAGAATTAGACTATTAGAAATAGATTGTATAAAAACTGACTAAAAGGTCTTCATAAAAAAAAGAAGATTAATCTATAGGAAATAGTTTCGTATAAAATTCAACAAAGAAAACGAAGAAAAAGACTAAAGGAAATAGTTTGAGTAAAAACTGTAAAGTCTTCATAAAATTAAGAAGAAAAAGAATTAGACTCCATGAACCGTCGCTTCAGACCCTTCAGTACCTCCCGTCCCTTCAATCCATCATTACGTCTCTTTCAATCAGGCCCTTCAGTAACTCCCGTCCCTTCAGGCCCTTTTATACTTCCCATCCCTTCAGGCCCTTTAGTGCATCCCATACCTTCATTGCATCCCGTCCCTTCAGTCGCTTAAGAAATGTTTAAATCCAGAAACCATCCTGGAAGAACCGCGAAGAGATGAAAGGACCTTCTTTTCCCAGGATACTCCACCTTCAAAGGTAAAATGACTAAATACACGAAGAAGAAGAAGAAAAAAGTTTAAATCCAGATACCTGCGAAGATATGGAAGGAAAATTGGACCTTCTTCTCCCAGGATAGTCCTCCTTCATAGGTAAAATGACCAAATGCATGATTAAGAAGAAGAAGAAGAAAAAAGTTTAAATCCAGAAATCTGCGAAGAGATGGAAGGACAGTCGGACCTTCTTTTCCCAGGATATTCCCCTTCATAGGTAAAATGACAAAATACACGAAGAATAAGAAAAAAGTTTAAATCCAGAAACCATCCCGGGCATACGCTCGACAATTCACCAAAGTTTCATTTTAATCGGACAAACGGTTTAGGAGTACATCGCATACATGCATAAATAAACAAATAAAATAATTTTCCGATAGAAAATCAGTATATTGTTGATTTGTAAGTAAATAGTAATAGGTAGGTACCTACCTACAACAATGTTCTAAATAAATTTGATTCATAACTTATTTTATTTGAATATCAGAATCTTTCCGTTACCATAGTAACCATTCCAATACGTTAAAAATATCAAATGGTTTGAGACTTTTTTTGAATATGTAGGTACCTACATTGGTTTGTTCGATGCCATAAAAATGAAAATTGTCAGAAAAATCAAATATTATTAAATAAATTCGTGGCTAAATAAAATAATTCATTCTATACATCCAAAATTTCTCAACCAACCTTATGTTGACAAAATTTGGTCAAACAAATGGTTGAGTATTGTTGATTTGGACGCGGATTTAGAAGGTTTTATAATAGCAATTCAGGATAGAGTAATAAAAACTAAAAATTATCAAAAATATATAATAAAAGACATAAATGTAGATGATGATAGTTGTAGGAAATGTTTGGCTTTTCCGGAAACAATCGATCATATAATATCGGGCTGTTCTTTTCTCGCGCAATCAGAATATACATTTAGACATAACCAAGTAGCAAAAATAATACATCAAAATTTAGCTATTAAATATAAATTAATTGACGCGATAAACATAAAACCATATTATGAATATGATCCGATTTCATTTTTAGAAAATAATAATATTTCGCTTTATTACGATAAAACAATATTAACTGACCGGTCAATTCAACATAACAGACCCGATTTAATAATACATGATAAAATTAAAAAAATAACATATATTTGCGACGTGGCTATTCCAAATTCTAGTAATATTATAAAAACTTTTGATGAAAAAATTAGAAAATACACCGCTTTAGGTAACGAGATTAAAAGACTTTGGCATTCTCGTAAAATAATAATATTACCGTTCATTATTTCAGCCACTGGCATTATTCCAAAATCGTTAATCCGTAATTTAGAAATTATAGATTTATCGAAAAATTTAATAATAAAAATGCAAAAAACGGTAATTATGAATACATGTAGAATCGTTAAAGATTTTTTAAACGTTAATATTCGGGAATCAGTAGGGTTGTTAGGTAGTATAGAGACCTCCTCAGAGCCTAATCCTTTGATATGTTAAGTATCTGGATGGGTGAACCATTCCCAATTGAAAGCTTGATGATGCGTTTGTTGCATTTTATTTTGCTCTTTTAAATAATTTACAATTTACGCATTGATCTGCTAATTCTTTTGAGGAAGTGTATAATGGTAATAATAATAATTGAGTGTTATTATTTGTAGTGCTTAATTGTTATTAATATCATTAGTAAATCGGCCAGCGCCGTACAAAAAAAAAATTATGCAATTTTATTATGCCTATATCTTTACTAATAATAAACACATTTTTACAATATATGTCTTAAAACTTGCTGTAATGTCTTGTGTTTCATTTTATTATTTCATAATTACATTTATTTCAAAGGTTTATTATTTTCAATAACATATTCATTCGGTAGGAAAATGAAATATTGTATGAAAAGATATTAAAATGGCGGCGTTTATATACAAAACGCTTACTTTAAAAATAAGTTAAACATTATAATTATACAAAATATTCACCATGTTTTTCACTTAAACGCTAAGTTATACTTGAAAGTAAATTTTTTTCGTGTAAATACGTACTTCTAACTTTTAAACTAACAGATATTTGCGTGCAAAATGTACACTTTTTTGACAGATACGACTTGGAAAATTTTGTATGAAAAAAATAATTATTGAAATATTTTTAAAATTCAGCATTTTTATCGCATTATTTTTAGCGTGACACTGCATCAGGTATACAGGTACACGTTCGCACATAAATTAGATTTTTAGATGCTCTTGGTTTTTCAGAAGGCGTGAGACAAACACACACACACACATACACACACACAAACACTAACATTTTGATTGCTTTATTACTTTAGATAATAATAATAGAATAAAAACATTAAACCAATCAAATAAAAATATTTCCTTTTTTTCTTTAACAATTTAAAATAATAATAATAAAATAAAAACAAAAATATCAATCAATACATAAAAAAAATATATATACATTTCAGGTTTCTTAATACATACCTAATCATGAACAATAATAATATCACTGCTGAGCTTCGAAACCGTCCGACAGTGCTCTCTTGAATAATGCTAAGGAGTCAGCAAAAATGTCAGTAAGATGACCATACATGTTACCAAGCCTATGTATTCTTATTATTGGAGAGTTATAAAGATAGTTTCTACAGACATTATCACAGTGAAATGTTACGATCTGCCTAGTACCTCGCATTGGGGTGCGGTACAAAATTAATTTTGTTAAATCTGGCGAGTCGTAAACATTTCTGACAATCTTGTAGAGCATTATTAAATCAGCGATTATTCTTCTGTCGGACAACCTCTGCAACCCAAGCAGCGACTGAATAAAGTCATAATTAAGTTCCTCAATCGGTATTTGAAGTTTAAAGTTGATATAACGGAAGAATTTATGTTGGACCTTTTCTATATACTTTGAGTGGATTGTGTAATACGGTGACCACACTGGTGTGTTGTATTCCACCTGACTTCTAACCAAAGATACAAAAAGTAATTTTAACGAGTTAATTGATTTAAAACCCTTAGTTAGTCTCAGGATAAACCCCAGTAATTTTAAAGCCTTATTTGTAACGCTGTTTATGTGTGGAATGAAAGTAAGCCCTTCATCAAATATTACACCAAGATCTTTTATATTTATCACACGTTCCAGCGATGTATTATTCAATCGGTATTCATACACAATAGGGTTTTTTACTCTGTGAAAGCTGATTATTTGACATTTTTGGGCATTTAAGAACAGTTTATTATTGTTACACCAGATCTCAAGATTCTCTAAATTTTTTTGAAGTACCAAACTGTCCTCAATGCTGTTTATTCTCTTATACATCTTTAAATCATCAGAAAAAAGCAAGCAGTTTACTCCGTCAAAGGATTTTATAATATCATTTATAAATAGAATAAATAGAACAGGCCCCAAATGACTACCCTGAGGCACACCACTAGATGTCACAAAACCATTACCCTCAACATTCTTCACTCTAACCACCATTTTTCTTGAACATAAATAACTTGACAGCCAATCATGAAGTGAACTATGAATTCCGTACAATTTTATTTTTTAAAGAAGTATACTATGTGGCACTCTATCGAACGCCTTACTGAAATCAGTATAGACCGAGTCCACCTGAGATTTATTAGCAAATGCTTCCATAATATGATTTTCGTATATAATAAGGTTTGTCAATGTCGATCTTCCATTTATAAATCCATGTTGACAGGGGTTAATCAGGCCATTCAAAATAGGAGCAAGACTATCAAGAACTAGTGATTCAAAGAACTTAGGGATCGCTGATAAAATACTTATTGGCCTATAGTTGCAAATATTAGATTTTTCGCCCGTTTTATATATCGGAATAATAAAGCTAGCTTTCCAGTAATATGGAAAATATTGTGAAAATAAAATTGTACGTTGTCCATGAGTTTTAAAATAAATAAAAAAAATACTGCAGGTAAAATAAATAAATAAATACAGAAATCTTAAATAATCAAATAGAAAAAATAAACCTTGTATGTAATTATAGTGTTACTTTTAATTAAAATTTATTTTTTAATTCATTGATACTTTAATGTTAAGGTCCCTTAGACGAATTTGTGACAAAACAATGTATGATAGGAATGTGGATATTAGACGAGAATGCAAGATTGGAAAATATATTGTTGGTAGAATGAAGATAAATACTCTGCGATGGTTCGGACATGTAGAGAAAATGAACGATAACCGCCTGACAAAGAATGTATAAAAGGCAGAAAAAAGTGGCATGAGAAGAAGGGCCGGCCCATGTTTCAAAATTTCATCCAACTGTCGATTCGTTCATGAGAATTCAATTCTCTTAATGAATCGACATTATTAAGCCAAGATGCGTGTACGAAGGAAAATTTTGTATGGTGTAGTGGACTTTTTGCATGCTAATAACACCAACTAGAGGCCTCACCGCATATATGTTCCCATACATGGATTTACTCAGAATTCGGAGTAGAACATTTTTTGTGAGTTTTGTGTTTCTGTGTGTCTGTGTGTGTGTCTGTGTGTCTGTCCCCCCCTTATAACTTTTGATCCGCTCAATTTACAGAGCCCAAATTTTTAGAATATATTAACAGTTGGATCTCATGTGTTACATGCAACTAGTTTATATTATCATGCTAATAGAAAGAGTTCGCATGATAATATTATACATGAGATTTTGAGAGATAGTAATATACGGAGTCAGAATAATACGAGAGCATGTATGACGCGATGCATGGATGTAAATGAGGCAAAAAATGTATGTAAAGATAGAGGTGTCTGGCGTTCGGTCCTCTCTGCCTACCCCAAATAGAAGAAAGGTGTGATGGTATGTAGGTATGCTATTTTTTTTTTCAAAAATGGATTAGAACATCAAGACAATTTGATTAAAAAAACGACTCCGAAAAATTGGTTGAGGTTGAAATACAATTACCTATTCGCAAATATGGTTTAATAATTTTCTTATAGATCCCATCATCATAATGGAGGGTTTTCATTCTACCGTTTGGCCGGACTTGCTACCAGAGAGGGCAACATCTCCCAATTTAGATATTCCAACTGTCGATTTGTTCAGGAGAACTTTGTTCTCTTAACATATCGACAATGTATCAAGCCAGAATACGCGAGAATTGTATGGAGAGGTCTACTTTTTTCACGGCTTTTCCAACTTTGAAGTCAAAAAACACCAACTTAGAGGCTTCGCAGCATATATGTTCCATACACGGATTTACTCAGAATTCGGAGTAGAACATTTCGTGTGTCTGTGTGTGTGTGTGTCTGTGTGTGTGTATGTCTGTGTGTGTGTGTGTGTGTGTGTGTGTGTGTGTCCGTCCCCCCCTTATAACTTTTGATCCGCTCAATTTACAGAGCCTAAAATTTCAGAATATATAAACAGTTACAGGCCTACAAAACTTTTATACTCGGAATTTTGAATTTTTGTTTCAGTCAGGGGTTATCAACTTTTGAATTTTTATTTTATTTTTCCCTATATCTCAGAAACCATGAAAGCTAGAACGCTGAAAATTGGTGTAAACATAGACAAATACAAAATCTCAAATTAGTTTTTTCTAAAAAATTCCAGGGTTTCTCAAACATTTTTTATTAAGAAAAATATTTTTTTTATGATAAATTTATGAGTTTAACTGCCTATATTTCCATTTTTTTTTAAATATCGAAAAAAGCCGAAACACCCCAACTAGATAATTTAATTTTATATAAAAAATATTAACATTGTAGCAGTACATCTCAAATTTTTTTTAACAATTTTTATAAAAATTGAATTTAGTGACGACATCGCTTCATACAATTTGTATGGTAGTCACCTATACACAATATCAAAGAAGACTTAATAGTTTGATACTTCATCTCTAAACATACAATATACATATACCATCATGCTGTTTTCATATTCCGGGTAGGAAAAAAAGACTGACCTCCATACTATCCTATCTTGACTACCTAGGTACATGTGTTGTATAGAAAACTAAATATCATAAAATAATAAATAATTTGTATTTATGGGTTTGGTACTTATTCTTCAACTATACATACTATCGCTGTCGACAGTTGGATCTCATGTGTTACATGCAACTAGTCGATATTTAAAATTTTCTATATAGAAGACTCTTGCTACATGTTTATGGCGTGGGATACCACCACGATATGATGTGTTAACATGGGAAGGGACTTTCCCTGCAAATCTTGACCAAATTGAAATGGGATAGTGAAATTCTAATCCAACTGTCGATTTATTTGAGAGAATTTATTTCTCTTAACATATCGACAAAGCATCAAGCAAGATACCTACGCAAAATTTGTATGCCAGATCTATATTTATCGTTTTTTTCAATTTTGAAGTCAAAAAACACCAACTTATATAGAGGCTTCACCCGAAAAAAATACGAAACACCCCAACTAGATAATTTAATTTTCTATAAAAAATATGAACATTGTAGTAGTACATCTCAAACTTTTTTTAACAATTTTTATAAAAATTGAATTTAGTGACGACATCGTTTCATACAATTTGTAAGGCAGTATTCAATGTTTCTTTTCTAATACAAGTCCGATTTCAATGTCGATGGCGATATTTTGTATAATTGAAGAATATGTACCAAACTATAAACATTTAAACACAAATTACAAAATATTTATTAATATATTTTGTTTTCTATATAAAACATGTAGGTATGTGTGTCAGGATAGGATAGTATGGAGGTCAGTCTGTTTTTCCTACCCAGAATATGAAAACAACATGATGGTATGTATGTATGTTTGGAGATTAAGTAGGTTTCAAACTATTGAGTGAGATAATGTGTAGTTTTTACTGCCATTCAAATAGTATGAAACGATTTCGTCACTAAATTCATACATACAATATACCTAGAAGAAAAACAGGAAATCAGGAGCACACAGGGCTTACAAGCAGTCATCGACTAATAGTTTACACGATCAATTTAAGCGCTTGAGTAACCTTCACCAGCTATGCGTAGTATATTTAAAATGCACGACGAAAAGGAAATATGACGTTTAGTTCTCTCTGTTCACCCCATTACACAACGTTGTTGTATAACATATTATTATATAGATCTATACAAAGAGGACGTAGGTATAACGCTCTAAATCTAGTGACTGAAAACATAATATATTAAAACCGCCTAATGCACTATGAAGTTACGTGTTGATAGGGGTAACAATCGCATACATACATACATACATACCATCACGCCATGTCCTTCACGGGGTAGGCAGAGAGTCTTGTCATACATTCATCGCCTCGTCAACATTCATACATCGTCATACATGTTCATCTGTTGTTCACGCTTCTAACATTTCCGTCTTTCAAAATACCGTTCACATGGACGTGCCATCCCTTCCTTGGGCGGCCCCGACCTCTCATTCCATTCCTGTCCGCAATGTACATTTTTTTGACAGGCGTTCCTCATTCATTCTCCCCATGTAGCAAAACCATCTCAATGTGTTCACTTTCATTCTATTAATAACGTCTTTCTTTATCCTACATTCTTTCCTGATGTCTTCATTTCTGACCCTATCATACACCGTTCTATTACAGATTCTTCTTATCGATCTCATTTCAACTGCATTTATTCTACTTTCGTGCGACTTCTGTCATGCCCAGGTTTCACTTGCATACATACGTCAAGGTAATCATGGCGTGCATTGAAAAAGGTTTATACGTGATTTAAATTATCGGAAACCCAAAATATGTTGATTTTTTTGCATTTTAAGAAGAAACCTTACATGAAATAAAAAAAAACTTTATCGATCATTCACTTTGATTTTATGCACTCTTTAAGTACATAAAATATTTATTTCTTTACGACGCATAGTTATGGAGTACCTACATAATTGTAAAAAATGCTGTAAAAAGGATATTTTTAATATTTTTTAAGGGAATTAAGACTGAATTTTGAAATTTCGTGACGAACATTCACTAGAGAAATGCTGAAAACACTTATGGTATGTGTTTCTAGAAACACGCTGTTTCACATATTTGAAGAATTTTATTTGAAATTGGAGTATTTGGGTTTATATGGCCCCTTAAATGCATACACATACATACATACCATCACGCCATTTCCCTTTCTAGGGTAGGCAGAGAAAACCGAACGCCAGACTCCTCTCTCTTGACATACATTCCTCGCTTCATTCACGTCCATACATCGTCTCATACACGCTCTTCTATTATTCTTACTTCTAACATCACCATCTTTCAAAATCCCATTTATTTGATCGTGCCAACTTTTTCTTGGCCGACCTCTACTTTTCGTTCCTCTTTTATCAGCCTTGTATACTTTTTTTGTCAGAGGGTCATCACTCATTCTTTCTATGTGGCCGAACCACCTTAGGGCATTTATTTTCATCTTACTTACGATATTTCTTTCAATCATACATTCTCGTCTAATATCCTCATTTCTTATTCTATCATACATCGTTTTACCACACATTCGTCTTAGTGACCTCATTTCAACCGGTCTAGGACACTTGGCTGTGGCCACTTGGCTGCGGGACACTTGGGTGCGGGACACTTGGCTGCGGCGGACATTTGGCTGCGGGACACTTGGGTGCGACGGACACTTGGGTGCGAGCCCACTTGGTTGCGAGTCCATTTGGTCGCGACGGACACTTGGGTGTGAGCCCACTTGGTCGCGAATTCAAAAATATTTTTTTCTGTCTAGGGCTGAAGTTTTTCGTGCTGATTTTTGTTATGCTCTTTATCATATAAGTAGTTGATATACAAGTAGGTATATACAGACATTAAAAATATAAAAAAATATATTTATTTTATTTATTTATTTGATCTTCTTGAAATTATAATTAGTACACTGGCGGGCTTATTGCCTAGTGGCAATTTCTTCCAATTTCTACTTATGTTTGAAATTGTAAAGTAAAAACAAGGTTATTAAGCCAAATTATTTTTTACACTATAAAAATATGAGAATTTTTCATACACACTAGTTGCATGTAACACATGAGATCCAACTGTCGATAGCGATAGTATGTATAGTTGAAGAATAAGTAAGTACCAAACTATAAACCAATAAATCGAAATTATTGATTTTTTTTAAGATATTTTTTTTTCTACACAAAACATGTAGGTATGTATGCCGACCGCCGTGGCACTGTTGGTAAGCCGTTCGGTTTCTGTGCGGGCGTCCTGGGTTCGATTCCCAGTAGAGGAGAAATATATTTAAATTCATTTCTCACGCAAATATTGCTTCTCTGGGCTGGAAACACTGGTTAGTTGGAAGAAATTGCCATACGGCAATAAACTCGCCACTTGCGCATGGTGCAAGGAAGTGTTTATTATTATTATGTATGTCAAGATAGGATAGTATGGAGGTTAGTCCTTTTTTCCTACCCGGAATATGAAAACAGCATGATAGTATGTATGTATGTTTAGAGATTAAGTATCAAACTATTGAGTCTTCTTACATATTGTGTATAGGCGACAAAACAAAAAATATAACGAATTAGAAAGATAACTTCTCTAGTTAAACATCAATTCATACATACCATCACGCCGTATCCCTAATTTATGTGATCTAAACAGTTTTTACTCTCCACACTATGGAATAGTGGAGTCATGATTTCACAATTTTTAAGTGTAATTTTTTTCCATCAATTTCTCAAAGAGTATCATGTAGAGAGTGCACACTGTGAGTTTCGTCGTGATGTGTTTGTATGTATGGCGTATGGCGTTCGGCGTAAGGAATTATTTTAATGTATCCTCTCTACAGCCCAAACTATAAGTCCGATCGACTTCATATTTACATCATATGTGTATAGTGGATAGACCTAGAGCTGATTAGTTTTCCATAGATATCCGTTAATTTCTTCTCTATGATTTCATCTGTCGAAATTTTCAAAATGCTCTCACGTTATGGAAATTCGAGTTTTTTGTAAACTGATAAAATTTTGATTAAACAAAAATACACTCATTAAAAATGCGTTCAAGGACTGTCAAAATTTAAAGAAAAAAATCTATGGTTTGCCATATCGATGTGAAACAAATTTCATATTTGTATGAAAAATGTATATAACAGTAAAATAGTAAAATAACTTCTGTAAGGGAAAATTAAGTGATCAACTGGCACTTGTAATTGGCTGCCCAGTTTTGTAGTAGCTTGCCCTTATTTGATGGAACAACGATGTATAGTAACTTTTTAGCTGTAAGTGGTTCTTTAAATAAAAATAAATAAATAAATATAAAGAGCATTACAAAAATCAGTACGAAATATTTCATTCCTAAGCAGAAAAAAATATTTTTGATTTCGCGACCAAGTGGGCTCGCACCCAAGTGTCCGTCGCGACCAAATGGACTCGCAACCAAGTGGGCTCGCACCCAAGTGTCCGTCGCACCCAAGTGTCCCGCAGCCAAATGTCCCCCGCAGCCAAGTGTCTCGCAGCCAAGTGTCCCGCACCCAAGTGTCCCCTACCCAAGTGGCCGCAGTCAAGTGTCCCATTCCGCATTTCAACAGCGTTAATTCTACTTTCATGCGTCTTCTGCCATGTCCATGTCTCACTAGCATACATTAGAGTCGGTGCGACGATACCATTGTGTACCGCGAGCTTTGCTTGCCTCGAAATAATTGGGTCAGCCATTACCGGTCTTAATGCACCATTCACTCTATTACCTGCCGTTACTCTCCTTTCAATATCTTTTTCCAATCTTCCATCACGCTGAAACATGCTTCCTAAGTATAAAGCCCCTTAAATGCTGGATAATATTCCTATACATATTTCTCAATACATATAAAAATTATATTTTTCCTCGCTGAACGAAAAATACTAACATTTAGGGCCTTACTTACTATTTTTAATTTAGGTTTAAGCTGATACTTACCCAGTTTTTTGTATGGCCAAAACTGACTTAGCATTGGATTAAACTCGTATTATAAATAGTAAGTAAGGCCCTTAAAATTTTACACACTACCTATACCTACTATATATTATTATGATTGAAGTGTTGAAGTAGGTATGTAGGTACCAACCAACATTATGTATGGTACCTAATACATATAATGCAAGTGTTTATAATATTGTTGTGTGTAGATTTGTGGTTGTAATAATAATATGACGTATTGTATACAAATTAATGTCAACTGCACTAAACTTGAGTGTTAAATAAATATGACATAAGAAGAATTTATGAAGTACCTACTTATTTAAAAATAAATAAACATAATCCGGACGTAATAATAGTTTTTCTAGTTAGTTTAAATTGATATAATATAGGTATACCGACATAGTAATTGAAACAATGGTATACACAAATTACATTTAAAAACTAATAATTAAAAATATATATATATATATATATATATATATATATATATATATATATGTATATATATATATATATATATATATATATATATATATATATATATATATATATATATATATATATATATATATATATATATATATATATATATATATATATATATATATATATATATATATATATATATATATATATATATATATATATATATATATATATATATATATATATATATATATATATATATATATATATATATATATATATATATATATATATATATATATATATATATATATATATATATATATATATATATATATATATATATATATATATTTCTAATATATGTACCTACCAAGGTTCTTTTGCATAAAAAGATTGATACAATTGAACCCATTCTTCATAGCTTTTTATTGCTGTGAGACACCGACTTAGAATAGTGTTTCTACTTTTTTCGATGGTTACTCCACAGTGTGGTAGGTATATTTTCTAGATTTAAGATTTGATTTAGCAAAACCCCAAACAAATATTGACAAAAAACAAGCGAGAATTTTTGTAAAATTCGTTTTGCTACAAAACGTAATACGATTTATATTTCTTATTAAGAGGCTATAGTAGGGCTATACCTACATAGTATATTTTGAAAATAATTGTCCTAATACCCTCAAAAGATACGTCTTTGAAATAAGAAACAGTTTGTATGTACATCTTTAATCTATTGCATGATTTTTTTGAATTTGTTTAATGCTTTTCTTGTAAAATTAGTTTTAGTATCACGCTTTTTTATTTTTTTATTGTAAGTAGTAACTAAAAAACTACAAGTCCTATGAAGTATATTTTTACTTTATTCGATAGAGAATATGAAAATCTACCGGCTGAGTATTTTATTATTATAATATTTCAATAACTCTTCTTGCTATTTAAAAAAAACCTCTTAATTTTACCATTTTTGCACGATAAAATGTTGTATATCACATATCAGGTGATATACAATATTTTCTCGTGTTTCATACATTAGAAGCTAATTTATTGTGCATTTTTGCGTACATCCGTATATCCAGGGCAGATAGATTCGCCTTGAATGGACCTTTTCATCTAATAAAACTAAACATTCATAAAAAACATGTTAAATGTATGTTCTATTATATTCATTCTATTATAATTTAATATTATTTATCTTGATACTTTGCAGCTATTACTTTGTGGTTCATTTTAACTAATAAATTAAAATAATAACTTTTTTGTTTACACCACTTTTGAGTATTTAATGTTAACCGGTTTCAGAGCTGACCCGCTCCCTCATCCGAACAAACTTATACTCAACTTAAAATTATTTTATAATTTTAAGTTTAGTATAAGTTTGTTCGGATGAGGGAGCGGGTCAGGTCTGAAACCGGTTAACATTAAATACTCAAAAGTGGTGTAAACAAAAAAGTTATTATTTTAATTTAATATTATTTAAATGCAGATATTAGACAACCCACTCTATACTGAGGGTGATTTGAACCAAAATGAAAACTTATGGGTCGTATTACGGGAGTTATTAAAGAAAAAGGTAAGAAAAAACTAATTTTTGTACTGCGAGAATACTATGTACTATGTACTTACAATAATACCTACTGCAACCATTTCTTATATTTGTCTCAAATAGGTAACTCCCGTAATACGACCATATTATTATGTGTGGAGAATGGATCTGGTTACGAATTATTATAAATATCTTTGAGAAATATAAATTTTTAAAGTTTAATGTGAAATCATGTTTCAATTTTCAACACTCTGAAGGGATATTCATGAAAAGGGCACTATATGTCCACAAATATTATTATTATTGGGTAAACAACATAATTGTAATAGAACGATGTATGACCGGGCAAGAAATGAGGACATAAGGAAAGAATTTAAGATGAAGAAAGATGTCATTACTAGAATGAAAGTGAACACATTAAGATGGTTTGGTCACATAGGGAGAATGAATGAGGAGCGCCTGACGAAGAAAATATACAGAGCGGAAATGAATGGAATGAGAGGTCGGGGACGCCCAAGAAAGGGATGGCACAACCATGTGAACGATATTTTGAAAGACGGAAATGTTAAAAGCGTGAGCAATAGACGAACATGTATGAGACGATGCATGAATGTGGACGAGGCGAGGGATGCGTGCCAGGATAGAAAAATGTGGCGTTCGGTTCTCTCTTTCTACCCCTCAAGGGACATGGCGTGATGGTATGTATGTATGTGTAGCAACATAATAAACACTTTAAAAACTGACTATGTTTCGGCAGATATGTGAATGTATAGGGATCGTTATGAGATGGGGCATGTGTAAAACACATGTTAGTCAAACATGTGGCTCACAGATGAACTTTGAATCCTAGAATTTAGTGGCTTTAGTCTTTGAACAATATGCCTACATAGGTACCTACATGTGCATTCGACAATAAAATTATTCATAAACATACGGTTTTGTGATTTGCAATATTATGGTGAGCATAGATTTAAGTGTGACGGGTGAATGACAAAAAATATTAATACAATAAATCGTTAATATGAATGTAATTTTATCTATAGGTATAAATTAGATCACATTCTATAAACCTACCAATAGATATTGATTAGTACTCCCAGGAAATATAGTAAACGAGTGGGTTGTGGCCAACGCTATGCACCTCACTAACAAGTCATTCTATAAAGTATTCAAATTTTGTATGGAAAATATTCAGCATTCTCATGAAATGACTTTGTTAAATTATTTTTTATTTAAATATTTTTATAATGATAACTCTTCAATGCCATTTTATGAAAGTGATATTTGCCTTTTTACCAATTTGAAAATAATAATTTATGTACGACGGGTAATAAATAATAATAATTAATTATTTTAATTTATTTTACTTTATCGATTAAAGACTAAAGCACTAATTCGATTCGTTTCAAATTTTGCATACCTACATGTATATCTAATACTCGCTTAGACCCCATTAGATTTTGAAGGATAATCTGAATAGTGCTTCTAAATTTTTTTACTGTCAAATATTTCAAAGTGAAATATTTTAAAATTTAGGAAATGCTCAGGAAACTTAAAATTTTAAATTATTATTTTCAAATTGGTAAAAAGGCAAATCACATTCATAAAATTGCATTGAAGAGTTATCAAGTTTTCATTATAAAATATTTAAATAAAAAATAATTAAAAAAAACTCATTTCATGAAAATGACGAATAATTTCCAAAAAAAATTTAATTCTTTATAGAATGACTTGTTAGTGAAGAGTTTAGCGTTGGCCTGACTCTTTTTTTTAAATGTTTTTATTTTTTGTAATAATTTTCATATTGTTGTATCTATGTAGGTTTCATCTTCGAAGCGACTACTTTTTACCACACCTAGCAATGTCTTTGATGCTATACATAAATCCCACAGCGAAAAAGCCCTTATGATATTTAGAAAGCAATATCTTGGGGGTGTTAACGTAGTGAAGTATATTTTATCATATCAAGTAATTAATTTTATTATTCGTTCACTCTAGAAAAATAGTTATTTTCATTGAAAAAATATTCATTCTGCATTCGCTTCAATCAATTTGTTGGCATTTTTTCAATATATACTAACTTAAGATATATGTTATAAAATGGCTCAATCCATATAAACATATACCTACCTTTAATTCTGAATAAAAAGTGAATAAATAATTAAAAAAAAAAATAACGCCTAATCGTCGGTATGAAATGATTGAGTCTGCAGTCCAATGGGCATTGATTCAAACTCTATCCTAATTAAAAGTATTCTTTATTTGGTCTTTTAAAAATATATCTAATTATAACTAGAAATATTGTAGTAATAACGTTATATATAACTTAGCTTTCAAGTTATTTCAAAGTAGAAGTTTTACAAATTTTTTGACTTAATCTTTAAAAATGAAGTTCGAAGAGTAAAAAAGATTTTTCTTTACCTGTCCCTGGATAATATTGATGTTGGCATCATTCTCAGCATTTGCTCCTACCAATTTGCAATACAACTCTGGTTCATCTTCTCCGCAAGTTGCCGTTGCTGTGATGTGTCTTCCTTCGGCCAAGTTGAAATACGGCGGGATCAAAATTTCAGCATCGGCGACGCGAAAAACTATACCGACAATTACAAAAAATATCCAAAATATTATATTTTGTGTCGCCATATTGCGGCCCAGCGAGGACCCCCCCGTCGCCATTTCTTGTTCGATAAAAACGACTCAATAAATAAATATTTTTATAATTCTAACGAAATTGTGAAACAAATACGACTTTTAAGTGCGCGACATACACACGTCCTATCGGCGACGCTACGAATATCTTTTCTGTTTCTGAATATTGTTCAGCGGCTTCCGCGCAGAGTTTCAAAGCGACCCTCTGAAAAACTTTTCGGCACTAAATATTTTAACGAGTAGCGCTTTGGTTTCGTTAATAACAAAAGTAGCGCACATCTTATTTTTTTTATTATTTATAGATTTATTTTACGTATTTATTTATTTATTAAATTTTACAATTGATGACATACATTGTATATTGCAATTACTCACTATATAAATAGTGTATGTATTTATTATGTAAACTGTCATGTACAAAATTGTGATAGTATGATCACTTCACTATTTTTTTTATTTTTTAGATTTATTATGAAAGTCATGTTATTTAAACAAACTACTCTATAAAATGATGTCTTATCAATTAAGGGGCTGTTTGGAATGTCAATTTTGTTAATTTTTCCAGGGGGATCTTAAAATGTTTTATGCGACTCTTTAAATATTTTATCAATTATAGTAGTTAAATATCAAGTATAATTCTGTACATAAGCACTACAGTCATAAAAATTGCTTAATGTTTTCACATGAAAAAGCGAAAATTAACCGTGACGAAGGCAATTTTTACGAAAAATATATTGACAAAGGCATTTTATCCAATCGACAATCGTAGAATAACAATAATAAATTCAAACTACAAACAGCACTAAAATCCTTTACTAAGGGTGCCAGACAACACTTATAGATTAACAATGATTATAACTGCTTACGTAAGTGATGCGACCTCTCCTGTTCGCATTGTTTTGTTTGAATTCGGCGCCAAATCAATCTACAAACAAACATTTGTGAAAAATTGTGAGAATAAAAAAAAACATATTTTGACAATAAAAGATAACCTCGAAAATGTGACATTACAAGTGACAGTGACAGACAGTCGAAATAAGACACGCGTCGTGTCAGCACGGACCGTGCTCACGGAACGGCCGAGAGATGTATGTCCGCATCCCTCGTGGCCAGAGCAGCTGCAAACCGTACCAAAGGGTGTCGGTTAGGCTCGCTCCACATCGGCAGCTATGGACGTGACACCTGGAGTGCCGAAATGGATCGGCGCACCACCATTCGACGAGAGAGCCGCTTTCCTGGACCGAAGCGGGTGCTGAGTTTGGAAAGTGTTCCGAACGCTGTTGGGTCGCGCTGGACCCTGGAACAACGGCCTGCATCTCCTTGAGACTCGCGCCGCCGCTGTTCGCTCCCAAGACTCGAGGTTGCTTTCGCCGATAGCCTTGCCCCTTCGCCCATCGACGACGGTCCATTCCGGCATTGGCGGTGCATCAGCACGCCCATGGTCGAGAAGAGAAAATTATGTGTGCCCCAAAACAATATTTGTGACATTTTTTTTATTTCCGTGTGACAATATTTCGGCTGTGTGATTTTTATTTCATTATTTTACTGACATTATTTTAACGTGTGACGTCCAATATTGACTCTGTTTATTTTAATTTGTGACGTCCTAATTTATTACTAATTTTAATTATTTATTTTATTAGAAATTTTATCATTTTATCTTGTGACATGACCGTACCGTCTGACGTTTGTGCGCTGACACTTGAAATTTGTGTATCGTCAGACTACGGCTTCAATTATCGTTTGTTTTTTTTATTCATCTCGTTCAGCGATTGTGTGTGGACACTCAAGTTCCATTCGAACATTGGAAGGAGGTGAGCTCGACCTCCCAGCCTCTTGGGAGGAGGGTATCCTAAGCTCTAATATTATATTTTCTTAAGACTACAAAATATCATAACAATGCAGTCATTAAATGATATACTGTGCAATCAGTGCTAACTTGTAATATTATCGCCTGGGGAGGAAAGTATACAATTAATTTACAACTAATAAGCAGAATATCACAGAGATTGATAGTTAAAATAATGCTTAAAAAACGAAATTTCCCATCAGAAGTGCTAATCAACTTAAGAAATTTAAGAATATGTCATGAGTAGCCCCCCAGAGCATTTATTTTTCATCATTTAATGTTCCTACACTAAGCGAAATTTAACGCATACATAACTTTGTTACATATTGTTGAAAAAACAATATTTCGTAACTAAAGATCAAATTTAGTAGGAAATATAATAGTGCCACTCTATAATCAAATGATTGCACAACACCACTACATTTATCTCAGTACTACAAAAAAAACTTCATCACTCTCCCAGGCACTATAAAGCTAGTGAAAAAAGATATGTTCTTCAAATAAAAAATAAATATAGAAAAGATTGAGTGCGTTTGCGTATTTATAGTATTAAATTACTCCATTTGATAGAATTAATTTAGAAATAAGTTTTATTTTTTCCATTTGTATATTTATAACAATTTTTAAATTTTATTCTTGCCCCATACCTACACAAATGTCTAAACTTGTAGCAATAATATTGAATTGTTTTATTTTCTATTTTTAATTATATATGAACTCTTTATTTTTTATTGTAAAGGATAAATAAAAACTTAGATAAACATATCGTTCAGTTGTCCATATTATTCTGACCTTCCAAGATTTAGGGATGGTTTAGGTGTTTCCAGAAAATAAAGTATAACTGCAGATTAAACATCAAAAAGCAATCTGGAGTAACTGGTATTACCTGTAAGGGTGTGTAGCGCACGTGTTTCTTGAATAACAGTGACCCATCCATTTGGAATTTTTTCTTCTTTGCAACCAATGCAACTTAGTTTATTTCAGACATTTTCATTAAAATTCATGAAATGTGAAACAATTCACTCTACTCATTAATTTATGTAAACTATTAATTAATATGTCAGCAACATTATTTTTTTTATTCAATAACTTGATTGCAAAAATCTTTAATTAGGTACCTAGGTATATCATTTTTCTTTCATCGATAAATAACAATCAAAAAGTTACTAAACTTTCTACACAACCTTATAATTCCATAGATAATTCAGAAACAAAGAATTCCTATTTCAAGGTTAATTATGGGTTAATTGAAATAGTTTAGTTTTGAGAAATTAGCGTATTTTTGTGTTGTTTATTTTACGAAGACTCATTGCTAAGGCTACCTGGAAATGCTTGTGCGAGTTTAAATAATCTTAAACTAGTTTTAAAACTATTTATTTTGTGTTGTATCTAATTAAAACGTCAGTTCTAAAAACACTTGTGCATGAGCAGTGTTTAAAAAGTTTTAAGAAGTTGTTAAATTCGGAAATTGCTCCTAAAGTTTTATAAAAATGACTTTTAATGGTAAATATGATTGCATTTTTTAAACGCTATTAATTGTATATATGTATTTTCAATACAGTCCTTATTATCCTTTAATTTTTTGTAATTCAGCATTGACATTAATAGTCAACCACGACATCATAAATGTAAAATGAAATTTTTAATCGATTTTAATGGGTAATTTTCTGTCAAGTAATTTGTTCGCATAAATTCTTTCGGACTCATTAGACGTGCGGACATTGTGGTTCTGAAGGTCAACTTTTAAGATCCTTCGAGCTCCTGTCACAATTTCAACGAACTGTTGGTGCGAGCCTTTGTCAACTTAGTTAACTCGTAGTTATTACTTAAAATGTATGCAAAAAATCAATTCAGGTTTACTCTTTACTTATAATTTGATCATCTGACATTTTGTGTTACAGTGTCTACAAGGATTTAATAATCTCCGTACTCATTTGTTTTCATACTCAAGTGCTAGGCAAGCTATAATCAGTCCTTTGATTTAAGCGGAAGAATGTACTAAATCTTCTCTACCCATCCTGTCTTAGTCAGGGTCGTTCCGCTTCAGTCGTCCCACCTCTCTTTGTCTTACGAGGCTTCCAAGTCAGCACACTCTTTGTCCACTTATCATTCGAGCTTCTGGCTGTGTCCCACCCAATTCCATTTCAGTGTCCCCACATGAATTATCTGTTACTTTTGATCTTTCTCTCACTGTTTCATTTCTTATTTTATCTCTTATTGACAGACCCAGCACGGTTCTTTCTATAGCTCTTTGAGTGACTCGCAGTTTCTCAGAACTTAGTTTAGAAAGAGTTTCTGTGTCTAGGCCATATTTAGCAATCGGCAGCACACGCACTTCATATATTTTCCTTTTTGGGTTTATGGAAAACTATAGACCAATAAGTTCACTCAGTAAAAACTAATCACAAAAACTCGCTTCACAGACAGATAAAAACACACACAAATTCAATATGTCAGTCTCGAAACACCAGTCGATGGAAGGACAGCGCTTCCGAAACATGTAAGGATGTGACTCACAAAAATAAGTGGTTTATAGCTAATTTATAATTCAAATATTGTTGGTATTAACTACCACAAAATATCCGCCGAATCATTAAATTATATTAATAACAAACGACTTACGAGCAAATTTAACTTATTCCAACCAGTGGAACAAGCAGGATTCCAACGAGGCTACAGTGGTTTTGACAATATTTATACTCTATGCAATGGCATGTATTAATTATCTTGGTATAACCCTCCTGAATACAGCTTATAAGCCCTTTGCCAATATTCTTTTATTCAGATTACTACCATATGCCGAATGTCAGGTTGGACAATATCAAAGCAGATTTCCCCCAGAAAGATCCACTATAGATCAAATAATCACTCTCCGGCAAATATTGGAGAAAACTCTGGAATGTATCATTCACACGTATCATTTATTTGTCGATTTCAATTCTGCATAGGACAACATTCACCAATAACAATTATATCAGGATATCAGGAAACACCTGGTTATTCATAACAAACTCATTAGTATGGTTAGACTCACTATCAACCAGTCACAGTGTAAGGTCTGGATTCAAAATTACTTGGGCTCCGTTAAGGAGATGCGCTAGCTTTTCTGCTCTTTAATATTGCCTTGGAGAGGTGTGTGATAGAATCTGGTATCCAAGCAAATGGGACAATATTCTATAAATCTATTGAAGTATTGGGTTACGCTGATGACACTGACATAATCGGTAGATCACAACAGGGGTTGGAGATATTTGTTGGGAATGGGACTATGAATCGATGCCAGTAAGATCAAATGTATGCCAGTCGCCAAGATATTTAATAACAACCAGATCCCAACAACAATCAGCATAGACGCCCAAATAATAGAATCTGTTGAATATTTCACCTATTTGTGATCGATTGTGACTAATGTAAAAGACAGATCCACTGAAATTAAGCGCCGGATGTATATGGCTAACAGATTTTTCTTCGGTTTAAGAAGACATCTTGCATATCGGATGATGTCTAGAAAAAAGTCACAATTTACAAAACATTGCTACGTCCCATACTGACTTAGGGGCAGGACAAGTGGAAAGAATGGGTGATGAAAGAGTACCAAAGAGGATCATGTACACCAAGCCCCAGGTATACGCAACATTGGTAGTCCCAAACTCTAATGGCTTTATGACGTGCAGCGAGATTTAGAGACTTGGTTTAAAGAATTGAAGGAACATGTGCCAGGATAGAGGAATGTGGAGAACGTCAAGGCTCACAAGTGGCTGTTGAGCCACTGATAATCATGATACTATACATTATTTGCTTATAGATAATTGTACTGAATATACATGAATGTCCCACTATGATTAGGGTTTGTCGATTATCCGAAATCAGTTTTAGACATACTTCATAACCTTTGTTATTTTCAAACATGATTCAGCAGTTTGAAAATAACAAAGGTTATGAAATAACAAACCTGTCTTCTGTGTGAATCACTTTTGAGTAAAGGTTATACTAGTTTCGGAGCAGAAGTGCTTCTTCGTCTGGACATAAACAGGACAGAAGAATACATGTCTATAGTAGATCTTAATTTACTTAGCAGTGATGCACATCAAGAAATCTGTTTTATTATATTAGTAGCCATTAAGTAATAGCTGCAAACTTATATTCAAATATTAACAATAATTCATAGATTTTTATTATAATATACTAGATGTAGTACTCTGTGCAAAAAGTGAGTCATGGAATATCGCGCCTTTGACGTTTCGGTTGGCAACATATTTCAGTTTTCCTTACATTTCAATACATCCTAGATAACTGTTCTCTAAACCTTAATAATTAAAATGTTTTTAGACAAATAAATCCATAAACAATTCACATTAATCGTTATTCTCTATAGAAAAACGATGTGGTCTGGAACCAAAACGTCAAAAATCCCCCGGAAAAATGACTCACTTGGATTCATACAAAATATGCTAACTACGACATCTAGTATATTATAATATAGAAATCTATGCAATAACTCTAGAATATATGTTTGAAAAAAAAAACAATGTTTTTTTTTTAAATGCTGTAAATATACATTACAAATATTTATTTTATTTCAATTAATATGATCATGGGCAATTGAACTGTTGTTAAACCACAATAAATTATAAATAGGTAAGTAAGTATATGTAATGTGTTTACAGTTTTGTAAAAACATTGTTTTCCTTTTATTATGTTTAATAGATCACTAGTCATGTTATTGATTGGTGATTTTGCAAATGCCTGCGATTTTTAATGTTATCTTTAATCAATTATGACTTTGTTGTTGAAATGTCAATTTGCAGATTATCACTTCAGCTGAAATATTATTTAAAGGTAGGTAAGCTATCGCACAGAAAGATGAAAGATGGTACAGAAAATGCAGGTTCGAATCCTACTACAACTGATTTTCTTACCTATAGAATAAGTATTTGCTTAGTTTAGGGAATGTATGAAGATTTACATTCCCTATTGTCTTGTTTCATAGACATTCTTTAAAAAAAATGGAAAATTATGACTCGCCACTATATTACAGTATTGGAGAGTAGGGATTATATGTGTGCATTCTTATGCAATATTTTCCATACTTATTTGTGATTAGTAAAACCCGGCAGACGTCCTGCCTGTTCAATTATTTACTTCCAAATATTTAAAAATGTTTGATCTGGGGAGCAAGTCGAAATCAAAACCCCAGTGATTACCCATATCATGGATATAATTATCGTATGGAGGTCTATGACATCTAAAGATATTGTAGAACTCCATATAATAATTATATCCATGATATGGGTTATCACCAGGGTTTTGATTTTGCCAATTGAACCAGACTTGCCCCTCTGTATGTTGTATTTTATTTTTTTAACATTCTTATCTAAAATCACTAATTATTATTTTGTCTTTTCATTCCCTTCCGTCTCTATTTTTATATATCGATGTATAGGATTTTACTTATTTATTTATTCAAACAAATATACATCAATTTTTGTTTATATAGATGTATAGAATATTTATTTATTTATTCAAACAAGTAGATGGGTTAGATGGGTCGGTGGCAGAACGGTTAGTACGCTGGGCTAGTGATCCAGTGGTCGCGAGTTTGAATCCTGCCTCGACCGATTCCGTTCACCTAAGCACAAGCATTTATTTGCTTATTTTAGGTAACGTAGGAAGATGTATATGTATTTGTTTAACAAGGACATATTCATTTTTTTTGAAAAAAAAAAAATATACCAAATTCCATTTATTAGGATTTTTTTGTTTATTATTTGTATAATTATGTATTTATTTATTCATTCATTGATTTATTTATGTTAGTTTTTTTTTTATTTTCTTGCAATACCAAACACTGCGAGATTTTTGTGCGAGATGTCAAATAAGTAAATTATACTTCTGTTATATGCTGAACGAATCCCTAAAATTTTATTACAATCCCAATATTTTCCGTAAATTCTTGCGTGAGATATTCCATACAAAATAATTAAACAATCTCTTGTGCGTGCTGAACAAATCCATAAAGTTTCATTCCGATACCAAACATATTTTTTCAAAAAAATGTTTTGTGAGATATTGAATAAATAAATAAATAAATTATAATGCAATTACCTTCTCCGTTATGCGCTGAACAAATTCCCAAAGTTTCATCGCAATGAATGGATGGTTTATGATTCCATCGGCCAATATCGGTAATTCCTCATAACAGAGTTGTTTTTCCTACAAACATAATGTACTACACTGGTGTCCTAGACACCAGTACATTCAGAATAATTTAACTTGATATTATCTTATAAATTAAAGGGTAAACTTAGCATGTAGACACTACAAATTTATAAATTACATGTTTTAAAGTATTTTATTTTAAAAATTAATTTGTTATATTTCATAAACTTTGTTGATTTTGTATGATGAATAACCACATTGTTACTTTTAAAAAAGGGAAAAAATAGATTCTAGATTATTATTGTTTTTTAATTAATGTTTACTAGGTACTGCAATGTATTTTGTATTTATGTAAAAAAATAAGGTTTTGACGTGATTAATTATAAAGGATTTTTTTTGTTGAGGGACAAAATTAGCAGCACTTAATTTGAAAGCGACCCTTATTTTTATTATTTAATAAAAAAAACTTATTGCAATTCAGAATCAATTATATTACCAACTTAGTAAGAATGTTTTTATTTCACTATAAAATGTATAAAAATTTGTATTCTATGCACAGATGTTTACTGTTTATAATCAAACCTGTTTCCTCAAATTTCATAATCGTCCAACTCGTTTTAAATGATTTTGCTGCCTGTAATAAGTTTATTATTATAAAATAGTAAACATGACTGAAAATAGAAACATTGCTTATTTATTCTACAAGTTGAACACTATTGAGATGCGTTATAAAAATATGTATGATATTTCTGAGGTAAAAATGAGGTTCCTTTATATACCTACATAATAATTTGAGAAGACCCCATTGCTACTTGTCGTGTGTTCTAGTGGCAATACATTTTAAATGGAGCTGTTCACACTTATCATTATCGTATAAGTGTGAAATGCTCCATTTAAAATGTATTGCCACTATATCACATGAAATGGTCGTGCCTAATACACAAGTGGGAACGGGGTCTAAAGTTATAAGAGTTAAGAATATATTACTGGACAGGATCATGTGACAGTATTTTGAACTTTTATTCATCATTTTCTGACTATCTTTGCTTTGCCCGTGAGATAGATGACATGATGATTATTTAACAATATCTTGAAAGATTTCGCTTTTACTTTGTGGCACATTGCTTAGTTAAATTTAAATAACTTAGGTCCGAATGCAGAGTCCTACCTAAATACTAACCATGTTTTCATTGCACAGTCGCTCACTAAGTTAGAAGATCACGTGACTTCCTAACTGGAGGATGCTATGAAGTTTTTGTATGAGAATTGCATTGCAGAAACATATATAAATACTTAGCGCATGCGCGTTGGCGTCAACTAACATTTGCGAATTGTCAAAAAGTAAGGTTGATCGCGAGGAACCTTACGAGTGTGGTTTAATACTAAAATGCGAGATTTTTTCAGTGGATGACGATTTTATCGGGTTCGTTGAATATGTATTTAGTAATTTCGTCAAATCAAATACCAAACGAGTATTCAGCGATCCATACGAGATGCCGAAAATTCATTGGCATTTCAAAAAATTTGCGACATCGAGCTGTCAATGTGATATTGGTTACACGTGTTTAAGTTGTTATGACAAAAAAACATTTTAAACGTCAGTCTAAACCCATAGAAAACTGTCTATCTCTTTTCTTCATATACAATAATGTGCAATGCTACGCCATCGACCTAAAGTTTGGCGTAGTATTTAGTTAGTGATGACTCTGCAATGTGCTAAGTTAAGAATACTAAATACTCCAGTGAGGTTAGGAGTTAGTATTTAGATACCTAGGACTCTGCATTCGGGTCTTAGACTTTGTTTTTCTATACAATGTTCCTATCGTCTCACACAGAAAACTTCCCGGCAGTACCTCAAACGTTTGGCATATCTTCTTACTGTTACAAAATTTGAATAATATGTGTTCTGCATTTAAGTATTTGCGAACCCTGCATGCATTTAGTCTCTAACTTGTACGGACATGTTTAGATAAAATATTTTACGATACTTTATTAATTAATTGTGATATTTTTGTTTCCTTTCAGTGTTGTTATTGGCTTGTTTGTCAGCATTATGCCTGGTGTCATGCAATGGGAACGTAGTAGACTGCAACCAAGCTGTATGTGCCAGTGTTGTCTCAAAATGTATGCTGACGCAGTCGTGCAAGTGTGATCTGACACACTGTTCATGCTGCAATGATTGCTATACATGTCTCAGCTACCTATACAGCAAGTGCTGCTCTTGTGTTGGTCAGTTCTTTAAATACCACCACAACATTATGTATCTAGACTAAGATGAATACTCAATACTTACTTATTCATATGCATACCTACATTTCTGTTGATATCATTTCTTGACGGCGCAAAAACAGTGTTTTATTCTACTTCAAAATAAAATTGAAACGGAATGCTATTGATTTTACACCCTTTTTTTTAACTTCACATGTATGTTTGTACTGGAATTTTGTAATTGATTTATAACTAACTTCCCGACCAGTTAGATCTCTGAAACTTTCAGAATTTTTATATTCCCAATGCTTTTTAAAACTGTTTCCAGCTTGATTCATTTGATATTTTGATAAAATTGAACAATTTTGTATTTCATACAAAGTAAGCAAAGCTATGTGTTTCCGACTGAGCGCTAATAAAATTTGATTTTATTCAATTAGATGCAACAATAATATTTTATACTGCTTTTACATGTTTTCAATTTAAAAACATCTTATCATAATAGTATACATTTCTAATCATGATTTAACTGTCAACTAAATCAAAATTAAGAAAAATTTAGTCAGTATCAATTAATTTATTTCTTTATAAAAGACTTAAGACGACGACTGTCGCCAGCTTACCTATTTTCAATTTGATATTCCATCAATACTACTAATCGAATCATTTTGAAAAAAATAAATAAGATAGTTTGGATACTCATTAAGAAAAATACGATGTTTCCATTAGTTATGATCCGTATTTATTACTCTAAAAAATAATTAGCATACCCCGATTTATGACATTTATCTTATATTTCTAATAAACTATAAGGCTTAGAGCAATATATTTTTTTTTAAATTAAAGAACACAAAAATATCAAGAAAAATACGATCTGGCGTTGCATGAATGCTTCATGTTCAGTCAATATTTTCAAAAAACATTTATTTTGGAAATTGCGCTGACTAGAAAATAAAAGTCCCGTATGACGGTCATGCAAATATGACACTTATTCTAGCGGTCGTCACAAGGAATACTTTCTGTATTCGCTCGTTTGTAATTCAGACCCGCCCTGAGAGTTGGCCAGTTCGGACGTGTAATCTGTGTCGAAAGTTGCGCTCCCATATTTATTTATTTTATCGAGTTATACCTAACAACTACTAATACTACTACAAGCGTAAGGACAAAAAATATGTAAGTTTTAATATTATTAGATCCAGAGGCGTACCGCCGCCAGACTATACAATACCTAAGTCATATAATTTTAATGTTGAATTTTATTTTTTATATATTTATTTGTTTCAGTATAATCACATTTTTATACAGATGTATTATGTAAAAAAAAACAAAAACGAATTAAAAAGTATAACTAGTTGCATGTGACACATGAGATCCAATCGTCTATGGCAATAGTGTGTATAATAGAAAAATATGTAAAACTAGTTGCATGTAACACATGATATCTGACTGCCGATGGCTATAGTATGTGTATTTGAAAAATATGTAAAACTAGTTGCATGTAACACATGATATCCAACTGTCGATGGCAATAGTATGAATCATTGAAAAATATGTGAAATTAGTTGCATGTAACACATGATATCCAACTGTTGATGGTAATAGTATATGTAATTGAAAAATATGTAAAACTAGTTGCATGTAACACATGATATCCAACTGTAGATGGCAATAGTATGTATCATTGAAAAATATCCAAAATTAGTTCCATGTAACACATGATATCCTACTGTCGATGGCAATAGTATATATCATTGAAAAATATGTAAAAGTAGTTCCATGTAACACATGAGATCCAACTGTTGATGGTAATAGTATATGTAATTGAAAATTATGTAAAACTAGTTGCATGTAACACATGATATCCAACTGTAGATGGCAAAAGTATGTATCATTGAAAAATATGTAAAATTAGTTCCATGTAACACATGATATCCAACTGTCGATGGCTATAGTATGTGTAATTGAAAAATATATAAAACTTGTTGCATGTAGCACATGATATCCAACTGTCGATGGCAATTGTATGTATCATTGAATAATATGTAAAACTAGTTGCATGTAACACATGATATCCAACTGTTGATGGTAATAGTATATGTAATTGAAAAATATGTTAAACTTGTTCCATGTAACACATGATATCCAATTGTCGATGTCAATAGTATGTATCATTGAAAAATATGTAAAATGAGTTCCATGTAACACATGATATCCAACTATCGATGGCAATAGTATGTATCATTGAAAAATATGTATAACTAGTTGCATGCAACACATGATATCCAACTGTCGATGGCAATTGTATGTATCATTGAACAATATGTCAAACTAGTTGCATGTAACACATGACATCCAACTGTCGATGGCAAAAGTCAAAGATTGGATTTATGACAGGTATTATGGCTGACATTAGGATCTGGTTGATCTGTTTTGTGTGAGCCTATATGTTTGTTGTGATAATGATTGTGATTGCAGAAAGTTGATATTGTATACATATTAAGCGTGGAACGGGAAAAATCACCTGGTTCATAATTGCATATAATTGTCAATATAAATTGTTAACTGCTAGCCCTAGAACAGGATTTCCTAGTTGGGCACCATTAATCTACTTATGTATTGTTATCATTATAAATATGGTGTGATAAATAAATAAATAAATAAAATAAATAGTATGTTTCATTGAAAAATATGTGAAACTAGTTGCATGTAACACATGATATCGAACTGTCGATGGCAATAGTATATATAATTGAAAAATATATAGGTATAACTAGTTGCATGTAACACATGAGATCCAAATTTCAATGGCAATAAAATGTATAATTGAAAAATATGTATATCTAGTTGCATGTAGCACATGAGATCCAATTGTCGATGGCGATAGTATGTATAATTGAAAAATATTTATAACTAGTTGCATCTAACACATGACACACAACTGTCGATGGCAACAAATGTTATGTGCCTTCAAATTATATCACACATTTGTTTTTAATTATGAAGACACGGTATTTCATTGTATTTTCAGGCTGGATCTATAGGAGACGATTAATGCCGTAAGTCTTTAAAATATGACAACTTTTTATTGGTTGTGTGTTAAAATAATATTTGACATAGAACCTATATTATGTTATTTGCCCGAGAAGTAATAAATAAACCTATTTCATTCTATGATTTAGATAAAAAATGGGAAGACAAATAAAATACTTGGGAAGAATTTCTCGCAAGAAGAAGAATTGTATGACAAGGACATCCCGCAAAAGGATTTTGTGAGTATTGATTAACGTATTAAATAATTAACTAAGGTAAGTATGGTCATACACGGTGAATATGTAGGATCGAAGGATTACAAAAAATCTGTATATGATGAATGAGGATGTGTTAGGAAAACTTCCTTTGTTCGATCAAGTCAAGAAAATTATAGATTTTCATATTTAATAACGTATTTTTGGTTAAATAATATTTTTTAACAGATTTTTAATTATCTCAATAGAGACGAAGTTGGAATATTTATTGTAGGAGAACCGGGAAATCAAGGCACCTACAGGGCTTACGACCTGTCATCGGCTGGTTTACGTGATCGGCTGGTTTACGTGAAACCAGCCGATGACAGGTCGTAAGCCCTGTAGGTGTCTTGATTTCCCGGTTCTCCTACAATAAATATTCCAACTTCGTCTCTATTGAGATAATTAAAAATCTGTTAAAAAATATCTTTGACTCCCGACAGGGAAAAAATCCAATGTTTGCGCATATGCAATAATAAAAATATTCGATTAAATAATATTGTTGACGAACAAAATTATGTATCTACATCATCAGTGTCAAAACCCAGGTAATGTTATTTCTCGTCTTCGCGATTCTAACTTATTTTTTAAAATGCTTTATTTACTTACTAATAAAATTGGATATTTTTGAAGATGCTTTAAAAGATGTTATTTATGTAAATTTAAAAATGTATAAATCTGGATGTGTTATGAAAAATGCTAGTAAATTAAAGACTAGGCTACGACTATTTACACGACTCAACCATAGACGAAAACCAAAAATAACCACAGAAAACGCAGATAAATCAAGTTATAAAAATATTTACCTTTGTTTATACTTTGTTATAATTGTAGATCTCGATGAAAAAATTATTTAAAATGATGAAGTAAATGTAAAAAGATGCCAATATTATTTATTTTTTCTTCAAGTTGGTTTCCATGATGCATTTATGACCATTGAAATAATGACAAAGGTAAATATTTTTGTATTTTGATTTATCTGCGCTTTCTATGGTTATAAATGACCTTAAAACATAGACGACGTCAGAAAATTTGTCGTGGAAATAGACACTTTTTGGCGGGAAAACGCTTTTCCCGCCAATTCCGGTCGTAACAATAGTGGCACCGTAAAGATTATCATATTTAATAACTCATTTAAGGTCAAATAATGTTGTTGATGAACAAAATTATGCATCTGGATCTACGTCAACGTCTAATGCTCCTGTATATTATAATAGAGAAGAAGTAATTCCGACAGAGGAAACTGGACTGTGGGCAGCTCTGGCCGACGATCTTCAAGTGTCAAAACCCTGGTAATATTTGTTCTTGTCTTCGCGATTCTTACTTATTCATATTATTAGTTTTTTTAAAAATGCTTTATAAGATGTTATTTATGTTAATTTAAAAATGTATAAATCTGGATGTGTTATGAAAAATGCTAGTGAATTAAAGATTATCATATTTAATACTCATTTAAGGTCAAACAATGTTGTTGATGAACAAAATTATGCATCTGCATCTACATCAACATCAAATGCTGCTGTATATTATAATAGAGAAGAAGTAATTCCGACAGAGGAAACTGGACTGTGGGCAACTCTGGCCGACGATCTTCCAGTGTCAAAACCCAGGTAATGTTTTTTCTTGTCTTCGCGATTCTTACTTATTCATATTAATAGATTTTTTAAAAATGCTTTATAAGATGTTATTTATGTTAATTTAAAAATGTATAAATTTGGATGTGTTATGAAAAATGCTAGTGAATTAAAGATTATCATATTTAATACTCATTTAAGGTCAAACAATGTTGTCGATGAACAAAATTATGCATCTGCTTCTACTTCTAATGCTGCTGTGTATTATAATACAGAAGAAGCAATTCCTACAGAGGAAATTGGACTGTGGGCAACTCTGGCCGACGATCTTCCAGTGTCAAAACCCAGGTAATGTTTTTTCTTGTCTTCGCGATTCTTACTTATTCATATTAATAGATTTTTTAAAAATGCTTTATAAGATGTTATTTATGTAAATTTAAAAATGTATAAATCTGGATGTGTTATGAAAAATGCTAGTAAATTAAAGATTATCATATTTAATACTCATTTAAGGTCAAACAATGTTGTTGATGAACAAAATTATGCATCTGCTTCTACTTCTAATGCTGCTGTGTATTATAATACAGAAGAAGCAATTCCTACAGAGAAAATTGGACTGTGGGCAACTCTGGCCGACGATTTCCCAGTGTCAAAACCTATGTAATATTTTTTTCTCTATTTCGCGCGTCTCACTTTTAAAATTATATTTTTAAGACGCTTTATAAGATATTATTTATGTAAATTTTAAAATGTGTAAATGTTGTGTGAATTTTTACTTATTTTTTTATTTAAAAAAATGTTGTCCACAGGATTCAAACATCTAAACAAGGAAAGAAAAGAACTTATTCAAATTATTTGAGAAAGAATCAAGAAGAATATGTAAGTATTCACATTTTTATAAAACGATGTACTGATGTTATGTTTTATGAATGCATTCATAACTTATTTATTTTTTATTTTTGTAGGATATGGATACAAATACAGAAATATCTGGAAGACGTGTGGTCAATTTAAAATGGTTCTTTAATCAAATTCAGATAGTTTCTAGGCATGGTCCATTCGATTGTGGAAGTAAAATGCCCTATAACTGCTTACAAAATTGGATTAGAGGAATCAATTAGGCAAAAAAAGATACAAATTTGGAAGTACGATAAGCACGGAAACATTCAAATAAATCAAAACAGTGATTGGTATATGCAAATACAAGGGCAGTTGCACGTAACAAATAAATCAAAATGTATTTTCGCTGTTTGGTCGGGGGAGAGTGCACCTCTGAAAATTGAAATTTTCACACGCGACGATAGATTCTGGCTAGATAAAATGCAACATAAGCTTGTATCATTTTATAATGATTGTATTCTTCCCGAATTAGTAGATCCACGCCATCCTAGAAATATGCCAATAAGAGACCCTCCATATATAGAACGGGCAATCCAAGCGAAACGGGAAAAGGGTAATAAAGTAAACAATCCTTCAAGACAAAATAACCCATAATTTTCCGGGCTTGTCTTGGTTAAATATAGGAATCGCAGTCTCCATTCGTTTGGTATTTCGGATTGTTACAATATTTGGTTGAACAATTAATTCAGTTCCATTGCTATCTGAATACCTCCATATTTTATAAGTTCATTTGGAATTTCATCTATTCCAGGGGATTTTATGTTTTTTGTGGCTGAAATCACTTCATTGTTACTCAGGATAACGCTTGTTCCATCAATATTGTTCAATGTTGCAGTTTTGTTTAGGTCGTGCTGCCAAATAAGTTTATTTATTTATGTTAGGTATTAATTCATTTAAAATGATAGTCCTTCTTTTCAATGACATTATTTAACTAAACATATTGTTTTTCCCGTGTGAAGTGAGCTTTTAAATCAAATACATAACTACTTATTTTTAATTTTCTGTCTGTCTGTATATGGGATGGGATTATATTTATGTAGCCTGAAAAGTTTAAAATTATTTTTAAATAAGTTTCCATTGTATGTTATATTTATTTGTGTGTACTTATGTGTAATAATTTAGGAGTAAGGAGAAGTTTTAAGTATACTGTATTATGTAGGAATTTTGTTAAAAAAATAATATTGTCATCTTGTGTAGTATTGAATTTTATATATTTCCTCCATAAATGAACAAATTACTGTTTATGTAAACTATTTTGATGTAAAAATTAACCCTTTATTTTCTTTTTTTCGTTATGTTTTTGATATGGTGATATGATTTTTTAGAAATGTGTTTCTGTTGTGTGGATACTTCAATACATAGTAATGTTTTCAAAATTATGTGTTTTGTATTTTGTCAAAAAAATCCTATTAAATTTTAAAACGCTGGGTTTAAAAAACTAGTCATAAATAATGTACATTTTTATAAAAGATTTTACTGTCAATTAAATTAAAATAAACCATGAAAGTGAAAAAATTATTAAAAGTTTAATATGTGAAGTTAACGTTGAAAAGGGTGACCTCAATTTTATTTTATTTACATGTTTATGTATTCTAAGGAATACAGCAAGAAGATGATCTCCTTATCATATCCTTATCCTCTTTTCTCCCCTTCGTCTTTTTATTGTTTTTTTTTTATTTTATATGATTCTACAAATATACATTGAATTATAAATAAGTATTTTATTCACATAAATTGGTACGTTTCATAGACACAATTTACTTCACAAAATGGATGTGGTTGGTTGGAAGATATTGCCATATGACAATAGGCTCGCTGTTGTGTACTTATTACGTAATGTGTGAAAAATGTTTAAAATAAATAGGAAAATAAATAATATTATGTGGGGATATATCGATATTTTCATATATAATATTGAAGAATAGGTACCAAACTATACACACTTAAACATAAATTAATATTTATTATAAGATATTTTTTTGACATTTTTCAATTATGCATACTATTGCCATCGACAGTTCGATATCATGTGTTACATGCAACTGGTTATAAATATTTTTTAATTATGCATATGTACTATTGCCATCGACAGTTCGATATCATGTGTTACATGCAACTGGTTATCCATATTTTTCAATTATACAATTGTATAATTGAAAAATATAAGAATTATACAAATACATATATCAAAATATTGTATAATTGCCATCAACAGTTTTATCTCATGTGTTACATGCAACTAGTTATACATATATTTCAATTATACATACTATTGCCATCAACAGTTCGATCTATGTATTACATGCAACTAGTTATACATATTTTTCAACTATACATACTATTGCCATCGACAGTTGGATGTCATGTGTTACATGCAAGTAGTTATACATATTTATCAATTATACAAACACATCGACAAATCGACAGTTGAAATACCTGCTGTACCTACCCCCACAGTGTAGTTACAAAAGCAATATTTTACCGGACGGCACTGGCAGTTTCTGTATATTGCGTGCACTTATAGGTACGTAGTGTATGTGGGACGCCACTCACACACTGCTGACATAGGCCACATCCCCCTTTATTTATAGAACCGCCCACCAAACAAAAATCTTAGGAACAGTATCCCTCTTAATTAATAAATTTAAATTTGAAAACTGGGTCCTCAAAAGTTTTCTTGATTTACTTGTTCATTTTCTTTTTTTAAATTCAATTTTCTTTGCATTAAAATAGTGTATTGTGGGGGATACGAGATAGCCTATAAATATATACCCCTACTTATCATGACACGAGTCAGTTCTCATCCAGCATTCTCTTGGGCCAGTGGCTCTAATAAACATCATGTAACCGAACATAGCAGTTTCCATTACGTCCCACTATAGGTACCGACTTTCATATCCAAGAGTAATAATAATAAGAAACATAAATTTCACAGAAAATATGTTTAAATTTTTAACATAATACTATTATAAAAATTCATATCTCAGCTACATACATGTTTATAGATATGTGTCGTGGAGACATTACTACAGTGAAAACAACACCCGGACGCAAATCTTATGTAGAGGACTTCCCTGATGGAGTTCCTGGACTTTTTGCTGCTCTCACCGCAGAACCTGATCCACTACAAAGATGGAGGTCTCTCTCATTCACTCCTGGATCTACTGTTCCCACACACATCACACTACGTTAGTGTCTTTTTATTTATATTTATTTTTTTAAAACAATAATAATAATAAACACTTCCTTGCACCCTGCGCAAGTGGCAAGAATGAATTTGTCCTTGTAGTAACAAATACCTACATATACATCCTCATACGTTCCCTAAAATAAGCTTATGCCATAGGTGAACGAAATTCGTCGTAGCAGGATTCAAACTCGCGACCACTGGGTTACAAAGCCAGTGCTCTAGCTCTGCCACCACCCATATTTTTAAGATGTATTTTTTTATTATTGAAAACCAAAGTAATTAATGCATAATACAAACAATAAATATAAGAAAAAAATACCATTCAATAAAATTAAAATAATATGTAACATTTTTTTTAACATTTAAGCAAGACTTCTCTAATGGAGATAAATATGCTGAAAACATAAATTTACAAATAATATAAGAAGCAAAATTGTAAACAGATTAAAAAATAATTTCATTGCAAAATTTATCAAGATTTTCAGATATTCTTACAATACCATGATACTTTAAATTGGGATTTGAACAATAATTGTAATTAATTGTAATAATTTTAATTAATTTTTTTTTATATATTTCTTAGTGCATATTTTTATTAGAAATACTTAGATCCACTTACTTATTCATATTGGAAATGTATTTTTTTTGTTCATGACTTATTTTTAATTTCAGAGAATGTTGATCAAGATACAGTCAAGCAGAATTCTATAGCAGACAACTGCACTGTGGCATACATGTCCCAGTGTATGACTTGGAACAAATGTATGGCCAGTTGTCAGTCCATGGGATCATCAAGTTTCAGGTATTCAATATTTGTTAATTTAGTAAGAGATCAATATGGTAATTAATCACCTTAAATATCAAATTTGGTATTCTTTTGCTTCACTATAAACCCCCTCAAGTCCTGTCCGTTGGTAGTTAAAAATTTCAAAAATAAATCTAAATATGCACTAAATGCATATGAAATGATACATTATTTTTTTTTCAGATGGTTCCATGATGGATGCTGTGAATGCATAGGAGATACCTGTCCTAATTATGGATTGGATGAAAGCAGGTTCGTTTGTAATGATATAATGATAGATATTTTATCATTATCTATAATTAATCATTTAATTCAGCATTATTTAAGATAAAAATCTATTAAATTTTTTATAGCAATGCCAATTTTTTATTATTTAAGAATGAACATGTCCATAAAATAAACATACTGGATTGTATGTCGAGCTTACTTACCACACTCACCAACATATCAAGTATTAACAAAATTTTTCTAAACTATCTAACTCCATAGCATAATAATAGGTCACTCAACTTCTCTACCGACAATATAGACTTGATTATTTTTAAAATTAATATTTAGCAAGCTTCATGCTTCTCTAAGCTGAAGACTTTAATTAGAAGAAAATATTTTTTGGTGTTGCTCAAATGGTCATGTTTAGATTAGATCTACATATCTTAACAAATATTTTTTTGTATTAAATTATATGTATCTTTTGTATTAAATTCAAGGTGTCTCGCATGTGGTGAAGAAAGTCATTCATCAGAAGAACAATCCCTGGAGGATGACCTTGACTATGGTCAAGATATAGATCCACTAACCTATGATTAGTTTATACTTATTTTAATATTTACAACATTGACACTCAGTTATGACCATAAAACATTGCCACAAGACTGAAAAATAAAATTACCTTAAGTATCATGAAACTGGGAAAAGATAAGATACATTTATAAATAACTACATACATATTATATGTTAATTGTTTTTATAAAAATTATTTAAAATAAAGATTAATTGCAATCATCTATATCTACACCCTGATGTATATTTTCTTAAGGAAAAATATATTTAAAGAAAATTCCTGACAAAAGTGTATTAAATTTATATTTTTCCAAGTAAATAAAAACCGTTTCATAATATATATTTTCATATTATTTTATATATTGAGGATTTATTGCTATAAGCATTAAATTAATTATTGGCAATCTTTTGATAGACTGGGTTAAAAAAATAATAATTATGAAAAATTTACTTGGTTAGTGGGAATTATAAATATTTATTATAATATTTTACAAAAATATATTTATATGGGTAAATAGCAATTTGAGAGAAAGAGTAAAATAATTACTTGAAAGACGCTATAATATTGTTCAGTGTCATGTCAGTGCAGAAGTACTGCTATTACACATCCAATAATAAAAAAATTAACTCAAATGCTCACTTAATATTGATAAGTGAAAAGTATTGTTTTTCTTGACTGGTAATTCAAAGTAACTTCAAAATCTTGAGAGTAGCAGGTTGCTGAACTCTACTTCAATTCAAACTATTTACGGATTTTTCTCTCAAACTAAAGGTATTTTCAACACCTTTTATTTATATTGTTTGCTTTAATCATTTACCCAGTTATTTCAATTTTACATGAGATTGATATTTCGTATTGTTGTGCCTTTATAGTGGTAATGTTGTATTTCCCTTAATAATCTTATGTGCCATTTGCTGTTAAGTAAACCTAGATCATAAATATTTACGATCAATTTTTTTATTGTTTCTTCTTACAATGCATGCCATTCAAATATGAATAAAGAAATATTTTTTGTGTAAATCTTTGTATGTATGTATATTAAGAACTTTTAAGCATTTGATAGGTGTAACTTATTATAAGGGTAAGATTTATTTTAAGTGTCATGGAGAACAATCTCTATTGTATCATAAATTATTTTGTTTTCTTATGATAAAAAAATATTGTGATTTATTTTTAATTGAGATTTTATTTAAAGATCTTTTTTAATAATACAAGAAATGTTTAAGTTTGACATTTTACATTAGTTAGATGTACTAATGCATTTTTGTTTAAACTCAATCATGTTATTCATTGGTATGGTTTTGTAAAATACCATTATTAAAAATCTACCAAAGTGAAATAACAAGCTACATACCTCTTGAATCCCAATTAGTATATGATTATCTATTTCCACAAATAAAAATTTCATTGCAAAACAAACCTTAAAACCGCACAGGCACTGATAAATTTTAGCGAGTTGTACCTCACTTCTCGTACTGAAGTAGAAACGGTGGGATTCGTCCCGCTTTATATTTTGTAAGACTTGATTAGCGCGAAACAAGGAACGACAAACAAGGAATCCTGCAAATTTATGGGGTTTTTTCAGAATTATTTTTTATCAAAAGAATTTTTAGATATTATGATCCTGGAATTCTCAAGCTGTTGACAATACTATAATTTATCCCCGTCTTTAGTTTCAAGACAATGCCAGTATAGGCCGAGCAAATGAAGAAATACCAATGTAGCTAATCATATTTGAATGCCTTTGTAGCCTTCATTATTTTACTTACTACTCTACCAATGTAAATTAGGCAGACATCTCTACTGCATAAATTGAAATAATTTTTTGTTAGTGCAGCTGTTCTTTTTTTGTATAGACTATTTTAAACTGACAATTTATTTAATTTGTGCTTTGAAGCTATTATATTAGTTTCAACCCACATATTTGAAAATGATGTTTAAAACATTACAGAATAATTGCTATAGGCCGGCCACGCTTGACTTTAGTATGACGTCATCAAAAAACTATGCGACCCGTCGTAAGTCGTATGTTTGTACATGTAATTTGGATGTCAATACGGTGACCATCATTTTGTTTACAATGGACCCAATTTTTTTATTTAACTTTGATCATCTTTCCATTTTCACTTATTACATCATTTAAGACAATAAAGAATGTAATTATTAATTCTTACCTTACTTAACATGTCTGCGTAAGGGCAGCTATAAGGAATTGGGTCCATTCTACGCTTCCGAAGTAGTGCACTACGTAGCCTTTGGGAAGGTTTGCAATCTGATAAATTAATAATATATTTTTTCGATCTTATAATAAGAGAAGGTGAAACACAGAATTCGGTCAAGATTGTTCTATAGTAGGGCTGCTGTGTTAATGGAGGAGTCCGAGAAGCAACTGGTTCGAGTATGTTGAAGGTTTACTGTGATTTGATGTTGCAACTGAGGACTTTACACAATATAAACAATTTTTCAAAAGTAAAACAGGTCATGTTAAACACATCACGTTAGTAAATATTCAATGTCATTTAATCACTGTCCTCGATATCCGGTGTGTCATCATTCGTTTCGAGCGATTTCAAAGTGACAGGTATTACTAAAAACATATAAATATTTCATCATTATTTTGAGTTATTGAAATTCTCACAATAGGTACTTGAAAAACCGATATGATGGACAAATATTGATAGAATGAAAAGAGTAGTAAGGGTAATAAATCATAATCAATTTCATTTTTATAGATGTTCAACTTATATTTTGAATGCATTTCATATATTTTTCTTTTGACTGCATCTTTTGTAAAATTGTCAACGTCGACATATTAATTTTTATAACTCTACGTTTTTTTGGTGTTTCTAATAGAGGTGTATCACTACTCATTCTCTTTTTTATCGTGGACACATTATATTCGGTGATACCACATGCTTCTGCAGTTCTCTAAAGAGTATAATTTTATTCAATAACTGTACATATATTTTAATATTTGCACATTATTTTACGTACCTTACATGGTTTCGTAATCATTACAATAAGAATATTATAGAAATTTTGACAAAATATTTAATAAATAATAAAATATCAATGACAAATAAATGGTTGTGGTGTGTATGAAACAAATTTCATACATTCTATTTGTTAAAATAATGTTTTTGTTGTTTAAAAATACGCACTAGGACAAATTGTCACCCTATAGACGAAGATTTGAAATATTTCTTTAAAACGTCATTCACATTCACAAACGTCACGTGGTATCTTCGAAATAAGTGTATGATTTATAAAAGACGTACGTTTCAACATTTTATATGGGAGTTTGGTTTTTTCACTGCGACTTACTTTCATCTTCCGTCTTTGTTTTTTTATATACAGAGAATAAGAAATAGATACATTAAAAGCAGAAGTATTTTTGTTCGATCGACATATTTTTGCGATGAGTCATACCAAAGTCAAGATTGGCCAGCCTATACTAAAAGAAAAAAATCTTACTAATACTAGTTAATTTCACTACTGTTTTAATGCAGGGCTGCCCAAACAGACAACCCAAAATCATTGTATCAAGAAAAAAGTAAGTGTTAAAAACATTCAACTATATTTACATTTTGACTTATGCACACATTTCAGGAAAGTTTAGATTAGACAATTGATGGTTCTGCTTTTCTTTAAAATCTCTTCCAGATTTACTACATTAATCATGAAATCAATGGTGTTTCATATAACATTGGTAAATCATGATGATTCACTTCCTGCTGAAAGTTTGGGCTGCCCTGTTATAAGATTATAATTAAATGTGTAGAATCTATTTATTTTTACATAATGTAGTTATTATTTAGAGAAAATGAATTTTTTGTGCAACTTTTTGTGAATTATATTAACTGTAAATTATAGGAGCTTCATGTTTTGGATTTTTAAATTCAGTGAATCTGTGACTCTTGGTGCTTTCAAATTTCAGATAGTGCCTTTGGTAATCTACTATGCACACGCAATCTCAATTACGTAAAAAAATTGCACTGCTGCGAGCCTCCTATAGTAAACAAGTACCTTATTTACATTATTTTGATATCTCTTTTACAATGTACCTATACAAAATTTAAATAAATTTTTGAAATAAACTAATTATTTTTTATTGATGGAAACTGTAGACATGTTAAGTATTCAATTTTTTTTTGCATATATTCATACATCTGCGGCGATGCAAACCAATATGAATCTCGGCTAGTTTCATGCCTTTATGGTCTTGGCCTTCTGAAGCAATTTTCGCCACTCCACCTTATCAGTTGTCCTTGTCACCTGCAGAAATTGCTGGTCCTTCCTGCTGGCCATCATAATTTTGAACTCCCAATAATCCATCTTCTATTAGATCTACTACCAAAGAGTTTCTTCAGCATGGATTGTTTGTTTATATATGCCCCGACCAATGAAGCCTGCATATTTTAATTTAAAGTTTTTACAATGGATAAAACCTATTCATTCCTTTATATATATAAATATCAAAGATGACCATAGTATCATACCTCCTTAAGATGGCCAATTTTAAATTAAATTGTAATTTCATCCTAGGTGTTCCTGGGAATGGTAAGGGTAAGGAAAAGCCTCTTTTAATAACTAGTTGCATGTAACACATGAGATCCAAATGTCAATAGCGATAGTATGTATAGTTGAAGAATAAGTACCAAACTATAAATCCAAATTATTGAATATTTTGTTTTCTGTACAATACATGCAGGTATGTATGTCAGTCCTTTTTTCTACTGTTCAAATATTGCTTCTCTGGGCTGGAAAGGCTAGTTAGTTGGAAGAAATTGCCATTTGGTAATCTACAGTGTTTTAAATAACCCCCTGTAAAAATGTTGTTCTATAATTAACAGTGGTGTGTTTTGTTTTACGTTGCCGCAAAAAGCTATAACTTTAAACTGTCAGATTTAACAATATGTTGTTTTATTCATTTAGCCGCCCAAAAAACACACAAAAGTCTTTGGTACAGCAGATACAATATACCCAAAATAAGAAGGAAGGATCCGAAGAAGGCAAAGTTAAAATGAAGGTATTTTTTAAATAGTCACTTGTCAAATTTTGTTAGGTTATACTTATTCTTATTCTTATATAATTTCAGTTAATTAAATACTTGTGTGTCTGTGAAGGCAATAATACTGATATACTATGAATGATAGCTGTAAAAATCACTAGTTTGACACTGCTGTTTGTATATTGTGATTATTTTTTTAATTTCTAGAAGAGTTCCAAGGGAAAAGTTCATGACAAGTTAAACAACCGGATTGGTTGAGAAACCAACATATTATGAGAACCTGTACAAAGAAGTTCCATCTTATAAACTCACCACGACGGTAGCTGTGTCTGAAAGTTTGAAAATTAGATGTTCTTTAGCCACCAGGGTCTTGTCGAGCTTAGAGATAAAGGTGATATATTTGAATTTTTTTTAACAAGCCATACTTGTATGTCAAAATCTTACCTGTTGTGTTAATTTAAAATGTTTTTAGTAAAAATACATAATGTCTATTTTTTTTTTTTTTTTTTTTTTGCGGGTGGCAGTTCTCAGGAGAACACACTTAGGCCGGTTGGCCCTTTGTGATACCACAAAAAGAAGGATTTGGGCTGTCCTCCCCCTCACTCATCCACCCTGAACCAGCCTGATTGGTCAATAAATGTCATAATGTCTCCTATATCGGCAGACGCTATGTCAATCAGATCATCATAGAAGAAACTTCCCAGGGACTTTCTTCTATTTCTAGAGAGAGCAGGACAGTGACAGAGGAAATGGACCACAGTCTCCTCCTCTTCCTCGTCTTGGCATGCTCTGCAGTAATCGTATGCCTCCAGTCCCAGCCTTCTGGCATGCTTACCTATGAGCCAGTGTCCCGTTAATACCGATACGATTCTGGCTAGTAAATCCCTTCTGAACGTGAGTAGTTCTCTGGTTCTTCTGGGGTCATATTTTGGCCATGTTTGCCTAGCAATGGAGCATGTGCTTTCTTCCAGCCATCTCTGGTTAGCACAGGCTGTCGTCGTCTCATTTACCCGAAGTTTACATGTTGCCATGGGGACTCCAGGTCTATGTTTGATTGTATCTGGAGATAGCAGGGTACCTGCTCTGGCGAGTTCATCTGCCCTGCAATTCCCTGCTATATTGCTGTGACCCGGCACCCACATGATATGTAGATTGAACCGCTCCGCTGTATCATTTAAGATTCTGCGACAGTTCAAGGCCACTCGAGAAGTTGTGCTTACGCCCTTTAAGGCTCTAATAGCCGCTTGGCTGTCTGTGAGAATACGGACATCGCTGTTTGACACTGCGTTGCCTTGTATCCATTCTGCTGCTTCCTGAATTGCCAAGATTTCTGCTTGGAAAACACTACAGTGATCCGGCAACCTGAAAGAAATATTAATATTGAGTTGCTCTGAAAATACTCCTCCGCCCACCTTACCTTCCAGTTTTGACCCATCAGTGTAAACCACCTGGGCTTCACCATGACGGATCAGACTCTCCTTCCACATCTCCCTCAAGGGGATTTGTGTGGAGAATCTGTTATCAAAGAATGGTTTGGGAATGACGTAGTCGATACCTTCTGATGGTTTTTTAAGCTCCTGAAGAATTACGGAGTGCCCTATGTGTGTCTCCTTCCAGGGGTTAACACAATTCATTCTTATTGCGGCATTTGCTGCCATTTGCTTTCCTAGGAGGTCAAGCGGCATCAGATGCAGGATGGTGTCAAGGGCTTTTGATGGTGTAGTTCTCAGACAGCCAGTGGTTGTCACTTCTGCTAGTCTTTGAACTTTTGCCAGCTCTTTTTGGTGTACTCCCTTTTTCAGGGAATGCCACCATACCACCACTCCATACATCATGATTGGCCTTATGACCGCCTTGTACATCCAGTGTGTCATCTTGGGGTGTAGTCCCCAACGTTTGCCCACGATTTTCCTACAGGTGTACAGTGCATTTGTAGCTTTACGTACCCTTTCCTGCATATTGGACCTCCAGCTCAGTTTTCTATCCAGGATCAGTCCCAGATATTTGGCTTGAGCTGAGATCCCTAGCGTCTCCCCTTCTAGGGTTGGCAGCTCAAAGGTCGGGATTACCCGTTTGTTTGTAAAAAGGACCAGCTCTGTTTTCTTCGGGTTTACTCCTAACCCATTGTTGTTACACCACTGAGCTATCCTGTCTAGTGCTCTTTGTAAGATTGATGAGAGGATATTGGGGATCTTTCCGGACACCGCTACGGCGAGATCATCCGCATATGCGATAACCCCAACACCAATATCGTCTAACTCTGTCAATAGGTCATTTAAGGCTAGGTTCCATAAAAGAGGTGATAGAACGCCCCCTTGGGGTGTTCCCTTCACTGGATATCTTTTGATCCTTGAGCCTCCTAATTCTGAGTTTATGACTCTGTTTCTTAACATATTGTTGATAAATTCTGTGAGCGATGTTTCGATCCCCAATTCCCTTAGGGATTTAGTCATCGCTTCGTATTTGATGTTATTAAATGCTCCTTCTATATCCAGAAAGGAGACCAGTGTGTGTTCTTTGTATTTCATCGATTTCTCGATTCTGTGTATCAGGGTATGCAATGCTGTTTCTACAGATTTCCCCTTGCTGTATGCGTGTTGAGACTCTGACCATTTTAATGGATCAATTCTACTTCTAATCCTGGTCTCTATGAGTCTCTCTAGCGTTTTTAGTACAAACGAGGATAGACTGATTGGTCTGAAATCCTTGGCTGTGTTATTGGATGTTCTTCCTCCTTTGGGTATGAACACCACTTTTACTTCCCTCCATATCTTGGGGGTATAGCAGAGCTCTATACAAGCTTCAAAGATTGAATCCAACCAGGGTATGACAATCTTCGAGGCCGCCTGCAGTTCAGCTGGGATTATACCATCCGGACCCGGCGACTTGTAAGGCTCAAATTCATATATTGCCCAAGCAATCATTTCTTTATTAAATAGTTTACGGGTCTGCGTCCCCCTTCTCGGGCGACCAGCTTCCCTAGGCAAGTCCTGTTTACAACCAGGAAAATGCGTTTTTGTCAATAGCTCTAGTGTTTCGGAGCTGCTTGAGGTCCAGCTGCCGTCATTTTTCTTAATGTATTCAGGCATCACTGGGTCTGTAGCTAGGATTTTGCGAATCCTGTTTCCCTCTGGGATTGTTTCAATTTTTGTACAGAAATTTTCCCAAGATACTTTCTTTGTCGTTTTTACCTTACTTTTGAAAACTCTTTGACTGGCCTTATAGCTTTCCCAATCATTGGTTTTCTTCGCTAGGTTGAACAATTTGCGACATTCCCTTCTCAAGGTTACAATCTCTTCTGTCCACCATGGTGGTCTTTTTCTTCCTTTAGCCGTACGCACCGGGCACGATTCTCTGGTCGCCCGGTTACAAGCCTTGGTAAGAATCTCCGTTATGTCATCCAATTCCTCCGTTGTTGAGGGCCTGGGTGGCGCTTCTGAAAGAAGTTTACTGAGGGCCGTGTTGTACTTATCCCATTGCGTATTTCTTCTATTCATGTACATGACTTTGTCTGGCTTCTCAAGACTTAGACTAAATTCAATGTACTGGTGATCAGAGAAGGAGTGATCTGCTGAGACTTTCCATTCTCTTACTAATTGGGCAGCGTGCTCGTTGGCAATTGTTATGTCAAGAACTTCGCGCCTAATTGCTGTAATAAAAGTTGGGGAATCACCTGTATTGCATATTTCAATATTATTTGATAAAATATAATCAAAAAGCGACTCACCTCTTATATTTGTGTCCGTACTGCCCCAGACTGTGTGATGTGCATTGGCATCTGCACCTGTCACCACGGGTATCTTCTTTTCACCTGCTTTTGCGAAGGCCTGCTGAAGAATACTCGGAGGGGGAAGTTCTTCATGATCATGTCCTAGGTATGCGGAAATCAACCATATAGTCTGGGATTGAAGTTCCACTGCCAGGACCATGATGTCCTCGTTGCAGAACTCTGATACCTTAAAGGCATTGAGTTCTTTCTTTATGAGAATACAAGATCTCGGTCTACTATTTTTATTAGTATAAAAGATCTTGTAATCTTTCGATTTTAGTCCGGCTACTAGGTTTTTAACGACCCATGGTTCTTGGACTAGAATAATGTCCTCTCCTTTTGCAAAGAGGCGAAGAAGTAGAGCGGCAGACGCCGCCTTCGAGTGGTGCAGATTAATCTGAACCACTCTCATACAGCAGTCCGCCCTCCTCCCCCTCATTGCTCGAGGTATTAGGACTCTCAAGATCTATTGCGCCCTCTTTCCGAAGTGCGCTAGATGTTGAGGATTGGACTTGGATTAGATCGAAATCCTTCTCCAGGTAGGTGTTACCCTTTGAGGGTTCTTTCCCACTCACGTCCATAACGTCCAACGCCTCCGTGATCGATAGAGGCGATGATCTAGGGTCTACAGGACTCTGTTCCTTGACCATACTGTCCTTTGCCCCCGTGACAAGCACTGAAGACGGACAGGATGTTTCGGGAGGACCGCTGGGTTTTCCACTTCTTGTCCTCGAGTCCTTCTTGTAGACTCGCAGTGCAATGAGCTCGAAACCATAGCCAATTACACCGCCGGACATAATGTCTATACATTGGTTTAGTAAAATGGCAAGTAACAAGTAAAATGGTAGGTGGACAGTGACCGTTTACACTACCGACACTGTCTTTTCAGTAGTGTCTACACCGCCCATTTGTTATTCAGCATTGGGTATAAATTTTCAGTTAGGTTTAAGGTTGTTTATAATAACAATAGCAACTCGCGTGAGCGAGTTGCTTTATTATTTGAATCATAAATTATTATAAATCAAATTTATAAAATTTGCTAAAATTTTCGCATTTAATACCAACTTTGACAGCTCATTTGCAGAAACTTTCAGAGGATGATGAACCAACTAGTACTGGCCGGGTACTTCGAGAAGTTTGTCATGCTGTATGTAGATGACATCGTCGTGTATTCAGCCGATTGGGAGAGCCACCATAACACCATAGGTTAATTTTCGAAAGATTGAGTTCGGGCTGCAGTGTGCACCAGAAAAATGTAAGATCGGCTCTCCAACCATCGAATATTTGGCCCACATGGTGTCGGCCAGTAGAAACACCCCACAACCGGTGCATGAGAGAGATACCGCCTCTATGGACAAGGAAGGAACTCACAGCGTTTCTTGGGCTATGTAATTGGCTGCCGGAACGCGTGCCAAGAATCACGACCATAGCGGCCCCATTAACGGACCTACTTAGCCCGAAGAGATCATTCAAGTGGACACGCCAGGCCCAATTTCAAAAGGGAGTTCATCTTGCAAACTATTGCGAGTAAAGATGGAGCAGCAACTGTGCTATTTCACCAGAACGAGGACGGGTCACGGGAGGTTATCTCATATTCTAGCTGCAAGTTCGGTGAGGCGGACAGGAAATGCCATTCGAACAAAAAAGAGGCCCTCGCAGTGGTGTGGGTGAAGTACCGTTGTATGGAAGTACCGACCATTCATTGGAGGATGACGATTTACTATGGTGACGGACAACCGGGCATTCACTTGGCTTCATAAGGCAATGGACAAGAGAGCAAAACTAATCAGGTGGGCCATGTTTTTGCAAGAATACAATTTCGTCATCGAGCACTGTCCTAGTCCAGTCGCACTAGCGGCTGAAGTGGAAGACGTAATGGGGAGAGCCACCGGTCCATCTACCTCCTCAACACTAACCATCCCCGAGGAGGTTCAGGAGAAGTAAACATCAGATGCAGCTCTTGTCAAGACGAAGGACACTGAAAGTCATCCACCGCTTACACGGGTATCTCAGGCGCGTTAGCACCTCTTTACCCGCACTTAGTTGCAAATATTTTTTTATGCACGCGGGCTCTGAGTTCGCCGGATGTGCTCCCCCCAACAAACCCCGCCTGCTAAATTATGGATTCTCAGTGCCCCTATCCAGGGGATGAAGCCTACCTAATGCGCCTTACTAATTAAAACTAATCTTAATTTCTAGGTGCTTCTAGACCATCGCACCCGCATTACCAGATGCGATAGCTAACATCAACGCGAGGAAGGAGGACCCACCCAGACGGGGGCATGCAATCAGACACCTCCACGAGGGAGAAAGGACGGCACGAATTGTCAACGAGTCGTCGACCACCCCGCTACAGCATCACTCCAGGCCAGGTTAGGCCCACTGCTGTACGAAATCCTCGACCAGGGGTAAACCCGGTCATCCCAGCCACTCCCAGCGTGAGACAACGCACATCAAGCATCATTCCATGCCAGATTAGGACATCGCTATACGAGATCTTTGACCGGGGGTAAACCCGGTCTCTGGAGCTCATCCCAGCGTGAGACCCACACATATTAAAACTCTTCATAACGAGCCACATTGTGATGGTTCGCCAGCACTTCGCCAAACCAAACTGGCCGGGCGGTCTAGCACACATACCTCCTATCATAGTCTCCTAACACGAGCTGCAACGCATAGTGGCACAGTGCCAGCGATCTCATACGCATCCTCTTTCTTATGTCAGGGAAAAACTAATAGGTAACCCTAGCAGTTCCTCCTCTATCCCAGCGCTCTTGCCAAACTTTCATCGTCCTTTCTCTGACTACTGATGGCCCCACTCAGACCACCAATTCCTGGCACAATACAAACAATCACTCCTACATGTGCGACAAAGTCCCGCACCTCAATATCAGCAGGCAGAACACCAGTGATGACCGGAAGACTGTCACTGGCCGCCGTGCGATACGTACCTGTAACAGCAAGCAAGGGAGGATGCTGGCCCCTAGGATCGCAAGAGCAACCGAGCCAACGCTTAGCCGATGTATGGGACCAAACTTCAGATGCGTATGCGATCTGGGCAATATACTTAGCCTTGTATATAGCCCTCACCCTACCCGAATGGAGTCCACAGTTACTCCTGCTGATCCTGCGAAATGTCATAAACAAGGCGGCTACTTTTTCAGCCGAGGACTTGACATTCGGACGACACCTAGGTAGCGAACTTCATCAACAACCCTAACTCGCCTAGAGGCTTGCCCAGCTAGGTGCTCCCTTCACTCAACGAGGGCAACCCCGCAGCTTCAGCTTGGCCAGAATAAGCGGCCACCACGCATTGTCGAATGTTCCCGCTATATCTAGGAACATGCTTTTCTTTGCATGCATTCTTCCAGCACAGTGTTCACAGTTTTTCATTTGTAATTATTTCCACAGGTTTAACCAACAGCATCATGGTTATGTCATCTACATAAGGACCAAAAAGGGAGACGATCTAGTGGTACACCACCACATTCATTTCATATAAGTAAATATAAAATAACAGCTTATTCAATAAATTAACCATTTCAACCTTTTTTTTTATTTCTACAATTTTTTTGTTTACATACATTCTCTCCTATTATTATTACTTCTTACAATATGCCCTATTCTGTTTCGTTTCAGAGTAAGAAAAGGTCTATAACCAACGGGCGACTTGTGTAAAAGGATTTCATTTGTGCAGTGTGACGTAATGAGTCCCATATAAATGCAGTCAACTTTTTGGCATTTCTCATATACTAAAATTCAGACGGATAAATTTATACGAATCAGAATAGGACATATTATGTGCAATTCTGATTCAATTCAGAGTACGAAGACGTCTAAAATATCGGCCAACCGTGGATAAAAAGATTTTATCCGCGCGGTGTGACGTAATGAGTCCCGTATAAATGCAATCAACTTTTTGACATTTCTCATATACTAAAATTCTGTATAAAATTTTTAGTCGAATCTGAATAGGGCCTATTATGTATTGTTTAGAATGATTGATAATATTATGTATATATTTTGTTATGAATAATCAGTAAATATATTTATTTATTTAATATTGCTTCTCAGGCAACTAACAGGTACTATGACAAATATTAATTTAACACGCACCACATAACAAGTTGCCACATTCTGGAGACTTACGATATTAATCGTCTCACAGATCCAGACTGAAAACACAATTCAAAACATGTTTTATTTTGACCTTCAATGAGTCACTAACTGCATACAACATCTTTCTTAAAAAATGTATAAATATTGCTTGTGATGTGGAACTTTTACAATCAATTTAAATAACATTGTTTATCTGTACTCATGTGTGGGTGGTCAAATGGATCTTAAGTATTGTCTTCAGTTTTTTTCACATTGGGAGCAATAATCCACAAAACGTCCAACTCAGTACTCTTATTTATTTTCACTGCCATTTTTTCAAGTGATTTATCATTATCTAATATTCAAAATTGAATGCATTTTTTCTTTAAACAATAAAAACAGATTCATATCTTCATGCTATATTACTTTTGTAGTAGGCGGAGAGCCGAGCATCACACTTCTATCCTGGCATACATTCTTCACCTCGCCTACATTCATACATGTTCATCTAACATTTCCTTCTTCTAGAATATTGTTCATATAATGTTCGATTTTTCCTTGGGCAACTTCTTCCTTCTCTGTATAATTATTAGTTTTTAACATTTTTACACATCTCATTTACATATAATTGAATTATAGAAACTTCTATTCTAACTGTATATAAATATAGGCTTTGTAATAGGAAACTTTTTCTAATGTATAAAGGTGAGAAGTCGTTACAATAATTAAAATTGGAACTTAAACTTATTAAATAAAATGAAAACCAACAGTTTCAATATAATATATTTTACAAATAATTCATAATATAGGAAGAAAGTATCAACCAATAAAAAGTTTTAATAAATGGGAAGGAAATCTATATAAATAAAAGAAAGTCAGATGAGTTACACTATTTATAATTCAAGAACAGCTGGAACAGTAATGATCTCTTATTTGTTGGATTCGTCTCCGCCCCGGATAACATGGTAATTATTTAACAATAGAAAATAAAGGACATAGGAACATTAACATAAATCGCATCTTTAAGACTATAGCGTCAAATCTTAAAATTTATTCAAAAATGAACTATGGATGCAGTAGGACAAAAAAATAACTTTTTAGTGCTAAACGGACTGTCTTCTACTTGGAAGCAATGGTCTCTTACACAATTGTTTCAATATGGTTATTTTATAGATATTCAAAAAGAGATTTGGAACTTTAGTTTTTGTTTCAATATTCAATCTCAAATTACTCAGAATCATGTCATTTGCAGTAATGACCCTATACACATGAGATACAACTGTCGATGGTAATAGTATGTATAATTGAAGAATATGTACCAAACTATAATAACTAATTAATAAATATTTTGTTTTCTTTATAAAACATGCAGGTACATAAGTCAGGATAGGATAGTATGGAGGTCAGTCTTTTGTGCCTACCCAGATTATGAAAACAGTATGATGGTATGTATGTATGTTAGAGATTAAGTATCAAACTATTGCGTACCCGTAGAAATTGTATAATGTACTGCCGTACAAATTGTATGAAACAATGTCGTCACTAAATTTCATTTTTATAAAAATTGTAAATAAAAGTTTGAGATGTTCTTCTACAATGTTCATATTTTTTATAGAAAATTAAATTATCTAGCATTGTAGTAGTACATCTCAATTTTTTTTTAACAATTTTTATAAAAATTGAATTTAGTGACGACATCGCTTCATACAATTTGTATGGCAGTCACCTATACACAATATCAAAGAAAACAGTTAGACACTTCATCTCAAAACATACAATATATACCATCATGCTGTTTTCATATTCCGGGTAGGAAAAAAAGACAGACCTCCATACTATCCTATCTTGACTACCTAGGTACATGTGTTGTATAGAAAACCAAATATCATTAAATAATAAATAATTTGTATTTATGGGTTTATAGTTTGGTACTTATTCTTCAACTATACATACTATCGCTATCGACAGTTGGATCTCATGTGTTACATGCAACTAGTGTAATAATATTTTCGTCTTATAATTAACCAGTTGTTTGCTATATCTTTTAATTTGTTATGTGAGTAGGTTATTATGGATTGAAAGTCTATTTAAAAGATGTTATATTTTAATAATAATGGGATTTTGCATTACTTTTACTATATTATAATGTGTAAGAATTATAAGGCTAAGTGTATGTTGTGTAAAATGACAAACAGTGAGAGAAATTCCGACCTATGTCAAGTTTGATGTAAGGCTGACAAAACTTATGAGATAGCTCCCAGTGGAGTCTCAGTACAGCATCCCATACCCACTACAAGTCGGTCCAAATAAGAAGTCCTAGCTAACTCGTGTCACATATTCTGACAACAAGGTTTAATTAAAGTTTTATAACACGCATGATGTGATGCGGTGCGTTTAATTAGGATTTTGCACAATCATCCCTCTTAACGCTCGGCATGGGACAAAGTAGTTAAAAGCACTTCTCTTGGATACTTATTAGATTAATAGACATGAAAGTGTTACAGCAATAATACCTAATATACCATCAGGGCTGGAACTGGAATATCTGGTTCATATTTCTTCGCTTTTAGCAATACACATGACCAACTGGATTCATCAGTCATTCTATTCCTTGTATATTACATTTTATGAAATTCATTTCTGAAAATAATTACTCACAAGCATAATGTAGATGAGAAAATTGATAATATTGCTCTCGCTAGTTTTTTTAAATCGCTAAATACTTCTAGAATGGCGTTCCAAGTTCCCATTATTTCTTCTTCTGCATTTTTATTAATTACATATTTTCGTTAATCGATCACTTTCTTCAATTATTTCCAAATCATTTCTCAAATCAACAAATTTTTGTTTCCATATCGAACTCGATTGTGGCGACGGACTACAGCCGATATCCTCAGTCATGATGAAAATGACGAATATATTATATTCTATCTGCATTCTCTTTTGTTGCCTATGATAATTTTATCCCTCTTTACTTTTTAATTACATACCTAATTCTATTTTCATGACGTTTCGAGTATTGAATTGTTAACATTGTTTTTTTATTTATTTATTTCACTTACATATATTAAAAATCCTAGTAAAAAAAAGATATACAGTAAAAAAAAAACATATTTCCCTCTACCAGAGTGCAAGCACGCATGTGTATAGAAGACATTTAAAAACAAAATATTTTATTTTTGTTGAAATATGAAATGAAAATGTCACCTTCTTTTATTTTGATATATCTATGATAAAAAAACTATGCTTCCTGAGATGATGAAGTCCAACTGTCCTTGACCTCTAAGGTGGTCACCAGGGTCTTGATGTACTGATGGAATCTCATTAGCTGCAGTGTATGCAAGTCTGTCACCGTTCATCCTAGCTACATGGTCTCTCCAGAATCTTCTTATAAATTTACTCAATCGAAAAATGTCTACTTATGTTACACATTTTACGTATATCCACATTACGGATTTGATCTTGGAGGGTTTTTCCAGTGATAGATCTTCAGTTCTGATGCTTGGAGAAGCGCTTTGGTCTGAACAGTGTCAGCTCCTGTTTCTTCATCATACGTCATAATTGGTCGCATGCATGCCTTATATATTCTAAACTTCTGTCAATGTGGATAATCTGACATTTTCCAAACCAATTGCCTGAAACACCGGGATGCTTCGTTGACTTATTCTCGGACTTCAATATACAAATCATTATACCACCCAGGTATCTGTAGCTTGATTTCCACAGGCTCATATATAGGTTATAGAATAGTATATAATACTAATGAGAAATGAATCATGATCTACATAATTATTATTTTATATTGCATGATTTAAGGCTTTTAATTTATATCTAACTTTTACCGTACTATGCAAAAAGCTAAAAACTGTTCCTTATAAATTGTTTAAGCTTTAGACAGCCCATGAATTCAAGCAGTTAAAACAGTACTCAAATTTGAGAGATATTGGAATTAAAATGTCTTTTCTAAACCCTTTTTGGCGCTAATTTCCTTTGTACCAATCACCCAGTACCATACAGCGATAAATATAATATGGTATATTTCATATTTTTATACCTAAAATTTAATGTAAAATTATAGACTATAAACAGATTAAGCTTATTAATATTTTTACTAACCATAGAAACATTATTAATTTAAAGTTATCAAAAAATGTAAATTATGCTTTCACCTATTAAATTTGACTGATATGTTAATTATATTAACTTCTTTTTGAATACATAATAATTATGTACCTATATGTAATATTTTGTATTTCATTATCTCCTTTACACACGAGTGCTTGCACTCCGGTAAAGGAAAATATGATTTTTCTTACTGTGTATATTTTTCTATATTGTTTGATTGTTTTATATTTTGTATATATGTATTGTAAATTTAATCCAACTGTCGATTCGTTCATGAGAATTCAATTCTCTTAATGAATCGACATTATTAAGCCAAGATGCGTGTACGAAGGAAAATTTTGTATGGTGTAGTGGACTTTTTGCATGCTAATAACACCAACTAGAGACCTCGCAGCATATATGTTCCCATACATGGATTTACTCAGAATTCAGAGTAGAACATTTTATGTGAGTTTTGTCTGTGTGTGTGTGTGTGGTGTGTGTGTGTGTGTGTGTGTGTGTGTGTGTGTGTGTGTGTGTGTGTGTGTGTGTGTCCGTCCCCCCCTTATAACTTTTGATTCGCTCAATTTACAGAGCCCAAAATTTCAGAATATATATACAGTTATAGGCTTACAAAACTTTTATACTCCATAAAAGCTAGAAAGCTGAAAATTGGTATGAACATAGACAAATACAAAATCTCAAATTAGTTTTTTTTTTAAAAATTCCAGGGTTTCTCAAACATTTTTTATTAAGAAAAATATTTTTTTTTATGATAAATTTATGAGATTAACTGCCTATATTTCCAAACTTTTTAAAAATATCGAAAAAAGCCGAAACACCCCAACTAGATAATTTAATTTTCTATAAAAAATATCAACATTGTATTAGCACATCTCAAATTTTTATAAAAATTGAATTTAGTGACAACATTGCTTCATACAATTTGTATGGAAGTAGCCTACTCACAATATCTAAGAAGACTTAATAATTTGATACTAATCTCCCAACATACATTCATACCATCATGCTGTTTTCATATTCTGGGTAGGATCAAAGGACTGACCTCCATACTATCCTATCTTGACATACATACATAGGTACATGTGTTGTATAGAAAATCAAATATCTTAAAATTTTAAATAATTTGTATTTATGGGATTATAGTGTGGTACTTATTCTTCAACTATACATACTATCGCTATCGACAGTTGGATATCATGTGTTACATGCAACTAGTAAAAATATAAAATATATGTGGTCAGCAAACCCCCCTTCATGCTATTCACGGATGCTATACTTCAGGAAGGTGATGATTTTGGTATACATAATGTAGGTAGAAGGGGTCGGGAGGGTAGAAGGGGTGTGGGAAGGCCGAAACTGCGATGGATGGATGGAGTTGAGAGGGACCTTCAGATAGCCGGTGTGCGGAATTGGAGAGAAAAGGCCATGGATTAGGGTGCAATGGAAACGATTCCTTGAGGAGGCCAAGGCCCATCCTGGGCTGTGGAGCCACTGATGATGATGATAATGTAGGTAGGTACCTACCTACCTACATTATGTACCTACCTACCTACTACTTCAAAAACAAATAAATCCTGATTTTAGATGTCATTACTCATAATATTTAAATAAAAACCCTTGATAATTTAAATATATTTATTATATTAACTTTACTGAAAGTTTACTTCTATATTATCTGTGATTATATTTATTTTGTACATTATTGCATATCTACTATCTAATGCTTTGTTTGGCCACAATCTTAGTAGTACATATATACCATCACGCCTTGCCCCTTGCTGGTTAGGCAGAGAGAACCAAACGCCACATATTTCTATCCTGACACGCATCCCTCGACTTGTCCACATTCATGCATCGTTTCATGTTCGTCTGTTGTTTATGCTTCTGACATTTTTGTCTTTCAGAATATCATTCACATGGTCGTGCCATCCCTTTCTTGGACATCCATCCATTCCTATTCACACTATATATTTTTTTCGTCAGACGTTCTTCATTCATTCTCCCTATGGGGCCAAACCATCTCAATGTGTTCACTTTCATTCTATTAATTACATCTTTCTTCATCTTACATTCATTCCTTATTTCTTACCCTGTCATACATTGTTTTATTACAAATTATTCTTAACTATCTCATTTCAACTGCATTTATTCTACAACTTGCTCAAGTGCACCTTGGACATCCCATGTCTTGTTTTCTGTAATCTTTCGCACTCTTTATCCAGAATCCTACCATACATCTTGCCAACTGAGTTTAACAAATTTATGAATCTATAGTTTTTGCATTTGATCTTCGAGCCATCCTTTATACAAAGGTACCACGACTGCATGACTCCAGTCCATAGGAGTGTGTGTCCTGCTTCCCAACACATGTTGAAAAGAGAGAGGCACCATTCCAATGTCTGTTCCCCTTCATATTTTATAACTTCAACTGATACCCTATCATACCTGGCAGCTTTTCTCGTTTTTGCGTGTTTCACTGGTTCAAGCACTTTGTCTTGCGTTATTTCATCATTTTCATCTTTGTTTACCTGCCATGCTCTCTGATTCGCATTGTACAGCTCCTTGAAATATTCAATCCATCGTTTTTTCACTGCCTCTTCAATTATTATAGTTAAAACATAGAGTTAAAACTTTACCTAGTCAGTGCAATGAATGTATGCCAACTAAAACTACGCTGAAACCATGATAATACTGTAACTTACTTTTTGTCATACATACATTATTTCCTAACTAATGTCTAAGTTTCTTAACCTATCATCATAGAATAATAATAAAAGTATAGAATACTCATTCCCATACAATATCTCGCTGAAAAAGTGAAGCCGTTTTATTGGCCGGCTCGTGTCAATATATGCATGTATGTATGACTCTGCTGGTTCATATACTAGGTACTACTCGTTATGACTGCGTAAATAATTTTGCAAGCTGTCAAAAAATTCCCTATATGGAGAACGTATCACGCAGACGGCTAAATGATTACTGAATGCTCATAGCAAAATGTTGACCAAATTAGTCAACATAAAGCAGTCAAGTTTACAGCAAGCTAGAGTATTCTATACTATTATTATTCTATGCCTATCATATTTGCTTTTCAGCTATCTCATTTCAACTTCATTTATTCTGCTATCGTGCGTCTTCTGCCTCGTCCAAGTCTCACTTACCTACTTCAGGGTTGAAACTACAAATGGATTGTGAATGTCTATACATAAGTTTTGTTGTTTGCATAAATCCATCGCCTCACTAACATTCATACTTTATATATATATTTTATATACTTTATTATACATTCATACTTTATATACTTTATCCTTCTCTCATCATCCGATAAAAGAGAGCCTTAAAGATCTTTCAACTGTTCTACAAAAAGGAAACACACGACACCTTCCACAAATAAATACCTCTCTCCTGGTTAAGACCTACTCTGAATATGAATCTTTATTAGTATCACTACAAAACCTACAAAAAGAAAATAAACTTCCTATATACAATACCCCATTTGAATCTTTAAACTATATACCAAATGTTGAAATTTCAGCGTTTGGGCTAGATAAAAAATATAATAGTTCAAATACACTTAATATAAACACAAAATTTACACAAATTGCTTATTCCAAATTCCCGGAATATACCCTCATATTTACAGATGAATCCAAATCTGAAAATCAGAACTGTGGTGCTTCGGTTCACATTCCTGATTTCGGCATTAATGTTTCTTACAAATTGCCAAATGAAGTGTCCATTTTCACAGCCGAAAGCTTTGCGATCAACCAAGATTTGGCTCTTACTCGATCGCAAAATATCAACTGCGCCCTAATATGTACAGATTCCCGTAGCGCTCTTTAAAAATTTCATCCAATCCTCTAAATTATCCAGAGGACAGAATCACATGTTCCATTAAAAGTTTTCTATATTATCTCAAAAACGACGAATTTGACATAGTTCTATTTATTTATTTATTATTTCCATCAACGGCTAAATAGCCTTTTTCAAGTACATACAAAATAAAATAGTACAAACACGTTTAATACATACATACAATAATATTATAAAACAAAACAAAAAGAGATGTATAAATGTACGAAATATCTACCAGAACATTTTTTGCATATTATATCTAAACATTTTTTAAAGAAATAAATATCAAAAACAAAAAGAAACAAAAATAAATAGCATATATAAATTATATACCTAGGTATAAAGTAAATTCAAAAGTGTCATTAAAAAAGAATGAAACATAAAAACAGTTGAAAAATAAGCCATAAAACAAAATATATAAAAGAGATGCCTAAAAATATGTATACATGCATACAATATGCAATACACAAAATATATAGATGCAGAAACAAAATTAAATAAACAGTTAAAAAAAAGAAGATATATAAATAACCAGTAAACAACAAAGTAACGTAAAAATAGATTACAAGAGAGATCGAAAAAGAGTACCCATACAAGTTAAAAGAGAGTCCCATACAATATACCATCAATTCAAAATAAAAGAGTAATTGATAAAACAATAATAACATCCTATAGCGAAATAAAATTGACATATTGCATCAAGAAATATTGATGCAATAAGTTTTTATATTTTGACAATGACAAGTAATAAATATCGCCTAGACTAGAGTATGCATTACCCAAATAATGAAGCCGTGCTATTGGCGAGTAATATTGTTGTAGTGTACGTGTGTTAGAATAGTAAAAAGGTACCGTTTGCCTGTTAGAACGATTTGGCGCATGGTATGTAATTTGTTCAATAAGAGCAGGGCTGTCAAAACTCGAATGTACCATTTTGTGCAATGTAATTAAATCAAAAATTATTCTACGGTCAGATTACTTTGTTAAATTAGTCCAATGCATAATGAGATTATAATCCATTAGTTCTCTGGGTATGTTCATTTTAAAATTTATATACCTAAGAAATTTGCGTTGTACTTTTTCAATTAGTTGAACTTGATTATTATAATGGGTCATGGGTCCATGGACATCTTGGGATTGAGGGCAATGAAAAGGCTGATGAACTTGCGAAATTGGGAACTGCTTCGGGCACAATTCCAGATAACTTTATAATCCCAATCTCAGATCTTTTACCCCGCCTTAAATCAAATATGCTTTTCAAATGGGATGAAAATTGGTACAAAACAAAAAAATATAAGAGTGCTTATCATGCAGAGATTCAACAAAAAATTTCCTCTAAACCATGGTTTTATAATAGAAACATATCTAAACGATTAATATCATGTATTTCTAGAATGAGAATTGGCCATTGTTCAATTGCCTCCCATCTGTATAGAATTAGAGTTCTAAATAGCCCACCTTGCCAGTGTGGTGATGAGGATGAGACAATTGATCATGTATTTTTTAACTGTAAAAATAATTCCGCCTTCAAAAATATATATACAAACAATTAATTAAAATCACTCACCAATCTCCACTTAATATCCAACATCTTTTGTCTCTTAATAATTCACGTGTACTGTCCGTAATTTCAAAATTCCTTTCATTGAATGACATAAATTTATAATAAAATTAACTTTTCTCCTCTTACATGAATTAATTGGCACATAGCACTCTTTACAGGGTGAATTGCTTTAAAGTAAAAAAAAAAACATTCATACTTTTATTAACACTTTTTATGTTTCTTTCTTTCAGAACATTGTTCACAAGGTCATACTAATATTTTGTTTCCCTTTTATTTCTTATCCTTTAGCTGTATAAATTTTTTTTTCAGTCTTTCCACATGCTACCAAACCACTGAGGTGTTTACTTTCATTCACTTAACAATATCCTTCTTCAAGTTTACGTCATCTGTTATATCCTTATTTTTTATTCTGTTATAAATCATTCTCTACCATGTCTCGTATGCATATTACAAGGTGAAAATTAAAGTGACTCAATCCAAAATTTAGTAACATAAATCGACATAAAGAAACATATTTTACCATCTAAAAATTTTAAACAGTCTCTTTTCTGTTTTAACGGAATAGACTTTTTAATTTTAAGATAGAAATAAAAAATTTAAGTGAATTTATATAGGTAAATCAATTTATCTAATTTTAGATTGAGTCCCTTTTAGATAGAAATAAAAAATTTAAGTGAATTTATATAGGTAAATCAATTTATCTAATTTTAGATTGAGTCCCTTTTAGATAGAAATAAAAAATTTAAGTGAATTTATATAGGTAAATCAATTTATCTAATTTTAGATTGAGTCCCTTTCATTCTCACTGTGCAATATGTCAAATGCGTTAATAAAATTGCATTATGAGTGGCAAGCTCAGCCTCCTATCATATCATACATTACAATCATTCATAATCACTGTTAGTGCTCCATTTACTCTATTTTCAGCCAACATTTATCTTTCAATATCTTTATCCAATTACTTATCTTGTTCATACACATTGCCCAGATATAAATACAGTATTCCTTCACTTGCTCTAACCATTCCTTAAATATTTGTAATCATTAAAATAAAAGTATTCACAATAATTTAATTTTTTTATTAACACATTTAAACCATAATATACATAAAATCAATATGTAATACATTCAGTGGCGGCTCTTCCTAAAGGGCTCTCGGGCTCAGCCCTCCCAAACAAAAAAATCCAAAATATGTATGTCATTAAATCTTGAGAATACATTATATTTTTAATTAATATTTGCCGTCTTACGGCTTTAGTATATTTAGCGAAAGTATTTAAACCTACCTGCTTTGTAAAACAAGCAAGATTCTATGAAATATTTCATTCCTCGGGCACAGTCGACTTGTGCCCGGAGAACCCATACAATTCACGCGACCGTCCGCTGCCGCCGCAGCTCGCCGTACACGCTGAATGTATGCCAATTTAGTGTAAAACGGGGCAGTGCCCGCGAAGAGTTATAGTATATGTATTTTCATTCATTCGTATTTTGTTGTACATTGGGATGGTCCAACGTTAGGTAAGCAGTTGCAATTCCTTGAGGCTATCATTAATTTATATTACATAGTTTAAACTATAATTCATCCGAAATATATAAGTATTATTATTTAATTAATTGATACCATAATATTGCAAACGAAAAAAATATAAAATGTGTAAAATCAGGAAGCAGTCTTGCGGACGTTACCAGGAGTTTTTTTTTTATTTTGTTTGATTAAAATTCATTAGTTGTCATAATTTATTTTATAATTTATCGATACATTTTATTACAAGCGTTATTTAAAACCCAACCAAATACAGCATAAATGATCAGGTTCACGTTTTAATTTCCAATAAACAAAAAGAATTACGGAAAACACTGATTTTTATATACAATTTTTACACACAATTTTTATATACGAAAATAATATTGTGTCACATATCTGCTTTCTGATTCCTGTAGTAAGTTAATTTATCATCTAGATATAATTATAATTTTGAGCCCTTCTAAGATTTAAGGTCACCAGCCACCACTGAATACATTTATAGAAAAATTAAATCAAAAAGACAATATATACCTATGTACAAATGTCAAAAGGCATTTATAATACATTTTTTTATTTTTCTAACATTATATTTTCTTTTTCAATTTTTATTTTAAGCAACTCATTTTAAATATCCATTGTTGCAGCTGATAATACAGGGCAATATTTAGGGTCATCGTGGAGTTGGGAGAAGGCAGATGTCTTGGCTGCGCAATATCCGACAGTGGACTGGAATAACGCAGGTAGGAGAGCTGGTCCGAATGGCGCAGGACAGAGAAGCATTCTCCAGAGTCGGGGGGACCTGATGTGGCACACAGAGAAGAAGAAGATTTTAAATATTGAAATTCTTATTTTTTAATCTATTGTTCTGTACTTCTAAAATTGTCTTTCTAATAATTTTCTCCTTCAATAAATTTTTCCTTCCTTGTTTCATTTGGTGTGGTATTTGTTTTCAGTTTTGATGACCATAATCTGTAAAGAAAATAAACAATAAATGATAGACTAAGATAATAATGCAAATTTGAAATAGAAATAAAGTGCTGATACTTTTGTGCATATTTATTTACTTTTTAAATGAATTATATTTTACATTTGAAACAGATAAAATATAAAAGAATAATATAAAACAGGCTAAAACATTTCACATTTTAGTAAATCAGGATAAAACTTTATTTTGTATTCTGTATGATTATGACGGTACAGAATTGATTATACTTTCAAATAGGTAAAAATCTTGGGACATCTCGTAAACGGATAGTTGATTAAAATAAACTTGAAAACTACTTGGATTATGTAAGTATGTAATATAGAGTGTTCTTTAAGGTAAATTTTTCCTACACTGTAAAAGATTTGTTTTTTAGACTCATCAATGCCAATAATTGATATTCATGCAGAAAGTATCAAATGTGGATGGCTTTTACAAATATAACTTACAATGCATAATGGTACTAAAAAAAAGTATATTGTGTCATACAAATAAACTGCTATATTTTTTCTTGGTGTACTATATATTATTGTCGACCTTCGTGGCTCAGTTGATTAATTATCTGACTGCTGATCCGAGGGTCCTGGGTTCGATTCCCAGTGGAGACACAGTTTTTAATTGTGTTCTCAGTCTGTAACTGTGAGACAATTATTATCGTAAGTCTCCAGAATGTGGCAACTTGCTTGTTATTGGGTGCGTGTTAAATAATTATTTGACATAGCATCTGTTAGTTACTCGAGAAGCTACATAAAATAAAATTCCTAATCCTTAATACAAAAGAGAAAGGCAATCGTGGGTTCACAAATCCAAGCACAGGCGACCAGAGTACCAGCCAGAATAGGCGAGCCACATGGCCTTGCAACCATGTATGCGGGATTAAGGGGCCCCTTTATGACTCAAGTCACGCTCACCACTCAAAAAATATTTATTTATTTATTTATTTTATTTATTTTATTTATTTATTTATTTATTTATATATATATAGAAATAAAATATAACAATTTAACAATTAAATACTTATAATAGCATACACAAAATATTTTATTCATATTACCCCCCAAAAAGAGCTTATACTCGTGGTTTGGGGGGGATTCCTATATAAACTAAAAATTAATCTTCATTATCATAATTCATCAAAAACCAATAATGTACACAATATCAAAAGAAAAATAAAGAACAGAAAAAAACATGCAATTAAAATACAGAGCAGAAGAAAACATGCAATTAAAATAAATTAAATATTAAACAATTCCATTAGAAAGTTATAAAATAAAAAGAGACTTAACAGCATTTTTATAGTTATCAAAATCAGTTGTATTTAATTTATATTTACCGGTCAGCTCATTAAACCATTTAATACCTTGGTATGTATAATGGAGCTGGCCGGTAGTCGTTTTTAATAATGGTATATCAATGTTTGTCTTTCTTCTTGGATGTTTTCTTGAATTAGTGGTTGGATATAAATTTCTTATGAAATGATCTTTAAATATCTGGTAAAGAGAGGCTCTTTTAAAAAGTGAATTTATGTTGAGAACATTAAAATCCTGATAAAGTTGGTTTGTTGGATAATCAAAAGGTTTCTTAAGGATGATTTTAATAATAGTGTTTTGGACTATTTGTAAAGGCTTTAAATTAGTTTTGAAAGCTGCACCCCATCCTATAATCCCATATTGTAATATAGATTGTGCAAATGCAAAATAAACCTGTTTTAATGATTTTAATGGAATTATTCGACGTAATTTAATGAAAACATAATATAATTTTCTTATTCTAATGACTATTAAATTTATTTGTTCTTTCCATTTAATGTTGTTGTCGATCATGATACCAAGATATTTTATACTTTTCGTGCGTTTTAATTCAGTGCATTTATTCTGGCAAATCTCATGACTTTCATGATGATAAATTTTCAGGAACAGGTTATTAGGAGCATCTCCAACGAGCGTGAAGGGTATGAAAAAGATTTTGTCAGTATTTAAAGATAATAGGTTATCATTGAACCACTTTTTTGCTATGTTAATGTCATTATTAGCATCTTTAGTTACCTCTCTCCAATTTATATTTTCATTCAGTATTATTGTATCATCCGCAAAAGAAATAATTTTTCCCTTAACATTGAGTTTAAGCAAATCATTAACGTAGATAATAAACAAAATAGGACCAAGAACGGTTCCTTGCGGAATTCCGAATTGAGATGTCTCGAAGTCACTTGTGAGGTCATTAATTCTGACAAACTGTTTCCTTTGGTATAAGTAGCTTTGAATCAATTTTTTAGCATTTCCAGTAATTCCTATTGTATTTAGTTTATTAATCAGTTTATTATGAGACACACTATCAAATGCCTTACGAAGGTCGAGGAAAATTCCCAGAGATTTATGTCCCTTGTCAAGAGCCTTATATACATGTGTTGTAAGTGCAGCAATAGCATCTTGTGTACCCATTTTTTCTCTGAATCCAAATTGATTGGGACTTAAAATATTTTTTTTATAGATATATTGTGTCATTTGTTTTTTAATAATCCTTTCAAAAATTTTGGCAATGTTAGAAATCAATGATATGGGTCTATAATTTGAAACATTCTTTGCATCACCCGACTTGTAGATTGGAGTTACAATCGTTTTTTTATAAATCGAAGGGAATACGCCGCTTGCGAGGCTTACATTTACCATATGTGTTATAGGTTTACTTAAATTGTCAGTATTTTGAAATAAGTTTCCGTACCTGTACAAAATGATAAACTGTGGATACTCCCATTATATCAAAATAATTTCCATCTTCATAATTACTTAGTTATGTGTCTGGCTGGTTTAAACTCGGCCACTCCAACATCTAGTGACTTCTATCGCCATGTCACTTTTTAATGAATATACAGTTTTAAATTTGTCCTTGGTACAACAATACAATGAAACAGGAGGCGGGACAACCTTTTGAAGTATAATAAAAACATGAACTTATACCCAAAATCTGTAAAAAAAATACAAACAATTTAATAATACGATAAGAAAATGCAAGTTTGAATCAATAATGCGACCGCTTACCGCCAATACCTCCTAACTCAAATTTCAATTAAATTTGTACCTTCAAATTCTATCTTACATAGAAGTGTTAATTAACACCAAAAACTAATATAGTTATACATTGTAAAAAACAACTATTTTTTAAAGCGATGTTCAAAATTATAAAACAGTGTTTTCAGAATGTTCTGTAAAATTTTGCATATGATAGGAGGTATTGGCGGTAAGCGGTCGAATGGCATTACAGACGAAATACGTAATCAAACAAATTATTTTATTACTAGTTGCATGTAACACATGAGATCCAACTGTCGATAGCGATAGTATGTATAGTTGAAGAATATGTACCAAACTATAAACCCATAGATACAAATTATTGAATATTTTCAGATATTTTGTTTTCTATACAACATATGTAGGTATGTATGTCAAGATAGGATAGTATGGAAGAAGATCCTTTTTCCTACCCAGAATATGCAAATTGCATGATGGTATGTATGTATGTTTGGAGATGAAGTAACAAACTATTAAGTCTTCTTACATATTGTGTATAGGCGACTGCCATACAAAATGTATGAAGCGATGTCGTCACTAAATTCAATTTTTAAAAAAATTGTTAAAAAAAAATTGAGATCTTCTACTACAATGTTAATATTTTTTATAGAAAATTAAATTATCTAGTTGGGGTGTTTCGGCTTTTTTCGATAATTGTAAAAGTTTTGGAAATATAGGCAGTTAAACTCATAAATTTATCATAAAAAAAATATTTTTCTTAATAAAAAATGTTTGAGAAACCCTGGAATTTTTTTGAAAAAACTAATTTGAGATTTTGTATTTGTCTATGTTTGTACCAATTTTCAGCGTTCTACCGTTTATGGTTTCTGAGATATATGGAAAAATAAAATAAAAATTCAAAAGTTGATAACCCCTGACTGAAACAAAAATTCAAAATTCCGAGTATAAAAGTTTTGTAGGCCTGTAACTGTTTATATATTCTGAAATTTTAGGCTCTGTAAATTGAGCGGATCAAAAGTTATAAGGGGGGGACGGACACACAGACACACACACAGACACACACACACACAGACACACACACAGACACACACACACACAGACACACGAAATGTTCTACTCCGAATTCTGAGTAAATCCGTGTATGGAACATATATGCTGCGAAGCCTCTAAGTTGGTGTTTTTTGACTTCAAAGTTGGAAAATCCATGAAAAAAGTAGACCTCTCCATACAATTCTCGCGTATTCTGGCTTGATACATTGTCGATATGTTAAGAGAACAAAGTTCTCCTGAACAAATCGACAGTTGGAAAAGACATGTGAATTAATACAAAACTTACTTGATCAAAACATAACGAGTGTTTTTCATTGGTTTTTGTGAAAAAAAATGACCGTATGTAGGTATCCTAAATTATTATGACTTGTCAGCGAAAACAATATTAGCCATGTTTGTTTGGCTGACAGCTGACAGATGTTTGTAGTTTGTATTTTGACGAGTGTCTCGGGACAGTAAAACCAATGGCTACCATAGAAAAAATACATTTCTTTAAAATCCATAGATGTCATAGCTAGATCCCTAGAAAGTGCACATACTTCAAAAGTTCTGACAGCCAGTGTGACAGCCAGGGAATGATAATAGATAATACTAAAACATCGTTGATGTATGTATAAATGTAGGTATTTCTATAATACGAGTTGTTTTTTGTTTATTTTTTTTAATAAAAAAACTATTGTGTACATCAAACTTTTGTAAATAAATATAAATGAAGTGTTTAAATATATTTTGAAAAGAATATTAGCCGTTTTACATAATCATTTATATTAAAATTATGTTGATCATGTAGGTTAATTACAATTTCAGTGATTTTATATCAAAAACTGTTTATTTTATTGAAATCAGACTTTCACCAATATTTTCTTCATTAACTTGATAATAGTATAGGCTATATAATATTATGAAAATATATCTTGAGGCAGCGCAAAAATAAGATCAGGTACGACGAACAGACCTTTCCTTGGGCAGCCCATTCCTTTCAATGGCATTTATATATGGAGGCCGCAACCTCCTCTTGACGCAAACATTTTCGTTTATCTATAAATTTAAATTGCTATAATATCATCTTAATACCTTGATGATATAATATAATTATAGTTAGACGGAAGTACCCAACAACAGAGGCACGAAGAAGAATTATTATAGTAACATTGTAACTGGAAAACTTACAAGTAGTTTAATTAATTTATATTGAATTTTCAGCAGCGTAGGTTTTTGTCATAGAAAAATATAATATAGTGATTAAAATCTCTTTTATATTATAGTGATCAATCAAATATAGCAAGAGATCAGAAATATGGATGAAGGGTGGAATATCCCAAATTGAAACATCAATTTATTGAATAACTTATTTTGAAAACTATCAGTTAGATATTTTACAATAAATTTATGTACACAATAAATGTACAATGGGAGGTTTATTGCTTGTTGGCGATATCTTCCATCCAACCATATAGTAGGCAGACTGAATGAGTTTCTAAGGAAATCATAGTTAATGTCATACACATACAAGGATATGCCAAGCCTGAAATAAATATAACGTAACAGTTTCTGTTGAATATTTTCCAATGTATTAGAATGAATATTTTAATGCGGTGACCAAACTGTCGAGTTATATTCCAATTGACTACGATTTAAAGAACAATAGAGATGTTTTACAGCTAACAAAGATTTAAAATTCTTTTAAAATTGAGGTTCGCAGAACAAAGCCCAACATCTTCAAAGCCTTACGACATCTATCATTTATATGCATGACAAAGGTTAGTCGCTTATCAAAGATTACATCCAAGTCAGATACACTGGACACTGGACACCCTAGTTAATATTATATTGTTTATAGAATATTGAAAGGTGATCTTATTTTTTATATTGAAGAAAGTGATTATTTGACATTTTAAGCGGTAACTTATTCAATTCACACCATTCATAAAGTCTTTCTAGATAATGATGAATAATAAGTTACTCATTGTATTACAGAATATTGCAAGATTATTTAAAATATGTATGGTCAAAACTCTGGTGAACATTAAGAACATTTTTCTCATTCACAATAAAACTTTTTCGTATTATTTGGGCTTCCACAACTGAAGGAATTTCTTGAGTTGATTTGTTATGCTTTTTTTTTGCTGTGAACTTTACTTGCTTTTCTATGCATTTTTTAGTGTTCACATTCTCACTGTTTTTAAAATTTACTTCGCCCTTATTTAATTCATCAATGGCTTTGTTCAAATAATCAAAAACTACTTGGGTACTTTTGTCACTAATATTTGCCCTTTGGCTTAACCCAACAATAAGATCACATTTAGTCTTTATCTCATTCAAAGTATTAGAATGCATTGTCTTATTTTCACAAGGCAAAAGTTGTATGATATCTTTACATTGTTTTGAGTCAATTTGCTGCACATCTTCAGTATTACTCTGAATACATAAACGAGCACATGCATGTATGTGTTTGCAAATATTTAGCTGAATCACATTATTTATGCAACTACATTTAAATGAATGAATACAAATGGTACATGGAATACATTTTAAATTACAGTTTACATAATGGCATGTTCTCTCTGAAGTACATTTCTCTACTAAATAATTTGTGTTACTGAGACTGGAACTAGCAACAAGCCATTTACCCTCATCAATTTTATTTACCATTGCCTCTGTTATGTGTCCGCTGCTTTTGTGACTTTCCCTTATCTTAATACTTTTGTCAGATAATTTATTTTTTGACAGTCTTATTATCGTTTCAAATGTTTTGTCACGTACGAGTCCCAGAAGAGCATTTATTGACTTATCTAAGCGTTTGCATTTCTTCCCTTCTAAGTACAGATATTTGATTCTCTTGTGCAGGGACTCCAAATACATATTGGTGTTTATTCCAATATATTTACGATGACAATAAGCCCACATTTCAGCTCTTGAAACATATGTTTTTTTGAAATATTTCCCAAATTCCAGAGTGTCTTCATCTTCCAACAGCTGTTTAAAGTTTTTTCTAAGCCTGTTGTAAAAACTTCTATATTTGTTTCTCTTTGCAAAACCTTCAAAGTTTTATAAATCAATGATTTTTTAGACATCACAGAAATTTTATTTAGGTTCTGGAACCAGTTCCTTTGAATGTGCCACGAACAAAGCAAGCGGTTTGGAATGGGCCCCATTACTTCACACCAAGCATTATAAAAAGCTGGAAAATCATCAGACATAAATGCGTTTGCAAAGAAGAGCAAAAATTTTTTCAAACCTGAATATCAAATGATTAGAATAATCAAGAATTTTCTTAAACAGTTTACTTTTTTTAACTTTTCTACGGACAATTCTTGGTAGAACTCCATTTCAAATTATAAATGAATTTGGTATGGTAAAATAAATACCAAAGTTTTCAGTTCTACTTGAAAATGGTCAATGTATGACCGAAACTAGTCAGTGTCATTAAAGTAGTAGAACTGAAAACTTTGGTTTTTATTTTACCATACCAAATTCATTTATAATTTAAACAGTTTAATTATATTTATTTTTGTGTTTGTTAATTATACCATTTTACATCAACATAGATTTATTAATAGGTTATTAACTTGTATTATTCTACGTCAGCCCTCCTTCTCCTCATGAGACCTCCACAGCTCTCTATCCACCTCCAGCTACCCGTCGTGCCAACGTTAATGTAATCGTGCCAACTTTTCCTTGGTCGACGTCTACCTTTCGTTCCTCTTTTATCAGCCTTATATACTTTTTTCGTCAGTCGATCATCATTCATTCTTTCTAAGTGGCCAAACCACCTTAAGACGTTTATTTTCATCTCACTCACAATATCTCTTTCGAATCATACATTCTCATGTAATATCCTCATTTCTTATTCTATCATACATTTTTTACCACACATTCGTCTTAGGGACCTCATTTCAACCACGCTAATTCTACTTTCATGCGTCTTCTGCCATGTCCATGTCTCACTACCATACATTAGAGTCGGTACAACGATGCCATTGTGTACTGCGAGCTTTGCTTGACTCAAAATAACAGGGTCGTTCATTACAGATCTTAATGGACCATTCACTTTGTTGCCTGCCGTTATCTTTCTTTCAATATCCTTTTCCAGTCTTCCATTATGCTGAAATATACTTCCTAAATATAAATACTCATCCACTTGTTCTAATTCTACATTCTCCACTCGTATCTCGCATTTTGTTCGTTTTTGGCTCTTCTCAAAAACCATCACTTTCGATTTAGTTGCATTCATTCTCAGTCCATTTTGCATGCATCCATCGAATACTATTTTAACCAAACATTCCAAGTCTTTCACACACTCTGCTATTAATACTTCGTCATCTGCATACACAAGGTCACATACAGTCACACCTTCCAGTTTCAGCCCAATTTTCTCATTCTTTAGTGCTCTCACTCAGTAGTCAATGTATAGATTAAAGAGCCACGGTGATAATACGCAATCTTGTTTTACTCCCTTATTTATGAAGAACCATCCTGTCAGATTTTTCAATCCTCACACAGGCTTGGCTTCCTTCATAGAGAGACGATACTGCCTTTTATTAACCTGGTCTCCGCTCCATACACTGACACTGATAGAACCTTCCAAAGTTTTTCACGGTCTACTTTGTCGTAGGCCTTTTCCGGGTCTATAAAGGCACAGAGAAGCTTCTGGTTTTAAGCTAAAACCTTTTCAGTAGCCATTCAAAGGTAAATAATTTGGTAAGTGCATCCTCTACCTCCAACAAATGCTCCTTGTGCATCCCATACCCTGCTTGTTGTAGCCTTTCTCAACTTTTGGTCCAGAATCCTAGCATACAGTTTTCCAACTGAACTCTTCAGACTGATAGCTCGGTAGTTTTTGCAATCTAATTTCTAATCTTTCTTAAAAGGGGCACAATAACTGCGTTCCTCCAATCTGATGAAGTATGTCCTACCGACATTTGTTGAAGAGGCAATGACACCATTCTATCGTCTTTTCGCCACCATATTTAATAAATTCAGTTGGTATGCAATCAAATCCCGCAGCCTTTCATGTACGTGCATGCTTCACTGCTTATCTAACTTCTTCTATTGAAATTTTTTCTGTCATTCTCAATTTCATTTATTGGTACTCTTTCGTACGTCACACTGTCATACTGCGTACTTTCATATAACTCTTTAAAGTATTCCTTCCATCTTTCCTTGACATTTTCCTCGTCTATAACCATACATCCATTTTCTGAGACCCTTCCTGTTGTCCACAGTCACTTTTATCAATCATTCTCTCATCATGCCCAAACCACTTTCATTGATGCACAATGATAAAAATAAAGGAATGAATACATTATCAAAAAGATGCATTCTGGTGATTACCTGCAAGTTTAGCTCTATCGTTTGCTTGGAGAGTTATTCTGCCAATTTCAGCTTCATGTCCTATGTGAGTGCTAAATAACGTAACACAATATGTGCCGTCTTTAACCACCACTTCAATTGTAGATGGGCAAGCTGCTCCAATTTTGTTTGTTCCTATATTTTTTATAGATCGTTGATTACTTCCTCGCCCTTTATAAGAATTAGATCTATGGCAGTGATAGTAATATTTGACTGTATTAGATGTACATTTCTTAGAAGAAGTATCCAACACATAAGAATAAAAATTCTTCCTCTCATAGTTTTCCTTCCACTCTAGAAAATCTAAAAATTAACAATTTTGTCAAGTAATCAAAAATACATTCAATGCTACAATTTCTCTAAGAATATGTAATCTATTATCAATTTAAATAATAAATAAAGTCTGAGTTTACCTTCATTGCATTTCAATGTCAGTTTTTCAATATGAAATTCCTTTTCATGTTCTTTTACAAAATGTTCTCTCAACCTTTTATAGGAAACTAAATGTTTAGAACATTCTGAGCACTTTATTCTACAATTGCGGGTTTTGGATGTATTATGTACGTTTTTTCTGTGTTTTAATAACGATGATTTAGTAGAAAAAACACATTTACAAAGATTACATTCTACCTGTTTAGTAACCGGATTTATTTTACAAGCAGTGGTTATACCAACTTCTTGGATTCTGATAAGTTTCTGGCCAGAAATCAATCTGCCTATAGAAAATTCCACTCTACGGAAACGGCCACAGTAAGAATTTTGTCTGACTTAATCATTCAAGCTGAATCAGGTAAGATTACCCTAATTTCATTTTTAGACATGAGCGCTACTTTCGATACTGTAGACTATAATATTCTCTTTTCTAAACTTAGACATGAATTTGGCTTGGGTAATGACTGCATTGCATGGCTATCTTCCTACTTAGTAGACCGTAAATACAAAGTTGTATTTAAAGATAGTACCACAAATAATATTACCTCCTTGTACGGGGTCCCACAAGGTTCTGTACTTGGACCAATTCTCTTTAATTTATATACCAATCAGTTGGAAAATCTTGTTCAAAATCTTGGTTTCAACACACATGCCTATGCAGATGACCGCATACTGTTCAAGTCCTGTTCACCTGAATTTAAATATCACTTAACACACGAGGTATCCACATGCATAAATCAGATATCCACCTGGATGTGTAAGAACAAGCTAAAACTGAACCCAACAAAAACTAAGTTCCTTTGGCTTGCCTCACCTCGCAGGGAACAATACATAAATAATGACCCCATTGTAATTCAAAATGTCGAAATTACTCCTTCTAACTGTGTAAAATTTCTTGGTATACATATCGACAGTGCACTCTCTATGGATAAACACATTTCTTCCATAGTCAGACAAAGTTGTTACTTTCTCAGACAACTTAGACCTATTCGAAGGTGTCTCTCGACAAATGCTGCTAAGGTCCTTATAAATTCTTTAATAGTTTCCCATGTAGATTATTGTAACGCCATATTAGCACACCTACCGCAATACCAAATCCATAGAATACAACTCATCCTCAATGCAGCAGCCCGTTATATTTACCAGATTGATCGTTTCTCGCATATCTCACCAACACTTCACAAACTTCATTGGCTGAAGAGCCCAGAACGTATAGAATTTAAAACATGTCTCCTTGTCTTTAAAGCACTCAATAGCATGGCCCCGGAATATATATCGGAACTTTGTGTTCCATTTTCACCTAACAATAAACAAACAAAGTACGCTAAGATCAATGACCCAATCCAATAAAAAACTAGTAGAAACCAATCTCACAAATAAGCCAAAATACCTATATCGATCTTTTGGCGTTTCTGGACCAAAGTCATGGAACAATCTTCCAATGGATATAAGATGTGCCGAAAATATCAATGAATTCAAGAAGAAATTAAAAACTCATCTTTTCCGCAAGTCGTATCCAGATTGTCCTTCATCCGTTCAATAATATTATGTGTACTAAATATTATGCCAGTTTACTTTGAATCGACTATTTTTTATAATTAATTTCATCTGGATTATGTAACAAGATTAATTTGTGATTTCTAGGTATTTTTTTAAGTTTTATATTTCACCATTTTCAATGTGTTAGCTATAGGACTAATTTTAACTTAATTTTAACTTATTGTATTTTTTTAAGTTTTATGTTTCACCATTTTCAATGTGTTAGCTATAGGACTAATTTTAAATTATTTTTTGCAAACTGAAAGCGCCCTTGAGGTGACCACGGTTGTCACTAAACGGCGCTTTATAAATTGTCCTTATTATTATTATTATACCATGAATATTTCTTCTATGCGCGTTTAAATTTTTTTCATGTTTATATCGACATCTACATTCATCACATTCGAAACTATTTACAGTAGAGTGGTTATCTTTCCCAGCCATTTTATCAATGTATACGAAAAGTTGGTTGAAGTCTGATGCAGATGAACGTCTGTTAAAAATTTACAATGAAAATTGTTGTAATATCATTTATATATATTAAAAGACATTTATATATATATATATATATATATATATATATATATATATATATATATATATATATATATATATATATATATATATATATATATATATATATATATATATATATATATATATATATATATATATATATATATATATATATATATATATATATATATATATATATATATATATATATATATATATATATATATATATATATATATATATATATATATATATATATATATATATATATATATATATATATATATATATATATATATATATATATATATATATATATATATATATATATATAAATATATATATATATATATATATATATATATATATATATATATATATATATATATATATATTTAATCTTGTATGTATTTATTTATGTGGAAATCCTTTACAGTAACTTTACATATTATGTCTTACACCATTGAACAAAATTGAACAGAGTTAGGCACACAGAGATAAGTAGACAGGGAGCAGTTTATCTACGCTAAAACATTTTTTAAAACTAGTGTTCATTGCCACTTTTTAACAATACCCCTCTTCAATGAATACCATGTCTAAAAAAAATATTTTTTTACATTAAAAAAATTGTTGTTTTCATTCTAATCCTAATCCATCCCTGAGTACACAAATATCTTTCTCGCAAGAGGTTTAGTTAACATATCACTTATTTGTTCATTAATTGGAATATACGCAATGTTAATACCATTATTAATAATTTTATTTTTTACAAAATGTAATTTAATATCTAAATGTTTCAGCTTTGTATGATGAGATGGACTTTTGCATATCTTGATCGCACTTTGATTATCTTCAAAAATTATTATTTTTACCTTTTCATCATACTGTGGCAGACCACATCTCGAAATTTCTTTCGAGCGCGCGCCTAGCGACGGCAAGTACATTTGTTTATCGCTAGGCCGAGTTCATCGCCCGCAACGTCAAATAAGTGACAATACTCCTCAACTGGGTATGACACTTCAAATCAATAAGTCTAGAAAGTTCGAGGACATTGAACTTGCTACCCCCAGCGCAGCACTATTTAAGGGAGTCTACACCTCTACACGTCGTCACTTCATTTCCGTATTTCCGTCACTTCGATTCGTCACATCACGCCGACGTTCTCGACCACGCCGTCTCGCCGACACTTCGTCTCTCGACCACCGGTCATCTCTCGACCTCGCGAGCACGATGGTACTTCACCATGCGAAGATTCGGACACTTCGAACACACCCGCTAACTCGCTCGTTATACCTACTCATCGTGAGAAAAGTTCCTTTGTAAGTTATTTCATCAATTGTAAATTTACCTTTAAGCAAACTATTAATTGTGATCAATATACTCATTGTTACTTTTGACCATTCTTTCTTCTTCTCTCTCAACCACTGTCCTTGTGTTCTTATTTCAAATCATATCCACTTGGGATATAGTAAACTCTCTTTACTGGTAACCCCTCTGGTTACCACTTATATTTAATAGTAACCACTCTGGTTACTACCTACTTTTGATTGGTAACCCCTCCGGTTACCAATTAGCTTTATTGATGAAATAACTTACAAAGGAACTTTTCTCACGATGAGTAGGTATAACGAGCGAGTTAGCGGGTGTGTTCGAAGTGTCCGAATCTTCGCATGGTGAAGTACCATCGTGCTCGCGAGGTCGAGAGATGACCGGTGGTCGAGAGACGAAGTGTCGGCGAGACGGCGTGGTCGAGAACGTCGGCGTGATGTGACGAATCGAAGTGACGGAAATACGGAAATGAAGTGACGACGTGTAGAGGTGTAGACTCCCTTAAATAGTGCTGCGCTGGGGGTAGCAAGTTCAATGTCCTCGAACTTTCTAGACTTATTGATTTGAAGTGTCATACCCAGTTGAGGAGTATTGTCACTTATTTGACGTTGCGGGCGATGAACTCGGCCTAGCGATAAACAAATGTACTTGCCGTCGCTAGGCGCGCGCTCGAAAGAAATTTCGAGATGTGGTCTGCCACAATACACTCTGAAATCATGAATCAAATTTTGCCACCAACAAGCTTCACTTACAGCTAAATTTATTGCTACATATTCTGCTTCAGTCGATGATAAGGCAACCGCTGCTTGCTTTCTTGATATCCATTAAACTGTGCATCCTAGCACTATGAAAACATAGCCAGCAGTTGACTTACGATCGACTTTATATCCTGCCCAATCTGAGTCTACATAGCCCACAATAATATTTTCATTGTCTAATGCAAACACTAAACTTAAATTTACAGTTCCCTTTATATAACGTAGGACTCTTTTTAAGGCAGACCATAGTTCTTTGCTAGCACAAGATTGATAGCGACTTAGTATACTCAAACAAATACCGAGATCTAGTCTTGTGCATAACATGGCATACATGAGAGCACCAATTAAACTTCTACAATTACTTTCTAACTCTGGGCTCTCAGAAGATTTTCCTTTTAAGCTACTATGATCAAAGTTAGCACCTAACGGAGTTGACATAGATTTACAATCTTGCATATTATATTTTCTTAATATGTTTGTGAGATAGGCAGTTTGATTTAACTTAATTTGGTTCTTAACCATATCTTGGTGAATAGTCATGCCCAAGTAATTACATGCAGGACCAAGGTCTTTAATTTTAAAATTACTATTTAGACTATTTTTACATATGACATCTCTTCCTCTTCAGTACCTGATATCAACAAATCGTCAACAAATACTGGTAAGTATATGTAACCGTTGTATGTTGATTTTACATAAAGGCAGTATTCATTTTCAGATCTTTTAAACCATGGACTTGTTTTTCTTATTTCCATTAAATAAAATATCAAAAATTGCTAATTGTAATGGGTGACACATGTGCTCCGCGCGAGCACTCAAGGAGTACTTGAAGGGCCGAGTACTCTAGTGTTAATAAACAGATTTTTTCTATAATGTGTCTTTTATTGTTTTCTTCTCTGAGTTACATATATATCTTTTTTTCTCTATATTTCACTTTGTATATGCTATATTATAAAAAACAAAATTCCAAGCAAAAAAAATCCAGCCATGAATTTTTTGCCCATCATTTAAATGTAGATAAAGAAAATGTTCCAGTGTGCAAGTTTATGTCTTTATCGACATTATCATTAGGTGAATTTTGTGATTGGATAAAGAAAGCTACGTGCAAAAGGAAAATAGCCAATATGTAATGGATTCTATTGTTTTTTTAAATGAATTAATAATTTATTATTATTGCACATATTACTTGTAAAACATGTGACTTTATTGTAGCACTAGGATTTTCAATCCATAAATTTGTTAAAAGTAATTACTCGTAAGCCACAATTTTGTTATTTTTGGGGAAGCAATACCCAATATCCCACATAAAAAAATATTATATTTCACATAAATTTAGATACCCTATGATTAAAAGATACATACATACATATCACGCCATGTCCCTTGCGGGGTAGGCAGAGAGAACCGAACGCCACATTTTTCTATCCTGGCACGCATCCCTCGCTTCGTCCACATTCATGCATCGTCTCATACATGCTCGTCTATTGCTCACACTTCTAACATTTCCGTCTTTCAAAATTTCGTTCACATGGTCGTGCCATCCCTTTCTTGGGCGTCCCCGACCTCTCATTCCATTCCTTTCCGCTCTGTATATTTTCTTCGTCAGGCGCTCCTCATTCATTCTCCCCATGTGACCAAACCATCTCAATGTGTTCACTTTCATTCTAGTAATGACATCTTTCTTCATCTTACATTCTTTCCTTATGTCCTCATTTCTTACCCGGTCATACATCGTTCTATTACAAATCCTTCTTAACGATCTCATTTCAACTGCATTTATTCTACTTTCATGCGTCTTCTGCCATGTCCAGGTTTCACTTGCATACGTCAAGGTTGGCACTACGACGGCGTTATGAATGGCAACTTTGGCATCCTTTGATATGTTGCGATCATTCATAATTGTTCTTAGTGCTCCATTCACTCTGTTTCCTGCCATAACTCTTCTTTCGATCTCTTTATCGAGTCGTCCATTCCATTGAAATATGCTTCCCAAGTACACACATTCGTCGACTTGCTCGAGCCATTCGTTCTCTACTCTTATTTTACACGCTGTTCTGCTTTCACTCTTTTCAAAGACCATTGTCTTTGATTTGCTGGCATTCATCCTAAGTCCATTCTCTATACATCCTTACAAGATACTGTAACTCTTCCATACTTTCTGCTAATAGAACTTTATCGTCTGCATACATCAAATCTCGCACCATTACAGTACTCAATTTCAGACCCTTGCTTTCATCCTTAAGGGCTCTTATGCAGAAATCAATGTACAAGTTAAAGAGCCATGGAGATAGCACGCACCCTTGTCTAACGCCATTATTTATAGAGAACCACGTTGTCACTGTGTCGTTGACACGAACACATGCTTCGCTGTTCTCATATAATGACGCGATTGCGCGTATCAGCTTGCTCTTCACTCCATACACTGCTAGTATATCCCATAATTTTTCTCTAACAACTTTATCATACGCCTTTTCTAGGTCTATGAAGGCACAGAAAATTTTCTGATTTTTATCCAGAACCTTTTCTGTGACCGTGTGCAGAAAAAAAATTTTGGTCTATACATCCTCTGCCGCCCACAAACGCACCTTGGACATCCCATATCTTGCTTTCTGTAATTTTTCGCACTCTTTGATCCAGGATCCTTGCATACATCTTACCAACTGAGCTTAATAAACTTATGGCTCTATAGTTTTTGCAGTCGAGCTTCGATCCTTTACCTTTATACAAAGGTACCACGACTGCATTTCTCCAGTCTGAGGGAGTGTGTCCTTCTTCCCAACATTTGTTGAAAAGAGAGAGACACCACTCCAACGTCTGTTCGCCGCCATATTTTATAAGTTCAGCTGATACACTGTCATATCCGGCAGCTTTCCCCGCTTTCGCGTGTTTTACTTTACTGCTTCAAATACTTCTTCTCGCGTTATTTCATCCTTATCACTTTCGCTTACTTGCCATGTTCTCTGACTCACGTCCCCACTTACTCCGCTATCATACAGTTCCTTGAAATATTCTTTCCATCGTTCTTTCACGCCGTCTTCGTCCATAATTATTTTTCCATCTTTATCATTTATTCCTTTCGAAGCTTTCACAGTTCCATTTTTTCTTTTCGCTACGCCTTTCCAGAACATTTTCATGTTTCCAGGAAAGTCGTTGGCTATTTTCAGGCTTTCTTTCTCTTTTATACCATCTTTCTCCTTTTTTACTGTGTCTTTGACTACCTTTTTATATACTTTATAATTTTCTTTTGCTCTTTCTTCATTATTCGATCCTTTCGCGGCTATTAATGCCATCCATGCTTTCTTCTTTTCACATTAAAAGATTTATTTCAAATATATAAAAAACATAATTATACAAAATACAACACAAAAATGTATAAATGTAAGTTTTTTGTCTCTCCTGTAAAATCTTTGGTGAGTGGGTTACGAGGCTTTATCACAAACGATATGATACACTGTGTCGATTGTTTACCTACTTGATAAAATATATTATTCATGCTAATTATTGAAATAGTACTTATATATTAATTATTGTAATTGTCTTATTTATTGTAATAAACAAAGTGAGATTCAACTTTTGTTTATTCATTGGCTAATACACCACAGAATTACATTTTCATTGAAATGTTTTTTACTCTCCACTGCTATAGAATCACTATACTACAGCCAGAAGAACGAATGTGTCAATTCTAGACGAGCTGAAGATCGAGGATCGTCTATCGACGTATCAAGATGTATTTATTTTTTATGTATTTCTACAGACGTATCCTTCAATTATTTGAACACATTGCCAGAAGGGAACCTGACTGCCTCGAGAAGCTTATTTTGATGGGCAGCGTGGAGGGACGGAGATCTCGTGGTCGCTCACCGACCAGATGGAGCGATTTGGTTAAGTCCACAATGGGGTCTTCGGTGACTGGTGCTCTGCGTTCAGCACAAAACAGATTGGCATGGAGGCGGGCCATACGTGTGGCGACGGACTGCAGCCGCTATCCTCAGTCATGAGGAAAAGGACAAATGATGACTATAGAATAGTAGAGAGTCATGATTTCACAATTTTTAAGCATATTTTTTACATCAATTTCTCAATGGGTGTCATGTATAATCACCGGCAAACTAGTAGAACCAAAATAGAGGGTGCGCATACCGCAAATTTGTGTCGTTTCGGTTGTTAGGTACATATACAGACCCCTCCACGGCGATTTGCCAGAAACTACAGAGAGTATACAGTTTGAGTTTCGTCAAGATGTTTTTATATGTACGGCGTATCCTTTTTGTGTCCTCTCTAGAACCCAAACTATAAGTCTGATCGACTTCAAATTTATATCATAGGTGTAAAGTACATAAGCCTAGAGCTGATTATAAAACATTTTTCGTCCATTTCGTTACCTCATGTAAATTTTGCAAATATATTTTTGGGTAGTTAGTTAAACATTTTGTACATATTTTGAATTATATAAATAATTGGATAATTTATATAGCCCCATTTTTGTAAGAGCTCACCACAAGCTAGGTTGGTAATGGTTTAAAAATGTTGGTTAGTGATCTTTATATTATATTAATCACATAAAGATTTTAATGCCATGAGACATTTAGAAATAAAACTATTAGAAATTAGTCAGTAATGTAAGTGTGATTGAGTAACATAAGTGAATATATTCTTCATTAGAAACAAATTATTTATTTTTTTCTTAAAAAAAGAATAATTTGCTATAAGTATATTTTATATGGCAGTATCTGTGCATCCACAATTGTCACAAAATAAAAAGTGTAAACACTAAACAAAGTAAATTTAATGTAAATATGTATAAACAATCTATCTTCAAAATCAATTTTACTTCTTCTCAGAACACGGATTGTCTGTTTATTCAGATACCAAAAGACTCAGTATCCCAGTGCAGTGCACAATACTTCTTACTTCACAACATTTTTATCCATTTAAGCAGCAGGTTACATACCATACACATTAATTACTTCAACAAATGAATATGGTTGGATGGAAGATATCGCCAACAAGCAATAAACCTCCCATTGTACATTTATTGTGTACATAAATTTATTGTAAAATATCTAACTGATAGTTTTCAAAATAAGTTATTCAGTAAATTGATGTTTCAATTTGGGATATTCCACCCTTTATCCATATTTCTGATCTCTTGCTATATTTGATTGATCACTATCATAGAAAAGAGATTTTAATCACTATATTATATTTTTCTATGACAAAAACTTTATTATTTTAAAGTAGTCGCTACTGAAAATTCAATATAAATTAATTAAACTACTTGTAAGTTTTCCAGTTACAATGTTACTATAATAATTCTTCTTCGTGCCTCTGTTGTTGGGTACTTCCGTCTAACTATAATTATATTATATCATCAAGGTATTAAGATGATATTATAGCAATTTAAATTTATAGATAAACGAAAATGTTTGCGTCAAGAGGAGGTTGCGGCCTCCATATATAAATGCCATTGAAAGGAATGGGCTGCCCAAGGAAAGGTCTGTTCGTCGTACCTGATCTTATTTTTGCGCTGCCTCAAGATATTTTTCATAATATTATATAGCCTATACTATTATCAAGTTAATGAAGGAAATATTGGTGAAAGTCTGATTTCAATAAAATAAACAGTTTTTGATATAAAATCACTGAAATTGTAATTAACCTACATGATCAACATAATTTTAATATAAATGATTATGTAAAACGGCTAATATTCTTTTCAAAATATATTTAAACACTTCATTTATATTTATTTACAAAAGTTTGATGTACACAATAGTTTTTTTATTAAAAAAAATAAACAAAAAACAACTCGTATTATAGAAATACCTACATTTATACATACATCAACGATGTTTTAGTATTATCATTCACTGGCTGTCAGAACTTTTGAAGTATGTGCACTTTCTAGGGATCTAGCTATGACATCTATGGATTTTAATGAAATGTATTTTTTCTATGGTAGCCATTGGTTTTACTGTCCCGAGACACTCGTGTATTTTGTATGTTCGCTATCCGAGCAACAATGTTACCAGTACAAAAAATGTTTTTGTAGTAAATCTCGATAATAACGCGACGTCCTACGTAGGCGATTCAATGCGAAGCGGCGCGGCGCGAAAATAACAAACAGTCGATAACTATGGAAGTGTCCTACGTTACCGACCGCGAGTTGGTTTCGATTCGGCGCGGCGCGATGCGAAGCGAACGCGATCAGTTGGTTTGATATTTTCGCGCGAATTGATAGCTGTGACATTGTTTTTTGACATGTCAGGAATAGAAATTTTAATTTCTGTCCATGAACGTCCCATATTATGGGACAAAAGAATTATTATAATCGAACCGCGAATTTTAGGATTTGGCAAAAATAAATGGGACTACAAGTAAACACATTTATTTATTATTGCTATTTTACAATATGATGTTGTTCAAAACACACAAAATTTTCTCTCGCTTGCACGAATGTCAAATTTTGATATGTTTCCCGGAAAGATGTAAATTCAATCTCGTTTATTAATTCAAGATCACGTAATTCTTCATACAGATTGTGATACCCCCCATAAATATGCCTCTCTTAGTACACAATATTAGTTTCACTTCTCTGTCGTACATACTTCTTGAGTATTTTATATACGTACATCCATGACAGTAGCTGGCGGCAGAGGGAACGATTCGGGCACACGTAGGACTGAGCCGCCGCGTCGCACCGCATCGCATTGAATTCGCTTGTATCCGCACCGCATCGCTTCGCAATCGCGTTCGCTTTGAATCGCCTACGTAGGACGTAGCGTAAATGTGGAATACACCGACTCATCATACAACTGCAACATTTTAAAACTGAAGGATGTTTTTAGTATTGTATATTTCGGCGTGAAACAACCGACTTTTTTTAGTAAAAACGGCCCGCTTAGTAGTAGAAATATACTATAATATGCCAATACTTTTTATTTATTTATTTCTTAAGGTTACATACAGTTTTTTTATATAAACATATATTTTCAAAATGAATTAATAAATACAAAAACCAAGATTGTAACGCCAATTACTATGTTCCGGTCATACAATAAAAATATATAACTATATATAATATACAATAATATATAACTTTATATAATTATATACCCATAGAAAAAATATATTTGTATAAAAAAAGGAAAACTTCCGTGGGTATATACATACAAAATGACAAACTTTTTATACCACCCACCACCTGAAAACCCACTGGCAATACAAAATCTCTAGTACCTATCTTGGCTACCTAGAAAATTTGTCGATTTAAGAGAAACAAACAAATTCTCTTGAACAAATCGACAGTTGGATAATGCAACAGAATTGAAAATTATATATGAATAAAGACTGAAAATTACAGAAGCAGGCCCAGAGCATTCTTCCATAGTTTCTGATGAATGTAAATATTATAATAAAATATTTACATTCATAGAATTTCATATAAGATTCTGAGTCCTCATAATATATTATGTAGGTATATCCAACAAGGAAAGCGATTTATGATTTGATCTAGATAACTGAAATTTTCCCAATAAGAAATAATTATCATTATTCACTTATTCGAATTTCAATATCTCCTTTTAAAATATCCGTACATTTGTTTATATAAAATAAATAAAAAAAAAAAAATCTATGTGCAAAGCAGATTAGGTAAGTAGAATGTTGGCATTGGTGTAGTCAAATAGTATATAATACCTACGAATAGATGTAGTCAGACACGGTCAATGAAAATATAAAGACAGGTTCAATAATTTATTGAGAAGTATTTCAAAGGAAGCGCAATGGCACTGCTAATTTTTAACCGGGACATACCAATAGTGGGGTGACAAACATAAACTAAAAACCATTTTTACGCAGTGGACATTACGCATAATATTGAGATTAACTTGTTAATTCTGTGAGTATAGGGTGTCCGCAGGGTTCGGTTCTTGGTCCTCTGTTATGGAATATACTCTTTGACGACTTTCTTGACTTACCCCTTCCTGAAAATTGTGAAATCTATGCTTATGCTGACGATGCCACTATCCTTATTCGTGGAAACTCGCGTCGGGCCATTGAGCGCTCGGCAGATCTTGCTCTGTCTTTGGTTTCTGATTGGGGTGAATGTAACAAACTCTCGTTTGCTCCAACAAAGACATTTGGTATTGTGCTAAAAGGTACCTTAAAAAGGCAACCCACTATTCAGTTCTTGGGAACTAATATTATGTTCAAGAGTCACATTACATGTCTTGGAGTTACTCTGGAGAGGGGGCTGTCTTTTAATCAGCACGTCAGCAGTGCTGTTGATAAGGCAAAAACAGCTTTCTACAAAGTTGCCCATATATCTCGGGTCAATTGGGGTCTGAAATTCCCCACAGCACGGGTGTTTTACAATGCAGTCTTTCTTGGAATTGCATGTTATGCTTCGGGTTGTTGGTCACAATCTTGTAGTCTTCAATACATTCGCAGGAAATTGCTCTCTGGCCAAAGGTTCGCACTCTTGGCCCTATCCAAAGCCTATAGAACATGTGCGACGGATTCTCTCCCTCTTCTTACGGGACTGGCTCCGTTGGACTTGGAAACTCAGAGGCGTGGCGCTTCTTACCATTTGATGAAACGACAGTCTTCTGAAATTGGTGAGATTCGGCTTCATCCCCCCGAAGGCCCTATTTCCCCCAGAAACATTAACAGCATCACCATGGAAGCTCTGCTGGACTCTTGGCAGGCTCGATGGAGCTCGTGCCCCGTGGGACGAACAACATTCTTGTTTTTCCCTGATGTGAGGACTAGACTTCGTCAATCTTGGGCCGTCCCAGATTTCTGGACATCTCAGTTTATTACAGGACACGGCAGCTTTAATAGCTACCTTCATAGATTCCGCCTTGTAAACTCGTCCTCATGTCAGTTATGCCATCACCCTGACCAAACTTCAGAGCACATCCTCTGGGAATGCTCTCACCCAAATGTGTCCTACAACAGAACGGAGCTCCTCGCGGCAGTCCGTGGGCCTCTTCAAGGTCCCATTGGGCATGCGGATTTAGTGGTCTCTAAGAAGAACTTTACAGCCTTCAAATTGTTTTGCCATGGCTATAGTGCCCTTCTATCTGCTGAATAAAAAAAAAAAAAAAAAAAATTAAATTCCAGAGTGTCCTTGGTCAACTCTCTGATGCCCAGTTTTACAGTCACAGGCTTGAAGTACTCTCGCGACAATCCATGTTTGTGAATATTATGTTCACCGACGTTGATTGTTATTTTTTGCACAATTGTGCCGAGACCACGAGTCTAGAGGAGCTTCTAGAGCTACTCTTCGTGCCATGCATTCCTTGTCATTCTTACTAGCGTTCTGTGAAGGGGCCGTTTCAGTCCCCATATGCGGAACGGGTGGAGGTGGGCGTAGCTAATATTGAGATTAACTTTGATGAGCCCTCTTTCCGACCACGAGGTAACATCAAAGCCAATGTGAGGAAGAAAAGGAGATAAATGATGGTGATGCTATGAAATTCTTTTAGTACGGCGCATTTATTCAAAATATCATTATAGTTATCAAAGTCCATAGAAAATAAATAAATAATAAAAACACAAAAAGCAACAGAGTAAGAAAAAAAAACAACAAAAACAAATAATAACACGTGGTATATAACAATTAAACACAACCGAGTACGAAGAGATGCCGACCAAAAAGTACAGCCCCAGGGTACAGCGACATTCTTTCTCCAGGCATGCCACTATCTTCCTCGTGGTGGCAGTAAACCCGGCGGGGTCCAGCCACTGCGTCGGACTGGCAGGTCCTTGTCGTACCCGGCGTAGTTTACTCTTCTGTTTTTTTTTATTTCTATTTCTAATTTTCTATTTCTATTCAAAATTAAAAAGGAAATCAATTCGCTTGAATTTATCCAATTGTTTTATGTATAACCCTATAACACAATATGGAATCCAATATTTTTCTATTAATTATTTACACGAAAACCTTCATGGAAACAAAGCCTTTAATAAAAAATGTAAAGCATTATATTTCTTAATATAAAAAAACTAGACATCATCACTTACAAAAATAATGTAAATTATAAAATGAAATATGATTGGTGGTAGCAGAGCGGTTAGCACCGCGGTTAGCATTGGTCGCGAGTTCGAATCCTGCCACGACCAATTTCATTCACAAGCATATGCTTATGGCAGTTGTGTATATTGAAATGTATGCTATCACGACAAGAATAATGGTATGATTTATTTGTTTATTTACATAATATAATCAGAATAGAATCTAAGCGGAATCTCAGAAGTTTCTAACATGATTTAAGAACAATATTAGAATTTCAGTTCTAAATTTATCCGTCTAAATTGATCCGTCTGAATTTTAGTATATGAGAAATGTCAAAAAGTTGACTGTATATATACGGAACTCATTACGTCATACCGCGCGGATAAAATCCTTTTATCCACGGTCACCCGTTGATTTAGACGTTTTATTACTAGGAAACGAATCAGAATAGGACATAAGTAGGTACCTATTGATTTAAACGTAGTAAACAGATTAATAATTTTCTTTTTTATTTTATTTTTATACATTTATGGTTGATTAGTTTTAAAGTATCATACCAATTAGGTACCTATATAGTTATGTGATAGAATAAAACATACCTATCTTAATTTACTTCGGATTAATTTCAACAGTATCGTAGAAGAATGGTAACAAGGACAGAGATTAAATAATCAATGGATATAAATGTTTTATTTAATTGTGAAAAAAAGCTGCCGGTTATTGCAAAGCTGTTATTGCAAAACATCTTAAAAAAACGTGTGCGCGCATTATTCAAATTTGGGTTCATTGATTGGTTGATTTGATCACGTGTGTTCGCAAACTGTCCCCTTCCAGATCCAAAAATCTCAAGATATTTGGCGATAAATATTTAATTTTTGTGTATTTTTGCGCTCTACAGATTATTTTATTTCAGAAAACTATAGCTTTGTACCATTGTGTTGATAGAGGATTGAGAGTTCATAAAAATGTTTTCAGTAAATTACGTCGAAGTAGGTGTGGACATGCATTTAGGTTTATATTCTGCACTTTAAAATTCCGTGTAAAAATATTTTCTCTCATTTGACGACCCTCAACGACCCTTCGAAACGTGTCTCAACGTGTCCTGAGGCGAGGCGAATTTTATGAGTTATCTTTTCTTTTTTTTTACTTTTTCAGTTTTCAATACTCAGCAATAAATTTTCTAAACGAGCAAAGTACCTAATTGATTAGAATTATGACAAAGTCATAATTCTAATCAATTAGGTAATTAATTATTATCTTAATTAATTATTATAATAATTATTTTCTTGAACAGCTCGTCAAGTAATTATGGTGCTGAAAATGTAATTACTGAATACAATTTTTATAGAAACATTTTTTTGAATAAATTCTATTGTGCAAAACCTTATGCTCATAAAGAATTCTTAAAATTATTTTTGAGTTTTACAAATACATTTTTTAATGGAATTACCGTTTGAAAGTTTATTTAAAATAACAATAGACAGACATATAATATGACATGATGCATGAATGCAGATGATGTGATGGATGCATTATCCCATTAGGGAAATGCAATTTATTTTGATAAATATCATAAAAATGTGAGTAGTGTAAATAATAGATGAGTATGCTCAAAACGATGTACGAATGTGAGTAGACGAAAAATATGTAAAGAAAATGTAAAATATTCTTAACATATTTTTAAAGAAAAAAGTTTTTGACGCTTGCGTCCAACCCATGAAGGTATAATACTAGTCCTACCTATGCTCACTTACGGCTTTTAAACATCCGCATTGATTAAGAGAATAATTGAAAAGCTAAGGGTGACTCAAAGAGCGATGAAAAGAAGAATATTATTGAATATCTCGCTAAGGGACCACAAAACTAACGAATGAACTATAGACAAAAATTGTGATGGACTGGAGGCCAAGAACAGGAAGCAGAAGCATGGAAAGGTTGAATTATTCGGCTGCATTAATCGTGTCGACCCGTATAGTATTCGTCAAACTTCTTGAGCCATGTCGCCATGGAGTGGAGCTATTTGCACGTATACCAACCAAGCAAAAATACACAAATTTGCACTCTGCACACCCGAAAATCTGGCTCAAGTTATGATAATTATACAATAATTCGGCGGGAAAATGAAATTATAATATAGACCGTGCATAAACATAAATATAATGTCTGTTTTTAAAAAAAAAGGAAACATAATATAGAAATTTATATGTATGCGCGTTTACGAACATAAAGATACAAAAAGAGTTAACAAAACGAACGTTCTATAGACAAAACAATGCCCCCTGGAATCGTTCGTTTTCCTATAAGGCCGAAAAGTAGAAAAGTAAAATGGCCGACGTATAAGTTGTATGGAGTTTGACAGCCATCTATATTGGTTATTAATTTTAGATATTATACAATAAAACTAGATTAAAATCACAAATCCACTAAAACAATAACAAATGCACCCTTATAAATAAATAAATAAATAAATACAAAACAATATAATTTCAATAATTTGCTTATTATTATGATTATTTTCACAATGCCTTAAGCCAAATGTAATTTGTTGTCAGAATTTATAATATTTTCTCATCCCTAATGATGTCGACAATTATATTATATATAATGCCCCCAAGTCAAATTGAAAACGCTGTTCGTTTTCGCCAAGCGCTAATTTTTTTTGTATGGGATTTGACGTTTGTTGTAGAAATTTTTTCTACAATAACAAACAACAAACGTCAAATCCCATACAAAAAAAATTAGCGCTTGGCGAAAACGAACAGCGTTTTCAATTTGACTTGGGGGCAGTATATGTATATTATGTAACCTGTAAATACAATCAAATAAAATAAGAGAAACTAAACTCAAGGAAATGCAATAATATATATATATATATATATATATATATATATATATATATATATATATATATATATATATATATATATATATATATATATATATATATATATATATATATATATATATATATATATATATATATATATATATATATATATATATATATATATATATATATATATATATATATATATATATATATATATATATATATATATATATATATATATATATATATATATATATATATATATATATATATATATATATATATATATATATATATATATTTTTTTTTTTTTTTTTTTAATTTATCATATTATTAATAGCCTAGTTATTTTATGACCAGCGCTACTCGAGAAGTTGAATGGGTCGATGGCAGAGCGGTTAGCGCATTGCGAGTTCGAATCTTGCTTCGACCGATTTCATTCACCTATAGCACAAGCAGTTTATTTTAGAGACATATTCATTTTTACTTTTTACAAAAAATCATGAAAATCGTTTTTGTAATTTTTGGGGTGTAAAAAAATATTCCACGAAATAAATAAAAATGAACACACGTTAATAAATTTTTATACATCAGTCCCCTCAGTCCCTACCTCCGTCCCTATCCTTCATATCTTCTTGCTTGTCACTTCAGTTTCAAATAATAGACTTTGGGAAGTGGTTAGAAATTAGAATGAATAGCATAGCATAAGCATAACAAATAGTATTTAGTTTTGGCCACAATCCGTTTATATGTTATGTATATATTTTCACCGGAAGCAAGTGTGTAAGTATATAAAAAAATCAGAAAGATTGGACTCTGGGAAATGGTTTAAAATGTAAATGAGTATTATAAGCGTTGGAAAAAGCTTAGTATTGGCCACAACCCTTGTTTTATATACTCTCATCGAAAGGAAGTGTATATAAAAATATCAGAAAGATATGAGTGTTGGAAAGTGTTTTAGTGTTGACACCAGCCTAATCATTTTTATAAATCGTCATCAGAAGCAAGTGATGGTATCAGATCGGCCCACAATTGTTTTTATGCCTGCGAGGACTATTCACCTATTTTGAAAAAAATAACTAGCATATAACATAGCATAGTTACTCATGTCTCTATGACCAATTATGTCTTGTTAGTCAAAGTTTGATAAAATAATACGAAAATAAATCATAGCCCGAAATTTACGAAAAATCGCGAAACATATATAGAGTTATTTGGGTAACCCCAGGATGCTCTACCTCTTATGACTTTCGCTTGACTACTTTTGAGACATCCTGTATGTGTATTACTTACTAAAATATTGCTGAAGAATGTTAGGGGTAGAAGAAGAAAATATGAATAGGTACTAAAATTCACTAAAACAAAATATTTAAATAAAAAAATAAACAATGGACATGAAAGCCATATGACATCGTGAATATAAAAATGTATTATTATTATAAAATATATCTTTTCTTGTTGGACCTGATATGTTATTCAGCTTATGCCATAAGTCTTTTGATTAATTCCGATGGCGAGATCAACAATTCGGAACGCGCTGGATCCTGTTGTGAAAATTTTCTTTTCTGTTCCTCCTCTGTCAATTCGGTGATATTATCTCCTTTTACAAATTACCACAGTCCATTTTTTATTAAGAGTAGGTACTTGAGCTTGCGCACATAACGTGTCATAACTTTCCTTGCTACGATGCAATTTTATGTACCTAGCTGATTTTGTATTCATTTTTTGTTTACAACATATCTACTGCTCAGTGTCAAAACGGTCTAACATCAAAAACTGTTTTTTTTGGGAATTCAAGAATAACACTTTTTGGTTACATACCTAATATATATATTTGCTTCACAATAAAAAAGTAATTAAGTTTCCTGGTAGAGAACTATAACATTTAATTGTTTAAATTTTTCTTAGAAACATTCTCAATTTAAAATTACTTAAAAATGTGTATTACGCTTTCGCCCATTCAATAATGCAATATGGCATTGTTGCATGGGGGGGGGGGGGGGGGGGGCGTATAAAACATCCATTTTGCCTCTAGAAATTACGCAAAGGTTGATAATAAAAATTATAAATAAAAAACCATCTGACTACCCAACTTTGCAACTATTTCGTGATTTTCAAGTGCCATCTTTTAAAAATATCTTAAAAAAAATGTGCTATTTCAAATACATAAGGACATTGGAAGGTCGCACCATGCCTTTGTACGTGTGGCGAGTGATAGACATAATATAGTGGGTCAACTGTGTACCCCATTAACACATACAAGTTTTGCACAGCACTACTACACGTACAATGGGGTGGTGTGGTTCAACCAACTTGAAACAGATTTGAGACTGGCAATTGAACATAATGATTTTAAAAAAAAAATAAAGAATAAATCAAACTTATTATTTGACTGATATGTAAATTATATTAACTTCTTTTTGTATAGATAATAATTATGTATGTATAATATTTTGTGTATTCTGTATTAAATTGTCTCCTTTACACACGAGTGCTTGCACTCGTGTGTAAAGGGTAAATATGTTTTGTCTTACTGTGAATCTTTTCTATATAGTTTGTTTGTTTTATATTTTGTATATGTTATTGTAAACTTAATAAAAAAAAAAAAAATCAATTATAATAACACTAACAAATTAATACTGAATGAACTTACACAAACATCAATTGTTGTTACGTATAATTCACTTATATAATTTAAATATTGAATAAATAAATAATTTCATGCACGCCAAAAGGCCATTTCCTTCACGGGGTAGGCAGAGAGAACCGAATGCCACTTTTTTTTCTATCTTGACACGCATACATCGCCAATTCAACATGCTTCGGTTTAATACTTGATCATCTACTGTTCAAGCTTCTTATCATTCTTTAGTATGGAAAAGTGGGATTAATATTTTACATTTTTAACCATGTTTCTTACATATTTTTTTACATTAATAAACAGTTAACTTTTTTACGCTTTTCTATAAAACAGTTTGTCAGTGCATTTCTCAACGTTTATCGTATTGATAATGCATACTTTTGCCGGGATGTTTTTGTGTGTATGGTGTATATTTTTGTGTCATAGTTATGAACATAATATCATCATCACTGACAGCCATTGCTGCTCTCATGTATAAAATGTCTCGTAGTCGCCTGCATTTATATTTATAATGCTGAGTTTATAATCCAGTGGTCGCGAGTTTGTATCCTGCCACGACTGATATCGTTCACCTACAGCACAAGCATTTATAGTTATTTTAGGGACTATGTGAGGATATGTATGTACTTGAAACAAGTAAAAAAAAAATTCAAGAGCAAAAAACGAAGTCGACCCTCAACCGAACCTAGACTTTCCACACCGAAACGCGCTATGTTTTCCACCCATCATATCAGGTATGATGGACATGGGCATCTTTTTCATGGGTGTTTTTCGAGAAGCAGTAGAGATGCAAACACTGCATCCATGGAAAGATATTATACATGATGTGTGATGTGGGTCTTTGTTTGGTGAACAGTAAAACTTTTCTTGATTTCCGTGCTAAAATTTAAGTGGAATTTAGGAAAACAATTATATAATTTATTTTTAAATACATTTTTACTTATAGATTTATTGAACTAATATTATAAATTTGAAATAAAAAATGTTACCAAATATATACTGCATACTTTCATACTTTCATTTGGTACCCATAACTACCAGAGTCCTCCGTGGAGGACATGGAGCTAACTCCTAAATGGAGAAAGGTAATTTTTTTTCCCTAAATTTACAGAAAAATATATAGATATTAAATCGAATGTGAAAAATTCTATAACCCTCACATTATATTGTGGTAGTGACAGGGTTTAAAAAATCCATGAAGGGATTGTCATCCTTTCAAGAGAAAATTTACACTAATAAAAAAATACAGTGGAGAGTTGAGTGTTGGCCACAATCTACTCGTTTCATGTTATCAATGTTTTAAAAATCTTTTTGCGTTATTTCTCTGACAATATATATGTTGAGTCTTTTTTATCCCACCATTCTGATAGCCGTGTACCACTTCGACTGTTCATTTTATTTTATTTTTATTTTATGTACCTAGCTTCTCGGGCAACTAACAGGTACTATGTCAAATAATTATTTAACACGCACCCAATAACAAGCAAGTTGCCACATTCTGGAGACTTACAATAGTAATCATCTCACAGATCCAGACTGAAAACACAATTAAAAACTGTCTCCATCCCGGAATCAAATCCGGGACCCTCGGATCAGCAGTCAGATACCCAACCAATTGAGCCACTAAGGCGGACAAATAACGACATAAATATGCATCTATCTAGATTCTCAAGTATAAGACCTATTTGTACAAAACACAATACTGTCACTCTGTATCTGTGATTGCCCAAAACTGATGAGCAAAAGTTTTGCAAGTATTGCGGTTTTGGTCTTGCATGATTTGATGCTAGAGTCTTGCGGTCTTGTATTTTTTTATATACTCATTTATTTTTAGTTAAAAAGTAAGCAATTAACTAAATACTATCGACATTGGGGTTTTATCTAGGTAAAATAATTGGGGTTTTTTGTCTTGTTTCATTGTGATTACTGAATTTTAACAGAAGAATTAAAAAAAAAACTCTAAAGTACTCGTTACACCAAGTCCAAGAGTTGGTATGCAATACCAAGACTTGATCGAGTAGGTATGCAAGAACAAGACTATGACCACATTTGTTAATTCAAGACTAAGACCTCCCCGGTCTTGCTATTGGTCTTACATTTGTACATAAATAGTGCCCGGAAACAAAAAAATTGTGATTTACAATGAATTAAAATATTTAGTTAGTTTATTAACTAACAATTATACTGTCATCGTTATTCTTGACTAGTGTCAATAAACCTTCCAGTTTTGCAAAATATAAAAAAAAACCTGTGCACACTTGTATTTTTTTTAATGTTCAAAATATTATTTCCTAAAATTGTGCAATCGGTGTATAGGATGAATCATTTTGTCGTCAAGGGTGTATATTTTAGTGTTAAGCGCTGGCTATAGTTGTCGCCAAATATCTTGAGCCATTTCGCCGAGAAGTGGGGCGTTTTGTACATATACCAACCATCCAAGCAAATTTTATTAGTGTTACTTAAGGAATGTAATATGTAGGTACTTGACCTTTTTGTATGGGAAACTCACTGATGGTCATTTTTGCAAGTTGGAACGTTTTTATACTAAGCAGAAATAATATTTTACTTTTATTGTAGAAAACAATGCGCTCTGATAACAATTTGTTGGGATTTTACAGTGAAAAACATTAATTATATAATAGTTTTATATTATGGTTTATATAAATGGTCGTCGTGAAAAGTTTAATTGAGAAAAAAATTAGATGGTTATTAAAAAAACCATAGATATGCCAAAGATTTGATGAGTGTTCACTAAAATAGAGTTTTTCAAAGTTTTTTCTATTTAATACTTTAAAGCGATTTGATTGGTTCCCGCTTTTTTATGTGACGCCGCAACGTCGCATTGTGCAAAAGTGCAACTTTTCATAGTTTAAGATGGCGACTCTTGTACTCGTTACGAAGTAAATGTTTAGTGCAGTGTTTCTCAATATTTCAAGGTAAAAAAATAAAATAATATGTGCTATGTTTGATTATATGCCGTAAAATGCATTCGAGGCGTAAAATGCATTCGTAGCGTAAAATATATTTATAATCTTTATCGAAAAAAAAGCACGGAAATTTTAGACCCATATAAGATGAATTATGAGTTTAAAACTGTTTTTTTTCGATTGCCTTGCAAAATCTATTGAAATTTTTACTTATCAGCTTCCAGTGTATACTAATTTAAACTTTTCTTTGAAAAAAAATGTGAAAAAAACGTGTATCTAATCTCAAATATTTTTTACACTTTTTAATATTTTTAGTGTATGCTAAACTAAATGAATTAGGATTATCGTTATGTTTTATCATTCTTTTTCTTCGTAGTGCCCAGTTTGGCCACTCCGGTGAATGCCTCCCTGTTTTCAACTGCTCGGAACATCTTCAAGCATCGGATGCCGGTACATTCTCTTGCATTGCGCAGCCAGGACATCCGTCTTCTGCCGGGACCTCGGCGGCCCTAAATCTTGCCCTTCAGGACGAGCTGGAGGTGATATATTTCTCTCCACGCAGCACATGACCCAGGTATGTGATTTTTCTGATCTTACAACAACTCCCTATTTATTCTAGCTCACCTCAGAACTTCTGTATTGGTTATCATATATGTCCAGGGAATTCTGAACATTCGTCGATGGAGCCACATTCCAAATGACTGATCTTGCATCCATACAATAAAACAGAAGACACATTGCATTTTATTATTCTTTGTCGGAGTTTCAGGTTATTGTTGTATTTAAAGAAGAGTGCTTTCATTTTAAATGACACTCTTGACGCTATGGCCGTTCAAATGCATCATTGATCCAGTGTAATCAATCTAGCTGCCTGAAAATAATCCATTTGGCTATTATCATTAACACGTTTTTACCCATGTAATATAAAATGGATGAATTGACGTGAATTTCATCCCACCCCTTTCTAGGTGAGATGAAACTGATGTGCATGTGTTGTGCTTTCTTTTATAAGGTAATGCACACCCACACACCTGTCGCTGGTCACCCCACATTGTGGGATATGCCTCAATGGTATGGTCGTTGTCGCCTATCAATTTTTACCTTTTTTCGCATTCTAAGTCACATTTTTAACATAGCTACTCAAAAAACCATGTTTTTCTTTATTCATTAATAAACATTATAGTATTTTGAATAAAAAAATGTTGAGTGGCTTTGATATTTGTTGTCCCATTGGATATATTTGAATTTTTGAATACAAGAAGTTTAACATTTTTTTTTTTAAAATGTATAAGATTTGAATGAATGATTGTATTTTTACATAAATCTGCATTTATTTATTAGAAGAATAAAGAAAAATTTGCTGAGATACATTAAAAAATGTAAAAGTTATGATGTTTTCATAATATGGTGTAATAAAGACTTGGGAAATAGTCCTCGGGTAATTTTTTAACCAATTTCAAAAAATTATAACTCAAAAAGTATACAAGATATCAATATTATATATTGCATTGTTAAATAAGGATGTCAATAGGAACAAATGAAAAAAATCAACAAAAGCTGAAACCATGGGTGACACGGCTGGATGATTTGACGCGTAATGACTCGGGAAGAAAATATGGGAGGCTTTGCTGCCAAACTATCTTTAGTTATTAAAACGAGAGAAAGAGAATATTCACCTGTACATTGTTGCGCTTGTTTCAGATTGTTTCTTCTTGACAATCAGTTGATATCGGACATCTTAAGCATCATGCTTTGTATTAAAAGTCCCCCAAATAATGAAATTGTACTCGTTGAAGTCTGTTGGAGGAACGAACCTCACTGGGCTCTCTCTGGAACTATTCAGGTACCTACATATATATTTTTTTATAATTATATATCAAGTGTGAAGGTACAATGAAACTGGGCACATGTTATGATACCAATTTATGAAGAGCTACTTGTACAAATTGGATTGTTGCTACATGAAGATCTACCATTGGAGGGAATGGTTGAGGGATCAACAGCCAGAGGACGTGCTTGAACTGCCGGGAGTACATAGAACAGGTTAGGTCATGAACATGTGAGGTCATTTGAATAAATATCTACTTTTAGAGGGATATTTATTCAAATTTTAATGCAAAAGGGCATTTCTAAAAAAAAATGAGTGGGTTGTGGCCAACGCAATAGTTCTTACTACCAAGCCACCCTACAAAGTATTCAAATTTTAAATGGAAAATTTTCAGCATTTTCATGAAACGAGTTTGTTAAATTATTTTTGATATAAATATTTTCTTATGGAATCTTGATATTTCTTCAATGCCATTTTATGAAAGTGATGTGCCTTTTTAACATTTTGAAAATTAAAATATCAAATTGTAACTTTCCTGAGCTTGTGATCATTTTGGAATATTTGACAGTTAAAAAATTGAGAAGCCCTGATCAAATATCCTTCAAAATCTACTGGGGTCCAAGCGAGTATTACATGTACAAATTTAGCACACACACACAGATACATTTGTGATGAAACTTTGAGAATTAAGGAACTTAGATATTTATTGGATAAAGATAAATTAAAAAATGTTTATTTTACCTTAGTGCAGTCTCTTTTATCTTATAATATTGTATGTTGGGGGTCCTGTCTCAAGTCTAGTGTAGAGCCACTAAATATTGCTAAAAAATTGATTCTTAAAGTTATGTTGATTGATTCTCAGATGGGTCGATGGCAGAGCGGTTAGCGCGCTGGGCTAGTAATCCAGTGGTCGCGAGTTCGAATCCTGCCTCGACCGATTTCGTTCACCTATAGCACAAGCATTTATTTGCTTATTTTAGGGAACGTAGGAAGATGTATATGTACTTGTTTAACAAGGACATATATATTCATTTTTTTTTTAAAAAAAAAAAATGTACAAAAAAAAAATTCACTATCCATCCAATCTTCTCTTTGAGGAATGTAATATTATGAATATAAAACAGTTATATACCACACATACACTTATTTAGTTCTTCATTAATATTAACTCTGCTGAAAGAACTCAACAAATCCGACTAACTAGAACTGGCACTTCACTTAACTTCATGGCAATTTCTCCTAAAACTTCTTTTGGTCAAAGAAATTATAATTTTCAGGCTCCTCTTCTGTTTAATGTCCTTCCTGTCCATATTAAAACATGTAATTCCTTACACCAATTTAAAAGGAATATTAAGGCGTTTGTATGGACAGAGGATTGTAAAAGTGTGTTTTCTTCCTTGACATTCTTTGTTTGAAGTGATATTTTTATTTTTAACTTTTGTTATTTTATATTTTTTCTTCATCTATATTTATCATGGTCGCCCTATACATTTAGTTTTGTATCGATATATACCCATATCTGTTGATATTTTTACTGTTGTAAAATGTTTGACTAAGTAAACTCTGTATTTATGTCGCTCACAAAAACGTGATTGTATTTAACCTCGATACAGGTTTTTTCCTAGTGAGGTTGAATACATTTGTATTTTAATTTTCAAAATTTTATTTGTGAGATGAAATAAATTAATAAATAAATAATCTCAGCATGATACTAGTTGATAATCTGCAATAAAAAAAATGTGAATTCATAACTCCCCAATAACCTAGGGTTAGTGAGGAGTAACAACTATTAAGTCAATGTTTTTTCGTTTAATTTTATATTTTGTACATATTTCATTGATATGGAACAGTGTGATCGAAATATATGATTCTGAATATTATAGGAAAAACGAAAAATCAAGACACCTACAGAGTTTACAATCTGTCATCTGAGTTCCCTTATCAATATAAAAGCATGATTGGTAATTGGCTTCTGTCTAGAAATATAGCTCGTATTATTTAAACTACTGTTACAATTTTTTTTTACATGAATGTAAAATTATCTAATATGTAAACAAAAACATAATAAAATAAAAAGTATGTATTTCATAGAGTTGGATCATTGGAAGAAAAGTCTACTTCTGTTCATGATCTGTTTACTTCTGTTCATCCCTTCCTTGTCAATGCTTTTCTATATTCCTTACACTCTATATTACTTTTCCCCCGCATACACTCACCATCATACAATAACTCTACTACCCAAAATCAATAAGTAATATATTATTTTATTTCCTTTATTTGGAAAACATACAGCATACATAATAACAATAATAAAAACTAAAATGATACATATAATTTCATGTCTAATTAACATGTTTTCACTTATATAAAAGTTGTAATACCTAAACATATTATCTATTTATTCATTATTTCTTTTTCTTTCATTATCATTGGGCGGGTACATTCGAAACACGAGGAGAAAAGGAACATCAAATATTACTCCAGCTTAAATTTGTAATTCTCATAGCAAAAGTAAAAGGAACAAGCAAATGATAAAAAAAACATATTTTAAAATTATTCTGGTTAAAATAAATGTAACTATGTGAAACTTCATAATTGGCTTATTTTTTGTATGCTTATTTATAATTAAACATTAAAAGTGTATAGCTGTTAAATTTCCAAACAAATGAAAAATAGAAATAAGAAATGTAGATTGCCTAAGAATCAGCCCTATAGATTGTGTAATAGATAATTCATTATACTTGGTCAAATTATTATTTGTTATTTCTGAATCTATTCCAACTGTCGATTCGTTCATGAGAATTCAATTCTCTGAATGAATCGACATTATTAAGCCAAGATGGGTGTACTAAGGAACATTTTGTATGGTGTAGTGGACTTTTTGCATGCTAATAACACCAACTAGAGGCCTCGTAGCATATATGTTCCCCTACATGGATTTACTCAGAATTCGGAGTAGAACATTTTATGTGAGTTTTGTGTGTCTGTGTGTCCGTCCCCCATTATAACTTTTGTTCCGCTCAATTTACAGAGCCCAAATTTTCAGAATATATAAATAGTTATAGGCCTACAAAACTTTTATACTCAGAATTGTTAATTTTTGTTTCAGTCAGGGGTTACCAACTTTTGAAATTTTGGTTTATTTTTCCATATATCTCAGAAACCATAAAAGCTAGAATGCTGAAAATTGGTATAAACATAGACAAATACAAAATCTCAAATTATTTTTTTAAAAAAATTCCAGGGTTTCTCAAACATTTATTATTAAGAAAAATATTTTTTTTATGATAAATTTATGAGTATAACTGCCTATATTTCCAATTTTTTTAAAAGTATATATATATATTTTTTAACAATTTTTATAAAAATTGAATTTAGTGACGACATTGCTTCATACAATTTGTATGGTAGTAGCCTACACACAATATATAAGAAGACTTGTTTGATACTAATCTCCAAACATACATACATACATACCATCATGCTGTTTTCATATTCTGGGTAGGATCAAAGGACCTCCATACTATCCTATCTTGACATACATACCTAGGTACATGTGTTGTATAGAAAACCAAATATCTTAAAATATTAAATAATTTGTATTTATGAGTTTATAGTTTGGTACTTATTCTTCAACTATACGTACTATCGCTATCGACAGTTGGATCTCATGTGTTACATGCAACTAGTTTTAATCAATTCAGCAAATAGAACTTCTTTGGGGAGTGTCAAAAATTTTATTATTTTGGAAAAAATCTTGATTTCCATAAAAAAATATAATAATCTGTTTATTGTTTTAGGAAATTTCCAACAAAAATATATTTATCGTGGAGAAGCTGTTTCAAGAGATTTTGGACATACCCTAGCAGACTAATCTTACAATTTGTTGCAAATGTAAGTCATCTATTAATCTTTACGAAACCTACTTGAGAATACTTTCCAATCCTCTCATTTCTAAGAACAATTTTCAATTTGTTTATTATTTGTTTTATCTTTTTCAGATTGACTCACGGAGGAGCCTAGCCACTAGAGAGCGCATTCTCAGGTGGCGATTAGGGAAACGCTCATCAGATATGCAGGGTAGGAGTGAAATTAAATAGCCAACAGGCCGGAGATGGATATTCTCTTATAGATACCATGTTAACCAAGAGGATCTGTATCTGGTGTTCATAGATCTGGAGTAAGCTTTTAGATTGCGTACCACAAAAATTGGTATGGCAATCCTTGAGAGTACTACAAATTCCTGAGCAGTACATATCACTCATTAAAGATCTATATAACACAACATAAATAAATATTCAGATAAAAAGCGTAGCAGGGATGAGTCAACTATGCAAACTATTTGTATGGGTCACTTCGCTAGAAAGGTATGGAATATGCATCAGTAGGAGCAAAACATAATACGTGTGATGTAACTATAGCAACAAAAATAACATTGATCAACCAATATACATTGATGAAATAAAACTACTCCAAGTAAGAGAGTTCAAATATCTTGAACCAGTGCTCACAGCAAATGCAAACATTGATGCTGATGTTACCCACAAAAGCCGCTTATCGGAGTGGAAGTCATGATTGGATAAATAAGTGAATTTGCTTTTGAGGTACTGTGGCAGGTTTGGATTTGAGAGAATATTGTACAATAGTGACAAAATGTGTATATTGCGCCGCTGGCATATCCTGGGCCAACAAAGAAGATTGCGGTAATATGATATGTGATCAAATTTTTTCAACCCAAAGATGAATCTGATACATATATTCTGAAGGCGTTCAAGTTTATTGAGACGCACTTCATTAGCATACAGCGGCATAATCAAGCAATAGAAGAAGTGATTGAGCTAGAGTTATTTTACAACGGAATGGAAGAAAATTTTTAAGTTTATTAAGTGAATGTTCTTTTTTCTTTCCCCTTAGCACTTTTTGTCCCGTTTCTATCGGGGTACGTTTTGACCATGATCCTGGAATTGGCGAGTCTGGTTATTACATTGAAGCGACTGCCATCTGACCTTCGTAACCCTTAAAAAGGGGAACCAGACAAATTGGATCATGGCTACACATAGCTAGTGATAAAAATCCAGAGGTGCGTGCCCCGCCCGGATTCGAACCGTCGACCTCAAGCATGTGAGGCGAAGACATTACCGCTGGGCTATCACCGCTCTACATTACCGCTGGGCTATCATCGCTCTAAGTTTATTAAGTGAATGTAGGGCAAAGAAAATAGATTTGCTAATCGATGAAGATTCCAAGATCTTTTACAACCCTGGTATAAGGAATGCATTGGTTATTGATATACAGCAGTGGGAGTTGCAAATTTCTTATAGATTTTTTTATCCTTGTATAAATATAAATTCCTTATCGATTTTAATTGTGTGCCAATAAAAACAAAGGGAAATGCCTACAAGACTGCTGTAAGACCAGTAATAATTCATGGCTCCGAATGCTGGACTGTAAAGGAGGCACACAAACAAAAACTACACACTAACGAGATGAAGATGCTTAGATGGTCTGAAGACGCTACAAGGCTAGGCAGGGTGATCCCAGTGAAAGAAAACGGAATCAGGATTGAGATGGAATGACCATATGATGAAGTTTGAAGATCATACAACTCATACTGTACTAAAAATACAGGAAGGCAGGAGAGGTGAGAAAGGCACAACTGGATGAAACGACGGTGCAAGATAGAGAGGCATGGGGTATAAAAATAAGGGAGACAACACCAAAACAAATATGAGAGAGGGATGAGGAAAATATGAAGAGATCTCTATATTGAATGCTCACCATAATTTTCTGTGGAGAATTCAGATTATTTGAGCAGGTAACATTAGTTTATTGGTAAAATTTTGATATATTGTTTTCTCAATTAATAATCCATCACATTGGATTACTGTATAATGCTGGATTAGTGAGATACAACTGTACTGTAGGTCATATCTCAGTGTAAGAATCAGAAATATGTACATTTTTAAAATAATGTATGTAGTTACCAGCTATAATAAATGAAAAACTAAGAATAATACTATTGATTTATAAAGGGCAATACATTCTTTTGAACAAATCGACAGTTGGACAACATATATTAAAAAAAAACACAATCACAAGATACAGAAAATGATACATACACATTAAAATAACACATTGCCCCATGAAGGTATTAAAATTATAATGTCCTATTCTGATTCATTTCAGAGTATGAAAATGTCTGCAATCAACGGGAGACTATGGATTTTATTCACGCTGTGTGACGCAATGATTCAGACGGATAAATTTAGAAGAGTCAGAATAGGACATATTGCCCTTTACCAGAGTGCAAGCGCTTGTATGTGTATATATATATATATATATATATATATATATATATATATATATATATATATATATATATATATATATATATATATATATATATATATATATATATATATATATATATATATATATATATATATATATATATATATATATATATATATATATATATATATATATATATATATATATATATATATATATATATATATATATATATATATATATATAAATATATATATATATATATATATATATATATAAGAATATAAATAAAATACTAATGAAAATTAGTGTTTGGAATACATACTAAATGATTTTGTATATAATTGTGATTTACAATGCTTTTTTTAAATTTGTTTATAGAACAATCTTCTTCATATGATGGCAACTAGACTCCCACACTCCCCCAATGTAGGATGGAAGGACATAACCTCAGTTCTTGAAGATCCAGTAGGTGACTTAGCGAGATCACTCCATCGAGTCGGTGAGCGTCTGGACACTATTTTTAAGACATTTTGTTTACCCTTGAATGCATGATTTTTTGTATTGCATTGAAAATATTTTGTCTTTTAATTGAATTAGAACTGAGTCTATAAATACTTCACATTTTGAAATAATTTTTTTTTAAAAAGATGATTAACCAATTTGAAAGTAACACAATAATTATCAAATAATATTTTCATTTTCACTTTAATTAATTGATAGATTGTTCTATTATTGTCAGACTAAATCGCTGTCATAAATAAGTATTTTCATTAAGATGCATTTAAGGGTTCAATATTTGTGTTGTATTTCTGATCACTAGTGAAATAATGTATTATGTTGAGCATTTGTAGTTTAAAAACTATATGTCTAGAACCATTTGGGTAAGCAGAGAAGACTACACCTAGATCCGGGATTTAACATACATTTTGTCATCACTAATTTACTGTTTGTAGTCCTTAGCTTATAATATTCAATGTGCAGTACGAAGACTTTCCTATTTTAAGCTCCGTTAGTCATCGGTACTCGGTACACATTATTTCAAATGGATTATTTCAAAACCTTTTTAATTAAAAAAAAAAGTGGACTGAATTAGTTTAGTGTTAGGTATAATACAATTTATTGAAGCCTCCAATTTCCGCAAGCTGGTAAAGAACTGGTTGTAATAGAGTTTTGGCACCACAAAATTTTATCAACCCCTTAAGGGATCAGTCTGAATAACAAACCCAATTTTTCTATTTACAGTGAAACCCCCATTTAACGTTTTTTAAGGGTCTGTAAAAAAAAACTTAATTGGAGGGAAAATGTAAATAGGGGGTATCAAAAAAACACATTTTATTTAATACAGATAGTGCACGTACATAGTGTGAACACATGGGGGGGATATTGAAAAAACAATGTTTTATTTATTAATTCATTATAAAAGTAAAAACAGATTGTTCACGTAGTGTGAACATAAACATTAAAATTTTATTTTTTATTAAAAAAGTCATTAATATTCGTTTGTTGCATTTTTTCTTTTTTTGCAACTCTCTTTCAATATTATATATTGACCTAAAGACCTAAAGGTCTCGTCTTGTAATACGTTTGCTTCCAATCTTGGGCGATATCTAAATCAACACTACCACTGCGTGATTCCCCGCAAACTGACCTGTAGACCACATTATGCCTCTTTTTAAAACCATCTATCCACCCATTTGATGCAGTAAACCCTTCAATATTAAGACGATTCGCAATGTGCAGCGCCTTTTCACGAATAATCGAACCGCCGACGGGAATATTGCTGGCTCGCGCACTGACGAACCATTCTTTCAAAATCTCCATTTTTTCGTATTTCGACGATCTTATATACATATGTTTTTTCACCATGGGTTCACATTGAATGGCGCTTTTCTCAATCGATTCTCGATTTTTAATGATTGACGCTAAAGTAGTAATAGGAATCCCTAAATCACGGGCCAGTGAAACGCGTGAACCCACATGTTTATCAACTTTTTCGAGAATATTCCTTTTCTCATGCACCGACAAAGCTTTTCTTTGTTGAGACATTTTTTTTTCACTTTATAACGATTATACTGTAAATAAGAAAAGAACAGACTGTTAACCACTGAAACGAATATGAATGACGAATATGCGAAAGCACTGAAAGCAAAATGACAGATAGACAGATGATTAAAGATGTCGCCTATACCCACCCCATATGTACTCCGACCAATCACAATTTCGGAAATTAACCAATTACCACGTTGCGTCTTGAACTTCGACCAATCACAATTTCGGAAATAAACCAATCACCGTACGCCATTCTAAAGTCACGTCGCTAGTGTTTGTACTGCGCCAACTCATTGTCAAACGCGCGTAACTCACATATTTTGAATATTTCCGACGTAAATCGCGGGAAAAAAAAACGTAAAAGCGGGTATTAAATGTATTAAAATATACCGGGACCTAAAACTTAACACGCAATTGGCGGGAAAACGTAAAATAAGGGGACGTAAAATCCGGGTTTCACTGTATTATATTCAAAGTCAGGCATCCATCCTTAACTTATAGATATGTCCAACACATTCTCTCATTCACACCACTGTTTATCTTAAATAATATTTTTAACTTAAAAATTACTAAATTATTTCAATTGCGCAATCCATAAGTTTATGATTACTTCTTTTTCATCCTTCGCATATGTCTTGAGATTTGTTCATATCACTGAATTAGTAGTCTCATGTGATATGACTATCTACCCGGTCATCTTCTTCCGACTGGGTTCCCCTGAAGAATGATATGCGGAAGTTTGTCTTCTTGCATTCTATTTATTTTTAATGAAGAGGTCTATTTACAAATATTGTTTCCATAATAATTAATCTATATGGATAATATGAGTTATTAACCTTTTCCGTGCTAGGCGTATGCTATACAATGTAACACCTCAGTGCGGTGCAATTTTTGGACGAAATTAAAATCGTCATATCTCTATAACTACTCACCTGAGATATTTGAAACCTTCGATGAGAGAATTCGTTTTTAGCTGTTTTAAATGTTGAATACACTTTTTCTTTTTTTTGTCATTCTGTATACTATTTAACCTTTTCCGTGCTAGGCGTATGTTAAACAATGTAACACCTCAGTGCTGCGCAATTTTTGGACAAAATTAAAATCGTCATGTCTCAATAACTACATACTTACCTGAGATATTTGAAACCTTCGATGAGAAAATTCGTTTTTAGCTGTTTTAAATGTTGAATACATTTTTTCTTTTTTTTTGTCATTTTGCATACTATTTAACCTTTTCCGTGCTAGGCGTATGTTAAACAATGTAACACCTCAGTGCTGCGCAATTTTGGACAAAATTAAAATCGTCATGTCTCAATAACTACTCACCTAAGAAACTTGAAGTATTCGACATGCATATTCATTTTTAGCTGTTTTAAAATTGGTTTTTTCAACATTCCAGCTTACAAAAACATGACTAATTAGCAAAAAAATATCACATAGTTAAAAAAAGATATGGGAAAGTATGTAGGTGAATAAAACACAGTTTTTGACAATTGCTTATTGCCTTATATGTTTGTATGAAGTTTATCTGTAAGTGCTAAGACCTATGCACCACTGCACTGTGACTTTTATCAATTTATATAGTATAAAATAGTCATAAAATCATTGGATGTTATAAATACCACTAATAACTCAACAGGCTCAGTACTTTTTCGGAACATTTATAAAAGCAAAATTCATTCAGAATAGCAAAAAATGTTCAATATATTTTGTCTATCACCTAGTAAGATTTTAATAGTCGGTAACACAAAAAAATCGAAGTTACTTTAAAGAACACATGAACTTTAAAAAATGAGTTATTTTGAAATATTAATCAACGTTACAGACACAGAAAAATAATATCAATAAAAAATACAGACTTATTAAAATTATTTACACATACATAATACCGGTAGACTGCCATAATACCGGTTGGGCGTTTTGGGTTTGATCCCCAGCGGAGGGGATCTTACAAAATTGGTAAAAAAATAATATCAATAAAAAATACAGAGCAATATAAATTATTTATACATATAATAGGTACTCAATGAAAACAATGCTTTGCAGCATTTTTTTTTCACTTGATGTTTGTTTTTTATTAATGTGTTTTGCTATATCTTCAGATATATACTGGATCTCGAACTTGTAATCCCCTGTGGTTGCGAGGATCAAATATTTCTGGTAAAAAGCATTACTCAAAAAATCTAAACAATTGTTTTTGCATTTTCTTTTCAAAAGAGGTGTTATCGTTATATATGTGCGTTCAACTCTTATATGTTCACTAGAACTAGTCCACACACCAAACACACAAAAGTGTAGCAAAAAAAAACTATTTCATGTTTATTTTGATGGGCTTTAAAAATATAACCATACAAATCGATCTTCGAGTAAAATAATTTCAATAAAGTTAATAGGGGAGGGTGTCCATGAATCGGACATTTTTGAGAAATGTCTAAGAACTCATTTATTTTTTACACCCCGTGAATAATATTTGTATATTCTCAAATTACGTAGTTTTAAGCCTTGATATGCACCAGAGAAAAAAATAACAAAATATTTTTTGATGTATATAAATGTAATTTAAAAATATATAAAATCTGTCCGTTTCATGGAATCGTTTCCATGAAACGGACATAGGGTTCCATGAAGCGGACATAGTAATGATAACACTGTTTGTTGTATGAAAAAAATATGTTTAGTTAAAAAAGTTTGCAATGAAACATTTTAATAATCGTTAATGAGATGTACCTACATTACAAATATATATTAAGATTAATAACATAATATAAGTGGTAGAGTGAACAATAGAAATAAAAATATAAAAAAATAACAGCAAAAACAAACATATAATAAACGATATAAGTATTTAGTAAAAAAAAACGTTTTTTAGAAACACTTTTTACAAAAGAAGTTTAGTGCTCCTTTTACACCACATGTTTCATGTGCCCATATTTGACAGACTTTGCACTTCAACCAATCTTCTTGGCTGGCCGCATATGTTTTATTACACAAAGGACATGTGCTATTTTCTTCCGTTGATACTTCATTTTTTCTTTTTTTTATGTTCTTTGGTAACATTTCAAATAACTTATCAGAATCTATTGAGTCTTCACTGTTATCTGAATTATGTATTGACATATAAGATTCTTCTGAAGTAGTAGAACAGTTTGATGGAATTCGAATGTACTTACGTTTGGAATTTTTTTTTGGTTCAACAGCCTTTTTTTTAGCCTTTGATTGTTTACTAACGCTTTTCTCTACCAGTTTATCTTTCTCCGGAGTATCTGTTATAATTGACGATACGCATTTTTTACGATTTTTTTGTACATTTTTTCTTTTTTCTGCCTTAGGTAATGGTCTTATTGTTTCAGGTGTAATTACCACATTCAAATTATTGGTTTTCTCTTGTAGTATTTCTGAACATAGTTCAACTGGTTGTGAAGTATGTTCTTCTAATGTACTAGGATCAATTGTTATCCTTTCTGATGATGATGTGCTGGGGATTGGTGATGTCACACAAGTAGTTGTATTATTTTCTGTTTCGTCGATTCTATCTGTTACAAATGATGGCAAAAAATCATCATCGGTAAATACATTTTTGTTGATTGGATGAATTCCAGTTTTGTGAAAACCATTTACGATATTACTTAGTGTAAATCCCGTCAAGAAGGCTTCATTCGCAAATTCTGCGACCTCATATATTGAAACCGTTTTACCTGAATTAGACAGCATCCAGTTATTCATGGCAACCTTATATCTGGCCTTAAATGGTCCATACACGCTAACATCTAACGGTTGTAAACGGTGACTGCAATGAGGTGGTAGGGTCAAAATTGAAATATTATTTTATCTAGCCATCATAACCACTCCCAATGACAGATGAGATGAATGATTATCCATGATTATCAAACATGGCGATTCCTCCGTGGGTTTGACGAATTTCAAAAAGTGCTTCATAGCTTCGATAAACAATTCTTCCGTTATCCAGCCACTGGGGTTTGCTAAACCAAGAGATTCTTTTGGTCCCTTTGACAGCATGACCTCTTTGAAGTAAACCCTCGGGAAGACAAAAGCCGGTGGTATGGTCCCACCTGAGGCATTAACAAACCCAACCACAGTGATTAAATTACCCCTTTCGGCGGATGTAATTTGACCAACCTGTTTTGATCCACGGGTTGCAATTATTTTAGGTGGATTTGTTACAGTGCTGCATCCGGTTTCGTCTATATTCCAAATCATATGAGGTTGGAATTTCTTGTTTTGATATAAATGCTCCAATTTATCAAAAAACATTGATATGTTGTGGCGGTTAAACGAAGTAGCCCTGGACAATGAAGTATTCTCTGGCTTTCGAATCGAAAGTTCTTTATGTCTTGACATAAATCCACGTAGCCAATGCTTTGAAGCCGTCTTCTGTGGTTCCCATTTCGACACATCAATGTTGTTTGACCGAGCAAACTGATATGCCAGGTCCCTTGCCTGGATAGTCGTCAAACCATGACACATTTTCGATGTTGTCTTTAAATAATTTTCCAGCATATATTCTAGGTCTACTGAAAATATCTTCCTGTTTCCAATTTTTGGTGCATGAGTATAATTTTCACAATTACCTTTAGCCTTTTTTATTATATCTGCCAGATATGACTAAGATATCTGAAAGGACTTAGCCGTGGCTCTGATCGAATTTTTTTTCTCCAAGACTTCTCGTACGGCTTCTTCAATTACCACGTTGGAAGGTCTTAATCTTTTCTTGGGGGCAGACATCATTTTCAGCTGTAGATAATTAAAAAACTCATAAGTTAGAGAAAAAATATAATAATAATAATAATACAATTACAAAAGCACAATGTGAATAAAATAATAAACCAAATTATAATTTTTGTCACCCAAATTTCCCAAAAATTATTGTTATTATATTTTTAAAATAATAATAAAATTTACATCCACCAGAAAAATAATCAAATTGAAAAAGTGTGTACCCATGAAAAGGACACTAAAATGACCCATGAAACGGACGTCCGTTTCATGGGTCATTTTGGTGTCCACTTCATGGACCTCAATGAAATTTCAAGTAAATGTGTATAAGTTTATTAATTAACATAATATTCAAACTACTGCTATATTTTTATTAACCTTAATGTATAAATAATCGAAATATTTAAACAAAAATTTAATTAAATAACAAACTTACGTTTTACAGAGATGGAACACTGGAAGAAAAATTTACTTTTGCAACACGAAAAACTCGAACACGTCTAATAAGATCAAATTCAGGCGCACGACTGACATGTTTCTGTGGAGTGATGTGGTACTAAGCGTATTCTAGAAATATCGAATAATAGTATTCTAGTTCTAACCGGAACCGAATACTAGCTTATGTCCGTTTCATGGGCGTTCTCCCCTACTTTGTGAAAAGTGTTGGTTACGGTAATTTACACTGTAGATTGATGTACACTTGTGGTTTATTCATCAGAGCCCCCGATGATGAGGTTCCTTCCCATGTATAGTACAGTATGTGATACTTGCGATACTTTATGTCGAATTTTTAGTTTTTATAGGTTTTGCAATAAAGATAAAATATAAAAATATGACAATTTTACATGAATGTTATTTAATATGAATTTTCTAGGCCGTAGAATGGCTCTGGTCCTATCAGATGCTCTCTCGCACCCGTCCTGGCGAGTCTCAGCTCGTTTATTTCCTTCGACCCCCATATGCTCTGGTACCCAGAGTAGGGGGACCTTATTATTCTTGCGTAGTTCATTGAGGTTTAGTACTCATTCCCAAACCATTTGTGAGTCAATGTTTGGGGAATTCAATGCGATAATGGCTGCATGTCTGTCAGTTTCCAGTTTCCTTTTCTGTTTTGAATCCATCGGTATACCATTTAAAAGTAAAAAATAACTTCAACAAAGTCAATACTTTGGGAAAAATGTTGGTTACGGTAATTAACGCTGTAGATTGATGTACCATATGTCAGTGGCGGATACAGAAAAAACTCAAGGGGGGGCGCAAAGATACCTTGAGCTACTTTTATAGTAATAAAAAAATATAATCAAGTCACATGCAATGTTTAAAAATGTTTTATTTTTAAACTGATTATATACACATAGGTACAAGACAATGCCATCTTATGACATAAAAAAAGTTTCTCTTCCTTAAATGATGAATCCTAATCGCCTATTCTTTCTGGCAAATTGGTTAATAACATTGTCAATAACATTGTCAATAGGACAATCAATGTCATGGTGAGTGTTCAACAGAGCTAAGCCATTTAGTCGATCCTCCTTCATTGTCGACCTCAGCCATGTCTTTGTACGGCGCAATGTTGAAAATCTTATTTCTACTGTAGCAATAGATACAGGTAGACAAGCAATTATTTTGTATAGCGTGTGCAAAGTAGGATAGTCAGATATAGGACAAACAGACAACGCCTGCAAAACAGAATCACGATCATTAAGGGTGTTTATGCTCGTTTGCTTGTATTGAAGAATTTCTTCCATTAGTCTTTTTTCGATCAAAAAGGGTGATTCTTCTTCAAAAAACGGTAATTCAGTTAGGCACTGATTCAATTTATGTGCCAGATCATTACAGGCATGTTTCAGTAGTTGTGAGGGCAAAAGTATGTTGAATTTTAAATGATAAATATTTTCTTCAGCAAATGTTCTCTCATGTCAGTCATAACATGGTCCAGTGTTGAAATAAAAACAGTTCCTTTCCAATATGTCATAGCATCATTATTATGATCGCAGTTTTCCCTGTGTCTTTGTCTGCCTGTAAGACGAGGAACACTCGTATCCACGTCTAACTCTTCCATAACTGCTTTCGCCTCTTCAACAATACGAGAAAAGTGGCTATTTGAGCATTGAATCTAATTTTACTAAGTTTAGTTTGTCGATCGACAATTCTTGATAGAACTCCATTGTATGTTGATATGTTATAAAAATATAAAAATACTTGGTAATAGTTCTATTGTATTTATTAGATTATTGACGCGTTTCGTGCAAGGCACATCGTCAGAATAATGCTCTACAAGACTGAGACTAGTGGTTATATACAAAATTTACATGACAGATGTATAAAAATGTTGGTTTTTGAACGGTTGAAAAAAAGTTATATAATGTAAATGAATCTATACAAATCTACGTTTTAATACAATGAAAGTAGTTGGGTCACTGGTTGTAGTCCCCTGTGTCCATTAGGTCTTATTATGTTATATTGAAACCAACTTTCAGTTTAGCACACTTTTTATTGAATTTGACAGATGAGTATTGTGTGTCACTTGTCATGTGGGTATGTTGTACATAACAGGTCTGTAACAAAAGAATCTAATTTTGCTTTTGCCGTCGCGACGTCCAAGATAGGGTCTTGTAAGATTTTGCTGACTGGATATGTTATGTTCATAATGTCACTCACTGTAAACAGCGTGATAATATACTCGCAATTAGAGAGAGCTCGAAGGAGAATATTAGCTTTTGGTAGCCCTTGTTCTATCCCTCCAACACTGTATTTCTTTACGAACTTTGCAAACTGTTCCGAGATCAGCTGCGAATTGAATAACAGCATCATGTAGCTCAACCCACTTCGTATGACAATGTGACTTCAACGAGTGTTTTGCAACTGCGAGAGACAGAGGTTGAACTGATGACTTTGACACGGTGCTACTTGCGCGTTGATAGCTTTTTTTTATTGTAGCCACAGTTCCTTTCAATTCTGACATTAACTGAGCAACCATCACAGCCTATACCTACACAGTTCTCCAGTGACAGAGAAAGGCTTTCCATTCTCCTTAGAATAGGGCGGCACGGGCGGGCCCGCAGGGGGGGAGTGCACCCCCCCCCTGTATCCGCCACTGCCATATGTATACTTACAGGTTTATTCGTCGGAGCCCCCGATGATGAGTTTCCATCCCATGTACAGTACATTATGTGATACTTACGATACTTTATGTCGTCTGATTTTTATTTTTTTATAGGTTTTGCAATAAATATAAAATCTAAAGATATGACAATTTTATACAAATGTTTCGAAATTTTATTCCATTTTTCATATTTTGTTTTTATGTTGGAAATTGACATTAAGACATTTTACTTATTTTTAGTAAAAAAAAAATATATAGGCTTATAATATTACTGAAATGATATTTATTATAACTAAATTGGCTCGCAGCTACTCATAATTATTCAACATTAGGCCCAATTCAGATTCGACTAAAAATTTTATACGGAATTTTAGTATATGAGAAATGTCAAAAAGTTGACCAAATTTATACGGGATTAAATTGGTATTCAGATTCTCTAATTTTATCTCATGACGTCACACCGCGCGGATAAAATCCTTTTATCCACGGTTTCCCGTTGATTTGGACGTTTTCGTATTCCGATTCGCATCTTAGACGTTCGATCTTTTAAAGTATGACTTAAATTTATGCGGGTCGTTTGACATCCGTCTACAATTTTGTACGCTGGATAAGGGCTCCATTATTTGTTTTTACTTTATTCAATTATTATTAATAATTATTTGGTGAAATCGTTTAAAGTGGAGTATTTTTTTACTCACGTCTTAAGAAAAATAAACGCGATAACTTTTTAATTGTACAAATTTATGACAAACAATAATAATCACGTATTTATAGGTACAGGTTACTTGACTTTCGTTGATATTTTTAGAGACCACACAAATAATGGAATTTTATTATCTTTGCCTAGATAATGGATAAAGAAGGTAAAGTTGTAAATTTTATTGGTTTTTGTAGCTTTTAACTAATGATGTGACACGAATTTTATTAAAAGTAATTGTTAGAGATTCCACTTGTCAAAAAACGTACCTACTTACAAATTATATATCTATCATAATAATGAAAATCTACCAAGAATGGTCATTCTTGGTAGATTTTAAAATGAAGTATTCTAACAAGTAGCTAAATTTATATTCAATGTTCTACTAAAGTTTGGGGCTTCAGTCAAAATCTCACACACAAGTTGTCTGTCATTTGAGGTTAGGTTATTATATAAACCATTATGTTCATTTTAAAACTTAGGTAACTCTGGATTAAATAATTATTACCATGGGTAATAACTAATAACGCCCCAGATGAACCGACAGTATACTAAAAACAGGAATTCTTAGTTAGAATAATAATTTGTATACTATAAATAAATAAATTTTGTTCATTGCAGATGAAGACATTATTGAAATAGATATTGGCAATAGCGACAGACTTACTTATGATGATACTTACATTTTTTTCCACGTTGCAAGGACTAGAAGTAATTTAATAAGAAGACATATCACTTTAAAAAAAATCATATATATATATTTACTTGTATTAAATTTGTCACATTTTCTATGTAGGTATGTATAAAATAAATAATCGTAATATAAATACATGTGTATTCAATTTGTTGTATCTAATTTGTAGAACCTTTTAAGCAGTAGACAGAATGACAAGGAAAAATAAAACAAGTATGTAAATTGTTATAAAAATAATATATATTTTTTTTCATTAATTCTGTATATTATAAAAAAGAATTACAATAATATTTTCCGCCAAACTGCATAATAGTTTTTTGGCAAGGCAGATTCTCTTTTTCACATAGCTAATGTATCTATTTAAAACATTTTATTTTACAGATCCATAGGTAGGTATAATATAATCTGAATAGGTAGCTATTTACATTCAAATAATAATTAAATGCAAAAAGGTTATTATACTATATCAAAACACCAAAAAAAATACAATAATTAGTGAAAATAATAATTTAGTCCCTTGATAGAGAAACATCATTAAACTCTGGATTGTTAGAGATCGCCAAATCTGATTTTCTCTGGTATTCTGGATCCACAATCTTTCAACTCTAGTGTCACTAGAATTCCCTGTAAAACAAATAATAACATTGTATTACATGAATTATTAAATGGTCTTAATCATTTTAATAAAAGAAGCCGTCAGTCTAACATAATAAACACGAGTTTGAGTAATGACTGTCATATGAGTAGAAAATGAAAAATAATTTGAATTCAAATGAAAGATACAGTTTGGAATGTTACTTGTTATTACCCTGATGTACCTATGTAATAACAAGTGATGCGTCATAAATACGGCTCTCTTTTCTTCCAGTTATCACTAGATATGCTCGACATATTTAACCTATAAAATTTCAAGGCAAAACTTTATATTGACATATCTAACTTACCTTCATAAATTTACTATCTTTCCATTTCTCATTACACTATTCGTTGATACGAAGTCAATCATCAACTCCATCTGCTTCTTTGTACTCTTAATTTTGGATTTATCCTTAGGTATCCATAGCAAATAGCGCCGTACAAATTAGAAATGTTGGTAAACGTTGTTTTAACCATAGAATACACTAACTAGTTTTGACAATAAAATCTCTTTTCTATGGTTTTGAAGTTTTTAGGCTGTTGAATATTGCTAGAAAAATAAATTTTCGAATGTCTTGAATATATTATTTTTTGTGTCGCGGCAACACCGAAAATGTTTTTATTCACGGTGACTAAAATTTTTCGGGCGAATCCATTTTAGTCGGCCATTGTTTAAGACGAAATCAGAATACGGGTTTACGACGCTTGCGACTAAAATTTTATTCGGGACGTATACAAACTAATTTTAGTCGGCAAATCTGAATCGGACCTATTGTAATACGATATTCATTTACGATAATACACTGACTCCACTGACCCATTTGTACAGCCCGATGTATTTTGTAAGAACACACCCTTTATTATGTACCTAACCACCCATTTCAACATTACTATTAACTATGACTGAAACTCCCCCATAATTTTTAAAATAGAGAAATAAGTTGTACTTACTTTTTTGTATTTGAATATTATTTTTTATATATCTGATATTCTACGGATATATAATATGGGTATTTTGAAATAAATACACATCTTTTTCACACACACAATATTTGGTATACACCACCTCACTAGGCTAAGCCTGTACCGAGGTGGCAGATTTTTTTTTTTTTTTGCGTTATATCTGACAGAAAAATATTAAACTTGTATTTAACTAAAGCTTGTTATAAAGTATACCTATTATAAAAATAAAAATATAAACTATTGTAGCTTGATCATGTTTCCGCAGTATATAATGCCCTTGTTTCTAATCCATGTTTCTATATTTTTCTTGTATTTCAAATTATTCATCAACTGTATGTCCGTTATTTCACTTTTTATCTTGTTTTTTGGAGCTAAATAATAGTAATGTCTCTCCGAATGTCGTGTTTGTCTTTGGAGTCATGAGAAAATTCCTGCGTGTCGTCTCGTAATTGTGTTGCGGTGTAATGTGAATTGTTTTATCTTTATGAAAATGTATGGAAATAATTTTGATATAGGTATAACTGGAATGTTGAAAACTGGAAAATCATTAAATAATTGAACTGTTGGATATGAAAATGTTTTTTTTATTATAACCTTAATTAAAGCTTTTTGTGCTTTAATAAGAGGATCCATATTAATTTTAGCAGCGCCACCCCAACTAATCATTCCATGTGTTATAATCGATTGAGCGTAATATATTGTTTTTAAGTCGTAATATATTGTTTTTAAGTCTAAAGAGCCTAATATATTGTTTTTAAGTCTAAAGAGCGTAATATATTGTTTTTAAGTCTAAAGGCTCCTTAACTTAAAAAATCACATTTATGAACCACTTAGCGCAAAATTGCATTTCACCAAACAATCTTAGCCTCGCTTAGCGACGTCGGCGCATAAAATTTTAAGTGGCGGTCTCTAGTGGATTAACCGTCATAAGCGTCACATAACGCGTTTGACAGATAGATATTTGGGTTACGATTTCGTCGCAGAGTTGTTTTATTATTGAATTTATCTTTTTTTTTTGTAAAATTTAAGTTATATTTTGTTTATTATCATCTTGGAAGATGGCTGGATTCGTGAAATCGTTGAATAGACATGCTCCATCTGTTTGTTTTGAAGTAATTGCCGTGTTTTTTGAAACTTATTTAGTTTTTTCACTGGGGGTAAAATTTGTAGAACGTTTCCTTGGTTTATCCATAATTATACTCTGCTAAATAGTATACTCTGATAAATATGCGCGTTCCGTGTCGAACAATCTCAACAATCAACAAGTGCGAAGCGAATAAACAGCCATGACAGCGAGTATATCCTAGGATGTACACCGATTTTTTAAACCAAACCTACAAAAGTTTGGTAAAAATAGATTTGTTAGGTTTGTCTGTAGTTACAATTGCGGCTGGCATGAGCCAGTTGCATTGTATATTAAAAAAAGTAACAAATATTACTAGTTGCATGTAACACATGAGATCCAACTGTCGACAGCGATATAGTTGTATAGTTGAAGAATAAGTACCAAACCCATAAATACAAATTATTTATTATTTTATGATATTTAGTTTTCTATACAACACATGTACCTAGGTAGTCAAGATAGGATAGTATGGAGGTCAGTCTTTTTTTCCTACCCGGAATATGAAAACAGCATGATGGTATATGTATATTGTATGTTTAGAGATGAAGTATCAAACTATTAAGTCTTCTTTGATATTGTGTATAGGTGACTACCATACAAATTGTATGAAGCGATGTCGTCACTAAATTCAATTTTTATAACTAGTTGCATGTAACACATGAGATCCAACTGTCGATAGCGATAGTATGTATAGTTGAAGAATATGTACCAAACTATAAACCCATAGATACAAATTATTGAATATTTTCAGATATTTTGTTTTCTATACAACATATGTAGGTATGTATGTCAAGATAGGATAGTATGGAGGAAGATCCTTTTTCCTACCCAGAATATGCAAATAGCATGATGGTATGTATGTATGTTTGGAGATGAAGTATCAAACTATTAAGTCTTCTTACATATTGTGTATAGGCGACTGCCATACAAAATGTATGAAGCGATGTCGTCACTAAATTCAATTTTTAAAAAAATTGTTAAAAAAAAATTGAGATCTTCTACTACAATGTTAATATTTTTTATAGAAAATTAAATTATCTAGTTGGGGTGTTTCGGCTTTTTTCGATAATTGTAAAAGTTTTGGAAATATAGGCAGTTAAACTCATAAATTTATCATAAAAAAAATATTTTTCTTAATAAAAAATGTTTGAGAAACCCTGGAATTTTTTTGAAAAAACTAATTTGAGATTTTGTATTTGTCTATGTTTGTACCAATTTTCAGCGTTCTACCGTTTATGGTTTCTGAGATATATGGAAAAATAAAATAAAAATTCAAAAGTTGATAACCCCTGACTGAAACAAAAATTCAAAATTCCGAGTATAAAAGTTTTGTAGGCCTGTAACTGTTTATATATTCTGAAATTTTAGGCTCTGTAAATTGAGCGGATCAAAAGTTATAAGGGGGGGACGGACACACAGACACACAGACACACACACAGACACACACACACACAGACACACGAAATGTTCTACTCCGAATTCTGAGTAAATCCGTGTATGGAACATATATGCTGCGAAGCCTCTAAGTTGGTGTTTTTTGACTTCAAAGTTGGAAAAGCCGTGAAAAAAGTAGACCTCTCCATACAATTCTTGCGTATTCTGGCTTGATACATTGTCGATATGTTAAGAGAACAAAGTTCTCCTGAACAAATCAACAGTTGGAAAATAAAATAACTAAATTGGTGTGAATACTAAATAAACTGTCTGTACATGATGTGTCAAAAACAAAAACTGGTGTACAAATAAGGCTACCCTGACAGCGAGCGCCGCTAGCGCCATCTGTTGGCGCCAGCGGCAATTACCTGTACTCATGAGATCAAAGTAGTACTTTTTTATAATTAATTTATATATAGAGTAAAAATCGTGAAATTCACACGTTAGAATATTTTAATGATATTTTTATAGTTTATTATGTATTTCTTATTTGCATATTTTTTAAAGTAACGTTATCTTGAGTCCATATTCATGTTCACCGGAAACATAACAAAAACTAATCCTGACCTTAGCTTAGTGTGGCTGTTATTTGTTGGTGAAATGCAAATTTATTAAGGATTTTAAGGATTTAAGTTTCGAATGGGTACTTAGCTAATGTTCGATTTTGAGAGACCTTGGAGAAAGCGGCCGTTAGTCATTATGTTGCCAATGTTCTTAAAAATATAAATAAGCCTTCTTATTTTACTTGCAACTTTGCTCGTGAGTACAGTCATGTATGATTAAATTTTTGTCTTGGCTAGGTTGCCGTCTAGAATCTATACTGAAATAAATATCTTCATATTATATTAATTATATGTAAAACACTCACTGCCTACAAAAAAAAGCAATAGCAACCGATACTCATGCTGGCAATCCGTTCTATTTATCATGGTATACATATTTTTGAATATTATTTAAATGATTGATGCATTGGCGCTTGGGGCACAACCTTTTTAACGGGCGGTCTGGGTTCAAATCTCGTTATATATTCTCATGACTACACAAGCATTGCTTTAATACTATGAAGTTGTAATTTTTGATAGGTATTTGAACCAAAGGTCCCGGGTTTGATTACCAGAGACTGTTTTTAATTGTGTTAGGTATCTGAACCAATGGTTATGGATTAAGTTTATGGATAGGTCAGGATTAAGCACATTATTATGGTAAGGGCGTTATCTATCACAAGAACAGGTCTCGGTTGAAGATTTGGAATTTATTTCTCTTTCAGCCATTTTTTATAATAAGTATTGTTCATATCGTTATGGTAGTTTTCAGTTTTCTGGTAAGATTTATACATGAGAAAAGCATTGGGAATAAAACCTGCCTCACCTCCCGCATGAACAATATATTGTGAGCCCTTTGAAATTGGTTTCTTTAACCCTTTATTTGAACCATCAGACCAAGACATTCCTGATGTGTGGGTAGAGTGAATGTAGGTTTCATCCATATATACAATTGGCCTACCTTTAGAACGATATTTGGTCATGTTTTCTAAAAAAATGTGATTCTTTTAAAAACAGTATCACTTTTTTCTATTAATATTTTTCTATTGTGTTCTGTTTTTTTCCATTTGAAACCCAGTTCTTTGACCTCAAAGAAGTCATAGTGATGTTCGACTAGTCGGCGAATAGTCGGTAAAGCCGACTATCCGGCCACTTTTGTAGTCGGCGACTATTCGGCACTATTCGGCAAAGAGCGCAGACTATCCAGCTTCTTATTCTGTATGTATTTCTGCATAAAATGTATATATAGGAAGAATTACATTTTATATAAATTTTGATTTTCTCAACATTTTTATTTTAGAATAAGTCTTACACATTTTGAAATGTAAAGAAACCTTTCCTTTGGTAATCAACTAATAAAACAGCATAATATCTTCTTATTATTAAAATTTTTACTATGTCAAAAAAAATGCCTCGTGTCGATTTTTTTTTTTTGACAATGGTTCCCATAAAGTCAAGTGTAAACAGTGCCAAATGATAATTTTTCCAATACGCTCGCAGGCGGCGATTGCGATTTGTGCGTGAGTCAGATGTAAACGAAGCGTCACTTAAATTGCCAAATACCTCTAAAACTATGATCGGCTTAGCCGAATAGTCGGCCTCTTTACAACCAACTAATCGGCTAGTCGGCACTAATCAGCTAGTCGGCACAATACACATTAGTCTTTTATTACTGGGGCTTTCCACTTGGATAAATTTGAAACAACAAATAATAAATTTCAATAGGTATATTTTCCTCACATTATATATTTCTTATAATTATTAAGAACAATGGATAAATTTCAATAGAAATATTTTTCACTCAGTATATTTAAAAAACAATTTGCATTTGTTGTCATAACATTGTAAAAAAATTGTGTACGAGCGACATCGACATAATGAAACTTTGACTTAATGATATCCTTATATTTCTTAAGAACCAATGGCAAACAAGATTAAATAAAACAAAGCAATAACACTCTACTAAAGACTTTTATCAGAATCAAATATAAAATTGAAAAACATGATGAATGAGTGTTTCTATATTAGCACATGACATTTTTCGGAATGGTTTTCAAGAATATCCTGTTGACCGTTAATTGAAGGAAGTATGGTTTAAACCACCAATATCAAGTCCACATTCACGCATAGGTGAACTGTTACAATGTTCAATAGAAACATTTTTCACTCCTTATATTTCTTAAGAACAATGGATGAATTTAAGTAGAAATATTTTTCACTCAGTACCGTAGATTGGGGCTACTTTGATAGTTTTCAAATTTCAAAGTGTCATATTTTTGTAACCAGGTTTCGTAGGTTATCCAAAAAAATACTGGAATCCCAGTCGCGGCTCAGACTTTACTGTTTGTGTTACAAAAAAATTCTCACCCTGCAGTTAATGAGAAAAATATATAGAAAAAGGTGCTATCAACATTAAACCATGATCGGGGTAACTTTGATACATCCCATTTTTTTTCACAGAAAATGATTACATTCAATGAAGTCAAAAAAGCTCCACAAAATAAAATCTACAAGAAAATTATGAAATTAAAGGCAAAATAAAATATGTGGGTATCAACTTATGTGGGGTTAACTTTGACAAGTACAGGAAATGTACTAGATAGAACACGAATGAACATGGGTTACTTTGGTAAAGGAAAACGCGAATAAAATATAATCAATATATTTTTATTAGGATTATTCATACATATTTTAAAACAGAAAACAAACATTACCCTCTAAGCAACATATCATTAACATAATACGGCCTATTCGTGCCGGAAAAAAAATAATACATAAAAAAACAACAAAATAGCAATGAAAAATAATCTCAGTGTTCATTTGTATCGATCTTCAGTGGAAATGTGTACGCGGTGTAGTGTTTGTTGATTACTGTAACAGATGGTGCAGGAAGGATAAGCAGGACGTCAGAGAAATCAATAGATGATTCGTCATTCGGGATGGCCCTGAAAATAGTTTTCTCTCTGTTCATAGTCTTATAGCCTGCCTGAATAAAATTGAACCAGAACAAATGTGTCTTCGTTGAGAAGTTCGTTTTGTGGCTGCATGCATTCAGCATTTTGGGAAGAACCTGCAACTTGTTCGACAGCATTAGTTTCAGTTGCAGGCTTGCTGTTGGCACTTACTGTCCCCACAATCATTACAGGCTCCACCATCAGAAGAGTTCTCTTCCGTCGTGGTTCTTCATTATCTGGATAACGCTGGCTTTTTAAGAAGGTGATCCGGAGTGTTGTTGTGATGTTGGTCACTCTTCACTCTAGCGGCAGCACCGACCAGCTAATATCATTTTGCAACGTTGTTGTTGAAAATAATACATCATTGTATCGTTATAAAAAAGCTTTTAACAAAATCATCATTGGAACGTTGTAATTGAAATCGTTCTAACGCTCGCAACGTTAAACGATGGTTTAAAATGAGTTTGACTATTTTTTTTAAACGAATATTTTAATCAGATTTTATTTAAATTGTCACCTCAACTTCTATATTATAGCTGTTCCCTTTTATGACCACCGTAGAATGCCCATATTGCTACCTTTGAATGGTCATAAATGGCAGCCTATGTAATTGATACGCTGGAGCGGTTCTCAAACTTCTTTTGTTTCACAAACAATTTTGAACTTACCTCATCTTTTACTTCTTGTTGAGAAACATTACTGGCATTTGATAATGACCTGTGATGCAATTTACCATCTGATTCTCGCCTAGAAAAAAATAATGAAATAATGTCATAGAATTATGAGAAAAAAATCATATACAACTTTTTTCATGATTCTATGTGATTATGGAGTTCTATCATGAAGTAACAGTTTCAAACATTGAAAAAATTAATAATGTCTTGTATCTAAATATACATATTCTTTCATAACACATTTGAAATATTCTTACATCTCCTCCAATCTTGCCTGAAGTCTATATTGGTCTATGATAGGGATACGGATAAGGAGAGGATTCAAAAGGATATCCCTAACATAACCGCCCACCAATTTGCGAAGAAAAATTAAAATATTATTACGAAAGATAGAAATACTCCAAGAGATGGCAACTTTGACAAAGAAGTCACCAGCGCTCTACTGAACGCTGAGTGAGCACATGAATGAATCTAAATATGAAGAAAACTGTGAAACGTAAAACGAAAGATAACTTACACGTAGCAGCAGTTTTTTACTATTGTTACCTAATAATAGGGTAGCCTATGAAACCTAAGTACTAATAAATAAAATATATAAGAAAACATAATAACATCTATCTCTAAGATGTAAAATAAAACTTAGAAATGAAACAAATGTTAATAAAAAAGAAGCACCACTATAGGTGTATACTAATTATAACGTAAATGAAATTTAAATACTAAGTGTTTGGAAGTGGACATACTTTCGTAACAGGCCTTAATAGGTTCCAGCCTTCGTCTTTACTGATACCACCCTAACCACCCCATCCGTTCCAGGATTAACAGTGGTTATGCGGCCTAGTGACCACTTGGAAGGTGGAAGTCGAGGATCACAAGATCACCAATCTTAATGTTTGTATGGGAGGTAAACCACTTTTCTCGTTGTTGCAATATATGAGCACACAGCCCACGTCTAGATGAACCGCTTTTGTAGACATACACACGAAAAGACAAATGTATGCAGTGGTAAATTTGGCACCTCGACGCTTATACTCTTTGAGAAGAAATGGTCCTCCAAAATCTATACCGACACACGAAAATGGACGACTCGGAGTAATTCTAGCAGTAGGAAGGTTTCCCATTAGAGGGTTGACCGAAGATGCTTTCAACTTTTCCGATCTTTGCACTCTCCCAATCCCGTTCCTGCTTCTGCTTCTTGTCCTCTTCCATCATCTTGATCTTTTCTTCGACAAGTTCAATATTGTTGCCTCTCTCCAATGATAAACATTGCCATTATTTTGTTATCTCTTTCTAATATGGCCGCCTTCAGCTCCTTCACTAAAGCTTCTAATGATTTCATTGGTTCCAACTTGTATCTGGAAGATATAAACATAATATTTTATAGTTTATCATACAGAAAAAAGGTATTAGAAACAGTTTATTTTATCGGTCCAGTACTTTATTTTTATTCAATGGAAAAATTCCTGTTGAATAAAAGGAATTTAAACTGACGTGTTGACTTTGTCACTCTCTTATTTACAATGAGGAAGATCGTGGTGAAACTGGTCTGAATGTAAACCCAGATGAAGAATCACCCATAGAATCTGGTGTGCCCGGAGTAGATGGAGTAAGGCGATCGACTGACCAACAACATCTCTTTGCTGCCGGCATTTCGTCCAGGTCGAATCTGCGTATTTAACTCCACGGCAGTAGAATCCCTTTCTTTTTTCTTGCCTGAAGTCTATATTGGTCTGTTAACAATCTCTGGTAGGCTGTCTTCTCCTTGTCTAACTCAGAAATAAGTTCTCGCTTTTCCAATTCATATTGCTCTCGTGTTTTTTTCTCAGAATCTGAGGGCAAACATAAAGAAATCACAATAAGAAATTGTATTTACCTACTTTGATTTACTATCATCGATAATAAATAATGAAAAATCATTATGTTCTTAGATGATATTGTTAATAAAAGAATATGTTCTTGTGCTCTTCCATCATCTAGTTCTTTTCTGAATCATTCAACTTTTTGAATGATTCGCGATCTTTTCGGGGTATTTAACTCCACGGCGGTAGATCCCTTTCTTTATTCCTGGTTCATCGCTTACGTTTGACTCATCTTCGTTGAATATGTTACTAGGTGGTACATCTTTTAAAGTCTCCTCCAAATTTTGAAAATATTTTTCAATGGTAGGCCGATCGATTACGGCACGAGCCCTTTTGATGTTGGTTGACGATCGTTGTCCGTATGAGTTTTTGTTCCGTTTCAGTAGACTGTTTATTTTACAAACATATTTGTGGGGAAAGCTCTTTTTTACTTAATAAGATAATATATTTTTAATTTATTTTTAAATAAAACGAATAATACATTAATAACGCCGAGGTCCCATTATAATATTAATGATGCATTAAACAGAGCCAAATATTAAAAACAAACATTTATTCATATTTCTAAAGACAGATTGTAAAAAATGAATGGATAACAATTTCATGACGCATTAATAAATACATAAAACGTAGCATTATAAATTATCCTAGCCATAAACCATTCCATTAAAAATATATTTTTTTTAAACCAGTTGTAAGAAAATACATTCACATAAATAAAAAGAATTTGCATGTTCCATGTGCGGAATTTTAATATTAAGTTTAATATTATTACGTTTGCTAAGAATGATTTCAGGTAGTTCATCGTCAGTGGAAGAATCTTCCACATCACTGGACGGAACATATTTCTCGATATATTTTTTATTTTTGGTATGATCTGATTGCTTGTCATCAAGCCCCAGAACTTGGGTCTGCTGATTGTATGGGTTGTCATCATCTTCCTCTTCTTCGTTACATGGAATCTCACTCTAAAGATTTTTCATTGCTAGTATTTGGGTGGTTGGTATTGTTCACAAAAAAAAAAATGTTTGATTTTCTAGCTTGGATTCCTGCGTCTGAGTTTTTGTGCCGTTTCAGTAGACTGTTTATTTTACAAACATATTTGTTGGCAAAGCTCTTTTTTTTCTGGGAATTAAATTGAACCAGAACAAATGTGTCTTCGTTGAGAAGTTCGTTTTGTGGCTGCATGCATTCAGCATTATGGGAAGAACCAGCAACTTAACGCTAAAATAATAGCACTCTGGGTGTCATTTGGTGCCATAAAAATACAAAAAAATCACCTTTTTGATTGACAGAATTCAATTCCTTGAGGCTCATCAACTCTTTTCCGATCTTTGCACTCTCCCAATCCCATTCCTGCTTCTGCTTCTTGTGCTCTTCCATCATCTTGTTCTTTTCTTCGACAAGTTGAGCATGCAAAGGCTTCTCAATAATCGCTCTAGGATTTTCAGAAGCCCAAATGCGGCAATTTTGATTGTTAACATACCCTGACAAGGGAAAATGGGCTTTGTCTGAAAAAATGATTTTTTCATAAAAACCAGCGGATTGTTCCTGAATGAATTGAGCGAATCTACGGCGATGTGAATGGTTGGTCGGATACAATTTCTGCGCCAGTTGAACCTTGTAAGGCTTCAAAGCCAAATCCTTACGCAAAATTCGCCATGTGGTGGTTTTGGATGACCCCAATTGTTGAGAACGTCGAGGAATTGACAAATTTGGATCTGCTTCGACACTGTGGCTCACGGTAGCAATGTTTTCAGTTTTTAGTCGCGTTGGTGTTGGCACATTTTGTATCGAGCCTGTCGACCCAAATTTAATGACCAAATTCTTAATAGTGGTCTCAGAAGGACGATTATGTTGTCCGAAAATATCACGAATTTGACGAAATGTAACTTTAACAGAACCAACATTTTCATAGTGGATTTTAATTCGATTTTCAAGCGAAATTGAATTCATTGTAACAATTGCCAATGCATCTACTACGAATACGTCAAAAAACTAAATGTCAAAACTAACATGTTGTTGGTTTTGCCATAATTGAAAAACAAAGTTCTTGTTAAACAACCCATTATAATAGCACTCTGGGTGTCATTTGGTGCCATAAAAATACAAAAAATCACCTTTTTGATTGACAGAATTCAATTCCTTGAGGCTCATCTGCGTATTCAACTCCACGGCGGTAGAACCCCTTTCTTTTTTCTTGCCTGAAGTCTATATTGGTCTGTTAACAATCTCTGGTAGGCTGTCTTCTCCTTGTCTAACTCAGAAATAAGTTCTCGCTTTTCCAATTCATATTGCTCTCGTGTTTTTTTCTCAGAATCTGAGGGCAAACTAAAAGAAATCACAATAAGAAATTGTATTTACCTACTTTGATTTATATATATATATATATATATATATATATATATATATATATATATATATATATATATATATATATATATATATATATATATATATATATATATATATATATATATATATATATATATATATATATATATATATATATATATATATATATATATATATATATATATATATATATATATATATATATATATATATATATATATATATATATATATATATATATATATATATATATATATATATATATATATATATATATATATATATATATTATCTGCGTATTTAACTCCACGGCGGTAGAACCCCTTTCTTTTTTCTTGCCTGAAGTCTATATTGGTCTGTTAACAATCTCTGGTAGGCTGTCTTCTCCTTGTCTAACTCAGAAATAAGTTCTCGCTTTTCCAATTCATATTGCTCTCGTGTTTTTTTCTCAGAATCTGAGGGCAAACAAAAAGAAATCACAATAAGAAATTGTATTTACCTACTTTGATTTACTATCATCGATAATAAATAATGAAAAATCATTATGTTCTTAGATGATATTGTTAATAAAAGAATATGTTCTTGTGCTCTTCCATCATCTAGTTCTTTTCTGAATCATTCAACTTTTTGAATGATTCGCGATCTTTTCGGGGTATTTAACTCCACGGCGGTAGATCCCTTTCTTTTTTCCTGGTTCATCGCTTACGTTTGACTCATCTTCGTTGAATATGTTACTAGGTGGTACATCTTTTAAAGTCTCCTCCAAATTTTGAAAATATTTTTCAATGGTAGGCCGATCGACTACGGCACGAGCCCTTTTGATGTTGGTTGACGATCGTTGTCCGTATGAGTTTTTGTGCCGTTTCAGTAGACTGTTTATTTTACAGACATATTTGTAGGCAAAGCTCTTTTTTACTGAATAAGATAATATATTTTTATTTTATTTTTAAATAAAACGAATAATCCATTAATAACGCCGAGGTCCCATTATAATATTAATGATGCATTAAACAGAGCCAAATATTAAAAACAAACATTTATTCATATTTCTAAAGACAGATTGTAAAAAATGAATGGATAACAATTTCATGACACATTAATAAATACATAAAACGTAGCATTATAAATTATCCTAGCCATAAACCATTCCATTAAAAATATATTTTTTTTAAACCAGTTATAAGAAAATACATTCACATAAATAAAAAAAAATTGCAAGTTCCATGTGCGGAATTTTAATATTAAGTTTAATATTATTACGTTTGCTAAGAATGATTTCAGGTAGTTCATCGTCAGTGGAAGATTCTTCCACATCACTGGACGGAACATATTTCTCGATATATTTTTTATTTTTGGTATGATCTGATTGCTTGTCATCAAGCTCCCGAACTTGGGTCGGCTGATTGTATGGGTTGTCATCATCTTCCTCTTCTTCGTTACATGGAATCTCACTCTGTAAAGATTTTTCATTGCTAGATTTGGGTGGTTGGTATTGTTCACAAAAAAAAAAAATGTTTGATTTTCTAGCCTGGATTCCTGCGTCTGAGTTTTTGTGCTTTTTCAGTAGACTGTTTATTTTACAAACATATTTGTAGGCAAAGCTCTTTTTTTCTGGGAATAAAATTGAACCAGAACAAATGTGTCTTCGTTGAGAAGTTCGTTTTGTGGCTGCATGCATTCAGCATTTTGGGAAGAACCAGCAACTTAACGCTAAAATAATAGCACTCTGGGTGTCATTTGGTGCCATAAAAATACAAAAAAATCACCTTTTTGATTGACAGAATTCAATTCCTTGAGGCTCATCAACTCTTTTCCGATCTTTGCACTCTCCCAATCCCATTCCTGCTTCTGCTTCTTGTGCTCTTCCATCATCTTGTTCTTTTCTTCGACAAGTTGAGCATGCAAAGGCTTCTCAATAATCGCTCTAGGATTTTCAGAAGCCCAAATGCGGCAATTTTGATTGTTAACATACCCTGACAAGGGAAAATGGGCTTTGTCTGAAAAAATGATTTTTTCATAAAAACCAGCGGATTGTTCCTGAATGAATTGAGCGAATCTACGGCGATGTGAATGGTTGGTCGGATACAATTTCTGCGCCAGTTGAACCTTGTAAGGCTTCAAAGCCAAATCCTTACGCAAAATTCGCCATGTGGTGGTTTTGGATGACCCCAATTGTTGAGAACGTCGAGGAATTGACAAATTTGGATCTGCTTCGACACTGTGGCTCACGGTAGCAATGTTTTCAGTTTTTAGTCGCGTTGGTGTTGGCACATTTTGTATCGAGCCTGTCGACCCAAATTTAATGACCAAATTCTTAATAGTGGTCTCAGAAGGACGATTATGTTGTCCGAAAATATCACGAATTTGACGAAATGTAACTTTAACAGAACCAACATTTTCATAGTGGATTTTAATTCGATTTTCAAGCGAAATTGAATTCATTGTAACAATTGCCAATGCATCTACTACGAATACGTCAAAAAACTAAATGTCAAAACTATCATGTTGTTGGTTTTGCCATAATTGAAAAACAAAGTTCTTGTTAAACAACCCATTATAATAGCACTCTGGGTGTCATTTGGTGCCATAAAAATACAAAAAATCACCTTTTTGATTGACAGAATTCAATTCCTTGAGGCTCATCTGCGTATTCAACTCCACGGCGGTAGAACCCCTTTCTTTTTTCTTGCCTGAAGTCTATATTGGTCTGTTAACAATCTCTGGTAGGCTGTCTTCTCCTTGTCTAACTCAGAAATAAGTTCTCGCTTTTCCAATTCATATTGCTCTCGTGTTTTTTTCTCAGAATCTGAGGGCAAACTAAAAGAAATCACAATAAGAAATTGTATTTACCTACTTTGATTTATATATATATATATATATATATATATATATATATATATATATATATATATATATATATATATATATATATATATATATATATATATATATATATATATATATATATATATATATATATATATATATATATATATATATATATATATATATATATATATATATATATATATATATATATATATATATATATATATATATATATATATATATATATATATATATATATATATATATATATATATATATATATATATATATATATATATATATATATATATATATATATATATATATATATATATATATATATATATATATATATATATATATATATATATATATATATATATATATATATATATATATATATATATATATATATATATATATATATATATATATATATATATATATATATATATATATATATATATTATCTGCGTATTTAACTCCACGGCGGTAGAACCCCTTTCTTTTTTCTTGCCTGAAGTCTATATTGGTCTGTTAACAATCTCTGGTAGGCTGTCTTCTCCTTGTCTAACTCAGAAATAAGTTCTCGCTTTTCCAATTCATATTGCTCTCGTGTTTTTTTCTCAGAATCTGAGGGCAAACAAAAAGAAATCACAATAAGAAATTGTATTTACCTACTTTGATTTACTATCATCGATAATAAATAATGAAAAATCATTATGTTCTTAGATGATATTGTTAATAAAAGAATATGTTCTTGTGCTCTTCCATCATCTAGTTCTTTTCTGAATCATTCAACTTTTTGAATGATTCGCGATCTTTTCGGGGTATTTAACTCCACGGCGGTAGATCCCTTTCTTTTTTCCTGGTTCATCGCTTACGTTTGACTCATCTTCGTTGAATATGTTACTAGGTGGTACATCTTTTAAAGTCTCCTCCAAATTTTGAAAATATTTTTCAATGGTAGGCCGATCGACTACGGCACGAGCCCTTTTGATGTTGGTTGACGATCGTTGTCCGTATGAGTTTTTGTGCCGTTTCAGTAGACTGTTTATTTTACAGACATATTTGTAGGCAAAGCTCTTTTTTACTGAATAAGATAATATATTTTTATTTTATTTTTAAATAAAACGAATAATCCATTAATAACGCCGAGGTCCCATTATAATATTAATGATGCATTAAACAGAGCCAAATATTAAAAACAAACATTTATTCATATTTCTAAAGACAGATTGTAAAAAATGAATGGATAACAATTTCATGACACATTAATAAATACATAAAACGTAGCATTATAAATTATCCTAGCCATAAACCATTCCATTAAAAATATATTTTTTTTAAACCAGTTATAAGAAAATACATTCACATAAATAAAAAAAAATTGCAAGTTCCATGTGCGGAATTTTAATATTAAGTTTAATATTATTACGTTTGCTAAGAATGATTTCAGGTAGTTCATCGTCAGTGGAAGATTCTTCCACATCACTGGACGGAACATATTTCTCGATATATTTTTTATTTTTGGTATGATCTGATTGCTTGTCATCAAGCTCCCGAACTTGGGTCGGCTGATTGTATGGGTTGTCATCATCTTCCTCTTCTTCGTTACATGGAATCTCACTCTGTAAAGATTTTTCATTGCTAGATTTGGGTGGTTGGTATTGTTCACAAAAAAAAAAAATGTTTGATTTTCTAGCCTGGATTCCTGCGTCTGAGTTTTTGTGCTTTTTCAGTAGACTGTTTATTTTACAAACATATTTGTAGGCAAAGCTCTTTTTTTCTGGGAATAAAATTGAACCAGAACAAATGTGTCTTCGTTGAGAAGTTCGTTTTGTGGCTGCATGCATTCAGCATTTTGGGAAGAACCAGCAACTTAACGCTAAAATAATAGCACTCTGGGTGTCATTTGGTGCCATAAAAATACAAAAAAATCACCTTTTTGATTGACAGAATTCAATTCCTTGAGGCTCATCAACTCTTTTCCGATCTTTGCACTCTCCCAATCCCATTCCTGCTTCTGCTTCTTGTGCTCTTCCATCATCTTGTTCTTTTCTTCGACAAGTTGAGCATGCAAAGGCTTCTCAATAATCGCTCTAGGATTTTCAGAAGCCCAAATGCGGCAATTTTGATTGTTAACATACCCTGACAAGGGAAAATGGGCTTTGTCTGAAAAAATGATTTTTTCATAAAAACCAGCGGGTTGTTCCTGAATGAATTGAGCGAATCTACGGCGATGTGAATGGTTGGTCGGATACAATTTCTGCGCCAGTTGAACCTTGTAAGGCTTCAAAGCCAAATCCTTACGCAAAATTCGCCATGTGGTGGTTTTGGATAACCCCAATTGTTGAGAACGTCGAGGAATTGACAAATTTGGATCTGCTTCGACACTGTGGCTCACGGTTGCAATGTTTTCAGTTTTTAGTCGCGTTGGTGTTGGCACATTTTGTATCGAGCCTGTCGACCCAAATTTAATGACCAAATTCTTAATAGTGGTCTCAGAAGGACGATTATGTTGTCCGAAAATATCACGAATTTGACGAAATGTAACTTTAACAGAACCAACATTTTCATAGTGGATTTTAATTATTTTAATTCGATTTTCAAGCAAAATTGAATTCATTGTAACAATTGCCAATGCATCTTCTACGAATACGTCAAAAAACTAAATGTCAAAACTATCATGTTGTTGGTTTTGCCATAATTGAAAAACAAAGTTCTTGTTAAACAACCCATTATAATAGCACTCTGGGTGTCATTTGGTGCCATAAAAATACAAAAAATCACCTTTTTGATTGACAGAATTCAATTCCTTGAGGCTCATCAACTCTTTTCCGATCTTTGCACTCTCCCAATCCCATTCCTGCTTCTGCTTCTTGTGCTTTCGTTTTTCCATCTATCGGCGCCACAAATCTGTTAAATGCTCCCGTCCGCCGGATGGATCACAAACACACACACACACCCCTCGCCCTTCACCAGCTGGCGGCGCCCCCCGCCGGGGCCCACCGCGTCCCCCCCACAACACCCACCGTCCCCTCGCCCAATCTATTTCACCGCACCACACACTCAATTAACAGCTCTGCACGATAGCACTTCACAGTCACGAAGTTTGTTCACTTGGACGCCACCGAACACAAAACAGAAAACACTTTCACTTGTCAATCAACGACGCACTGACACTAGACGAAGACGTTGAACACATCATTTCCGACGAATCATCGTAGCTAATTTTGATAACAGAGACACGCACAACACACTTTACTCAGATATGTCCACGTCCGAGGATCTGCGAAACGCGACGACTTATATATATATATATATATATATATATATATATATATATATATATATATATATATATATATATATATATATATATATATATATATATATATATATATATATATATATATATATATATATATATATATATATATATATATATATATATATATATATATATATATATATATATATATATATATATATATATATATATATATATATATATATATATATATGGTTGGATAATTTATATAGCGCCGTTTTCGTGAAAACTCACCTCAACTATCATCGATAATAAATTAAGAAAAATCATTATGTTCTTTGATGATATTGTTAATAAAAGAATATGTCTTTGTGAAAAGAACATTATATAAATTAAGCATAAATGCCAGTGCTAAAGGCAAACGAAATTGGTTGAGGCAGCCAGAGTGAGGTTTGAACTCGCCATTACTGGAATAAGAAACCAGTGGATGCCTGCTCTGTCACCGACCCATCTAATAAAAATATTAAATTAAGTTTCAAATAGATTGTTATTATGTGTAATTATTTTTTAACGCTAATATAATAGCACTCTGGGTGTCATTTGGTGCCATAAAAATACAAAAAATCACCTTTTTGATTGACAGAATTCAATTCCTTGAGGCTCATCAACTCTTTTCCGATCTTTGCACTCTCCCAATCCCATTCCTGCTTCTGCTTCTTGTGCTCTTCCATCATCTTGTTCTTTTCTTCGACAAGTTCAATATTGTTGCCTCTCTCCAATGATAAACATTGCCATTATTTTGTTACCTCTTTCTAATATGGCCGCCTTCAGCTCCTTCACTAAAGCTTCTAATGATTTCATTGGTTCCAACTTGTATCTGGAAGATATAAACATAATATTTTATAGTTTATCATACAGAAAAAAGGTATTAGAAACAGTTTATTTTATCGGTCCAGTACTTTATTTTTATTCAATGGAAAAATTCCTGTTGAATAAAAGGAATTTAAACTGACGTGTTGACTTTGTCACTCTCTTATTTACAATGAGGAAGATCGTGGTGAAACTGGTCTGAATGTAAACCCAGATGAAGAATCACCCATAGAATCTGGTGTGCCCGGAGTAGAAGGAGTAAGGCGATCGACTGACCAACAACATCTCTTTGCTGCCGGCATTTCGTCCAGGTCGAATCTGCGTATTTAACTCCACGGCGGTAGAACCCCTTACTTTTTTCTTGCCTGAAGTCTATATTGGTCTGTTAACAATCTCTGGTAGGCTGTCTTCTCCTTGTCTAACTCAGAAATAAGTTCTCGCTTTTCCAATTCATATTGCTCTCGTGTTTTTTTCTCAGAATCTGAGGGCAAACAAAAAGAAATCACAAGAAGAAATTGTATTTACCTACTTTGATTTACTATCATCGATAATAAATAATGAAAAATCATTATGTTCTTAGATGATATTGTTAATAAAAGAATATGTTCTTGTGCTCTTCCATCATCTAGTTCTTTTCTGAATCATTCAACTTTTTGAATGATTCGCGATCTTTTTGTGGTATTTAACTCCACGGCGGTAGATCCCTTTCTTTTTTCCTGGTTCATCGCTTACGTTTGACTCATCGTCGTTGAATATGTTACTAGGTGGTACATCTTTTAAAGTCTCCTCCAAATTTTGAAAATATTTTTCAATGGTAGGCCGTTCGACTACGGCACGAGCCCTTTTGATGTTGGTTGACGATCGTTGTCCGTATGAGTTTTTGTGCCGTTTCAGTAGACTGTTTATTTTACAGACATATTTGTAGGCAAAGCTCTTTTTTACTGAATAAGATAATATATTTTTATTTTATTTTTAAATAAAACGAATAATACATTAATAACGCCGAGGTCCCATTATAATATTAATGATCCATTAAACAGAGCCATATATTAAAAACAAACATTTATTCATATTTCTAAAGACAGATTGTAAAAAATGAATGGATAACAATTTCATGACACATTAATAAATACATAAAACGTAGCATTATAAATTATCCTAGCCATAAACCATTCCATTAAAAATATATTTTTTTAAACCAGTTATAAGAAAACACATTCACATAAATAAAAAGAATTTGCAAGTTCCATGTGCGAAATTTTAATATTAAGTTTAATATTATTACGTTTGCTAAGAATGATTTCAGGTAGTTCATCGTCAGTGGAAGATTCTTCCACATCACTGGACGGAACATATTTCTCGATATATTTTTTATTTTTGGTATGATCTGATTTCTTGTCATCAAGCTCCAGAACTTGGGTCGGCTGATTGTATGGGTTGTCATCATCTTCCTCTTCTTCGTTACATGGAATCTCACTCTGTAAAGATTTTTCATTGCTAGTATTTGGGTGGTTGGTATTGTTCACAAAAAAAAAAATGTTTGATTTTCTAGCCTGGATTCCTGCGTCTGAGTTTTTGTGCTGTTTCAGTAGACTGTTTATTTTACAAACATATTTGTAGGCAAAGCTCTTTTTTTCTGGGAATAAAATTGAACCAGAACAAATGTGTCTTCGTTGAGAAGTTCGTTTTGTGGCTGCATGCATTCAGCATTTTGGGAAGAACCAGCAACTTAACGCTAAAATAATAGCACTCTGGGTGTCATTTGGTGCCATAAAAATACAAAAAAATCACCTTTTTGATTGACAGAATTCAATTCCTTGAGGCTCATCAACTCTTTTCCGATCTTTGCACTCTCCCAATCCCATTCCTGCTTCTGCTTCTTGTGCTCTTCCATCATCTTGTTCTTTTCTTCGACAAGTTGAGCATGCAAAGGCTTCTCAATAATCGCTCTAGGATTTTCAGAAGCCCAAATGCGGCAATTTTGATTGTTAACATACCCTGACAAGGGAAAATGGGCTTCGTCTGAAAAAATGATTTTTTCATAAAAACCAGCGGGTTGTTCCTGAATGAATTGAGCGAATCTATGGCGATGTGAATGGTTGGTCGGATACAATTTCTGCGCCAGTTGAACCTTGTAAGGCTTCAAAGCCAAATCCTTACGCAAAATTCGCCATGTGGTGGTTTTGGATAACCCCAATTGTTGAGAACGTCGAGGAATTGACAAATTTGGATCTGCTTCGACACTGTGGCTCACGGTTGCAATGTTTTCAGTTTTTAGTCGCGTTGGTGTTGGCACATTTTGTATCGAGCCTGTCGACCCAAATTTAATGACCAAATTCTTAATAGTGGTCTCAGAAGGACGATTATGTTGTCCGAAAATATCACGAATTTGACGAAATGTAACTTTAACAGAACCAACATTTTCATAGTGGATTTTAATTATTTTAATTCGATTTTCAAGCAAAATTGAATTCATTGTAACAATTGCCAATGCATCTTCTACGAATACGTCAAAAAACTAAATGTCAAAACTATCATGTTGTTGGTTTTGCCATAATTGAAAAACAAAGTTCTTGTTAAACAACCCATTATAATAGCACTCTGGGTGTCATTTGGTGCCATAAAAATACAAAAAATCACCTTTTTGATTGACAGAATTCAATTCCTTGAGGCTCATCAACTCTTTTCCGATCTTTGCACTCTCCCAATCCCATTCCTGCTTCTGCTTCTTGTGCTTTCGTTTTTCCATCTATCGGCGCCACAAATCTGTTAAATGCTCCCGTCCGCCGGATGGATCACAAACACACACACACACCCCTCGCCCTTCACCAGCTGGCGGCGCCCCCCGCCGGGGCCCACCGCGTCCCCCCCACAACACCCACCGTCCCCTCGCCCAATCTATTTCACCGCACCACACACTCAATTAACAGCTCTGCACGATAGCACTTCACAGTCACGAAGTTTGTTCACTTGGACGCCACCGAACACAAAACAGAAAACACTTTCACTTGTCAATCAACGACGCACTGACACTAGACGAAGACGTTGAACACATCATTTCCGACGAATCATCGTAGCTAATTTTGATAACAGAGACACGCACAACACACTTTACTCAGATATGTCCACGTCCGAGGATCTGCGAAACGCGACGACTTATATATATATATATATATATATATATATATATATATATATATATATATATATATATATATATATATATATATATATATATATATATATATATATATATATATATATATATATATATATATATATATATATATATATATATATATATATATATATATATATATATATATATATATATATATATATATATATATATATATATATATATATATATATATATATATATATATATATATATATATATATATATATATATATATATATGGTTGGATAATTTATATAGCGCCGTTTTCGTGAAAACTCACCTCAACTATCATCGATAATAAATTAAGAAAAATCATTATGTTCTTTGATGATATTGTTAATAAAAGAATATGTCTTTGTGAAAAGAACATTATATAAATTAAGCATAAATGTCAGTGCTAAAGGCAAACGAAATTGGTTGAGGCAGCCAGAGTGAGGTTTGAACTCGCCATTACTGGAATAAGAAACCAGTGGATGCCTGCTCTGTCACCGACCCATCTAATAAAAATATTAAATTAAGTTTCAAATAGATTGTTATTATGTGTAATTATTTTTTAACGCTAATATAATAGCACTCTGGGTGTCATTTGGTGCCATAAAAATACAAAAAATCACCTTTTTGATTGACAGAATTCAATTCCTTGAGGCTCATCAACTCTTTTCCGATCTTTGCACTCTCCCAATCCCATTCCTGCTTCTGCTTCTTGTGCTCTTCCATCATCTTGTTCTTTTCTTCGACAAGTTCAATATTGTTGCCTCTCTCCAATGATAAACATTGCCATTATTTTGTTACCTCTTTCTAATATGGCCGCCTTCAGCTCCTTCACTAAAGCTTCTAATGATTTCATTGGTTCCAACTTGTATCTGGAAGATATAAACATAATATTTTATAGTTTATCATACAGAAAAAAGGTATTAGAAACAGTTTATTTTATCGGTCCAGTACTTTATTTTTATTCAATGGAAAAATTCCTGTTGAATAAAAGGAATTTAAACTGACGTGTTGACTTTGTCACTCTCTTATTTACAATGAGGAAGATCGTGGTGAAACTGGTCTGAATGTAAACCCAGATGAAGAATCACCCATAGAATCTGGTGTGCCCGGAGTAGAAGGAGTAAGGCGATCGACTGACCAACAACATCTCTTTGCTGCCGGCATTTCGTCCAGGTCGAATCTGCGTATTTAACTCCACGGTGGTAGAACCCCTTTCTTTTTTCTTGCCTGAAGTCTATATTGGTCTGTTAACAATCTCTGGTAGGCTGTCTTCTCCTTGTCTAACTCAGAAATAAGTTCTCTCTTTTCCAATTCATATTGCTCTCGTTTTTTTTTCTCAGAATCTGAGGGCAAACAAAAAGAAATCACAATAAGAAATTGTATTTACCTACTTTGATTTATATATATATATATATATATATATATATATATATATATATATATATATATATATATATATATATATATATATATATATATATATATATATATATATATATATATATATATATATATATATATATATGGTTGGATAATTTATATAGCGCCGTTTTCGTGAAAACTCACCTCAACTATCATCGATAAAAGAAAAATCATTATGTTCTTTGATGATATTGTTAATAAAAGAATATGTCTTTGTGAAAAGAACATTATATAAATTAAGCATAAATGTCAGTGCTAAAGGCAAACGAAATTGGTTGAGGCAGCCAGAGTGAGGTTTGAACTCGCCATTACTGGAATAAGAAACCAGTGGATGCCTGCTCTGTCACCGACCCATCTAATAAAAATATTAAATTAAGTTTCAAATAGATTGTTATTATGTGTAATTATTTTTTAACGCTAATATAATAGCACTCTGGGTGTCATTTGGTGCCATAAAAATACAAAAAATCACCTTTTTGATTGACAGAATTCAATTCCTTGAGGCTCATCAACTCTTTTCCGATCTTTGCACTCTCCCAATCCCATTCCTGCTTCTGCTTCTTGTGCTCTTCCATCATCTTGTTCTTTTCTTCGACAAGTTCAATATTGTTGCCTCTCTCCAATGATAAACATTGCCATTATTTTGTTATCTCTTTCTAATATGGCCGCCTTCAGCTCCTTCACTAAAGCTTCTAATGATTTCATTGGTTCCAACTTGTATCTGGAAGATATAAACATAATATTTTATAATTTATCATACAGAAAAAAGGTATTAGAAACAGTTTATTTTATCGGTCCAGTACTTTATTTTTATTCAATGGAAAAATTCCTGTTGAATAAAAGGAATTTAAACTGACGTGTTGACTTTGTCACTCTCTTATTTACAATGAGGAAGATCGTGGTGAAACTGGTCTGAATGTAAACCCAGATGAAGAATCACCCATAGAATCTGGTGTGCCCGGAGTAGAAGGAGTAAGGCGATCGACTGACCAACAACATCTCTTTGCTGCCGGCATTTCGTCCAGGTCGAATCTGCGTATTTAACTCCACGGCGGTAGAACCCCTTACTTTTTTCTTGCCTGAAGTCTATATTGGTCTGTTAACAATCTCTGGTAGGCTGTCTTCTCCTTGTCTAACTCAGAAATAAGTTCTCGCTTTTCCAATTCATATTGCTCTCGTGTTTTTTTCTCAGAATCTGAGGGCAAACAAAAAGAAATCACAAGAAGAAATTGTATTTACCTACTTTGATTTACTATCATCGATAATAAATAATGAAAAATCATTATGTTCTTAGATGATATTGTTAATAAAAGAATATGTTCTTGTGCTCTTCCATCATCTAGTTCTTTTCTGAATCATTCAACTTTTTGAATGATTCGCGATCTTTTTGTGGTATTTAACTCCACGGCGGTAGATCCCTTTCTTTTTTCCTGGTTCATCGCTTACGTTTGACTCATCGTCGTTGAATATGTTACTAGGTGGTACATCTTTTAAAGTCTCCTCCAAATTTTGAAAATATTTTTCAATGGTAGGCCGTTCGACTACGGCACGAGCCCTTTTGATGTTGGTTGACGATCGTTGTCCGTATGAGTTTTTGTGCCGTTTCAGTAGACTGTTTATTTTACAGACATATTTGTAGGCAAAGCTCTTTTTTACTGAATAAGATAATATATTTTTATTTTATTTTTAAATAAAACGAATAATACATTAATAACGCCGAGGTCCCATTATAATATTAATGATCCATTAAACAGAGCCATATATTAAAAACAAACATTTATTCATATTTCTAAAGACAGATTGTAAAAAATGAATGGATAACAATTTCATGACACATTAATAAATACATAAAACGTAGCATTATAAATTATCCTAGCCATAAACCATTCCATTAAAAATATATTTTTTTAAACCAGTTATAAGAAAACACATTCACATAAATAAAAAGAATTTGCAAGTTCCATGTGCGAAATTTTAATATTAAGTTTAATATTATTACGTTTGCTAAGAATGATTTCAGGTAGTTCATCGTCAGTGGAAGATTCTTCCACATCACTGGACGGAACATATTTCTCGATATATTTTTTATTTTTGGTATGATCTGATTTCTTGTCATCAAGCTCCAGAACTTGGGTCGGCTGATTGTATGGGTTGTCATCATCTTCCTCTTCTTCGTTACATGGAATCTCACTCTGTAAAGATTTTTCATTGCTAGTATTTGGGTGGTTGGTATTGTTCACAAAAAAAAAAATGTTTGATTTTCTAGCCTGGATTCCTGCGTCTGAGTTTTTGTGCCGTTTCAGTAGACTGTTTATTTTACAAACATATTTGTAGGCAAAGCTCTTTTTTTCTGGGAATAAAATTGAACCAGAACAAATGTGTCTTCGTTGAGAAGTTCGTTTTGTGGCTGCATGCATTCAGCATTTTGGGAAGAACCAGCAACTTAACGCTAAAATAATAGCACTCTGGGTGTCATTTGGTGCCATAAAAATACAAAAAAATCACCTTTTTGATTGACAGAATTCAATTCCTTGAGGCTCATCAACTCTTTTCCGATCTTTGCACTCTCCCAATCCCATTCCTGCTTCTGCTTCTTGTGCTCTTCCATCATCTTGTTCTTTTCTTCGACAAGTTGAGCATGCAAAGGCTTCTCAATAATCGCTCTAGGATTTTCAGAAGCCCAAATGCGGCAATTTTGATTGTTAACATACCCTGACAAGGGAAAATGGGCTTCGTCTGAAAAAATGATTTTTTCATAAAAACCAGCGGGTTGTTCCTGAATGAATTGAGCGAATCTACGGCGATGTGAATGGTTGGTCGGATACAATTTCTGCGCCAGTTGAACCTTGTAAGGCTTCAAAGCCAAATCCTTACGCAAAATTCGCCATGTGGTGGTTTTGGATAACCCCAATTGTTGAGAACGTCGAGGAATTGACAAATTTGGATCTGCTTCGACACTGTGGCTCACGGTTGCAATGTTTTCAGTTTTTAGTCGCGTTGGTGTTGGCACATTTTGTATCGAGCCTGTCGACCCAAATTTAATGACCAAATTCTTAATAGTGGTCTCAGAAGGACGATTATGTTGTCCGAAAATATCACGAATTTGACGAAATGTAACTTTAACAGAACCAACATTTTCATAGTGGATTTTAATTATTTTAATTCGATTTTCAAGCAAAATTGAATTCATTGTAACAATTGCCAATGCATCTTCTACGAATACGTCAAAAAACTAAATGTCAAAACTATCATGTTGTTGGTTTTGCCATAATTGAAAAACAAAGTTCTTGTTAAACAACCCATTATAATAGCACTCTGGGTGTCATTTGGTGCCATAAAAATACAAAAAATCACCTTTTTGATTGACAGAATTCAATTCCTTGAGGCTCATCAACTCTTTTCCGATCTTTGCACTCTCCCAATCCCATTCCTGCTTCTGCTTCTTGTGCTCTTCCATCATCTTGTTCTTTTCTTCGACAAGTTCAATATTGTTGCCTCTCTCCAATGATAAACATTGCCATTATTTTGTTACCTCTTTCTAATATGGCCGCCTTCAGCTCCTTCACTAAAGCTTCTAATGATTTCATTGGTTCCAACTTGTATCTGGAAGATATAAACATAATATTTTATAGTTTATCATACAGAAAAAAGGTATTAGAAACAGTTTATTTTATCGGTCCAGTACTTTATTTTTATTCAATGGAAAAATTCCTGTTGAATAAAAGGAATTTAAACTGACGTGTTGACTTTGTCACTCTCTTATTTACAATGAGGAAGATCGTGGTGAAACTGGTCTGAATGTAAACCCAGATGAAGAATCACCCATAGAATCTGGTGTGCCCGGAGTAGAAGGAGTAAGGCGATCGACTGACCAACAACATCTCTTTGCTGCCGGCATTTCGTCCAGGTCGAATCTGCGTATTTAACTCCACGGCGGTAGAACCCCTTACTTTTTTCTTGCCTGAAGTCTATATTGGTCTGTTAACAATCTCTGGTAGGCTGTCTTCTCCTTGTCTAACTCAGAAATAAGTTCTCGCTTTTCCAATTCATATTGCTCTCGTGTTTTTTTCTCAGAATCTGAGGGCAAACAAAAAGAAATCACAAGAAGAAATTGTATTTACCTACTTTGATTTACTATCATCGATAATAAATAATGAAAAATCATTATGTTCTTAGATGATATTGTTAATAAAAGAATATGTTCTTGTGCTCTTCCATCATCTAGTTCTTTTCTGAATCATTCAACTTTTTGAATGATTCGCGATCTTTTTGTGGTATTTAACTCCACGGCGGTAGATCCCTTTCTTTTTTCCTGGTTCATCGCTTACGTTTGACTCATCGTCGTTGAATATGTTACTAGGTGGTACATCTTTTAAAGTCTCCTCCAAATTTTGAAAATATTTTTCAATGGTAGGCCGTTCGACTACGGCACGAGCCCTTTTGATGTTGGTTGACGATCGTTGTCCGTATGAGTTTTTGTGCCGTTTCAGTAGACTGTTTATTTTACAGACATATTTGTAGGCAAAGCTCTTTTTTACTGAATAAGATAATATATTTTTATTTTATTTTTAAATAAAACGAATAATACATTAATAACGCCGAGGTCCCATTATAATATTAATGATCCATTAAACAGAGCCAAATATTAAAAACAAACATTTATTCATATTTCTAAAGACAGATTGTAAAAAATGAATGGATAACAATTTCATGACACATTAATAAATACATAAAACGTAGCATTATAAATTATCCTAGCCATAAACCATTCCATTAAAAATATATTTTTTTTAAACCAGTTATAAGAAAATACATTCACATAAATAAAAAAAAATTGCAAGTTCCATGTGCGGAATTTTAATATTAAGTTTAATATTATTACGTTTGCTAAGAATGATTTCAGGTAGTTCATCGTCAGTGGAAGATTCTTCCACATCACTGGACGGAACATATTTCTCGATATATTTTTTATTTTTGGTATGATCTGATTGCTTGTCATCAAGCTCCCGAACTTGGGTCGGCTGATTGTATGGGTTGTCATCATCTTCCTCTTCTTCGTTACATGGAATCTCACTCTGTAAAGATTTTTCATTGCTAGATTTGGGTGGTTGGTATTGTTCACAAAAAAAAAAAATGTTTGATTTTCTAGCCTGGATTCCTGCGTCTGAGTTTTTGTGCTTTTTCAGTAGACTGTTTATTTTACAAACATATTTGTAGGCAAAGCTCTTTTTTTCTGGGAATAAAATTGAACCAGAACAAATGTGTCTTCGTTGAGAAGTTCGTTTTGTGGCTGCATGCATTCAGCATTTTGGGAAGAACCAGCAACTTAACGCTAAAATAATAGCACTCTGGGTGTCATTTGGTGCCATAAAAATACAAAAAAATCACCTTTTTGATTGACAGAATTCAATTCCTTGAGGCTCATCAACTCTTTTCCGATCTTTGCACTCTCCCAATCCCATTCCTGCTTCTGCTTCTTGTGCTCTTCCATCATCTTGTTCTTTTCTTCGACAAGTTGAGCATGCAAAGGCTTCTCAATAATCGCTCTAGGATTTTCAGAAGCCCAAATGCGGCAATTTTGATTGTTAACATACCCTGACAAGGGAAAATGGGCTTCGTCTGAAAAAATGATTTTTTCATAAAAACCAGCGGGTTGTTCCTGAATGAATTGAGCGAATCTACGGCGATGTGAATGGTTGGTCGGATACAATTTCTGCGCCAGTTGAACCTTGTAAGGCTTCAAAGCCAAATCCTTACGCAAAATTCGCCATGTGGTGGTTTTGGATAACCCCAATTGTTGAGAACGTCGAGGAATTGACAAATTTGGATCTGCTTCGACACTGTGGCTCACGGTTGCAATGTTTTCAGTTTTTAGTCGCGTTGGTGTTGGCACATTTTGTATCGAGCCTGTCGACCCAAATTTAATGACCAAATTCTTAATAGTGGTCTCAGAAGGACGATTATGTTGTCCGAAAATATCACGAATTTGACGAAATGTAACTTTAACAGAACCAACATTTTCATAGTGGATTTTAATTATTTTAATTCGATTTTCAAGCAAAATTGAATTCATTGTAACAATTGCCAATGCATCTACTACGAATACGTCAAAAAACTAAATGTCAAAACTATCATGTTGTTGGTTTTGCCATAATTGAAAAACAAAGTTCTTGTTAAACAACCCATTATAATAGCACTCTGGGTGTCATTTGGTGCCATAAAAATACAAAAAATCACCTTTTTGATTGACAGAATTCAATTCCTTGAGGCTCATCAACTCTTTTCCGATCTTTGCACTCTCCCAATCCCATTCCTGCTTCTGCTTCTTGTGCTCTTCCATCATCTTGTTCTTTTCTTCGACAAGTTCAATATTGTTGCCTCTCTCCAATGATAAACATTGCCATTATTTTGTTATCTCTTTCTAATATGGCCGCCTTCAGCTCCTTCACTAAAGCTTCTAATGATTTCATTGGTTCCAACTTGTATCTGGAAGATATAAACATAATATTTTATAATTTATCATACAGAAAAAAGGTATTAGAAACAGTTTATTTTATCGGTCCAGTACTTTATTTTTATTCAATGGAAAAATTCCTGTTGAATAAAAGGAATTTAAACTGACGTGTTGACTTTGTCACTCTCTTATTTACAATGAGGAAGATCGTGGTGAAACTGGTCTGAATGTAAACCCAGATGAAGAATCACCCATAGAATCTGGTGTGCCCGGAGTAGAAGGAGTAAGGCGATCGACTGACCAACAACATCTCTTTGCTGCCGGCATTTCGTCCAGGTCGAATCTGCGTATTTAACTCCACGGCGGTAGAACCCCTTACTTTTTTCTTGCCTGAAGTCTATATTGGTCTGTTAACAATCTCTGGTAGGCTGTCTTCTCCTTGTCTAACTCAGAAATAAGTTCTCGCTTTTCCAATTCATATTGCTCTCGTGTTTTTTTCTCAGAATCTGAGGGCAAACAAAAAGAAATCACAAGAAGAAATTGTATTTACCTACTTTGATTTACTATCATCGATAATAAATAATGAAAAATCATTATGTTCTTAGATGATATTGTTAATAAAAGAATATGTTCTTGTGCTCTTCCATCATCTAGTTCTTTTCTGAATCATTCAACTTTTTGAATGATTCGCGATCTTTTTGTGGTATTTAACTCCACGGCGGTAGATCCCTTTCTTTTTTCCTGGTTCATCGCTTACGTTTGACTCATCGTCGTTGAATATGTTACTAGGTGGTACATCTTTTAAAGTCTCCTCCAAATTTTGAAAATATTTTTCAATGGTAGGCCGTTCGACTACGGCACGAGCCCTTTTGATGTTGGTTGACGATCGTTGTCCGTATGAGTTTTTGTGCCGTTTCAGTAGACTGTTTATTTTACAGACATATTTGTAGGCAAAGCTCTTTTTTACTGAATAAGATAATATATTTTTATTTTATTTTTAAATAAAACGAATAATACATTAATAACGCCGAGGTCCCATTATAATATTAATGATCCATTAAACAGAGCCATATATTAAAAACAAACATTTATTCATATTTCTAAAGACAGATTGTAAAAAATGAATGGATAACAATTTCATGACACATTAATAAATACATAAAACGTAGCATTATAAATTATCCTAGCCATAAACCATTCCATTAAAAATATATTTTTTTAAACCAGTTATAAGAAAACACATTCACATAAATAAAAAGAATTTGCAAGTTCCATGTGCGAAATTTTAATATTAAGTTTAATATTATTACGTTTGCTAAGAATGATTTCAGGTAGTTCATCGTCAGTGGAAGATTCTTCCACATCACTGGACGGAACATATTTCTCGATATATTTTTTATTTTTGGTATGATCTGATTTCTTGTCATCAAGCTCCAGAACTTGGGTCGGCTGATTGTATGGGTTGTCATCATCTTCCTCTTCTTCGTTACATGGAATCTCACTCTGTAAAGATTTTTCATTGCTAGTATTTGGGTGGTTGGTATTGTTCACAAAAAAAAAAATGTTTGATTTTCTAGCCTGGATTCCTGCGTCTGAGTTTTTGTGCCGTTTCAGTAGACTGTTTATTTTACAAACATATTTGTAGGCAAAGCTCTTTTTTTCTGGGAATAAAATTGAACCAGAACAAATGTGTCTTCGTTGAGAAGTTCGTTTTGTGGCTGCATGCATTCAGCATTTTGGGAAGAACCAGCAACTTAACGCTAAAATAATAGCACTCTGGGTGTCATTTGGTGCCATAAAAATACAAAAAAATCACCTTTTTGATTGACAGAATTCAATTCCTTGAGGCTCATCAACTCTTTTCCGATCTTTGCACTCTCCCAATCCCATTCCTGCTTCTGCTTCTTGTGCTCTTCCATCATCTTGTTCTTTTCTTCGACAAGTTGAGCATGCAAAGGCTTCTCAATAATCGCTCTAGGATTTTCAGAAGCCCAAATGCGGCAATTTTGATTGTTAACATACCCTGACAAGGGAAAATGGGCTTCGTCTGAAAAAATGATTTTTTCATAAAAACCAGCGGGTTGTTCCTGAATGAATTGAGCGAATCTACGGCGATGTGAATGGTTGGTCGGATACAATTTCTGCGCCAGTTGAACCTTGTAAGGCTTCAAAGCCAAATCCTTACGCAAAATTCGCCATGTGGTGGTTTTGGATAACCCCAATTGTTGAGAACGTCGAGGAATTGACAAATTTGGATCTGCTTCGACACTGTGGCTCACGGTTGCAATGTTTTCAGTTTTTAGTCGCGTTGGTGTTGGCACATTTTGTATCGAGCCTGTCGACCCAAATTTAATGACCAAATTCTTAATAGTGGTCTCAGAAGGACGATTATGTTGTCCGAAAATATCACGAATTTGACGAAATGTAACTTTAACAGAACCAACATTTTCATAGTGGATTTTAATTATTTTAATTCGATTTTCAAGCAAAATTGAATTCATTGTAACAATTGCCAATGCATCTTCTACGAATACGTCAAAAAACTAAATGTCAAAACTATCATGTTGTTGGTTTTGCCATAATTGAAAAACAAAGTTCTTGTTAAACAACCCATTATAATAGCACTCTGGGTGTCATTTGGTGCCATAAAAATACAAAAAATCACCTTTTTGATTGACAGAATTCAATTCCTTGAGGCTCATCAACTCTTTTCCGATCTTTGCACTCTCCCAATCCCATTCCTGCTTCTGCTTCTTGTGCTCTTCCATCATCTTGTTCTTTTCTTCGACAAGTTCAATATTGTTGCCTCTCTCCAATGATAAACATTGCCATTATTTTGTTACCTCTTTCTAATATGGCCGCCTTCAGCTCCTTCACTAAAGCTTCTAATGATTTCATTGGTTCCAACTTGTATCTGGAAGATATAAACATAATATTTTATAGTTTATCATACAGAAAAAAGGTATTAGAAACAGTTTATTTTATCGGTCCAGTACTTTATTTTTATTCAATGGAAAAATTCCTGTTGAATAAAAGGAATTTAAACTGACGTGTTGACTTTGTCACTCTCTTATTTACAATGAGGAAGATCGTGGTGAAACTGGTCTGAATGTAAACCCAGATGAAGAATCACCCATAGAATCTGGTGTGCCCGGAGTAGAAGGAGTAAGGCGATCGACTGACCAACAACATCTCTTTGCTGCCGGCATTTCGTCCAGGTCGAATCTGCGTATTTAACTCCACGGCGGTAGAACCCCTTACTTTTTTCTTGCCTGAAGTCTATATTGGTCTGTTAACAATCTCTGGTAGGCTGTCTTCTCCTTGTCTAACTCAGAAATAAGTTCTCGCTTTTCCAATTCATATTGCTCTCGTGTTTTTTTCTCAGAATCTGAGGGCAAACAAAAAGAAATCACAAGAAGAAATTGTATTTACCTACTTTGATTTACTATCATCGATAATAAATAATGAAAAATCATTATGTTCTTAGATGATATTGTTAATAAAAGAATATGTTCTTGTGCTCTTCCATCATCTAGTTCTTTTCTGAATCATTCAACTTTTTGAATGATTCGCGATCTTTTTGTGGTATTTAACTCCACGGCGGTAGATCCCTTTCTTTTTTCCTGGTTCATCGCTTACGTTTGACTCATCGTCGTTGAATATGTTACTAGGTGGTACATCTTTTAAAGTCTCCTCCAAATTTTGAAAATATTTTTCAATGGTAGGCCGTTCGACTACGGCACGAGCCCTTTTGATGTTGGTTGACGATCGTTGTCCGTATGAGTTTTTGTGCCGTTTCAGTAGACTGTTTATTTTACAGACATATTTGTAGGCAAAGCTCTTTTTTACTGAATAAGATAATATATTTTTATTTTATTTTTAAATAAAACGAATAATACATTAATAACGCCGAGGTCCCATTATAATATTAATGATCCATTAAACAGAGCCAAATATTAAAAACAAACATTTATTCATATTTCTAAAGACAGATTGTAAAAAATGAATGGATAACAATTTCATGACACATTAATAAATACATAAAACGTAGCATTATAAATTATCCTAGCCATAAACCATTCCATTAAAAATATATTTTTTTTAAACCAGTTATAAGAAAATACATTCACATAAATAAAAAAAAATTGCAAGTTCCATGTGCGGAATTTTAATATTAAGTTTAATATTATTACGTTTGCTAAGAATGATTTCAGGTAGTTCATCGTCAGTGGAAGATTCTTCCACATCACTGGACGGAACATATTTCTCGATATATTTTTTATTTTTGGTATGATCTGATTGCTTGTCATCAAGCTCCCGAACTTGGGTCGGCTGATTGTATGGGTTGTCATCATCTTCCTCTTCTTCGTTACATGGAATCTCACTCTGTAAAGATTTTTCATTGCTAGATTTGGGTGGTTGGTATTGTTCACAAAAAAAAAAAATGTTTGATTTTCTAGCCTGGATTCCTGCGTCTGAGTTTTTGTGCTTTTTCAGTAGACTGTTTATTTTACAAACATATTTGTAGGCAAAGCTCTTTTTTTCTGGGAATAAAATTGAACCAGAACAAATGTGTCTTCGTTGAGAAGTTCGTTTTGTGGCTGCATGCATTCAGCATTTTGGGAAGAACCAGCAACTTAACGCTAAAATAATAGCACTCTGGGTGTCATTTGGTGCCATAAAAATACAAAAAAATCACCTTTTTGATTGACAGAATTCAATTCCTTGAGGCTCATCAACTCTTTTCCGATCTTTGCACTCTCCCAATCCCATTCCTGCTTCTGCTTCTTGTGCTCTTCCATCATCTTGTTCTTTTCTTCGACAAGTTGAGCATGCAAAGGCTTCTCAATAATCGCTCTAGGATTTTCAGAAGCCCAAATGCGGCAATTTTGATTGTTAACATACCCTGACAAGGGAAAATGGGCTTCGTCTGAAAAAATGATTTTTTCATAAAAACCAGCGGGTTGTTCCTGAATGAATTGAGCGAATCTACGGCGATGTGAATGGTTGGTCGGATACAATTTCTGCGCCAGTTGAACCTTGTAAGGCTTCAAAGCCAAATCCTTACGCAAAATTCGCCATGTGGTGGTTTTGGATAACCCCAATTGTTGAGAACGTCGAGGAATTGACAAATTTGGATCTGCTTCGACACTGTGGCTCACGGTTGCAATGTTTTCAGTTTTTAGTCGCGTTGGTGTTGGCACATTTTGTATCGAGCCTGTCGACCCAAATTTAATGACCAAATTCTTAATAGTGGTCTCAGAAGGACGATTATGTTGTCCGAAAATATCACGAATTTGACGAAATGTAACTTTAACAGAACCAACATTTTCATAGTGGATTTTAATTATTTTAATTCGATTTTCAAGCAAAATTGAATTCATTGTAACAATTGCCAATGCATCTACTACGAATACGTCAAAAAACTAAATGTCAAAACTATCATGTTGTTGGTTTTGCCATAATTGAAAAACAAAGTTCTTGTTAAACAACCCATTATAATAGCACTCTGGGTGTCATTTGGTGCCATAAAAATACAAAAAATCACCTTTTTGATTGACAGAATTCAATTCCTTGAGGCTCATCAACTCTTTTCCGATCTTTGCACTCTCCCAATCCCATTCCTGCTTCTGCTTCTTGTGCTCTTCCATCATCTTGTTCTTTTCTTCGACAAGTTCAATATTGTTGCCTCTCTCCAATGATAAACATTGCCATTATTTTGTTATCTCTTTCTAATATGGCCGCCTTCAGCTCCTTCACTAAAGCTTCTAATGATTTCATTGGTTCCAACTTGTATCTGGAAGATATAAACATAATATTTTATAATTTATCATACAGAAAAAAGGTATTAGAAACAGTTTATTTTATCGGTCCAGTACTTTATTTTTATTCAATGGAAAAATTCCTGTTGAATAAAAGGAATTTAAACTGACGTGTTGACTTTGTCACTCTCTTATTTACAATGAGGAAGATCGTGGTGAAACTGGTCTGAATGTAAACCCAGATGAAGAATCACCCATAGAATCTGGTGTGCCCGGAGTAGAAGGAGTAAGGCGATCGACTGACCAACAACATCTCTTTGCTGCCGGCATTTCGTCCAGGTCGAATCTGCGTATTTAACTCCACGGCGGTAGAACCCCTTACTTTTTTCTTGCCTGAAGTCTATATTGGTCTGTTAACAATCTCTGGTAGGCTGTCTTCTCCTTGTCTAACTCAGAAATAAGTTCTCGCTTTTCCAATTCATATTGCTCTCGTGTTTTTTTCTCAGAATCTGAGGGCAAACAAAAAGAAATCACAAGAAGAAATTGTATTTACCTACTTTGATTTACTATCATCGATAATAAATAATGAAAAATCATTATGTTCTTAGATGATATTGTTAATAAAAGAATATGTTCTTGTGCTCTTCCATCATCTAGTTCTTTTCTGAATCATTCAACTTTTTGAATGATTCGCGATCTTTTTGTGGTATTTAACTCCACGGCGGTAGATCCCTTTCTTTTTTCCTGGTTCATCGCTTACGTTTGACTCATCGTCGTTGAATATGTTACTAGGTGGTACATCTTTTAAAGTCTCCTCCAAATTTTGAAAATATTTTTCAATGGTAGGCCGTTCGACTACGGCACGAGCCCTTTTGATGTTGGTTGACGATCGTTGTCCGTATGAGTTTTTGTGCCGTTTCAGTAGACTGTTTATTTTACAGACATATTTGTAGGCAAAGCTCTTTTTTACTGAATAAGATAATATATTTTTATTTTATTTTTAAATAAAACGAATAATACATTAATAACGCCGAGGTCCCATTATAATATTAATGATCCATTAAACAGAGCCATATATTAAAAACAAACATTTATTCATATTTCTAAAGACAGATTGTAAAAAATGAATGGATAACAATTTCATGACACATTAATAAATACATAAAACGTAGCATTATAAATTATCCTAGCCATAAACCATTCCATTAAAAATATATTTTTTTAAACCAGTTATAAGAAAACACATTCACATAAATAAAAAGAATTTGCAAGTTCCATGTGCGAAATTTTAATATTAAGTTTAATATTATTACGTTTGCTAAGAATGATTTCAGGTAGTTCATCGTCAGTGGAAGATTCTTCCACATCACTGGACGGAACATATTTCTCGATATATTTTTTATTTTTGGTATGATCTGATTGCTTGTCATCAAGCTCCCGAACTTGGGTCGGCTGATTGTATGGGTTGTCATCATCTTCCTCTTCTTCGTTACATGGAATCTCACTCTGTAAAGATTTTTCATTGCTAGATTTGGGTGGTTGGTATTGTTCACAAAAAAAAAAAATGTTTGATTTTCTAGCCTGGATTCCTGCGTCTGAGTTTTTGTGCTTTTTCAGTAGACTGTTTATTTTACAAACATATTTGTAGGCAAAGCTCTTTTTTTCTGGGAATAAAATTGAACCAGAACAAATGTGTCTTCGTTGAGAAGTTCGTTTTGTGGCTGCATGCATTCAGCATTTTGGGAAGAACCAGCAACTTAACGCTAAAATAATAGCACTCTGGGTGTCATTTGGTGCCATAAAAATACAAAAAAATCACCTTTTTGATTGACAGAATTCAATTCCTTGAGGCTCATCAACTCTTTTCCGATCTTTGCACTCTCCCAATCCCATTCCTGCTTCTGCTTCTTGTGCTCTTCCATCATCTTGTTCTTTTCTTCGACAAGTTGAGCATGCAAAGGCTTCTCAATAATCGCTCTAGGATTTTCAGAAGCCCAAATGCGGCAATTTTGATTGTTAACATACCCTGACAAGGGAAAATGGGCTTCGTCTGAAAAAATGATTTTTTCATAAAAACCAGCGGGTTGTTCCTGAATGAATTGAGCGAATCTACGGCGATGTGAATGGTTGGTCGGATACAATTTCTGCGCCAGTTGAACCTTGTAAGGCTTCAAAGCCAAATCCTTACGCAAAATTCGCCATGTGGTGGTTTTGGATAACCCCAATTGTTGAGAACGTCGAGGAATTGACAAATTTGGATCTGCTTCGACACTGTGGCTCACGGTTGCAATGTTTTCAGTTTTTAGTCGCGTCGGTGTTGGCACATTTTGTATCGAGCCTGTCGACCCAAATTTAATGACCAAATTCTTAATAGTGGTCTCAGAAGGACGATTATGTTGTCCGAAAATATCACGAATTTGACGAAATGTAACTTTAACAGAACCAACATTTTCATAGTGGATTTTAATTATTTTAATTCGATTTTCAAGCAAAATTGAATTCATTGTAACAATTGCCAATGCATCTACTACGAATACGTCAAAAAACTAAATGTCAAAACTATCATGTTGTTGGTTTTGCCATAATTGAAAAACAAAGTTCTTGTTAAACAACCCATTATAATAGCACTCTGGGTGTCATTTGGTGCCATAAAAATACAAAAAATCACCTTTTTGATTGACAGAATTCAATTCCTTGAGGCTCATCAACTCTTTTCCGATCTTTGCACTCTCCCAATCCCATTCCTGCTTCTGCTTCTTGTGCTCTTCCATCATCTTGTTCTTTTCTTCGACAAGTTCAATATTGTTGCCTCTCTCCAATGATAAACATTGCCATTATTTTGTTATCTCTTTCTAATATGGCCGCCTTCAGCTCCTTCACTAAAGCTTCTAATGATTTCATTGGTTCCAACTTGTATCTGGAAGATATAAACATAATATTTTATAATTTATCATACAGAAAAAAGGTATTAGAAACAGTTTATTTTATCGGTCCAGTACTTTATTTTTATTCAATGGAAAAATTCCTGTTGAATAAAAGGAATTTAAACTGACGTGTTGACTTTGTCACTCTCTTATTTACAATGAGGAAGATCGTGGTGAAACTGGTCTGAATGTAAACCCAGATGAAGAATCACCCATAGAATCTGGTGTGCCCGGAGTAGAAGGAGTAAGGCGATCGACTGACCAACAACATCTCTTTGCTGCCGGCATTTCGTCCAGGTCGAATCTGCGTATTTAACTCCACGGCGGTAGAACCCCTTACTTTTTTCTTGCCTGAAGTCTATATTGGTCTGTTAACAATCTCTGGTAGGCTGTCTTCTCCTTGTCTAACTCAGAAATAAGTTCTCGCTTTTCCAATTCATATTGCTCTCGTGTTTTTTTCTCAGAATCTGAGGGCAAACAAAAAGAAATCACAAGAAGAAATTGTATTTACCTACTTTGATTTACTATCATCGATAATAAATAATGAAAAATCATTATGTTCTTAGATGATATTGTTAATAAAAGAATATGTTCTTGTGCTCTTCCATCATCTAGTTCTTTTCTGAATCATTCAACTTTTTGAATGATTCGCGATCTTTTTGTGGTATTTAACTCCACGGCGGTAGATCCCTTTCTTTTTTCCTGGTTCATCGCTTACGTTTGACTCATCGTCGTTGAATATGTTACTAGGTGGTACATCTTTTAAAGTCTCCTCCAAATTTTGAAAATATTTTTCAATGGTAGGCCGTTCGACTACGGCACGAGCCCTTTTGATGTTGGTTGACGATCGTTGTCCGTATGAGTTTTTGTGCCGTTTCAGTAGACTGTTTATTTTACAGACATATTTGTAGGCAAAGCTCTTTTTTACTGAATAAGATAATATATTTTTATTTTATTTTTAAATAAAACGAATAATACATTAATAACGCCGAGGTCCCATTATAATATTAATGATCCATTAAACAGAGCCAAATATTAAAAACAAACATTTATTCATATTTCTAAAGACAGATTGTAAAAAATGAATGGATAACAATTTCATGACACATTAATAAATACATAAAACGTAGCATTATAAATTATCCTAGCCATAAACCATTCCATTAAAAATATATTTTTTTTAAACCAGTTATAAGAAAATACATTCACATAAATAAAAAAAAATTGCAAGTTCCATGTGCGGAATTTTAATATTAAGTTTAATATTATTACGTTTGCTAAGAATGATTTCAGGTAGTTCATCGTCAGTGGAAGATTCTTCCACATCACTGGACGGAACATATTTCTCGATATATTTTTTATTTTTGGTATGATCTGATTGCTTGTCATCAAGCTCCCGAACTTGGGTCGGCTGATTGTATGGGTTGTCATCATCTTCCTCTTCTTCGTTACATGGAATCTCACTCTGTAAAGATTTTTCATTGCTAGATTTGGGTGGTTGGTATTGTTCACAAAAAAAAAAAATGTTTGATTTTCTAGCCTGGATTCCTGCGTCTGAGTTTTTGTGCTTTTTCAGTAGACTGTTTATTTTACAAACATATTTGTAGGCAAAGCTCTTTTTTTCTGGGAATAAAATTGAACCAGAACAAATGTGTCTTCGTTGAGAAGTTCGTTTTGTGGCTGCATGCATTCAGCATTTTGGGAAGAACCAGCAACTTAACGCTAAAATAATAGCACTCTGGGTGTCATTTGGTGCCATAAAAATACAAAAAAATCACCTTTTTGATTGACAGAATTCAATTCCTTGAGGCTCATCAACTCTTTTCCGATCTTTGCACTCTCCCAATCCCATTCCTGCTTCTGCTTCTTGTGCTCTTCCATCATCTTGTTCTTTTCTTCGACAAGTTGAGCATGCAAAGGCTTCTCAATAATCGCTCTAGGATTTTCAGAAGCCCAAATGCGGCAATTTTGATTGTTAACATACCCTGACAAGGGAAAATGGGCTTCGTCTGAAAAAATGATTTTTTCATAAAAACCAGCGGGTTGTTCCTGAATGAATTGAGCGAATCTACGGCGATGTGAATGGTTGGTCGGATACAATTTCTGCGCCAGTTGAACCTTGTAAGGCTTCAAAGCCAAATCCTTACGCAAAATTCGCCATGTGGTGGTTTTGGAT